>OY997264.1:315969516-316640141 GCA_963921465.1 Triticum timopheevii
GGCACAAAGAAACCATGGCAATAGCTACTAGTATCTCCACCAAGCATGTAAATACACATAGGAGTAGCATAATGGTGAATCATGGGTAAATGCAAGCAAGGGTCGCAATTGCATGGCAAAGGCATAGAAAGAGGTATAACATGCAAAGTGAACACTATAAAATGGGCACAAGGTGGCAAGTAGTAAATAGCCCATAGCCGTGTGAGAATGAAGTAAAAGAGATGTGCGTAGTCGTTGCGCAAAGAGAACGGTGTTAAGGTCAATTCACATGATCCCAAATCATCATTGCTCTCAAAAGCTCATTTCGTCAACTCTTGGGATTGAGAGGTTTATGAGTATACGTGAGTACCTAGACAAAACAAAGACAAGGGGAGAATTGTGTGTGCGTGGTATATATACACATCATCCATCATGATGCGCGGGCGTGTGTGTTGGTTAGCACAAAATAGCCAATGCTCAAATAAATGAGATGTGCGATATAGAAACATGTCATCCATCATGAGAGGTTTGTCATTATGTATAGAAGAATGGAGACTCAAATTGTGTAATGCATGCATCACGAGAAATATGTAGAGCATTGTTATTCATTGAATGCATATGATGCACACAATCATGGGAATCATGAAAAGTATGGAATGCATGAAAATCTCCTAATATGTATGAGGAAACTATGGGGGTCTCCTCATGAGCATTAGTGGAAACATCACATGGAGAATATTGACAACATCCAAAGCATTTGTTCTATGTGATCATGGCATGGTATAGTAGATGAATTGCGCAAATCATGATAAGGAAGCATGGCAATATCATCACATGAAAAACAAAAGCCAATGACCATGACCTTGTCATCTATGCCATAAGTGCAAATGGGATTTATTTTAATGGGGCATGCATAGTTACTATGTTGAGATTGAAATGATGCAATATGGGAGATCTCACTCATAGCATATGACAAGTTTAAAGTGTTGTCAAACATGATGTTATCAAAAGGATTTTCACATGATATCCTATGGAGCATAGCATCCCAACTAGGCAACTCGACATGCTCATCATCATATTCATAATAAATTGGTAAGTCGTGACATGAGGAAGTCGCAGTAGCATGAAGCATGGTATTAGGTGTGTCAACATCATGCAAGCAATCATTGGTAAGATAGTCCACTAGTGGGACAAGTGAAGCACCATCATCTATGTTACCTTTGGAGAGTCACTCATGTGTTCTAGGTGAGGTGTTGTAGATCCAATCATTGTCATCTTCATCTTGATGGAACCATGTTGGTGGTGCATCTTCTTCCACCATGGAGGGATGGACTTGTCGAGGATTGGCACTTCGTCCTGTTGGAGATCTACCACCAAACAAGAATACACACTCAGAGTAGAGGTGAATTCATTAGAAATCATAGTGGTCTCACATGCCCTATCAACTACATCACTCAATAAGTGCTATGGCTCACTCACTCCCTCTTGGATGCTGTCACTCATATGGTTGGTAGAGTTACTCAAATGGCTCTCAACCTCGCATAGGATGTTTAGCATGCTCTCATGTGTGGGGCTAGTGGTGGTTACGCTCATCCTCGCATAGAAAATGCACTCAATGTCACATATGGTGGAGTCACTCATATCACCCATGGTGGGGTGGTTCTCCTCACATGGGAATTGGGGCATCTCGTCATATGTGGGTGTCGGAGAGATGTAGGTGCAATTGTCTCCATGCTCAACTCCTTTTGCTACCTTGGTTGAAGGGATAGTCCCATGCTCAACCTCCTCATCCATAAGGCCTCCAAAGGTGAATGTCGTAGGATGTGGCAAGACATCACTCTCCTCCGAGACCAACGACAGGGTCTCATGTGTGGTCTCGTAGCTTGACTCGGAGTACGAGACATATAGGGGCACCGTCTTCATGTTGTTGAAGAGGTTCATGCTCATTGCCGTGGTCGAATGGGATGGCCCTTGCTCGACCGTCTTTTCGGCTTCTTGTTGTATGTGGCCCATATGATGCGGCACCTTGTAGCTTGTCTCTGTAAGTGCATCTAGTGCCCCTTAGTGATTTTGGTGTATTGAAAACTTATAGATTAAGGGACTAATGTGTTTATGAGTGTACACGGGTCTATAAGTCTATGAGGAGTTTGATATTTATAGAGAAAGTCGACCCCTGAAAATGAATATCTTCGACTGAAGATTTTGGTATTCCTGAAGACTTTCATGAAGACTTTGAAAGTGAAGAAATTGGTGTGTCCGTGAAGACATGATATTCATGCAAGGAATATTAAGCTTGAAGACTTTCATTTTCATAGTTTTGTTTTTCTCTTTCTTGAGTCATAGGAAACACCGTACTATTAAAGGGGGTCGAGGAAATACTAAGGAAAAATTTCCATGTGATGCTCGACTCAAAATCCTACACCTACCAATCCCTTCGAGTGAAGCCATTGGAAATCTCATATAGTTCAGTCAATTTCTTCAGTGACAGAGATGAAGTTCTTCTGGTCGCTGAGGAATTTGTTCTGACTGAGGAGTTAGGAATTCGCCAGTGCAGATTGCCTACACAGTGAGGAACATGATAGCCCTGAGGAAATTGAGAGTCAAATTTCCGACCATTGCTGTGCTACGCGCCAGCTGTCCGAAAACATCCTATCCACATAACGGTCATATCATTGAAGGGCATTTATGTCTTATCATGTCGGGCTGCTCCCTAGGCTATAAATAGCCGCCCCCTACAACCACTAGCTGGTTGGCTTCTCCGAGAGAAACTGACACTTGTCATTTGAGAGCAACCCATCCTCCGAGGACTTTGAGCGAAAATCATCGAGTGAGGAAAATCCAAACCCAAACACCCACAACCCAAAGTGATTGAGCATCACTGAAGAGATTGATCCTGCATGGATCCGACGCTTGTTACCTTTGAAGACTGTGCTTCTTCCAGACGGTTAGGCGTCATGGTCTAGAGCATCCAAGAGGAATTGTGGATTGCCGAGTGACCGAAGTCTGTGAAGGTTTGGAAGTCGCCTGAAGACTTACCACGAGTAATTAGACGAGGTCTGTGTGACCTTAGTTCAAGGAGAATACGGTGAGGACTTGGTGTCCTGAGCTGCGTGCTCAGCGACTGGGTTTCCAGGACTGTGTGTCCTCGAGTTTAAATACTCAGCCGCTCCAACCAGACGTACAACTGAGACAGCAGTTGGAACTAGTCTACCAAATCATTGTCTTCACCAACCTTACCGGTTCTATTTCCTCAACTCTTTCATTTCCTCATTACTGTGTTGAGTGATTGTTCATATCTGTGTTTGAAGACTTTGACTGAAGACTTTCTCAATTTCCTCAGTTCAATTTCTTGAGTCTGTTTGTCTTCATCTTATGTTATCCTGTGTTTACGCTTTCTGTACTCTGTGATTGTCTTCATTTCATCAGGATGACTATGTGTGTATTCTGTTATGCTTACTTCTGAGTACTTATTCCACTGCAAGTAGTTCTTCGCTAAGCAATTTCCTCACTGGCAAATTCCTCAATGAGGAATTCATAAAAATCGCCTATTCACCCCCCCTCTAGTTAACATAACGCACTTTCAATTGGTATCAGAGCAAGGTACTCCCTTGTTCTGTGTGATTTTGGTTTAACCACCTGGTGTTCTAGTTATGTCGACCGCAGGTATGATCAAGGTCTCTGCTGGGTGTCCTACCTTCGATGGCACGGACTACCCCTACTGGAAGAATAATATGCGAATGTATCTTGAAGCAATTGACAACGATCTCTGGTACGTTGTGGAAAATGGTGTTCCCTCAGTCACACCTTCCCTGAATGCTGCTGATGTGAAGAGATTCAAGCAACTCGATTCTGAAGCGAAGAATATCATATGTGGTCATCTGAGTAAAGGGCGGTATGGTAGAGTGAGTGCTTTGGAAATTGCTAAGCTTATCTGGGATAGGCTCTCCAAAGTAAACGAAGGAGTCTCAACTCAACGTGACTCTCATGTTGATGTTCTTCGCAATCTCTTCAACCGCTTCAACAGACTCGACAATGAAAATGTTCAGCAAACCTTCGATCGCCTCACTGATATCTCAAATGAGCTTCAAGCGCTCGGTGCCACTGAAATCACCGATCATGAGGTGGTGAAGAAATTGCTGAGATCACTCGATTCATCATTTGACACTCTGGCACTGATGATTCAAGAGCGTGCTGATTACAAGTCACTAGATCCCGCTGATATCCTCGAGAGGCTAAATACTCATGAGTTCCAGCTTGCTGAAAAGAGAGATCTCTATGGTTCAAGCTATGGCAGAACACGTGCCCTGAAGGCCAAGGCAGTGTCTGAATCTGAATGTGAAGATTCTAGTAGTAGCCTTGGTGATCCTGAAGAATTGAGCCAGGAGGTAGCACTGCTCGTGAAGAAGTTCCAGAAATTCTCAAGACGTGGTCGCTTCGGAAAATCTTCAAGGAGCAATGATTCCTCATCAAGTGACTATAAGAGAAGGCTATGCCACAAATGCAAGAAGCCTGGTCACTACATTCAAGATTGTCCTCAGTGGAACAAGGAACTAAAGAAGAAGAAATACAAGGATTACAGTTCTGATGATGCCAAGAAGAAGAAGAAATCTTCAAAGTCTTCGTCATCAAAATCTTCGAAGTCTTCATCCCACAAGAAGAGGAGCTCCAAGAAGGCTCGGGCATTCATTGGCAAGGAAATGGATTCTGAGGCTGAATCGGAGGATAATGAGGAAGAGGAGGCATCCGAGGAGTCTGAGTCAGGTGTGGCAAGTCTAGCTCTTGCTACCGCATTTGTCAGCAAGTCTATCTTCAACTCTGAAGAAAATGGCAACACCAACAACGCTGATGAAGGCAATGACGACTACGCTCCCACCTATTGCTTCATGGCAAAGGCTGCTAAGGTAACTAAATACCCCTCCTCTGAATCAAGTGAGGATGAATCTGATGAAAATCTTAAGCCTAGCTACTCTAAACTTGGTAAGATTGCTGTGAAACAACAAAAGGCTATTGAAAAACTTCAAAACATGCTAGACAAAAGTGATGATATGTTGGGTGATGAAATGGACCGCACTAAAGACTTAACTGAAAATCTTCAGAGACTTCATTCTAAGTTTGACAACCTTCAAAGTCATCATAAAACACTCTTATCTGATCACGAGAAGCTTTCTTATGAATTTCTTCAAAGAAAGCAAGATCTTGAGAAGCTAAGAGTGAGCTGTGAAGATCTTCAGAAGGAGCGCGATTCATTACTTGCTCAACAAATCAGCGCTACTCAGGAAGAATTTGATCCTCCATGCTTAAAGTGCACTGAACATGAATCTGCTAATTCTTCACCTGAATGTTCAAATGCTTCAAATGTTACAAATTCTTCACCTGCCTCTGCTATCACTAATTCCTCATCTAAGGACATTGCTACTATCACTGACAATGCGGGGCTGAAGGAATTGTATATGACAGGCATGTACAAAAGTCTCAAAGGGCCTCAGACTCTTTGTGATGTGCTTAAAAATCAGATCCTCAACAGAAAACCCTAGGAAAGAGGGTATTGCCTTTGAGAGGAAACTCAGTGCTGATGGAACATATTGGAAGCCTGAGCAGTACCCCAAAACCTCATGGGTTTCTGCAAAGGGACCTCCAGTTGATCCATCTAACTTATCTGGCTTTAGATGTGAATCTCCTCATTCTTCTGATGAGTCATTTGACTCCAACTATAAACTGTTCAAAAATTAGAATGGTGAAGTATTTGCTAGATATGTTGGTACTAACTACAGGAACGGTTCCACTATGAAGAAAATCTGGGTTCCCAAAAGTTATGTTGAAAGTCTTCAGGTGAATGTCCTCATGACACCACCTGTGAAGAATAGGAACCCCAGATCAAACTCTTCATATGGACCAAATTCTTCATATGGATCCAAGTCCTCATACGGACCAAATTCCCCACATGGATCAAATTCCTCAAAAGGATCAAAGTCCTCATATGAACATCATCGTGCTAACAACTCTGTTTCACAAGGTAGAGCTAAGGGCTATGAATATGTGCATTATTCTTCAAATCATTATGTTCATAAGTCCTCGAAGAATTTCTCTGCTTATTCATATCCTTACCCTAACCCCTCTTATGTGAAACGAAGTGGACTGACGTCCATGCCACCTTTCTCATATGGTGCTCGCAGAATGATGAATTCTTTGCCACCCCTCCAGATGTGGGTGGTGAAGAAAAAGAACTAATCTCTTATGCAGGGTCAGGTCTCCAGACGTGCTTTAACGTCTGAAGAATTTGCTGGGGGGCTGACAAATTGCCTGAAAGGATGCAAGCGAATCATGATGAAATGAACTTTCATTTCACACATCCTCACACTGCAGACGCAAAGAATGATGAATTCTCTGCCACCCCTCTAGATGTGGGTGGTGAAGAAAAAGAACTAATCTCTTATGCAGGGTCAGGTCTCCAGACGTGCTTTAACGTCTGAAGAATTTGCTGGGGGCCTGACAAATTGCCTGAAAGGACGCAAGCGAATCATGATGAAATGAACTTTCATTTCACACATCCTCACACTGCTTATCTGTGCTATTGCTTGATGAAATTAAACTGATGATACTGATGTCATATTCTTCACTGATGAAGTATATGAGTTTGTAAACTGCACTAATTCATCTGCAGGATGATCAACCCAAAGCAAATGAGTGGGTCCTTGATAGTGGATGTAGAAATCACATGACTGGTGACAAGAACCTATTGATGGATGCTCCCTCAACACTATCACATTTGAAGCATATCATCTTCGCTGGCAAAGGGAAAAGTCAGGTATTGGGTCTAGGTAAGGTTGCGATCTCTAAGGACATACACATGGACAAAGTCATGCTTGTCGTGTCCATAGGATACAACCTCATGTCTGTCTCAATGCTTTGTGATCTTGATATAGTTGTTGTCTTTGGCAAGTACCGTTGTGTTGTGATCATGGAAGCTGACAATTCCAAAGTCTTCGAAGGCTTTAGGAGAGGAGACTTGTACATTGTTGATTTCTCTACAGGACCACAACCTGTCGTGTGCTTACTTGCAAAAGCTTTAGAAGGCTGGCTATGGCATCGACGACTTGGTGATGCTGGCATGAGGAATCTGCGCATGCTCATGAAGAAGAAGCATGTCATTGGCATTGAGAATGTCAAATTCCTCAAGGATCACTTGTGCGGAGCCTGTGAAGCTGGGAAGATGACTAAGGCCAAGCATCCAGCGAAGACTATCATGACCACCACTCGACCATTTGAATTGCTTCACATGGATCTCTTCGGTCCTAATCATTATTCTGCTGTGACTAATGATGCATCTCTATATGGCTTTGTTATTGTTGATGATTATTCTTGTTACACATGGGTACACATTGTTACTTACAAACATGAAGTGCAGGAAGTCTTCAACCGATTTTCCTCGAGGGCTTCAACCAACTTTGGTGTGAAGATCAAGCACATCAGGAGTGACAATGGAACTGAGTTCAAGAATTCCGGTCTTAATGACTATCTTGATGAACTTGGTATTACTCATGAGTTATCTACTCCTTATACTCCTCAGCAAAATGGCATCGTGGAGCGCAAGAACAGAACTCTTGTTGAGATACCTTTTTTCCCCTAGACTATATATACCCTTCTCCCCCAATGTTTTAGGGTTAGCACTTGTTTAGCTCATTTGAGAGATAGAGTTGTGCTCATCCACTTGTTACCCACTCCACGAGAGATCGAGACCTCTCCGGAGAAGATCCCCCAAGTGGATTCAAGGCCCCTCATGGGAAGATCCCTCGCGGATTCCAAACCTCCTCTTGGAGAAGAACTACGCCTCTTGCATTGTCCTTTGTTGCGTTTGAATCTTGTGTCACTGTTATTGTTCATGGATCTAGCACATTATTGATTGTTTCCCCATTTATTTGAGTGTTTTCTCTCTTTCTCTCTCGTGTTTCCCCATGTGTTCATCGTGTTCTTCGTGGGATCAACTCAAAATCATGAAAGATCGGTCCTAGGGTATCCATCCTACATCATCTTGGTATCATGAGCCACGTTAATCATGATTTTGGAGTCTCCCCGATTGTTTTCTAGCCTAAGTTTGTTGTGTTCTTACCCAATTTTGAAAATTCCCACAAAAATAGCCTTCACATTTTTTTTGTGATTTGTTCGTGTGATGATATTTTGTTGAATATGGTCCGTGGATTTGATGTCTTACTAGTAGATCTAGCTTCCCCTAACTTTTCGACCAATTCCATCCATGAAATTCCTCGGATTTTGCCCCAAAATTTTCCTATTCCCATGAGATCCACCGAGTTCGTCCACGGATCTAGGACCTGGACATCTGGCCAGACAGCCCGGACATCCGACTCCCCTCGGAAATCCGGCCCCTGGCAGCACCTCCTCCACCACTCCTTTCTTCCGCCTAACTTTTGCCAATTTGGCCTGACCACCACCAACACTTCCGCTTTCCTCAATCACCTTCGTATACCCACTACAACCTCCAATGAGTTTTGACACATATGCTTTGAGAATTTGAGTTGTGGTTCCCGTTTCCTAATGTGTTTCGGCTACTTAGGGATGGTTCGACAATGCCATCACCGCCGCTTATCTTCGTCATAGACTCGTCATTGACATCGACCACTTCATCATTTTGACACCCTCAACTGTAAGCAACGATGGTAACTTCGACAAAACCTTTGTGTACTCCCTGCCATTGCATTGATAACCCCATAGCCCATTTTGCATATCTTTCCTATCGAGACTGGCCATCTGAGTGTTGCCAGAAACATTACTTGCACACATTAGTGATCGTTGCATATATCACATCATCTTGGTGTCCATACTTTGGTATCATCTCTTGTGTCACAAGGTTGTCATAGCATACACAATTGCTATCTTGGTTCATGAAGTTATGCATAAGTGGCTACCAAAAGATCTCAAAAGAGAAAGAGCCAAACAAGCTTTTAAGCAAAAGAGAAAGATAAGCAAAGAGCTTTTAAGCAAGAACCATAGCATCATACTACATTAAGATTTTCATACTCGATCATCTTGGATACCCTCATCGGAACACCATATATATAGCATACTTCGATAGAAGTCATTGCATTTTTTCCTTATAGGTTGTGCACAAGTCTCGTATTCGCCTATTGTGTAATTGTGCTAGTGTCTCTCTTGTGTTGTGCAACAAGAGCATTTTTCGTGGATTCCACATTTTTAGCTCATTTTAGTTTGCACGACCCCATTTTATCTTTCCGTGTGTGTGTTTCCATGTGCCATATATTGCTATTGGTCTACTTGTCGCATTTGCAAATTTGCGAATCTTTTTCAACATTAATTGAATATCACTAACAATCGAGGGAATTTTGTGCCGCCATCCTCACTAAACTCCACCAAAGCCTTATTTGTGTAGGCGTGATAAATTGACGAGGTCGGTACCAATTATGCAATTTCCTTGTTACATTATAGAGTGATCATTGATCCATTCTCAACATTGGTCAGATTACATTTGGTATAGTTCTTTCCTTTCTCTCACTCACATATTTGTTTGAGATGATGGATAGGCCAACTACTTCTTCAAACCCACTCTTCATTGAGCAAGATGAGGACTCGAACACCTACGTCACCAAGAACCACCTATTTGGTGCACAAAGAGCTTTGCATCAAGAACAACAAGCATTGAGTGACCGCATCGACAACCTCGCCACCGATTTGCGACATTCCAAGCAATGTACAAGAGACTACTTTGACACCATGCTTGACACACAAAAAGAGGAGAGCAATGCAAGGATGGATGAGATTCGTGCCTTGTTGCTCAACCGCTCTTCTACATCTTCGTCCTATTCAAGATGGAGCCATCCAAGTCGACATTCTTTGCACTCTTCTTCGGATGCAAGTCCTCTTCGAGCTCATTCGCATCGTCGCTAAGACCATGAAGTTCATCAAGGTCCACAAAACCCATTCCATGGCAATGGTTTACAAGGCCGTCTCCGTGAACGTAAACGCCAACGGCAACAAGCTAATGAACCTTCGGCCCACGAGCAAGCTCTAATACGCCAAGATCGACAGGAACAACACGATGGTGATGCCCTTTGACAAGCACAACAACGTCGAGGAACATGCCCTTGAAGCCCAACAATCTCTACATGAATCCACTCAAGCCGTCAATGTGCGCAACTTCCAAGTACGTCTACAAGAAGTGGCCCTTCGCCACGAGTGCCAAGAAGAAGCCGCACATCTTTAGGAGCTTCAAGAGATGAGGAATCATGCTAACCTTCCACGACCTCAATGCCAAGCTAACAATAGGCGCAAGAGAACCAAGCGGTTCAAGATCCTCCTCCACGGCAGGACCGTCATCATCAACACCATCGACCCCATCACAATGACGAGCAACGCTGCGGCAAAATCAAGTTCACCATTCCCAAGTTCTCCGGAAGCAGTGATCACGAAGAGTACCTCTCATGGGCATTGAAGGCTGACAAGATCTTTCATTTACACAACTATGAACAAGAGAAGAATATCGGCATGGCATCCCTTGAGTTCCAAGACTACGTCCTCATTTGGTGGGAGCAAATCATTGAGCACTGTGAGACAAGAGGTGAACCTCCCATCACAACATGGAATCAAATGAAGGATGTCATGAGAGCGTGCTTTGTGCCAACCTACTACAACTGCGACCTCTTCAAGAAATTGCAACTACTCAAGCAAGGAACAAAGAGCGTTGAAGGGTACTACAAGGAAATGGAGATTGCCATGGTATGAGACAATGCCACGGAAGATGATGAGCAAGCTATGGCACATTTCTTGAATGGGCTCAATCATCCTATCAAGAAGATCTCCGACTTCCAACCTTATTCCAACCTCATTGAGATAGTTCACCAAGCTACCAAGGTGGAACGTCAAGTGCAAGATGACATCAAGTATGCCAAGTTCTCTTCCAAGACCTATGGCTCCTCCTACAACCAAGCTTCAATGACTTTGACACCTTCTTCCATGACGAAAGCTTCACCAAGCAATGGCGACAAGTCATACAAGAAAACTTCGACATCCTCAACTCATCCTCCTACTACAAGCAACTACAAGCTGAGAGCTTCATCATCTACTCCAACCGATGAGACCGTAAAGACGAGCTCCCTCAAATGCTTCACATGCAACGGCCGAGGCCACAAGTCCTTTGAGTGTACCAATAAGCATACAATGATACTCAATGACAACGACACATACGACTCCATGAGTGAAGAGGAAATGGAAGCCCTTGAGCACGTGGCTATGCACCGGCAAGTGAATGAAGATGAAGATGATCAAGTCTATTGTGACAATGATTCGAGCCCCGCTCTCATTGTCTCCAAGGTCTTGACGCTCCAACACCAACAAGAGGAAGACCAACGTTTCCACATCTTCCACACCAAGGCGGGCATCAACAGTTGTTCCGTCAAGGTTATCACCGGCGGAGGAAGTTGCCACAACTTCGCAAGTGAAGAGCTATGTTCCAAGCTACAATTGGTCAAGATGAAGCACCCTCTCCCCTACAAGGTCCAATGGCTAGGTGACCCCGACACCATTTCTCAGTGTAACAGACCCTGGGTCCATTGCCCGGACAGTGCACAGGCACGAGGACATATTCACAACACAATGATTAACTCAAGCAAGATGGATCGAGTCCCTCAGAGGATTCAAGTAAGGTCAAGTAGTCCAAGACTTGCCAGAGGGGCAAAATACTACTAAGGGAAAAACCTCCCCTGCCAGGCAGGCGAGCTTGGCAGAGACGAGTTTATCCCCAGAAGCAAGCCCCCTGAGTTGTCCCGGCAGGCTTGCCGGGACTAGCGAAGGCAAACCGCTCCACCGCACCACCTCACCATGACGTACATCATCAATTAGTGCAGTGTCAAGCTCCAAGGTGACTAAGTGGCTGCTATGTGCCACATCGCAGCCACCTCATGCAGAAAATGCCTACAAGAGACACCCGTCCTGCGACGTGTCGAGCGAGCAGGCGCCAAGCTGGCGATTCTACCCGGCATGGCCTACCGGGCCAGCTATGATGTGACATTGAGCGGCGCATTTAATCACTCTGCCAGCCTGCAGAGTTAGGTATGATAGCACTGTTTGCTATCTAATCAGTGCGTAATGACTGATTTGCCACTATGGTGACCCCTTGATCTATAAAAGGAGGCCCATGGCAACCATAGATAGGATTCAGACCCTTGTACACTCATATGCACATAGCCATTCTTGTCCCAAGACAACATAGTCGGGCAAGAACGCCACGCTCCATCACCAGCCACCATCAATCCAGCAAAGCAGGAGTAGAGTTTTATGCCTCGCGGTGGCCCGAACCTAGGTAAAAACTGCTGTGTGAGCTCCGGAACGTGCCATCCCCCCATCGAACCAGAAAGGGGCTCGTAGCCCCATATGTGGCCGTGGTTCCGCCATGACATCTTTGGTGCGCCAGGTAGGGGGATCACTTGCCCGAACCCGAAAGCGTGAGTAGTGCATCATCTTCATCGCCGTTTTCATCGTTGGCGGCTCCATCAACTATGGCACCCAGGAAGAAACTCGGTGCTGTAACTCACTTATCCACCTCGAAGGCTCCGCCGCCCGCGATCGCCAACATCACAGGAAATTAGGGGCGCATGAAGGTGTGGGCGATGCAGGAGGCATTGTCACCACCATCCCCGCAGCCGAAGCAAAAGCAAGTGGCGCCGGGGAAGGACATCATCAACAAGATCCCAATGGCCACGCTCCTCGAACTACGAGTGGGGGAATTACTTTACCTACACCCTCTCTCCTCGCCGAAGAGCACATCTGCAGTGGTGGCGCTCGTTCTGAGGTGAATCACAACCCTCCAGCCGGCCCACCATAGGTACGGCCGCGAGGCACGCGCCGCCTCCAGAACAAGCCAGCCTAGCTACTGTGCCCAACGGGGCCGCCGGCCCTCAAGCGCCTCTACTGCGTGACCGCGCTATCCAAGCGGCTGGCTCATGGCAGCGAGGACGTGACGCGGTCGGCCACCGACGACATCAAGAGCCGAGCGACACAACGGTCTTCATCATCTTCGCCCATGCCAAGCACCACATCCGAGGCCATGGCACATGCCCAGTTGCTGTTGAGGTTCCCTCCGATAACTGATCAGATGGATGAACGGAGAGCTACCATTCAGAGTCTGATTGGCTTCGCCGAGGCCGGGGGCTCACAACGAGCTGGCCCGCCTCGGCCTCCCCAGGCGGTGGCAATGGCTTGTACGGCTGGCCGTACGGAAGGGGCCACTCCCATAGTGCAGTCCCCACCTCGGTAGGCTATACGGGAGCCATGCATCCAAGAGGGCGACAAGGTCTCGATGGCTTCCTCTGATCCTCGAGCTCGGCAAGAACCACGGTGAGCCCCGGAGGACAGGCAGAGGGAAGCCGCACGTGCAGTCATCGTGCGGCACCGCGACGACCACTGTCGGTGTCAAAACCGGCGGATCTCGGGTAGGGGGTCCCGAATTGTGCGTCTAGGCGGATGGTAACAGGAGATAAGGGACACAATGTTTTTACCCAGGATCGGGCCCTCTCGGTGGAGGTAAAACCCTACTCCTTCTTGATTGATATTGATGATAAGAGTAGATCTACCACGAGATCGAGGAGGCTAAACCCTAAAAGCTAGCCTATGGTATGATTGCTGTACGTCCTACGGACTAAAACCCTCCGGTTTATATGGACACGGAGAGGGCTAGGGTTACACAGAGTCGGTTACAATGGTAGGAGATCTACATATCCGTATCGCCAAGATTGCCTTCCACGCCAAGGAAAGTCCCATCCGGACACGGGACGAAGTCTTCAATCTTGTATCTTCATAGTCTTGGAGTCCGGCCGACGGTGATAGTTCGGCTATCCGGACACCCCCTAGTCCAGGACTCCCTCAGTAGCCCCTGAACCAGGCTTCAATGACGACGAGTCCGGCGCTGATATTGTCTTCGGCATTGCAAGGCGGGTTCCTCCTCCGAATAATTCATAGAAGATTTTGAACACCAAGATAGTGTCTGGCTCTGCAAAGTAAGTTCCACATACCACCGTAGAGAGAATAATGTTTACACAAGTTCAATCTGCTGACGTATCTCGCGGCACGACGTCGCGCCACGGCCAAGCCTTTATTCGAATCATTTTTATTGTTCCACCTCAGCGCTTTAGCGAAGCGGTTTCCTTGGCACGTCTTGTCAAAGCAGAGATCGTGTCCCCTTATTGTGGGATTCTCATCAATACAGGCGTGGGTAACCCAACAGTGCCCATTGGCACGCCCCCTCCATCGAAGGCGAGTCCCAAATGGTCACGGGGACGGCTCTTGGTATTCAACCCCTTTATAACGAGACCAAGGCCTGTTCCTTTTCTTCAATCTCAATCGAATCCGCTCCTCGCCTCGTGTTCCAACACCCAAGGCTCCAGATTCAGGCGCTTCGGACCTTCAACAATGTCCGGCTCCGACCTACAATACCGGTGCATGCCTTCTTCCGTCACGGAAGAAGATGTGCTAAAGCTGAGAGACGCCAGGTATCTAACTGGCGAAATCCCGCATAGGCTGCCCACCCAAGGGCAAATCATTCCTACTCCCGAGCCTGGTGAGAGCGTGGTGTTCGTGTCTCACTTCCGTCGGGGTCTAGGTTTCTCGACGGACCCCTTTGTGAGGGGGCTCATGTTTTACTATGGGCTGGAATTCCATGACTTGGATCCGGAGTCCATCCTCCACATCTCATCGTTCATTGTTGTATGCGAAGCCTTCCTCCGCACTACCCCTCACTTCGGATTGTGGCTCAAGACCTTCAACGTGGAGCCGAAGATGGTCGAGGGGCGGCAGGCAGAGTGCGGAGGGGTAGTTATAAGCAAGAGGGCAGACGCTCCATGGCCCGAGGGCTTGTTTCAAGAGGAGCTTGGTTTGTGGCAACAGGAGTGGTTCTACATCACCGCTCCCAGGGGCACTAGATGGGTGGTGCCGCCTGCCTTTCACTCGGGCTCTCCACAACGGCTGGCGTCATGGGTCAACGAAGGGCTTGACTGGGGGCCGTCCAAGGACGTACCATTATTGTTGGGCCGTATTTGATACCTCCAATAGAGGGAGATCAATCTGGTTGTAGTGGCGTAGGTCATGCTAATTCAGCGCCTTCTGCCCTGCAAACATCGCCCTCTCCGCCTGTGGGAATTCAATCCGGAGGGACTGCGAGCTCTCCAACACTTCATGGGTGCGACGCCCGTGGAGATGTATAAACTGTTCTTCGGATCACAAGAGATGTGTCCGGACTTGACCGAGGACGCAGGTCTGAGCTGCAATCGCCTGGACACTCAAGTAAGTAGTCCTGTGCCCGGACATGCCATCCGTACATTTATCATAAACTTGCCCTTCAAAGAGCTGTCCCTTGAACATGAATGGATAGCAAAAGCACCCTGAGACCACGCCGTATCCTGTGTTAGCCAAGATGTTGGAGGCCGCGCCTTTGGAAGAGGGCGAAGGGGGGAACAGGAAAGCTACCGCCTCCGCTAAGGAGGCTTTTAAGGAAGGGGGGATCGAGAATCCCCCCTCCAAGGGGAGAAGAGGACCGCTTCTGAAGATCCGGAGACCGAGGCCTCAAAGCGGGGGAAGAAATCTTCACCAGAGGGTCCTGCGCAGGGAGGAGCCCCGGCCTCACTATTTCCCCAAGGAAATCAGCCCTCTAGCGAGCCGTAAGTAGAGAGGGGAGTTTTGTAATAAGGGACATCCACGTTTTTATTACTGAAGATAAATGAAGTTATTACCTTGTAGTTCGGATCTCAGGCCTTCTCAGCAGAGTTCATCTTCGGGGGATCTTTGTTCGGAGATGATGGAGAGCGAAATGCCTCCATCTGCCGCATCGTCGGGCGGGGCGGACGACCCTGAGGTGTCGTCGCGAAGGACTTCCCCGAGTCCGGCGGGGCCGGAAAGTTCGGCGCCAACTTGTGTACGGTCGGAGGAGCTGAAGGATCTGCTCGGGCGGGCGTCTATCTCAGAAGATCACCGTACATTAATGGGTACGGTGATTGAAAGGATTTCATCCGCTGAGAGCGGGTTGCATGAGGCCGTCAGAAGTTTACTGACGGGGTTTGAGGTACGCAAAAGTGATATACCTTTTAATAGTTTTGCACATAGAATGCGTCCTGTATAGATAGTAGCCCCTGAGACTCGGTACGTTGTCAAAAGTGACAGCGTGCCGAGGATCATAATCTCTATTATAAGATGTCGCCCTTCCTATTCAGGGGACGGAGCGTTCGGTGGCCAGCCGGACTGATAGATTTGCCGAACTGAAGCGGCAACTTGACATTGTGGATGCGGACATCGCACTGGTCAATAAGCGACTTGACGAGTCACAAGGTATGTGGCTTCTCCGCGGACACCTGGTAAGGGAGCTTGACGCCCGTGCCTTACTACATGTATGCTTAATGCAGATGGTGCTACTGCTATGGAGGACCTTCGGGCAGAGCTTGCCCAAGCCAAGGAGCAAGCCAGAAAAAGTAAAGCGGCTGCCTTGAAGGTGGCCGAAGGGCTAAAAGCTGAACAGGGTGCTCACTGCCGAAGCAGGGAGGAAATGGCCGAAATGGCCGTGAAGCTAAAGGATGCTACCGACCGCTATGAGTTTCTTGAAAGAGAAGGCCGAGCGGAGCAAGAGGACCTGAAGAAGGCCATCACCGAAGCCAAGGATGCCCGCTCCGCGATGAGAGCTATAAAAGAGGAGCTATGTCAGGCCGGGGATATTGCGGCTGGAAAGCCCTCTCTGCTGCGTAGGAAGTTCACGGATCCGAAGTATGCTCAGTTGGGGCAGTTGTGGGGTGCGGAGGATGCTTATCTGAATTTGGCAGCGAGTGCCGCGGACGCAGTCGCACACTTCCGAGGCCAAAAGGATCATGGAATGAAAGAGCTTTTTTGGTCGCAATTCCATAGTCCGGAGCGTCCACTTCCATTAACCGATCGGTTAGCCGAGTGGGCTGAGCTGAATAGGTTGTCGGACTTGACATGAAGGATGTCGTGGCTCATTTGTGGCCTAAAAGGCCCGAGCCGAAGAGTTATTTTGGCTTGGTGCAGCAGTTCCTTGATGCGATGCCGCATATCAAGGCGATGAAGCGGTCGGCCTGCATAGAGGGTGCACGGATGGCTCTCGCCCGTGTCAAGACATACTGGGCAGAGATGGAGGCCACCGACGTTGCATCCCAGGATTCGGACAGAAGCCGATTACTAGCCGAGCACTATTTTGAGGAAGTCCTGCAGGGCGCTCGTTTAATAGAGACGCAATGCTCGAAAGATGTTGTGTTCAAATGACATGTATGATTTGTGAAACCATATTCCAAATATAGTATAAGGGATTTTTTATACTTGTGCGTTCAAGTGTTGAAATACCTCATGTGCGGCCGTTAATGTATATGTATATAACCTGAAAGATGGCAGTCTTCGGCTTCAGCCCCCACGCACATGGTGCGGGGGTGTTTGCAAAAAGGCGCATTTTCACACTTAATCCAACGTCTTGGTCCTATGAAGGAGGTGATAGCATAGCAAACTAGGCAACCGGACTATAGTGCTTTATCACTTTCACTTAGCCATAGGAGTTCGATGGTGGGGCTACTATATAGCCCCTAGGGGCACTGCGCTCTCCGAATTTCAGGGCGTGTATGTGCCTGACCGGGAAACGGTCCTTCGTTAAAGCGGAGGAATTCTAAACATTCCGGTGGTCGATCGAGTGGTTGACCAGTTTCTCGCTATATCATGACAGTCAGTTTTCGGCTTTCTCTATTGAGGTGCTCACCTGGACGAACCAGGGCACAATCGCAATAGTTCTCCTGGTGCCACGTTAGCCGATAGAGCGGAACGTAAGGCAGCAAAACACAGGAGCCGGGCAAACCCAACATTTGACCAAAGCCATGATTTGGAGCTGATGCATATAAGGCCTAACTCGAGACGCTGAACACTCCCTAAGGTATTCGGTCTTTATGAAAACGGGCAGAACAATGCCCTAAGCCCCTAGTGTCCAGGTACGCGCAAAAATTTCTGACGCGGCCGATGCCAAAACGCCAGCTTCCTCCTCGATTATAGTGAGAAACCGGGGGATGTGTATCAACAAGTGATAGTAAGAAAGGTTTACGCAGGGTCTTAATCTGAAAAGAATCCTTGCAACGGGTCCCTACTGCACGTCTGCGCCTGTGTCTCCATTGTGCCGTATCCTGGACGGGCGTAGCACGGTGTCCATCTGTAAAAGAGAAGAACTTAGTATGAAAAAGGGATCGTGCGAAAAATGTATAAACAGAGTATAAGTCAAAAAACGAATGAAATTGAGCTTTATTGTCTCTTGTTGTATGTGTGTGCAGCCCGTTGTAAGGGGGTACGCGGCTAGCAAGCCCCTTGTTTATTTGTGCTGGACTCGCCTAACCGTGTCCGGGATCTGAATGACCTGTTTGGGTGCTTTGATCGGCAAAGCCGGATTAATGTGTGGCTGTCAAGGCAGTCTCACTTTCTTCCGTATTCAAGGAACACTCGAGGTTTCCCCTTAATGAGATTATGCCGCGTGGACCGGGCATTTTAAGTGTAAGAGATGCATAATGATGTATTGCGTTAAAGCGGGCAAAAGCTTCGCGTCCCAATAGTGCTTGATAGCTACTTTTAAATGGGGCAATGTGGAAGACTAACTTTTCACGACGGGAGTTGTCGGATGAGCCGAACACAACTTCTAGTGGTAGAGAGCCCGTACAATGGGCATATGTGCCTGGCATCACTCCTTTAAAGGAAGTGTTGCTATGGCGTATTTTGGTTAGGTCTATCCCCATTCTGCGGATTGTATCCTGATATAATAGGTTTAGATCACTGCCGCCGTCCATTAGGACTTGCGTAAATTGTAGTCCGTCGATTATAGGATCTAATATCAGAGCAGTCCATCCTGCGTTCCGGATACTTCCGGAGTAATCCTGATGGTCGAAAGTGATTGGTTTTGACATCCAGTGTCGGGACTCCACTGGGGTGGACCGTGCGGCGCGTACTTTAATGGGCGCCGCTCTATTTTGGCCTGCTGTCATGTGAAGTGAGTTTACTGTTTTGACCTCTTGTGGGAAATTCCTTTGTTTTCCAGTGCTCTGCTTGTGGAGTTCGTCATTGTCCTCACTTGGTGTTTCGAGCCCCTTGTATTCGGCATTAAGTCGGCCAGACTGTTTGAAGACCCAACAATCTCTGTGGGTATGGTTTGCAGGCTTCCCGGAGGTGCTGTGGATTTGGCATATCTTGTCCAAGATTTTGTTTAGGTTGGATAGCTCATCGCTATTGTCTTTGAGAGGCAGTGTTTTGTTATTCTGCCGAGAGCTTTTGAACCTGGCGTTGACTGCCGTGCTCTTTGGGTCATTTCCCTTAGTCCGGCGCTGGTCCTTTCTGCGTCGTGGTTTCCCATTTCCATCCCTGACCTCGGATGTACTTGTGTCAGGACCCCGACTCAATGCCACATCGATCTAGCATGTAACACCTCATATCACTTTGCGGCCTCACGCACAGTATTCCCACGGGTGTCGCCTTACCTTTGCCCGGGACCGTTTGTGCCTTTTGGCACACGTATATGATAGTGTCGCTAGCATCCATATGATAAGGAGCCCGGGCTGACATGGCTAGTCGTAAACCCAAAGTGGCACAAACTTACAGGGACAGGCATCCATGACCCAGCATTGAACGTGTCAGTCATCAGCGAGTGAATCCAAGCTGTAGCACTGGGCTAGCAGGACTCCGGTGAACCGGGCTGTAGCGGGCTAACAGGACTCCGGTATTCATCGCATGACATTTCCCCGAAGGGACAGACACAGGAACGAAGGACACATGCCGGCCAGCCTAAGTGTTCCGGAGCAGTAACAAGCTACCATGACTCAGTGGAAGCACTAGGAGACATTTCCCGGTAAGAGAGGCTACTAAGGATAAACAACTAGATAATCAGATCCCACACATACCAAGCATTTCAATAACATACACACAATATGCTCGATATGTGCAGATACAACATGGCATCACAACATGACTCTACAACTCAAGTATTTTATTCAATAGGCTCCAAGGAGCGAGATATTACAAACATAGGTCTCGTGACCCAACATTCAGAGCATACAAGACAAAGCGCAAATGGAAGCTCAAACATGTCTGAGTACAGACATTGTCAAAAGAAAAAGGCTGAGAAGCCTGACTATCTACCAGATCCTGCCGAGGGCACAAGATCGTAGCTGACGTAACAAGCTAAACGTCGAAGTCCACGCGGAACTACTAGCGAGACTGAAGTCTCTCTGCAAAAACATAAAATAGGAAAACATGAGTACAAATATACCCAGCAAGACTTACATCAGAACTATCTACATATGCATCATTATCAACAAAGGGGTGGTGGAGTTTAACTGCAGCAAGCAAGCTTTGACTCGGTGGCTATCCTGAACTACGACTGCAAGTAACTCTTTTGAGGTGGCGCACCCGAGTCCACATATTCACCATATCAATACACCACTATGGATCCGCTCCTGTCTCCCTACAAGAACGCCATCCAAAGCACTCACGCTTATCTTGCGTATTTTAGAGTATCCACTTCCACTTGTCTATGAACTGTTAGAGGCAACCCAAAAGTCCTTTACCGCGGACACGGCTATTCGAATAGATGATGTTAACCCTACAGGGGTGTACTTCTTCACACATGTTTCCACCACTTAGCGTCTGCACACGACATGCGCTCGGCAGACCTCAAGCGAAAGCCGACGTGGGTGTAGACCACGACCTACCTAAACACTCAAGTCTCTAGTCCAAGTTTATCGCCTATTCGGGTTCCATCCACGAGGAGATCCGGCCGGAGTTTCGCTCACAACCCCAAACGATGTGTGCAGGGTTCCCGAGACACCAAACGAGCGCCTGGTACACCGTGCCACGTGCCTACCGCATCACAGCCCACCCCTCCGGTCAGCGCTGCGCACGGCCTCCAGCATACTACAAACACCAGAAACTACTTGCAACTCCTGGACAGAGGACAAGGGTGATTAAGAAGTCGAGCGGGGTCATATTTCAGGGCCCAATGCATGGTAGTAGCTGTTTCATGGATCACAAACACAGAACTCAGTTCCTGAGGACGGCTTCAATGAGACAACCCACCATGTACTCCTACATGGCCTCTCACCGCTACCTTTACAAAATCGTGTTCACACACTTAGCTCACACACAGTAGGACATGTTCACACACCTCTGATTCATCCCCGATGAATCAGACCTGACTCAACTCTAAGCAGTAGCAGGCATGACAAGCAAGCATCAATGAGTAGGCACATCAGGGTTCAAACAACTCCTACTCATGCTAGTGGGTTTCATCTATTTACTGTGGCAATGACAGGTCATGCAGAGGATAATGGGGTTCAGCTACCGCAGCAAGTAACAGATGAATCGTTGTTGTCCTAATGCAGTAAAAGAGAGATGGAGCGAGAGAGTAGGATTGTATCGGAATGAACAAGGGGGTTTTGCTTGCCTGGCACTCTTGAAGATAGTATAGTTCTTCATCGGTTTCAACGATCACAGCGTCGGGACCACGTCTATCGAGAGGGGACAAATACCGGCAAACAAGAAGGAAACACAATCAATGCAATGCACAATATGATGCATGATCATGACATGGCAAAATGATGTGTTGGGCTAATGCAACTAGAACCAGATGGGTTTGGGTCATTTTGAACCAAAGGTTCAATCCCAAATTCAAATTATGAATTTAAATAGTGCCTTATCATGTTTTGCACTAAACAGCAAGGTTAAGTTGTTTAAACATGCATGAAACCAGTACAGATGGATAGATTGGATTTTTCTGATCATTTTTCATATATAACTTATTTCATTTGGAGTTATAGATTAATTTATATGATTTTTAGAAGTTAGCACTATTTTCTGGAATTTTCTGAATAAAAATAAATCCAGAAAAGGCATTACTGCATCAGCACTACGTCACTGTGACGTCAGCAGGGTCAACAGGGCTGGTCGAGGTCAAACCTGACCAGTGGGGTCCACTGGTCAGTGACTGGGGCTGGTTAGGGACACTGACAGGTGGGTCCGGTCAACGACCACGTCAGCGAAGTCAACATGACATGTGGGGCCAGTCAACAGCCATGTCAGCGCGGTCAAAACTGACGTGTGGGGCCTCTGCGGTTAGTTTAACATAACAGGAAATAAACTGAGATTAATTAAGGGCGTGGGGCCCATGTGTAAGCGGGTCAGGGGGTAATTAAGCTGGGTCATTAGTCCCTAACAACAATGCCATGTCAGCACGTCGGGGACGAGCCGGCGGCGACTACAGGACACGGCGGGGGCACGCCGGACTTGCACTAGGGGCATCGGATTGGCGCGCTGAGGGCACCGGGGCATAGCCCTTGCTCCCGCACATCCAGGGGACCAAGTGGGAAGTCGTGGGGTCACCGGAATTCATGCCGGCGACGAGCTTTGGCGGCGGCGGTGCTCGGTGATGCACGGGTGCTTCGCTACAGTGTGTCAGTGAGCAAAAGGAGAGGCTGGGCAGCACCTGCTAGGCACGGGGAGCACCACAAGAAGCACGGTGAGGCCAGGGGGGCATGGAGGCTATGCGTGCAGCAGCAATGGCGGACGGTGGCTTCGGTGCTCGTGGGGAATGGCGCTACAGCACAGGGGCGAGCATAAGGAGTTAGGGGAGAAGGTAAGTGGCTCACGGCGAGTTAGACGGTGCAGACGGTGGGGCCGGGGAGGCTCTGGACGCGATGAATCAAGCGACGGAGATCTCCGGCACCAAGGTTGAAGAAGACGTCCGTGACGGCGATGCAGCGCTCCCCTGGTTGCTTGGCTCGGCGTGGACGAGGAGGACGACGACGCGGAGCTTGGGGATGCGAAGAGGGAGCGAGGGAGTGGCTGTGGCTACGGCGGTGACGAACGGCGGCGACGAGCCCGTTCGGGTGAGTGAGAGAGAGAGATCCAGGGGAGAGAGTGAGGACGGGGGAGAGTGAGAGGGGTCCGAGGGGGCCGCGTGGCGTCTCCCGAAGAAGCCAGGCGAAGCGGCAAGCAGGAGGTGGCCGGGCGTGTGCCGGTGTCCATCGGCCATGCGCCTGTCCTCCTGGTAAGGAGGAAGACGACAGGGGAGGGGCTCGGTGGGCTGGGCCGGCCACTTGGGCCACCCAGTGGCTGCACAGGTGAAGCCAGGTAAGTCTCTCTCTTTCTATTTTAATTCCTGTTTTCTATTTTCTGCAATTGTTTTGGCTTTATTAAAAATTCCAGAGCATTATCAAAAATCCTGAAAATATTTGTGGGCACTGTTTGGATTATTTCCAGCAGCCCTCACTTATCTTCAAGATTATTTGGACATTTAAAATTATTTATATCATTTAAATGTCCAAGAACAAATACTGTCTGATTTAATTCAATAATCTAGAATGGCCTAGAAAAATGTGCACCATTTTTGTCAGAGGTTCTGGACCAAAACAAAAATGATAAACATTTATGAAGGGCATTTCATGTTCATTGAAAATATTTTTAGGTTGAACCTATTTGAATTCCATTTGGTGCTAGGGTTTGGACATCCCCTTTTCAAGTTCATTTGAAAAATAAACATGATGACATGGATGCAGATGCAACTAATTACAAGCAATGATCTAGGGATGTGACAACTCACCCCCACTAAACAAGAATCTCGTCCCGAGATTCAAGACGTGAGGTAAGAAGACAAAGGGGACACTAAGTATCACAAACTTCATGATCCAACTGTCTTCTCGAGGGTGCTGATCTGTTGACTCAATCGATCTTGACGTCTTTGCTTGCGAGGTCTTCATCCAACATGATGACGACAGAAGGAGACTCTCTAGAAAACGATCTCCTCGAAGATCGAGTATTCAAGATCAACTCATGGAGTGAGAGGTAAGAACATCTCTCGAGCTGAGATACGAAGCATTCATCCAAAAGGATGGAGTGGAACAGATGTCGAAGGTTCACTAGGTAGACAACAATTCCACACTTAAGAAGGTGGTAATCGGTTGTCAACGCAGCGAGGAGTTGAGTTGCCATGATACCACAACAAGACACCTTAGGGATGGTGACTCGTAGATATATCCCCTTAAGTGGCAAAAAGAATTACCTTTGATTCAGAGATCTTTGAAACTCTTTATACCACCCTAAGGCAAATCACAATCGATCATTTGAAGGAGTCCGAAAGAATGACATTCTCGGGTCAGAATGGATGATGTGGACTACCTTGTTGAAGACAACACAGAGAATGATTTTCTTATCATCGGAAATGGATGGGACCCAAGGTAGGATGGCACAATGACGGTGCAAGCTGGGAACCAAAACACAAATGCTGTTAATGATTCTAGTAACTCGGAAGAAACTCAACAGCAGAGAGTGATTCCACTATTGGAATGGTTATAGAATAACCGAGAAAACTGGGAGCAATCCCAGTTAGTGCCGATGATACCACCTAGAGCTTGCGCGTGCTCTCAAGAACTTGAACATCTCCATATTCATCAAGGTTTTACCAATATCCGTGTCAAGGATCCTGGCAACACAACGTACTACCATGTAGAATACCGGTGGAAGATGCAGATGCAAAGGAAGATAACACCTTCTCAGATTTCACCTTGGCGGGGCCAAGGGAACAAAATATGGATGATTGACCGAGAGACATTTAGCACTCCGCTACTAATGTTCTCCTTGATGTGCTAGCATAATCCATTCATAGATATGGTTTGATATCTAGAACATCAAGTAAAAGGTCGGACTTCGGGAACACAAAAATCCATAAAGGACAACTAGGGAGTAAATCCTACGAAATCCTTATGGGAGGTGGCCAACTTCCTCCATCAAGATACTACAATAATAGGTCTTCCGGCTAGGTGTGTTGGCCACGACATCCACTTTACCGGTTATCGAGAGACCAATATTATAGTTCTTGGGAAATGTCCCAACCATCATCTCTGCCTGAGATTCAGATCTGGTTGGTGTCAGAATATTCCAGACTCATCAAGTCTAGAAAGAAAAATTAAAGTTTGCAACACAAATCGATGAGATGGCGTTGCGAGATTCTCGGGGAATGGACTACGGTAGTACGCTCCAAAACATGAGTTGGTTCTGCTACAAACATGTGAACACGCTGTCCCAGACAAGCATGAGCACATGGTAGTCTTACAACGAAACACTACCGAGTTCTGGCTGGGAACCATCATCGAGGATAACGGAATCTTGTACAAATCCGTCTGGTACCTTCAGGACTAGCACATAGAACTTATTATCCTTGAAAAAATCAATCAGTGGCTTGGTGTGCAAGGAAATACCGATGGATTGGAGGTAGCTAGTCTCTCAAGCTATGGTATACTTCGCACGTGCATGACTGACTTGGGATGATTCCAGAGGAAGCAACATTGAATTCCTTGGCTTCATGGAGACAACTTGCATTAAATGCACATGAATCTGAGGAAGTCACTTCTTTCATGCAACACATGCTTCATGAACGGGGCATGAAGATAATGCTTATAGAATTTTCCAACACTAGCTTAATGTTCAACAAAATCATGGAGGAGATAAGGATATTGTCGATGAGCTCAACAAAAATTCATCCAGATTCCCATGGAGATGGAATTCCATAACTATGTGAACAGGGTGATAGTATTGGTCAGACCCAAAAGACATAATGGTGTATGCTCGAGGAAAATCCATGAGTAAGACAACATTACGAACATCGTTGGTTCTGATTTGATTTGAGGATAGCCCATACTCAAATCAAAGTTTTGGCAAGACAATAGCTCCAACAACTGGTCTCGAGGATCAATTGATGAAGATATCATCTTTCTTCAACACACACACAAAAAGATATCCCTTAAAATGAACTAAGCCAGGCAAGCTTTTATCCTCCAACTCTCCAAGTTGTTGTTTGGCTTAACCAACTAGCTCAGGGGTATCCAACACGGATTCTTGGGGAAGGAGTGGTTTATTGGAAACCAACTTGATCACGAAGTCAACATAGCAGTCAGGTGACAACCTGGTAATACTTCCGAGAAGATATTCGGAACATCACGAACCACCGATATGTTATTAAGCTCGAGAACAATCTTGCTTTTCAAGGCAAGATGATATGATCAAAAGAGCGAGGGTTTGACACAATCCTAACTCATTGATCGAAGAGTGCACCTTGGAAAATGGGCTAGGTAGCACGATTAATCCTAGAGTAATGATTCAATAATCAATATACTAAGAATGAGGCTACAATCCTTTAACTACTAAGCAACAGAGTTGCTCGTAATATAGATTTCACACATCATGATTCACTTGTCGGCATTCCGGTTGCAACAACACGGGGACCGAGAAATGAATAACGATGGTGAGAAGTATCACTGCATCAAGAATCCATAAGAGAAGGTGCAACCCTCATGACATTCCTGACATAAAGTGGGTAATACTTTAGGGTAGAACAGAACAAGAGCTGGGTTGGCATTTTGATCTGCGAGATACAACTACTTTGACCCAATCCTGGATATGGACGAGGTACTGGAGTTTGTTTCTGCTAGTCATTCCGGAATAGAATGGCTTGATGGACCACAAGAATAATAGGCGTCGATGAACACGGGTGCACGACTACTCCTGTCTATCAATTGATAGACGAGGGTCAGAAGACAACTAACAGGGACAACTTAAGGAACATATAACTTTATGAGTTGTGGATGCATAGATTAGTATGTCCAACCAAGTTCAACATGTTTCTTCCGGATAACCCATGCAGAGAGGTAGGACTGGCAGAGTCACGATTATGAATGGAGAACTCCTCAAGAGTACTCTGATTGTGACCTTTTGGTTCAAATAACTTCTGCCTTAATGGTTCATGGTATTTGGAAGAAGGAAAAACCACGGACCTCGAGAACTAATGCAAAAGTTACTAATAACCTAAAGGAACGAGCAAACACTATCAACATGAAGTAAGTAGGGTGAGTCTTGGGTTCAAAACCCCGGAATAGAATACCTACTACTAAATGGCATCACAGGATGCTTTCGAGAATATTGGCCAGAATGATCACACTGGGAACACAATTCATGGCTAGATTACTAGATGGTTTCGTAAGACGCCTAGGGTCATAATAATAGCTTCAACATATATGTCGAGGCAATAAAGTACCTCAACTCACCAATTAGTGTGGTTAATCTGATCCAAAGGGACATCAAAATGGGAGGAAGGGATTTTGCAAATGCTTCAGACTATCTAGAAACCTGGGATGACTCGGACAGCATAACGGCTGTAAATGCCAAAAAGATTGGAGACATGCTACAAAAATGGTGGCATAGCCACTCAGAAGCACAACATCAAGGTTCTGAGACCAGCTATGAACATGCGGAGTAGTAAAAGCTGAACTGAGATTTGAAACTAACAATTCTATAAGTCTATGGATTAGTAACACGTCATCCTGGTAGATAGATGAGAAGGCCTAGTTCTTAATCCCTGTAGAAGAGAAGAGGATGACTCAGATCAGAAGGCCATGAGGTATAAGGAGTAAAAAGAGCCTTACGTTCCATCCCACAATCAATTCCCTTACATAACTAAAGCATTTCTAGACACAACTTCGACCAGTTTGGCTTGGTAATCCTACAGGTAGTCAAGCTCTGATACCAAAGCTGTCAGGACCCCGACTCAATGCCACATCGATCTAGCATGTAACACCTCATATCACTTTGCGGCCTCACGCACGATATTCCCATGGGTGTCGCCTTACCTTTGCCCGGGACCGTTTGCGCCTTTTGGCACATGTATATGATAGTGTCGCTAGCATCCATATGATAAGGAGCCCGGGCTGACATGGCTAGTCGTAAACCCAAAGTGGCACAAACTTACAGGGACAGGCATCCATGACCCAGCATCAAACGTGTCGGTCATCAGCGAGTGAATCCAGGCTATAGCACTGGGCTAGCAGGACTCCGGTGAACCGGGCTGTAGCGGGCTAATAGGACTCCGGTATTCATCACGTGACATTTCCCCGAAGGGACAGACACAGGAAAAAAAAAGGACACATGCCGGCCAGCCTAAGTGTTCCGGAGCAGTAGCAAGCTATCATGGCTCAGTGGAAGCACTAGGAGACATTTCCCGGTAAGAGAGGCTACTAAGGATAAACAACTAGATAGTCAGATCCCACACATACCAAGCATTTCAATAACATACACACAATATGCTCGATATGTGCAGATACAACATGGCATCACAACTTGACTCTACAACTCAAGTATTTTATTCAATAGGCTCCAAGGAGCGAGATATTACAAACTTAGATCTCATGACCCAACATTCAGAGCATACAAGACAAAGCACAAACGGAAGCTCAAACATGTCTGAGTACAGACATCGTCAAAAGAAAAAGGTTGAGAAGCCTGACTATCTACCAGATCCTGCCGAGGGCACAAGATCGTAGCTGAGGTAACAAGCTAAACGTCAAAGTCCACGCGGAACTACTAGCGAGACTGAAGTATCTCTGCAAAAACATAAAATAGGCAACCGTGAGTACAAATGTACCCAGCAAGACTTACATCAGAACTATATACATATGCATCATTATCAACAAAGGGGGTGGTGGAGTTTAACTGCAGCAAGCCAGCTTTGACTCGGTGGCTATCCTGAACTACGACCGCAAGTAACTCTTTTGAGGTGGCGCACACGAGTCCACATATTCACCATATCAATACACCACTATGGATCCGCTCCCGTCTCCCTACGAGAACGCCATCCATAGCACTCACGCTTATCTTGCGTATTTTAGAGTATCAACTTCCACTTGTCTATGAACTATTATAGGCAACCTAGAAGTCCTTTACCGCGGACACAGCTATTCGAATAGATGATGTTAACCCTACAGGGGTGTACTTCTTCATATATGTTTCCACCACTTAGCGTCTGCACACGACATGTGCTCGGCAGACTTCAAGCGAAAGCCGACGTGGGTGTAGACCACGACCTACCTAAACACTCAAGTCTCTAGTCCAGGTTTATCGCCTATTCGGGTTCCATCCGCGAGGAGATCCGGCCGAAGTGTCGCTCACAGCCCCAAACGATGTGTGCAGGGTTCCCGAGACACCAAACGGGCGCCCGGTACACCGTGCCACGTGCCTATCGCATCACAGCCCACCCCTCCGGTCAGTGCTGCGCACGGCCTCCAGCATACTACAAACACCAGAAACTACTTGCAACTGCTGTACAGAGGACAAGGGTGATTAAGAAGTCGAGCGGGGTCATATTTCAGGGCCCAATGCATGGTAGTAGCTGTTTCATGGATCACAAACACAGAACTCAGTTCCTGAGGACGGCTTCAATGAGACAACCCACCATGTACTCCTACATGGCCACTCACCGCTACCTTTACCAAATCGTGTTCACACACTTAGCACACACAGTAGGACATGTTCACACACCTCTGATTCATCCCGATGAATCAGACCTGACTCAACTCTAAGCAGTAGCAGGCATGACAAGCAAGCATGAATGAGTAGGCACATCAGGGTTCAAACAACTCCTACTCATGCTAGTGGGTTTCATCTATTTACTGTGGCAATGACAGGTCATGCAGAGGATAAAGGGGTTCAGCTACCGCAGCAAGTAACAGATGAATCGTTGTTGTCCTAATGCAGTAAAAGAGAGCAGGAGCGAGAGAGTAGGATTGTATCAGAATGAACAAGGGGGTTTTGCTTGCCTAGCACTCTTGAAGATAGTATAGTTCTTCATCGGTGTCAACGATCATAGCGTCGGGACCACGTCTATCGAGCGGGGACAAATACCGGCAAACAAGAAGGAAACACAATCAATGCAATGCACAATATGATGCATGATCATGACATGGCAAAATGAGTGTATTGGGCTAATGCAACTAGAACCAGATGGGTTTGGGTCATTTTGAACCAAAGGTTCAATCCCAAATTCAAATTATGAATTTAAATAGTGCCTTATCATGTTTTGCACTAAACAGCAAGGTTAAGTTGTTTAAACATGCATGAAACCAGTGCAGATGGATAGATTGGATTTTTCTGATCATTTTTCATATATAACTTATTTCATTTGGAGTTATAGATTAATTTATATGATTTTTAGAAGTTAGCACTATTTTCTGGAATTTTCTGAATAAAAATAAATCTAGAAAAGGCATTACTGCGTCAGCACTACGTCACTGTGATGTCAGCAGGGTCAACAGGGCTGGTCCAGGTCAAACCTGACCAGTGGGGTCCACTGGTCAGTGACTAGGGCTGGTTAGGGACACTGACAGGTGGGTCCGGTCAACGACCACGTCAGCGAAGTCAACGTGACATGTGGGGCCAGTCAACAGCCATGTCAGCGCGGTTAAAACTGACGTGTGGGGCCTCTGCAGTTAGTTTAACATAACAGGAAATAAACTGAGATTAATTAAGGGCGTGGGGCCCATGTGTAAGCGGGTCAGGGGGTAATTAAGCTGGGTCATTAGTCCATAACAACGATGCCATGTCAGCACCTCGGGGATGAGCCGGCGGCGACTACAGGACACGGCGGGGGCATGCCGGACTTGCGCTAGGGGCGTCGGATTGGCGCGCTGAGGGCACCGGGGCATAGGCCTTGCTCCCGCGCATCCAGGGGACCAAGTGGGAAGTCGCGGAGTCACCGGAATTCATGCCGGCGACGAGCTTTGGCGGCGGCGGTGCTCGGTGATGCACGGGCGCTTTGCTACGATGCATCAGTGAGCAAAAGGAGAGGCTGGGAAGCACCTGCTAGGCACGGGGAGCACCACGAGCAGCACGGTGAGGCCAGGGGGGCATGGAGGTTATGCGCGCAGCAGCAATGGCGGACGGTGGCTTCGGTGCTCGTGGGGAACGGCGCTACAGCACGGGGGCAAGCATAAGGAGTTAGGGGAGAAGGTAAGTGGCTCACGGCGAGTTAGACGGTGCAGACGGTGGGGCCGGGGAGGCTCTGGACGCGGTGAATCAAGCGACGGAGATCGCCGGCACCAAGGTTGAAGAAGACGTCCGTGACGGCGATGCAGCGCTCCCCTGGTTGCTTGGCTCGGTGTGGACGAGGAGGACGACGATGCGGAGCTCGGGGATGCAAAGAGGGAGCGAGGGAGTGGCTGTGGCTGCGGTGGTGATGAACGGCGGCGACGAGCCCGTTCGGGTGAGTGAGAGAGAGAGAGAGAGATCTAGGGGAGAGAGTGAGGACGGGGGAGAGTGAGAGGTGTCCGAGGGGACCCCGTGGCGTCTCCCGAAGAAGCCAGGCGAAGCGGCAAGCAGGAGGTGGCCGGACGTGCGCCGGTGTGCGTCGGCCACGCGCCTGTCCTCCTGGCAAGGAGGAAGACGACAGGGGAGGGGCTAGGTGGGCTGGGCCGGCCACTTGGGCCGCCAAGTGGCTGCACAGGTGAAGCCAGGTAAGTCTCTCTCTTTCTATTTTAATTCCTGTTTTCTATTTTCTGCAATTGTTTTGGCTTTATTAAAAATGCCAGAGCATTATCAAAAATCCTGAAAATATTTGTGGGCACTGTTTGGATTATTTCCAGCAGCCCTCATTTATCTTCAAGATTATTTGGACATTTAAAATTATTTATAGCATTTAAATGTCCAAGAACAAATACTGTCTGATTTAATTCAATAATGTAGAATGGCCTAGAAAAATGTGCACCATTTTTGTCAGAGGTTCTGGAGCAAAACAAAAATGATAAACATTTATGAAGGGCATTTCATGTTCATTGAAAATATTTTTAGGTTGAACCTATTTGAATTCCATTTGGTGCTAGGGTTTGGACATCCCCATTTCAAGTTCATTTGAAAATAAACACGATGACATGGATGCAGATGCAATTAATTACAAGCAATGATCTAGGGATGTGACAACTTGGGTCGCTGGTGCTGCATCTTGCCAGCTAGCTATCCTCTCCCGTGCAAAAGCGGGTCATGAGGCTTGTTAGTGCAGCCATTGTCCTTGGCTTTTCCTGGCCGAGGTGTCTGGCGAGCCATTCGTCTTGGACGTTATGTTTGAAGGCTGCTAAGGTTTCGATGTCCGGACAATCGACTATTTGGTTCTTTTTGGTGAGGAACCTGTTCCAGAACTTGCAGGCTGACTCTCCGGGCTGTTGAGTTATGTGACTTAAATCGTCTGCATCCGGAGGGCGGATGTAAGTCCCCTGAAAATTTGCCCGAGACGCATCCTCGAGCTCTTCCCAACTTCCAATGGTATTTTCTGGGAGGCTTTTGAGCCAGTGCCGGGCTGGCCCTTTGAGCTTGAGGGGTAAGTATTTTATGGCATGGAGGTCATCTCCTCTAGCCATATGTATGTGCAAGATGTAATCCTCAATCCAGACTCCGGGGTCTGTTGTTCTGTCGTATGCCTCTATGTTTACGGGCTTGAATCCCGCTGGGAATTCATTATCCAGCAGCTTATCGGTGAAACATAGGGGGTGTGCGGCACCCCTGTATTTGGGTGTGCCGTGATTTTCGAATACTCGACGTGTTGTTTTGCTTTCTGGAGCTTGCTTTCTGAAGCTTGCTTTCTGGAGCTTGCTTTCTTGACCCATAAATGGACCTGACCGGGCCGTCCTCTTTGCGAGGATCCTTATATGGATCACGTGCCGGCTTGTGTGTGGCGCCGCTTGCCGCTCTTTGTTTGCCATGTGGTCGTCTATCCCACCGGGCGGCCTCTTTGTTTTTTGATTGTGGGGGCTCTACGGCCTCCTTGTCAAATTCGGGCAGTAGTTTGCACTTCGGGTAGCTTTTTGCTTGGCGACTATCGCCGTATTTGTCTGCGGTCTTGAGTACTTTGCTCCATCTCATTCTTAGTACGTCTTCCGCTGTTTTGAGCTTCCGCTTCTGCTTCTTCAGACTTCGTGCAGTGGCGACGAGCCTTTTGTGGAGGTTCTTCTGCTCCAACGATGTGTCCCGCATGAGATCATCCGGACTGTTGTTTTTGCCGGGGATGGATTGCTTATCCAATTCATCCTGTTCGGATGGTTGCTCGGGGGCATGTTCGTCGTCCACCAGTTCGCCCTGCTCTATGGCTTGGTCTGTATGGGTGCTGTCATAGTCGAGGCGGGACTTTTGGCGGTGCTTGCGTCGCCGTTTCGGCTGTTTTTCGAGGGAATTATCCTTCGCAGCGTCCCGTTGTTCCTCGTTATCGCTTCCTTTAGGTGTATCCACCATATATACATCGTGAGTTGAGGTGGCCTTCCAGTGCCCTGTGGGTGCTGGTTCTTGATCGTCTCCGGCAACGTCGTCCATACCGTCGATGTCTTCAGAGTCGAAGTCTAGCATATCGGTTAAGTCATCGACAGTGGCTATAAAGTGGGTGGTGGGTGGGCATTGAATTTTGGCCGCATCCCAACCGTTCTGACCATAATCCGGCCATGGCTCTCCTAATAAAGAGAGACACTTTAGTGAATTCAGGATGTTGCCAAAAGGCGAGTGCTGAAAGATGTCTGCAGCAGTGAACTCCATGATCGGCGCCCAATCGAATTCGATTGGCAGGGGCGCGGAAGGTTTGGGTTCCGAAGAGGAGTCCGGCACCTTGGAGTCACGAGCTTCACGAGGGACAGGGTCGGTATTCGGCTCTATCGTCGTAGAGGTAGCAGCCCCCGAGGTGGTGTCCAGCCGCCCATCCTCGATTGGCGCCGTCGGCTCCGAACTAAGGGTCGGAGCGGACTCTTGTGCGGCCTCCAGGGCACTGTCTGGCAGCAGAGCTAAATCATGCCCATCGTGACAGTGCGGCACGCCCGGCTATGGCTCGAATCCGTCAAAGATCAAGTCTCCGTGGATGTCGGCCGTATAGTTCAAACTCCCAAATCTGACCTGATTGCAAGGGGCGTAGCTTTCGATCTGCTCCATATGGCCAAGTGAATTGGCCTGCAATGCGAAGCTGCCGAATACGTAGATCTAACCGGGGAGAAAAGTCTCACCCTGGACCGTGTTGTTGTTGATGATCGAAGGATCCATCGGGCCTATAGGTGACGACATAGAGGAGCTCTCAATGAAAGCACCAATGTAGGTGTCAAATCCGGCGGATCTCGGGTAGGGGGTCCCGAACTGTGCGTCTAGGCGGATGGTAACAGGAGATGAGGGACACGATGTTTTTACCCAGGTTCGGGCCCTCTCGGTGGAGGTAAAACCCTACTCCTGCTTGATTGATATTGATGATATGGGTAGTACAAGAGTATATCTACCACGAGATCAAGGAGGCTAAACCCTAAAAGCTAGCCTATGGTATGATTGTTGTTCGTCCTACGGACTAAAACCCTCCGGTTTATATAGACACTGGAGAGGGCTAGGGTTACACAGAGTCGGTTACAATGGTAGGAGATCTTCATATCCGTATCGCCAAGCTTGCCTTCCACGCCAAGGAAAGTCCCATCCGGACACGGGACGAAGTCTTCAATCTTGTATCTTCATAGTCTTGGAGTCCGGCCTGTGGTGATAGTTCGGCTATCCGGACACCCGCTAGTCCAGGACTCCCTCAACCACCGCGAACCCAACAGGTGTGGCAGCCCCAACGTCAACAAGCCCATGCCCGGAGATGGCGGGTACCTACCTTTCGAGGTCGGATGCCCTGCCTTCACCTGTGAGCTACACAAAGTCCGTTGGCGATCTGCTCGCACATTCAAGCCAGAGATACTTGAGAAGTATGATGAAATATTGAATCCGACAGAGTTCTTGAGCATCTACACCATCACTGTTCAGGCTGTCGGAGGAAGAGGTGAGAAGTTATTCGCCAATTATTTCCCTTTGGCACTTAAATCTAATGTGAGGTCTTGGTTGATGCACTTGTCGGAGAACTCCATCTCGTCCTGGGCTAACCTGTGCCATGAGTTCATTGGTGCCTTTACGGGAGGCCATCAAGAACCAGGGCGGCCCAACGATTTGCATCTCCTCCAGCGAAAAGAAGGAGAAACTCTACGGAAGTACTTGCAAAGGTTCAACAGAGTTCACATGAATATCCCAGACATCCACCCGGCAGCTATGATAACCAACTTTCAGTCTAATGTGCGCAACCGAAGGATACGTTCCAAGATGAACATCAAGCTGCCCAAGACTGTGAAGGAGCTATACACCTTGGTGGGCAAATGTGCATGGGTGGAGGAAGGCAGAAAACTTCCCGGGAAGGAGGATTGCATCGACATCGACTCATAAGATGATGACGAGACCACCAACCAGAATAAGAAGAATAAGAAGCGCAACAAGAAGTGCAAGGATAAAGCAGTGATGACTGTTGAGGGATCGGTCATGCCTAGTACTGGCAAGAAGGCAAAAGCCAAAGCCCCCGGCAGGGAAGTTGCTGCATGCGCTGACTGCCAGGAGGCCACAGTTGCTGAGAAAGATGGGAAGAGTGATGGGCCCTATTGCAAGATCCATCAGACCAAGGGCCATGATCTCCAGGAGTGTCATCAAGCTGAGCAGCTTGTCAAGAAGCAGAGGGCTGAGTATGAGAAGTGAGATAAGGAAAGAGGTTAGAACGGTACTGGCGGTAAGGGCCAGGCGGTGTAGCAAATCGCCCCGGCAAGGCTCCTCGGAACTAAGGGAAACCCACCAGGGGCAGAGAGAAAGAAGATTGTGATGCTAGGAGTGATGAAGGGGATGAAGAGGAAACCAGTGAGGAAGAGTTCCAGAAGGCCACTGACGCCCTGTGCATTGACGGAGGTGCATATTTACACTCCTCCCACCGCCAACTTAAATAGTGGGTGTGTGAGGTCAATGCCATGGAGCCAATGGCAACTTCACGGAAACCACTCAAATGGTCACGCATGCCCATCATCTTTGATGAGGAACACTGGTACGCGTCGGTGCTATTCAAGCTATTTTTAACCCCTTTTGGCAATGACATTTGGAACCATCGCCAAATGAGTGTGGGTGATAGGGTGTCCTTCCCACACGACCCAGAAACCATCAGGGATATGTCCTCCTGGCACACACGCTCGGCAAAATGGGGTCATGTGCGACCGGCGAGCAAGCAAATACGGTTATACGTACAGTAGTGCTAAAAAATACAATTATACAGACGAAATCATTTCCGGTCGTAAGTACATCCCACATAGTCAGTCCCCGCTAAACGTTTCCGTTCGTATATATATCCCACATAGTCGCTGCAAGGAAAACATTTCCGTTCGTAACATACACAATTTTCCCCGTTAAATTGTTTGTGATAGTGTTCCCGTCACACGCAATATTAATAGTTTTATCATTTGCGTTATTGAATGCATCACACACGGTGCGTAGAAGAAACTGTGTGGCAAAGGCTATCCATCACACACAGCTTTTATGCGGTAAACGTTTGCGCAAGGTGGCCTAACACAAACAGTTTTGAAGAGAATGTCGTGTGGGATTGTTCATCGTTCCAACACGGTTTATTCCTAGAAACTGTGTGCGTTGTCTTAGGTCATCGCCCACGGTATTTTCTCAATAACCATTTGCAATAGCAAAAACCAATTAGCAGGCTAATTCGCCATTAGCAGGCTAATTCGCCATTAGCAGGCTAATTGCCCTATTATTAATAATCCATTTATTAATCTAATTGACATTCATATTAAACACATAATACATTTCACTCCCATATTAAGGAAGGAACATTTCATAATTGAAATACATCAGAGTACAACATGATATAGCTTCAGCACTCGCTACCCCATTACACGACTGCACCAGCACCAAGTTTCACATGGACCATCTAGAACCTTTCGAAATTAGCATCATAGACGGAACATAAACAGATGCATCTCACCGGGAAAACTGCTGAAGCGGAAGGCGAATATTGAGCCTTCAGGAAGCCTGTGACTCCGGACCCCCGGACTCGTATCCGGTAGTAGGTCCCAGTCCGCGCGCTCCCAAGCCCGTCGAGCCTGGTTGGGCTCCGGTAATGGAGTTTACCACTGCGGATATCTTCCAGCACTCGCCCTTTGGCGACATGCTAAACTCATTAAAGTCTCTCTCTTTGTCAAGAGGCTCTTGGCCGAACTATGTCCGGCTCGAGTGGGAAGCATAGTCCCCTGTGTAGCGTCGATGCAGGGGTGTTGTCAGGAGGCTCTTGGTCGAACTATATCCTGTCTCTCCGTTTGTCCGGCTAGAATTCGGAGGGCCGAATTCGGAGGACCGATATCCGAGGTGTTGTCGACTCCCTCAGTAGCCTCTCTCGATCTGTATCCCAGCTTGTTCGCTTATAAGTGAGGGAGTCCTGGATTAGGGGGTATCCGGACAGCCGGACTATATACATCGTCCGGACTATTGGAGCGTGAAGATACAAGACTCAAGACTCCGTCCCGTGTCCGGATGGGACTCTCCTTTGCGTGGAAGACAAGCTTGGCGATCCAGATATTGTATTTCCTTCCTTGTAACTGACTCCGTGTAAACCCTAGCCCTCTTTGGTGTCTATATAAACCGGAGAGGTTGGTCCTTAGAAGGCCGATCACAATTACAATCATAATCATCATAGGCTAGCTTCTAGGGTTTAGCCTTTACGATCTCGTGGTAGATCTACTCTTGTATTACTGTGGGGACCCTGACTCATAAGTCGAGATCACCAAATGCACGTGTACAGTGATCCCAGAGATCAATTCTCACTGAACACACAGAAGCTGAATAACAAGAGTCTTACATCCATACATACCGTCTTACACAAATTATGGCCATTATGGTCAAGTCTTACATTGATAAAGCCTTAAGGGCTGAACATCAAATGAAACACAAGCAGCGGAAATCTTTGTCGATAAGTAGAACCCATGCCATCTGCCTTAACCCTACAGGCATTCTGACTGGGAAACGTCCTAGTTCGCATGTTCGTCTCCAAAGAACTCTTCTTCGAACTCCGGTTCTTCCATGTCTGGTCAATTAAATAACCAGTGGCAAGCCAATGAGTACTTTGAATGTACTAGCAAGCAACCCATGTTTTGGTCCAAGATGTAACAATACATGATATAGGTAAAGTTTTGCAGAAAGCTAGTTTTGAGTGCAATGACATGTTCAACAACTTGTAAGACATGCATCAGGAGAATTCAAGTAACCATGAGGACAGGTTACAGATATCAACATAAATAGAGTGGGCACCAACCCAACTCAATCATGTCAAGTCCTTTGACTTGACCCAAGTAGTTTTATCAACTCACACACACGATTGTAAAACTGTGGACATAGTTTAAGTAGCACCGCCCAACTGTCCTTGACCGTGGACACGGCTATTCGAATAGTTTTACACTCTGCCGAGGTTGGACACTTTTCCCACAAGATCCGGGGAACTTCCGTGTCATCCACGACCCGCGATACCTCAAGTACCCGGGGTAAGCACCCGATCACTACCTTTCCCTAGACGACACTAACAAGGAGTCCACTCGTTGTTCCGTATCCACACGATGTACATCATACGAGACTCACTCAAGATCGTAACATCTGACAGGGGACACAATGGTGTATCCGGTGCCCTGTAAAGACAGTCATGGCCGCCATACCTGGCACGACCCCATCCCGAGAGAGAGCACCAACTCTCCCCCGTCACTAGTAATGCGGGCTCCAAGCTAGTATCGACCTAGGTAATCAATAATGCCCTTTCCCATACAAGGGTAGAGTGGTTGCGCATGTAAGGTTGGGACAGTCGACGAATCTTAAATCTAATCCGTTTTCGAAAACAACACACACTTGCCTCGGTACACCACTTCGTCATCAAGTGGTTACCCATCTCATCATCTCCCTCGAGCATAAGTGGCACCCAACGGGATTTTCGATAAAGTCTTTTGAAAATACTTTGTCTCCTTCATTATGCATATACCCGTCCCTTTTTGCGTAGCATCTACCTTAGCATCCTATCTACTCCCACCGGCATAACCCTCATAAGAAGGTAGGGTCATGCATAATGCAAGTATCAACGAGGAAGTACGGTGGCAAACCATCAAAGTGGTTACCACCCCATCATGATTCCGTTGCAACAACAATATGGTGCTATATGACATGCATAAAAAGGGTTTCATAGACATGGTCAAAGGGTTGCTTGCCTGTCTCAACAAAGTCTTCTGGGTCTTCAAAGTCTTCTGGTCCAACTCCTTCGTCAGCAACGCAATCTATCGTCGCAAAATAATAACGAGAAAAATAAGGCAATAATAAAACAGAAAAACCAAAGTGCTCAGAAAAATGTCAACTCATTTTTGTTAAATGCTAGGGTGAAAACTAAGAAGGGAACAACTCCTAGTTTTGGATTTGGAGTAGCAGAATAGGATAAATGGATTTACAAAGGTATATTTAAATGCTTAAAATCACATTTAAATATTTACAGTGAAGAAAAGGTTGTTGGATTTGAATGAAAGTTGCACCATTAAATAGGTTGCAATACTTTAGGAATTTAGGAGTGGGAATTAATTTATTTGGACAAATATTTCATCCTATGGAATTTTTGGAAAGGTGACAGAAAAGGAAAAAGGAAAAGGCTCTGTGCCTGCTGGGCCAGAATAGCCGCAGCGCAGTAGGCCCAGCCAGAGAGGCGGCCCAGCGCACTGGTGCACGCGCGCGCTAGGTATAAACCTCACAGGCGGGGCCCAGGCGTCAGCGAGAGAGAGAGGAACAATGGAGGGGAGAGGCTGACAGGCGGGGCCCGCCTGTCATCCCTAACCCCGAGTCCAGACGGCCGGCGAGCTCACCGGCGGCGATGCAGGGCACAGCGAGGTAGGGCGAGGGCACGGCTGGGCTCAGTGTCGTGTCGCCGTACGGGTGGAGGTGGTTGCTGTCGCCGGGGTAGCCTGGTTCGCCGACGACGAAGAGGCACGGCGGAGGAGCGTCGGGTGGTGGTCGTTTCGGTCGACTCCGGCTGCAAACAAGGCGGGGGAGAGAGGGGAAATGATCAGTGGGAGGAGGCGGTTTCGGATCGGGGCAGAGGAGGAGCGGGGGAGGCCTGTACCTCGCGAACTCCGGCGAGCCGAAGCGGCAGAGCTCGAGCTCGATCTCAAGCTCGGGCGGCTCTGGAGAGGAACTGGGGCGCAGGGGGATGTCTTAGGGAGTGGGATAGCGAGTGGTGAGGAGAGACGGGCTCGGGGAGGCCCTTAAATAGGAGAACGGCGGGGTGCCATGGACCCGTGCGCCGGCGAGCTCCTGCTCGTTGCCACAGGGCTCGGGAGGAGCTGGCGCGGTGTCTGGGGTGTTTTTGGCGTGGACTACGCCGAGTGGAGCTAAGGGAGAGAGCGGGGAGGGGTCAGAGATGCCGCGCGTGTGAGGCTACCCATTGGAGCTCTCGGGTGGCCAGCACGCGTGCGAGCAGGGGCGAGAGAGGGGGAGAGAGGATGGGGACAGAGGCGTGGCGTGTCACAGACATCGAGGCGCATCGTCGGGCGCGCTGGGGAGGCCCGAGGTGGCCGGATGCGGTTGGAAGGGGGCGGCTACAGTACGGGAGCGCACTGTAGCGCGCTCTAGAGCGCCCAAATGGCCGGCATGGCCATTTTCTATGCATGTGGTCACGGCCAAAGGTGTCTGGTAGCTCTAGGAGGGAGTAAAGAAGTAGGAGATGGCCTTGGATGCCCTGGGTGGCCAGTAGGAGAAGAGAGAGGTAGAAGAAGGGGGAGAAATGGGCTGTCTAGAGAGAGAAAGTGGGGTTTTACCCATCCAATAATTGAGCTGTGGGTTTGCCATTGTTACTGGGGGTGAAAGGGGATTAGGAGGGGTTGTGGTAAAAAGTGGAGCTCATGGAGATTAGTGGAAGAGCCCCAAACTTGGTTTTTAGTTAACATGCAGAAGGTGTTTGATATGGTTTTGGGGTACTTGCACTAATTTAATTCTGGTGGCACTTGGCAGGGGTGTTTGTCATGACAAAATGATAGGGAAAAAGGAAGATGAGCTCATTTGGAAGAGTTTGCTAATGAAACTTTGGCAAACCCTAGAAATTAGGAGAAATGAACTTGTGTAGATCTAGTTGAGCAAATCACTTCTCCTTGATGCACCACTTGGTGTAGTGGCCTCATTTGGTCATGTGAACATGCCCACCAAAGTTGGGGTCAAGGAGATAAAGTTGGTAGTACAAAGTTGTTCAAATTTGATTCTGGTCAGATAGGGTTTTGGGGCATTTTAGTGAACAAAAATGACTTTAATTGACATGAGTCTTTGCAAGGTGATCACAATATGAATTTTTGACTTGCTGGATTTTCCTTGGATTTGTATGAAAATATTTCCTGTAGAAATATTTCAAATCCTTGAAATGGGCAGAAATGGTTTTGGGAGGTTTTGTCCAATATTTTGAACATGACCATGTGTTGAAACTCTTATATATGGGAAATATAAGCCCACTGAGTTTCCCTGATTTTTGTCAAATATTTTTAAAACAATAAAATAATTTTTCCCTGTTAAAGACCATTTCTGGCCTTAAGAAAAAGCTTTTAAATAAAATAGGAAAATAACTTTTAAAATTATATTTTTGTGGTTTATGGGAGTCCTACATCTAATAGGATTCAAATATACCTTTTGAAAGATTTTTCACGCCCCAAATCAAGCACATGCAGTGTAATCCTCAATTCAGGGGGTTTTGGAAAACTAACTTTTAGAAAATACTTTTTGGCCAAATTATTTTTGTAAGAAAATACTATATTGCTCTATAACATGGCATGATCATTGGGCAGAAGTTTGGGGCAAGGAGATGAAGTATATAAGGTGGAGTTGTGTTGACTTTAAAGAGCACTTAAAAAATCACAGAGAGAAACCCAACTCCAAATAAAAGCCAAATAATGCAAAAGTTTTTGTTGGTCCAAATTTTCATGCTTTAATAATGCAAATGAATTGTTACAAAACGCATGGTGTGACAATTACTCATATCATCAATATTAATCAAGCAAGAAGTAGCGTTTTACCTCCATCGAGAGGGCCCGAACCTGGGTAAACATTGTGTCCCTTGCTTCCTGTTACCATCAGCCTAAGACGCACAGATCGGAACCCCCTACCCGAGATCCGCCGGTTTTGACACCGACAGCCATCTTATGGCAACTTGTTTAACTTATGTTTGTACTCAGATATTGTTGCTTCCGCTGACTCGTTTATGATCAAGCACTTGTATTCGAGCCCTCGAGGCCACTGGCTTGTAATATGATGCTTGTATGACTTACTTTACTTTTAGAGTTGTGTTGTGATATCTTCCCCTGAGCCCCTGATCTTGATCGTACACGTTTGCGTGCATGATTGGTGTACGATTGAATCCAGGGCGTCACATCTTCATGCCAAAGTGTCCCATTAATCCTCCTTCATGCGCCTCCTGCAACAAAAAGAGACGAATGGAGCTAGCTGGAATGCATAGCTTGTTAGCACGAAACACAAATCCATCATTAACAACAAACTTGTTCCATGTTCTTCCTTCTTTACAATATTTTGAAGTCAAGTTGTGAATGCAAAATATAGTGACGAGACAATGCATCAACAATAACATTTTCTTTACCCTTCGTGTGTTTAATGACTTAAGGGAAAGTCTCAATGAATTCAACACATTTAGCATGTATACAGTTCCGTTTTGCTTGACTATTAATATGGTTCAAAGATTCATGATTAGAATATATAAAAAATTCTTTGGGCCATAAATAATGTTGCCATGTTTCTAAAGTCCGAACAAGAGCATATAATTCCTTATCATAAGTAGAATAGTTCAGACTAGGCCCACTCAATTTTTTAGAAAAGTATGCAACAGGTTTACCATCTTGTAATAACACACCTCCCAATCCAATTCCACTAGCCTCACATTCAAGCTCAAAAGTCTTCTTAAAATAAGGAAGTTGGAGTAAAGGAGCATGTGTCAACTGATCTTTCAATACCGTGAAGGCTTCTTCCTATGCGGTACCCCCCAAAAAAGCACATCCTTCTTAGTAAGCTCATTGAGAGGTGCAGCAATGGTGCTGAAATCTCTCACAAAACACCTATAGAAACCAGCGAGTCCAAAAAATCTCCTCACTTGTGTGACCGTTTTGGGCTGCGGCCAACTCTCAATAGCTTCAATCTTAGCTTTATCAACTTCAATTCCCTGTGGAGTAACAACATAGCCAAGAAAAGATACTCGGTCGATGCAAAAGGTGCACTTCCCAAGGTTACCAAACAAACCTGGATCACGTAGAGCAATAAAAACATCACGTAAATGTTCCAAATGTTCCTCCAAAGATCTGTTATAAATCAGTATATCATCAAAGTAAACTACCACAAATCGTCTAATGAAAGCACATAAAACTTCATTCATTAATCACATGAAAGTACTAGGTGCATTAGTTAAACCAAAAGGCATGACTAACCACCCATATAATCCAAACTTAGTTTTAAATGTTGTTTTCCATTCATCTCCCAATTTCATATGAATTTGATGGTATCCACTATGCAAATCAACATTGGAGAATATTGTAGAGCCACTCAATTCATCAAGCATATCATCTAGCCTAGGAATAGGATGACGATAACGAATAGTGATATTATTAATGCCTCTACAATCAACACACATACGTGATGTACCATCCTTTTTCGGTACTAATATAATAGGAACAACACAAGGACTAAGGGGTTCGCGTATATAACCTTTATCGAGCAGCTCATGTACTTGACACATAATCTCCTTCCTCTCCTCTGGATTGGTATGGTATGGTGCACAGTTGGGTAGTGATGCACCGGTAATTAAGTCAATTTGATGCTCAATCCCTTGAATAGGTGGTAATTCTGGTGGCCCGTCTTGTGGGAAGACGTCAGTGAACTCCTACAAAATGTTAGTGATATCATGAGGCAAAGAGGAAGGCACGTCCTTGAATGAAAATAATGCCTCTTTGCACACAAAAAGCATAGCAAATAGATTTGTTGAAATCTAGATCATCAATGTCAGATTTGGTGGCAAGTAAACATGCACTTTTCAATTTAATTTCAGAAGCAACACTAGATGGTTTATTACTAGGCTTCATTTGTTGCTCAAATTCTTCTACCACAATCTAACTTTCACTCTTATTTTTCTCCTGTTTTGCTTTATTAGCTTTATTAATATCATCTTTCAAAATGGAATCAGGAGACATAGGAAGCACAACAATATTTTTATCCTTGTGAACAAGAGTATACTGGTTGTTTCTACCATGGTGTATAGAATTTTTTTATCAAATTGCCATGGTCTACCAAGTAATAAGGAACATGCTTGCATGGGTACCACGTCACAATCAACATAATCAACATATGTAGAGATACTAAATTGCACACAAATAGTACGTGTTACCCTACCACCATCTCTATGCTAGCAAAGTTGTTGCAGCTCCCTCCATCTATTATGACGCGAACAGAACGTTCCTTCACAAATCCTTTTGTATGGAACAAACTATTCCTGTGGTTTTGCTCAGCTTGTGTGACTTGCACACTCAAAACACGCTGAGAAACTAAACTTTCATACCTGTCAGCATCTTCAGCAGCCATGTATTGTGTCTCATGATCAGAATCATCTCCACCATGGTCTTCACTTGTAACAAGAGCCAGAGTCTCTCATCATAGTCACTAGCAGACTCATACCCACCATCCTTAAAAGCAATCATAACACGTGGAGATTGGCATTCTCTCTCATAATGACCTCTTCCATTACAACGATGACAAATAATATCATGTGTGTGCCCTATTTATGCCATGGATGAAGAAGAGCTCTGGGCAGGCCCAAAAGGTGTACTCCTGGCAGATGGTGGTGGTGGTGGTGCCTGTTTTCTTGTATCTTGGTTGGAATTGGCAGCTCAAGTCAGTGGTGCTGCAGTAAGACGTGTGGAAGTAGAGGATGTACGTGGTGTCCATGACGAAGATCGACCTGCAGAAAGATTAGTTCGCGCCAATGTTTGTCGATCTTGTACTTCACATTCAGCTTTGCAAGCAATATGGAATAAGTGAGTGATATTATTATACTCCTTATACTCTAGAATGGTTTGAATCTCTTCATTTAATCCACCCATAAACCATGCAAGCATAGCTTCATTATACTCAACAATACCACATCTAATCATGCCAGTTTGTAATTCCAGATAATACACTACAAAAAAAATTCCCTGTCTCAAACGCTGCAATTTTTTAAGTAGTTCATGTTGATAATATGGTGGAACCCAGCGAGCACGCATAGCAGTTTCCAAATGAGCCCAAATAGTTGGAATATTATCATGATATAATCTACAATGTTCAGACCACCAAACAGAAGCAAAACTAGTGAATTCACAAACAGCAGCAGCAACACGTCTATCCTTAGGATATTGTAAGGATGTGAAATGTTGTTCAGTTTCTAACTCCCAAGTAAGATATGCATCAGCAATGTATCTACCCGTAGATGGTGGAATATTCAATTTGAGTTTAGGAATATGGTCATAATCTCATACATGAGGTCGTGCTGCAGCCCTACCGTTGCGATTATAAGCATGAGGACGACCTGGTGCTGGTGCTGCAAGTGGTTGCGTGTAGTTCTGATTTTGATCAACCTCATCGTCATAATAGTCCTCCACCTCTGCAGTAGGAGCAGGAGCTATCAAAGCATCAACAGCAGTAGCAGCGACACCAGAAGTTTGTCCTCGCTCAAAAGGAACACGTTGCGTTCGCCCTGCTGGATCGCGGAGTGGAGTTGGTTGTTGATGTTGTTGCAATGGTGCAACAGATGCGGGTGGTGGCTATGGTAGACGTGCAAGTACTGCATCAAACTTGGCGTCCAACTTGGTGTCAATTGTCTTCTCAATGTCATCCATCCTCTCTAGTGCTTTTCCAAAGATGACCATAACGTCTTCCACCTATTGACTCAGCATTTACTGAAATTTATCATGAAGCTCCTTCTTCGTCATGTTCTCCCAGTGATCCTGTCATGGTTAGCAGCATAGAAACACACAAGAAATTGATCCTACAGACTACTAGAAAGTGGTGGTCGTGTGGTGTTATAAATCCGTCAAGCAAATCTCAAATTTTTTACCAGTTCTTACCCAGCAGTAGGTGGTGATCGGTAACCTTTTGTAGTCAAAAATCTAAAAGCTTGGACAGAGTGATTGCCAGGTGGTGTCAAATGCACGATGTAGATGCATGTGGAGCTGGGAAGGCTTATGATATGGTGGCAAAAATGTCAGTAATAATCAATTCAGAGATGCAAAGTTGAATAAACACTAAACGATGGTACTGTGCTGGTCCTAGGCTAAACCGTGCTAGAGACGCGAGCCTAGAACATTAATAAAATCACGGCGCTGCACGGAAACAAGGGAAAAGCACGTTCTATTTTATGTGCTTTTTGCACTCCATTTTTTGCTGAAAATCACAATAAAGGCGAGTGTCTCAAAACTCTTCCCAAGTCACAACAACAGGACATGCACGAAATTTTCCGACTAATTTTTTTTGACTGCGCGGACCCAAGATTTGGAAACGGCTCAAAAAAACTTTCTATAACGGCGACTATGTCAAAACACTTGGAAACACCTAAAAATAGGATGGCCAGATTTTTTTTGACAAGTGCGGTTTTGGAAAATTTTGGGCCTAAACGGAGGGTGGTTTCCGTACTTTTTTTTTGGAAACGGCAATAGATTGATGGAATCTGATACCTACTCAAACAAGGAAAACACAAATATGACTACAGATGGATCTCAAAAGTGAACCTAATATGGGATGGACTCGGATCAGTGGTGGTATATGGACTCGGAGCGGCGGTGGTATATGGACTCGGATCAGTGGTGGTATATGGACTCCGAGATGTAGCAGATAAATGGTGGTGGTATATGGTAGGGGTGATGATGATGGTGCAGCGGGGGTGTGACAACTTGTGAAGAGAACTCGAAACTCTAAAGAACTAGACGCTAAGACCAGCAACTTGACACGACAATGCAATCGCAAATTCAACAAAGCAAATACAGGAAAGTTATGCAATGGCTTAGATTGCTTTGGATATGATGAACTAACACTAAAAAAAATTCTGGCTTTTTCGTGGACTGTAGGTATGAAGAACAGACTCGATCTAAACTACAAAAACTATAAAATCTCACCGAGCAACCTGGAAATCTGATACCACTTGATAGAGGCAAAGGTGTCCCGTCTTTCGATGAGATGGTGTATTTCGTTTTTGGTGGTGTAGACTTTGACGATCCAACAACGAACGTGTGAGGATGTTGCGCCTTAGCAATCGCTAAACCAAATCCAAGAAGTTATTGACCACACTGGAGCACGATCAACCTGACCACGAAGGTCTATTTCCTGCAAGCAAATGAATAACAAGCAAGAAACTGAAATTGCTGTCGGGATATTGTGAATAAAAAAAGCTTTATTGATCAAGTGGGGTTCTGTGACGTCTTGATCTAGTCATTGAACACAAACAAAATACACGAAGTTGCAGCTATGGTGAACTTTTAATCTAAACAAAACCCAAAGTCTAAATGACGCCCTAAGGGTTGTATACATGGAGTAAGAGGGGGTAATTTCGTGACCCTTGGAAGAGGGGTCCGAAACCAGCCCTAACTCTTATTTCCCCACACATACGGACTCTAAAAATAGTTTATACTTAAGTATTTCGAAATTACATGGGCCTGGCCCAAAAAATAAGGTGACGCAGCACCTATAATAGCCTCTGGACGAAATTTATGAAGTGGCATCTTGTATATTTCGTCCAAGGCTTCATGCATGCATTATGGTGGCTTCAAAGTCCTGAAATCATCAATTGTAACTCCGTTCTTGTTTCCCTCGTGCATGCCATCATCTCCATGCTTGATGTTGCTCCAATGTTCATCCCTCTTGTCCAAGCTAGGCCCTTCATTTGTAAGCAAGAAAAATGTATCGAATTTAGGCAACATCATATTCTCATGAACATTAGAATCATTACCAAGAAAAAGAAGTACCAGATAATTTAATTAGCATGCGCGACCTGTAGTAATTGGTCCAGTGTGCACAGAAGCAGGGGTTGTGGGTGTAACAGTGGTACTGATGTCCTGGTCACTAAGGGACAATTCCGCAAATCCTACCACCACTAATCCACACTCGTTTTACTAAACTTAATTGTTTCTTTATTTAACCAACACCTAACTTTTATTTTTACGTTCTTTATTATCTTGCAAACGTATCCACACCTACAAAGTACTTCTAGTTTTATTCCTATTCTGGGTGAAGCAAACGTGAAGCACACGTATAGTTGTATCGATGGTCGATAGAACTTGAGAGACTATTTGTTCTACCTTAAGTCCTGCTTTGGTTCGACACTCTTATTTATCTAATAAGGCTACAAACAATCCCCTATACTTGTGAGTTATCAAGACCTTTTTTTGGAGCCGTTGCCGGGGAGCAATAGGGTGGGGTGAATATTCTCGTGTGTGCTTGTTTGCTTTATCACTAAGTAGATTTTATTTTGTGCTCTTGTTTTCTATCTTTAGTTATGGGTAGGAAATGCAAAATACCAAAAAAAAATAGTTGTACCTACTAAACCAACGGTTGAAGAACCACCCAAAATCTATCATACTGCTGAAGCTTTCTACTTGGATCATCTTTGATCCATTTGTGCTCGTGCTGAAAACCCAACTAGCTTAGTTGAGGGAAAATCATTAAACGAGCATGCTTATTTTGTGCAACACCGCTTATCTCAAAAGGGGAAACTTTTATGACATCAAATTAATACTATGCAATGCTATGCTTGGAAGTTATGTGAATTATATGATTTTACTTGTTGTTCTGAAGACCCTAAGAAACACCTTCCCTACCAATGTGAGTTTAATGATAATGGAATCTTATCTTGTTAAGACAAGGGTGTTTATAATTACTATGGTGTTGAACAAATTGAAGAATTTGTTGCTTTTAAGGGTGCTTATGAAATTGTTTCTTTAATTGAAAAGTATGATGCTACTCTTTACAAATCTGAAAATTTTGCCATACTTAAATATTGCTATGAACACTATGCTTCTAATGCTTATGTTAAATCATATATTGAGGACTCCTCCACTGGCCAAGAAGAGACTAATATTTTGCAGGAAACAATGGAGGAAGAAATTGATGATACTATGAGCTCATTAAATGAAAAAGACGAGGAGGAGAGTGAAGAACAAAAGGAGGAAGAGCTACCCGTGCCCACCTTCTAATGAGAGTAACTCTTCAACTCATACATTGCTTAATTTTCCTTCATGCTTACTGAAAGATGAATGCTATGATAATTGCTATGATCCCGTTGATACGTTTGAAATATCCCTTTTTGATGAACTTGAGGCTTTCTATGCTTGTGGCCAAGATGCCAATATGAATTATGCTTATGGGGATGAACTTGCTATAGTTCCTTATGTTAAGAATGAAATTGTTGCTATTGCACCCACACATGATAGTCCTACTATCTATTTGAATTCTCCAAACTACACAATAACGATGAAGTTTGCACTGATCAGTTGTGTTTTACCATTACACATGATGATTTTGATGAATATAATATGCATGTTCTTGCTCCTCCTACTTTCAATTATTATGTGAGAGGAACTACATCTTCGGCTCTCTATGTTTCCAACATGATAAAATTGCAAGAAACTGCTTATGCTATGTATTGTCCTTTACTAGATGTGTATGAATTGTTCTTATATGACATGCCAAAGCATAGGAATAGAGTTAGACTTCATCATTACATGATATATATTACTTTGTGCTCACTACTAAATTACAAATCATAGTTAATTAAAATTGGCTTTGATATACCTTGGGATCCGGGTGGATCAATTACTTGAGCACTTTATGCATAGTTTAATGGCTTTAAAAAAAGCACTGCCAGGGAGACTACCCAGAAGTTTTAGAGAGTTATTTATTTATGTCATGTGATTTTATAAAGTTAAAAAAATTATAGAGGGGAACTAAAAAACTTTTTCGAAAAGAGAAGCGATTCGAAGGTTATGCATTGGAGAAGTGAGGGTCGACCTTGAACACTTGTGTTCGTACTCATGGAAACAATGTAATTTTTTTAGGAAGTTTCTCACAAAAATAATTATCCCCTTGTACAAGTCCATTGTATTATAAAAATAATGTGCCAAGATTTGCCTTTAGGATGATTAGATTGCTTGTTGGTATGTGTGGTGTAAAAACATAAAATTTGGCTGTAGTGGGTGATTTTATATTTTTTACCGGAACATGAAAAGTTTATGAAATTTTTACACAGTACTGCTACGCAAATTGGTTATTTCGTCCTCATTTTTCAGAATTTTTGGAGTTACAGAAGTATGGCCAAAGGTCAGATTACTACAGACTGTCCTATTTTTAACAGATTCTATTTTTTGATGCATTGTTTTGCTCGTTTTGCCGAAACTATCGATTATATCGGTGGTATAAGCCATGGAGAAGTTATAATATAGTAGCTAAAATGCAAAAACAAAATATGAATGAGTTTTCAATAGTACTTAAAGTAGTGATTTGCATTATTATACTAACGGATCTCACCAAGTTTTCTGTTTAGTTTTGTGTGGGTGAAGTGATCAAAGATCGAGGAGGTCTCGATATGAGGAGGAGAGGCAAGAGTTCAAGCTTCGAGATGCCCAAGGCACCCCAAGTAAATATTCAAGGATACTCAAGCGTCTAAGCTTGCGGATGCCCCGGAAGGCATCATCTTTCTTCAACAAGTATTGGTATGTTTTCGTCTTTGTTTCGTTCACGTGATATGTGTAAATCTTGGAGCGTCTTTTGTGTTTAGTTTTCACTTTTATTTTGTGCACCATGTTGGTATGAGATATTCCATGGTTGACTTATAGAATGCTCATTGCACTTCACTTATATCTTTTGAGTATGGCTTTATAGAATGCTTCATGTGCTTCACTCATATCATTTAAAGTTTGGACTGCCTGTTTCTCTTCACATGGAAAACCGTTATTTTTAGAATGCTCATTTGCTTCACTTATATTTATTAAGAGCATGACCTTTTGTATAAAGAATTAAACTCTCATGCTTCACTCATATCTATTTAGAGAGTCAACAGGAATCGGTCATTTGCATGGTTAGCCATAAAATCCTACGTAAAACTTGTGGATCACTGAATATGATATGTTTGATTCCTTGCAATAGTTTTGTGATATAGAGATGATAATATGTGGGAGGTACTAGTGGATGATCATGTTTAGTAAGATATTGGTGTTATGGTTTGTGATTCCTGAAGCATGCATGTATAGTCTCTCGTTATGCTATGAAATTGGAGCATGATTTATTATTGATTGTCTTCCTTTGTGTGGAGGTCGGGGGTGCATGATGGTATACTCCTTTGCATAGTAGTACTTTGCTTCGAGGGCTATTAAAATTTTGCAATAAGTATATGATTGATTTATGACTAATGTGAGTCCATGGATTATACACACTCTTACCTTTCCGCAATTTGCTAGACTCTTCGGTATCGTGCATTACCCTTTTCTCACCTCGAGATGTGGTGCAAACATTGCCGGTGCATCCGAACCCCATGATATGATACATTCTATCACACATAAGCCTTATTATATCTTCCTCAGAATAGCCACCATACCTACCTATTATGGCCTTTCCATAGCCATTCCGAGGTATACTGCCACGCAACTTCCACCACTTCCGTTTTGATGACTTGAGCATTCATTGTCATATTGCTTTGCATGATCGTAAGATAGCTAGCACGATATTTCCATGGCTTGTCCGTTTTTTGATATCGTTGTTATGCTAGATCATTGCACATCCTAGTACACTGCTAGAGGCATTCATATAGAGTTAAACTTTGTTCTAGGTATCGAGTTGTAATTTTTATTTCTTTTGAGTTGTAAGTAATAGAAGTGTGATGATCATCATTATTCATTATTAGAGCATGTACCAGTGAGGAAAGGATGATGGAAACTATGATTCCCCCACAAGTCGGGATGAGGCTCCGGACAAATATATAAAAAGAAAAAAAAGTGAGGCAAAAAGAGCCTAAGAAAAAAGGAAAAAAAAGAAAAGAAAAAAGTGAGAGAAAAGAGAGAAGGGGCATGCTAGCTTCACACTTGTGCTTCAAAGTAGCACCATGTTTTTCATATAGAGATTCTCCTATGTTGTCACTTTAATATACTAGTGAGAATTTTTCATTATAGAGTTAGATCCACACCCACTTAGTTTTCAGTGTGATCTTTCATACTCTTATAGCTCTTAGTGCATCCGTTGCATGGCAATCCCTACTCCTCGCATTGATATCAATTGATGGGCATCTCCACAGCCCGTTGATTAGTCGCGTCGATGTGAGACTTCCTTATCTTTTTGTCTTCTCACCATTTACCCCTATCATCATAGTCTATTCCACCCATAGTGCTATATCCATGGCTTGCACTCATCTATTGCGTGAGGGTTGTAAAAGCTAAAGCACGTTAAAAAGTATGAACCTATTGCTTGGCTGACACAGGGGTTGTGCATGATAAATACTTTCTATTAAGAAGATGGAGCATGGCAAGACTATATGATTTTGTAGGGATAGCGTTCTTTAAGCATTGATATTTTGGAAGACATGATTGTTTGTTGGGATGCCTGAGAATTGATGTTTTTATGTCAAAATATAGACTATTGCTTTGAATCACTCATGTCTTAATATTTTCATGCCATGATTAGATATATGATCAAGATTATGCTAGGTAGCATTCCACATCAAAAATTATATTTCTTATCATTTACCTACTCGAGGAAAACCATGAATTAAGCTTGTGTCATGCCAATATTATACAACTTTTACATTGTTTTGGCAACAATTTATATGATTTATTGGACTAACCTATTGATCCAGTGCCCCGTGCCAGTTCCTGTTTGTTGCATGTTTTTTGTTTCGCAAAATGTCCATATCAAACAAAGTCCAAACGCGATAAAAATTTATGAAGAATTATTTTGGAATATTTGTGATTTTTGGGAGGTGGAATCAACATGGATCTCGGGGAACATATGAAACGGTTTTTGGCCAGAAAGCTGGAACGCGAAATAGAAGAGAACAGAGAGGGGGATCCAATCTCGGAGGGACTCCTACCCCTCCGCCACCATGGCAACCATGGACCAGAGGTTGAACCTTCCTCCCATCTAGGGGGGAAGGCCAAGGAAGAAGAAGAAGAATAATAAGGAGGGGGCTCTCTCCCTCTCTCTCCCGGTGGCACCAGAACACCGCCGGGGCAATCATCGTGTGATGGCGATCTACTTAAATAACTCCGTCATCCTCACCAACAACTCCATCACCTTCCCCATCTATCTACAATGGTCCAATCCCCCACAACCCATTGTACCCTCTACTTGAACATGGTGCTTTATGCTTCATATTACTATCCAATGATATGTTGCGATCCTATGATGTCTACGTAGATTTTTATTGTCCTACCGATAATTGGTGAATTGCTATGATTGGTTTAATTTGCTTGTGGTTATGTGGCTGTCCTCTGGTGCCCATCATATGAGCGTGCATGTGGATGACACCATAGGGTTAGTTGTATGTTTATAGGACTATGCATTGGAGTGTAAGGGTGACATATGCTTCTTCCTAAACATAGAAATTGATAGATATGGGATTGAAGGGGACCAATATATATCTTAATGCTATGGTTGGGTTTTACCTTAATGAACGTTAGTAGTTGCGGATGCTTGCTAATAGTTCCAATCATAAGTGCATAAAATTCCAAGTAAGGGACGATACGCTAGCAGCGGCCTCTCCCACATAAAAACTTGCTATTGATCTAGTAACGTAGTCAATTGCTAAGGGACAATTCCATAAATCCTACCACCACTAATCCACACTCGTTTTACCAAATTTAATTTTTTTTGTTTATTTAAACAACACCTAACTTCTATTTTTACGTTCTTTATTATCTTCCAAACCTATCCACACCAATAAAGTACTTCTATATTGATTCCTGTTGTAGGTAAAGCAAACATTAAGCGTGCATAGAGTTATATCAGGGGTCGATAGAACTTGAGGGAATATTTGTTCTACCTTTAGCTCCTTGTTGGGTTCGACACTCTTATTTATCGAAAAAGGCTACAACCGATCCCTTATACTTGTGGGTTATCAGTAACTGGTGTTGGATCCAAGATAAAGAAGCCCCTCCGTTCAGCCCGCCGCTGACTAAAAATGTGGTGCGCATCAAGGTCTGGAGTGATCTGGGCGCCACTGATGCCAAACTTCACCCAAGACTGAACATGATCACCTGCCTCAAAGCTACCGGGCTTACCATTGAACATGTGGGAGCTGAATTCCTCTGGCGTCGCATTGCGCCACTTGAAAGGAGGGACAGGTTCACCTGGGAGTACAAGAATGCTGCCGACAGGATGATGCTTTACCCAGGTTGTGTTAACAATCTGACGGTCATGGGTCATGCCTGGTTGTGTGAGTAGTTCGTTCACATGACAGGTACCTTCCATCTGCTGGCAAGAGTGATCCCGCTACATATCAACTCCTTCGTGGGCCAGATACTTCAGTGGATGCCTGACTGCAACGTTGATGGAGTGAAGGCAGACGGGGATCTGCCTACCTTGGAGGATGAGATAGGATGGGTCTCGGTCCTAGAAGAGAAGGCCACCAGGAAGGACACGAACTTCACCAAAGGCACCACCCAAGTGGAATAAGCATACATACACAGCAGGCTTAAAGAAGCCAGAAGACTTCAAGCTGCCGACGGAGCGGCAACTGGTAATGATGATGATGACAAGAACTCCTCATCCTAGAGCACAAGGAGCGCATCTATGACGAGGTTGCTGGGCTTGGGGCAATCGGGACCGCGGCTACTAGACCCTAGGAGGCCGGAGTGCCCGAGGAAGAAGAACGACTTGAGGAGGGCCCTCAGGCCCCAGTGCAACGACGCCACCTTCGCAAAAGGAGCATCCAGGAGCCGGTGGTTCCCTCTTCGTCACGGGCTAGTCCCAAGGTGAAGACAAACACCAAGGGCAACAAGGAGGAGGTAGCACACCGCCAATCAGCTGGCCCTTCCCAGGCTCCAACGCCACCTTCCCAGCGACAGGTCACCAAGGGAGTTGATCCTAGCCCGCCGGCGAGTCCGTCCCTATTTGCAAGCAGGACCCCGCCAGCGCTCAAGAGAGCCAGAGAATCACCTCTGCCTCTGGCGTACGAGCTAGATGCCCTGCTTGACGATCCAGAATAAGGGAAACTTGGCTTCTTCCATTGGATTGTTCCTAGTTTTCTGTTCAATAGCCAACTGAACTTGTGTTGTTTATCTTGACAGGGACGAAGAGACCCTTGCGCATTGGGATAAACAGGCCAAACCAACAACGGAGTTGGGCTATGCGTCGGGCAGTGTCCTGGCGGGGAGCGCCATGGATTCTCCTGTTCTTAGCCCCCGGCCCGCCCCCCTACACAAGAGCATATGGGCCCTCGTTCACCGGTGGGGACATCGAGGTTTACCCTCCGTCGCCCAACAAGGAGTTGGGAGGAGGCCACCATGAAGAAACCCACCAAGAGGGGGCGACTCCCCCGGTGCCTCCATTAGTCAATGTCCAAGCAGGGGATTCTCCAGCAAGGTCTTCTACCGTCGGGTCTATCCGCATTGAGGCTACCCTCGCTGAAGAGGCGGCTGCCAATCGTCCGGCAGCAATGAATGTTGTCGAGGAATGGGAAGTCTCTTCCCAATAGCCGCCAAGGGGATAAGCCATTTACTTTTGAACCCCTTCTTTCCTTGGAATTCATTTCCTCAACATTTGATTTGAATCTCTGATTGTCATTCTTCTTTTGTTATTGATTCCATTCATAGCCTCCCCGCTCGAGGAGGGAGAACTTCTAGAGGAGGTGGCCAACATAGGGAAGGATGCTGTTGCAGAAGCTATCAAGATTGCCGCCAATGAGGGGCACAATGAAACCCCCGGGGATATCCATGAGGTCCCGAAAGAAACTGAGAAATTCCCCGGCAATGCGATTGATCACCTTGGAATTGCTGTGGACAAGGCGCCCATCTGATCCGATGCATCAAACTTTATGGTACCTCCACTTGCCGTAGAAATGCAGCCCTCTCCGAGCAGCTTGGCTCTAATCATTGCTCATCCAGGACCAGCAACCCCCAGCTCGTCCATCCTGGATGGGGTGCACTTTGATGAGGAAATCAGCCGCATACTGACGCCCTTGACCCGGAGGACCAAAGAAGTGGGTGGTCCCATTGACCGCTCCAAAGAATTGGCCTTCCTAGAGACAATGGCTGCCGGGCTCAAGGATGCGCAGGAGAGCTATGGTCTAAGGTGGCAGGAAATTCAAGAAGAGCGCAACTCCATCGACCTCATTGACCAGCAACTGAAGGACAAGGGCAACAAGCTGCACAAGGGTACCAGAAAAGGCAACTACCCGGGATAACCAGCTGACAGAGCACGGGGCGATTCTCAATGCTAGAGAGAAAGACATCCTTGCCCGGGAAGAGGCTCTTGCCGCTACCCTCCGTAGCAAAGATGATGAGCTAGAAGCCCTCGTCCAACAATGAACCAAGGATCTAGAGGATGGCTACGAGAAAGCCATTAATGCACAAGTCCAAGATTCGGCTGCCAATCTCAAAGAGGTCGCTGATAACCTTGCTGCTACCTCCAAAGCCAAGGCAGAGCTTGAGATCGAAGTGGGAAAGCTAGAGGAAGACCTTGCTGGGAGCAATAAGGAAACCGAGGCTCTCAAAGAACAAGCGCAGAAAGCAACCACCATCTTAGAGGGGCTGCAATCACACCTCACATCCAAGAGCCAGGACCTAGATGCTACCACCAACACTAGCCAAGGATCGAGAGAAACACTTGGTGGAGGAGGTTAACATGGCAGGGACTCTCCGCAAGGAGGCTGAGCTCAAACCTAAGCACTAGGTTGAGTTGTATGACCTCTGGTCGAAGAGCTTGGTCAACACAGCTTATCGCATCTCCTCCCAGATTACCACCATGAGCATGAAAAGCTGGGTCTTCTCCATCAACAAACACGAAGCTCGAAGAGTTAAGCTGGCACATTTCTTCGAGGGCCTCATTGACGGACTGAAGACGTATGAAGCCGACAGATCTGCCTGCTTTGCCAACGAGTCCAGGAAATTTGCACGGGATGCTATCTTCATTGTTTTGCTTAACCTTGCTCAGCACCACCCCGACATTGATCTCTCTAATGCCTTCAAGAAGCTGCCGGCAGGGACAGGCACTTCTGCCGCTGCGCAGGCTATCGCCCCTCTCGCTGACAAGGTGCTTTGAGTCCCCAGGGTCCAAGGAGGTCACCGGGATTAAAATCTTATGCTCCATTCACTACATCGTTGTAAAAAAGACATATTTTGGCCTTATGTTAGGTCTTTGCGACTTTCGTGATGTAATAGTATTCTCAATTAGTTGCATGAACTTATGTTATCCCTTCGCTTTCACTCCGTGTCCCGTCTTTGTATAATCTGAGCACTCTACGCATGCCGGAGTCCTGCCGAGGCTAACCACTAACCGTGAGCACTTTGAGGACAGATCCTTAGAAGCCTGCTGGCGGTGTTGCCACCGGCAAGTTACCCTTCAACGCTGTCAACGCAACCACCTGAGTTGTTGAGCGGACTCGAAACAGACACGGGTGCAGATGACCATGGCAGTGTCCCTTCACGTGCAAGTTTCTTATACAATCACCAGGTTCAAGCGAAGGGAATCGCAAAAAAAAGGTAAACTAAGGAACTGGAAGTGGAGAAGTTTTTAAACTTAGCTTTTCCTTCCGCTGCAATCTCCGTTGTACAAAAATGGAAGGCTCTTCCTCCTCCCTTCCTCCCCTGGAAACCTTGTATGTGAAGATCTTCTTCCTCTATGCACGGGGCATGTACGAAGGATCTTGACGTGCCGAGAATTCCATTAGGAGAAAGCAAGGTGGAACCTTTCCGTGGCGCCCCCGGTAGCGTCCCGCAGTTGCCAGGACCAAATTGATGTTCAGTGAACTTGTCGCGGCCCGCAATGTCTCCGCTCTTGCCGGGCGGGTTAATGTGTTGCTAGGCACTGGCCTGCCGATGACTGGGCAAGCCACACACGTCTTGTTGTCGGGTGCATCTTTGGTAAAAGTTTTCGCAATGTTGCACCCCTGACAGGCGCAACCAGGGGATCCTGGCTGGCGCCGAAATGGGCACCACTGCTGTGCTAATGACACTTACTGGTGCAGTGGGAAGGCGGAAGCTGGGCGTCCCCTTGGCCCGCACCGATGTGGCATGCTCACCAGAAGGTTGAGGGAGTTGGGCGGCTCCAGCGGTCCCAACCGCGGCTCCAACTGTGGTGGGGATGACAGTTGCACCTCCTGCGGCAGTCGCGCCCCTCAGGGTGCCCGCTCCGCCTATCGTGGCTGCGGCGCCCGTGGTGCCCGCATCCGTAGGCAAAGGGGCCTTTGAAGTGGAAGGGTGTGCTGTCGCACCGCTCTTCTTCTTGGGAGCCATTAGTAACATAGAAGACGACGAAGGTCGACGCGCTGGCTATTGCTTCATATTCGCATAAGCGAGCAGTCCCCTATCTGGCGCGCCAAAGATGTCCTGGCAGAACACGATCACCAATGGGACAAAGAGGCCCCTTTGTGGTTCGGCGGGGGACGATCACATTGCACAAAGAGAGGAGGCAGCAGGGCAGCGCGGCAAGGACAACTCTCTTTTACCTAGGTTCGGGCCGCTTAGCAGCATAACACCCTACTTCTGCTTTGGTGGATTGATCTATGGGAACACGAAGACACGGAGCTCTCAAGCCCGGCAAGGGTGCCTCGGGGAGAGCAGCTACGCGCATACAAGTGTTGTGGGATCAAAAGTTCGAATCCTTTGCCAGGTTGCCGCAGGCCTCCTTTTATAGCTTAAGGGGTGACCATAGTGGCAAAATAGTCATTATAGGATGATTAGATAGCTAACCGTGCCCGCATACCTAACTCTGGCCGTTAGGACAAAAGTTCATTAAATGCATTGCTAGGTGTCATCTGTAGAGGTAGCCCGACAAGGTTTCTCCACCGCTTGCCTAACTACCTCTTATTTGCATGACATGCCTCTGGGATAGGTGTCACTAAAGGTAATCTCTTCTCCAGCAGGTTGCCACATGCACGACAGGATCCACATAGACGCCTGAGAGCTTGACACCGCACTGTTTAGTGACTGGTGGGTTTGATGAGGTGGAGCGACACTACTGCAGGATGCTGCTAACGTGACACTACGATCAGAGACCCTTCGATGAAACTGTGTGCGATGCATTAATAGCATATGGTGATGTAAAAAAACGTCAAAAAAGATGCAAAACATTTGTGATGGCAGATCCATCAAACACGGTTCATATTATAGTTTCGTGTGCGATGCGTGACAAATGGTTAATCCATAAGAATTGTTTGCAATGTGGAAGAACAATAGAAATGGGACGCTATATAAAGGTGTGTGGGATATACGGCATGCCGTTCGCTCGGATGAACTGTTTGCTATTAGGGAATGCAACAGAAACAGTTAGCCAGATCAAGGTGTGTGTGATAGACGGCATATAGTTCACTCAAACGAACTGTTTTTGTCGGTGTACAAAAGTAGGGGCTCTCTTTTGTACCCCTTTACTTGTGCACTGGCAGTCAGAGCCGCGCCCACAGCCACATTTCGTAGGGCAGAGGAGGGAAGCGAAAGGCACAAGACAATCAAAGCAATGCCAAGACTAGAGATACAAAGAGCAAGAGGGCGAGATAGACTCCCCCGGCAAGACCCTTGCGAGGGCGGCCTCCGGAGCCCCGGCAAGAGCCTTGCCGGGGAAACTTGCCCAGCGCCAGCAAAGCGCGCCGCCCTTGAGCCCAAGGGTTCCAACGCCATCAACCATATTGGAACCAAGGCTCAGGAGGCACCTCCATGGTGGCATGCAGATCTTCGTGAAGATCATTAACACACAAGATTAGATGAGGACCAGAAGACGACGATCCTCGGCAAGGATCTTGCCGAAGGAATCCATGAGACCTCTGGCAAGATCCTTGCCGAGGACGACCACGATGTCACGGCAAGACCCTTGCTGGGACCCCGGCAAGACCCCTGCCGAGGACGTCAGCGGGGCTGCGGCCAGGCCCACATCTGCCAAGACACCACCGCCGTTCCCATGCAGCTGCCAGCTCAGCCAACTAGGCGAGCACCTGCGTGGCAACGTGCGGCCTCTAGACTGAATCGGCAAGCACCTGCATGGTGGCATGCAGATCTTTGAGAAGACTCTGCCACTGCACCAGCCCAACAACCAGCCAACGTGGCACTACAATGCCTCATCAGCTCGGACGCGCGTCAGAGCCAGGTGAGGCGCCGACAGCTGGGACGAGCTTCCTCGCCATCCTCGGTAAAGCAAGAAGGGCACGTCGGTAGCGCATTAAATGCGTTTGTCCAACGGGGCCAGAGGACAGACTCAGCCATTGTACACTTTCCACCTCCTATGTGCCACTATGGCATCCCCTTTGAACTATAAAAGGAGGCCTGAGGCATACTGAGGAAGGATTCAGATCTTTTGGACGACGCACATGCCGTAGCTAGTTCAAGAACTCAAGAACACTCAAATATACACCAAAGCAGGACTAGGGTATTACTCATCCTCGCGGCCCGAACCTGGGTAAACGATCTTTGTGCTGGCTCCTAGACCCGCTCTTTCCACAACCTTCTGCCCGCCGACCATACTAGGGATTTCAGTGTTCCCACAGGTGTCGTTCTCCACCGACATCTTTGGCACGCCAGGTAGGGGAGCGTGGTTGTGAATATCCGATCTAGCAGCTAGTCTAGCAGTTCTTCATCGCCATGGCTCCCAAGAAGAAGATGACGACGGCGATGAACAAGGTCAAAGATGGACGGCCCGTGCCAGTGCGGGCAAATGGCGGGGCGGTCGCGGACGGAAGCTGAGGCGCGGCCTGCAAACACCCACATCGCTCTGGCAGTCAAAGCCTGGCGATCGGCGTCATTCGTGCGCAAGACAACGGGCCGCTCCCCGCCAAATCCAAAGATGGAGCTGAGTCCCCCGCAGGCGGCACGGGGCCCTCCAAGGGCGGTGCCGTGCCACCTACCAGCGGCGCGGCGACCTCTAAGACACCTACGATGGCGCCCACGACGCACTCTTCCCAAGTTGTGCGCGATGAGCAGCGTCACCATGCTGGTGACCCCTGGCACCGCCGTGGGAAGAGTCATGCACATCCTTCACGGGACGAAGGAGGCCAGCATGCCCGCCGAGGTGCTGGCAAAAATGGCGCACAGCCGCAAGGCCGTGATAGAGCACCTTTTAACGTGGTTAGAAGTCGGAGCGCGTCACGGTCCATGCAGCTTTCGCCACTGTCCACGCCAGCAAAAGCTTTGGCGCGCGCGTAGCTCTTCCTTGACTTTCCTCCCGCTGCGAAAAAGCTCGAGGAGTGGAGAACCACCATCCGGAGCCTCGTCGGCATCACCAACAAAGATGAGCCGCGACCAGCGGGGCCCTTAGGTCGACGCTCCGTCAAGCCACTGCATGCCAGTGGTGGAAGGGCCGGGGGTGATGCAGCCATGGTGCACTCTCCTCCCCCACGCCAGTTACCGCGGGTGTCAATCCATCGTGATGACGCTTGTGATAACATTTCCATAGCGTCGTCTGACCCGCGGATCCACCACGATCAGTGCCAAGTTCTTCAGGAGCGAGCCCTTGAAGATGCTCGAACCACCATCGAACGCCGGTGTGAAGCGCGCCACCAGTTGGATAGGCGGGTAGGGCCCGCTATGGCCCACCCGGCACCGGGAGGCTATGGTGGCCTACCTTACGAGATGGGTTGCCCAGCCTTTACCCGTGAGCTTCGGTAGTTCCAGTGGAGCTCCCACCACACGTTCACGCCCGACGTTGGCGAGAAGTACAATGGCAAGACTCACCCGTCAGAGTTCCTCAGCATCTACACTATCGTGATGCAAGCTGCTGGAGCCCGCGACGACAAGGTGCTTGCCAATTACTTCCCGTTGGCACCTAAGCCCAATGTCAATGGTTGATGCACTTGCCAACGGATTCCATTTCTTCTTGGTTGGATTTGTGTCATGAGTTTTTTGGTGCCTTCACTGGGGGCCATCAAGCTCATGGCCAGGCAGGAGATTTGCATATCATCCCCCAGAAGGAAGGTGAAAACCTGCGCAAGTACATACAGAGGTTCAGCCAGGTGCAGTACAACATCCCAGATGTTAATCCCGCCACTGCGATCAGTGCATTCCTTCAGACTGTGCGCAACTGAAAGATGCGTGAAGAGCTGGCGATGAACAAGGTCAAAGATATGTGCGCTCGACTGAAGAGGGGAGGAAGTACCCTGGCGAGGACACTGGTGCGGAAACCGACTCCACAGACGAAGACGCCGCCGCCCCGACGAAGAAGGACCGGCGCCACAACCGAAATTGCAAGGGCAAGGTCGTGCTTGCCGTCGCGGGATCCAGCGACACCGGCGCTACCAAGAAGGCGAAGGCAAGCGACCCCAGCAAGGAAGGTGCAGGGTGTGTCGCTTGTCGGGCCCTGGCGGCTGCCGAAAAGCCAAGAAGCTCCGACAAGTAGTACTCCAAGATCCACCGCACCAAGGGCCATGACCTCCAGAACTACCGGCAAGTTGAGCTGCTTGCTGAGAAGCAGAAACCTGAGTATGAGAGGCGGGACAAGGAGAAGGGTCAGGACGGTGCCGAAGGATCTGTCAACAAGCATGGTGGCCAAGGAGGCCACCGCGTTAAGGATAACCAGCAAGAGAGGCCCGCCCGGGGCCGCGACAAGAAGCAGGAAGACGATGATGATGACAAGGACGAAGAGTCTGGTGAGCCTGAGTTTCAGAAAGCCACGGAGGCCATGTGCGTCGACGGTGGCGCGTCGCTGCACACCTCTCACCGCTAGCTCAAGCACTGGGCACGTGAGATCGCAGCAACGTAGCCATCATTCGACGCTCAGAAGCCACTGAAGTGGTCCAACACGCCTATCATTTTTGACATCGAGGAACACCCTGATCACACCACTGTGGTTGGGTGTCTGCCGTTGTTGGTTTCACCAATGATACGAAACCTCAAGGTGACAAAGATGCTAGTTGACGGCGCGGCTGGCCTGAACTTGATCTCGCTGGTTGTGATCAAAAGGTTGCATATTCCTGATGGAGACCTTGGATAGATGGGCACGTTTCAAAGGTCAACCCGGGAGGGAGTCAGCCAAAGTGTAAGGTCACGCTGCGCATGACGTTTGGAGGCAAGTTGAACTACAAGACAGAGAGGATTGTCTTTGATGTAGCCGAGATCCCCTTGCCCTACAATGGGATCCTCGGCCACCCGGCACTAGCCAAGTTCATGGCAGCGTCACACTACGCCTATAACACGCTGAAGATGCCTGGGCCAATGACCATCATCACCATCCCCTCCGAAAAGAAAGATGCGCTGATCTACGTTGACCAACTCTACCGGGAAGCAGTTGCGGTGACTACCACCAAGCCACTTGCTCCTGCCGCCAAAGCCCTGGGGGGAAGAAGACAAGAAAGACCTCTTGCACCCACCCCGGCAAGCGCACCTCTTCGGAGTGTTGTGCTCTCGTCGAGGACATGCCAGAGAGCTCCACCGGCAAGAGCAAGAAATCCATAGCGGCACAACCAGAGACCAAGAAGGTGTCCATCAAGGAGGATGGCACGGGAGGGGCTTTCACCATAAGCTCCACCCTCGATATCAAATAGGAAGGCCCGCTCGTCACTTTCCTGCAGGCGAATGTCGATGTGTTTGCATGGCAAGCATCCAACATCCCCAGCGTTCTCAGGGAGGTGATTGAGCACCATCTTGCTGTTTGTCCTCATGCGCGACCCATCAAGCAGAAGGTTAGGAAGCAAGCTTTGGAAAGGCAGGAGTTCATCACAGAAGAGATCAGGAAGTTGGAAGCGGCAGGCTTGGTGAGAGGAGTACTCCATCCAACGTGGTTGGCCAATCCGGTGGTGGTGCGCAAGGCAAGTTGGAAGTGGAGGATGTGTATTGATTACACAGATATCAATAAGGCCTGTCCAAAAGACCCTTTCCCGTTGCCGCACATCAACCAGATTGTTAACTCCACGGCCGGGTGTGACTTGTTGTCATTTGTTGATTCCTACTCAAGATACCACCAGATTTTAATGACGAGAGAAGATGAAGAGAAGACAACATTCATCACCCCGTGTGGTACATATTGCTTTTTATGGATGCCTTTCGGGTTGACGAGTGCTGGCTCAACGTTTGCAAGAGCAGTCCAAATTGGTTTTGAGCCCCAGCTACATAGAAATATGGAAGCTTATATGGATGACATAGTGGTCAAAACCAAGGACAAGGCAACACTTGTACAAGATTTGGAAGAGACGTTTGCAAATTTGGGCAAGATCAACCTCAAGTTGAACCCTAAGAAGTGTGTCTTCGGTGTTTCGTCGGGCAAACTTCTCGGGTTCTTTGTGTCACAGCTTTGGATCGAGGCGAACCCAGACAAGATCAAGGCCATTGAGCAGATTGAGGCGCCTAGGCGGATCAAGGATGTGCATCGGCTCACTGTCTGCGTTGCCGCCATGAGCAGATTAACCTCCAAGTCTGCTGAGCATGCCCTTCCCTTTTTCAAAATCATGAAAAAGGCAGTCCCAATGGAATGGACCCCAGAGGCCGAAGCAGCGCTACAGGATTTTAAGAAATACCACTCCTCCATGCCGATACTGGTTGCGCCTAAACCACAAGAGCCGCTGCTGCTCTATCTAGCGGCAACGAATCAAGTGGTCAGTGCCACGCTAGTGGAGCAGAGGGATGTCGACGAAGAGGCAGTGGCAATGGCAGGACTGGCGGATGGCGAGCCATAGCTCCCACCGGCAAGGCCTGGTACCGGCGAGGCGAGGCCCTCGGCAGGGTCTGCGCTGGCGGGACATGGCCTGTGCAACCAAGTGAAGAGGTGTAGAAGAAGAAGATGCTGCAGCACCCGGTTTACTTTGTCAGCTCCCTCTTCCAGGGGGCTAGGTCAAGGTACTCCGATGTGCAGAAATTGCTCTTTGGCCTCCTTATGGCCTCAAGGAAGTTGCGTCATTACTTCCAAGAGCACGAGATCACCGTCGTCAGCCGCCTCCCATTGCAACGGATACTGCATAACCCGGATGCAACCGGGAGGAATGTGGAATGGGCCTTGGAGCTGTCAAGCTTTGGTTTAAAGTTTGAAAGTACTTCGACGATCCAGAGGAGAGTCTTGGCAGAGTTCATTGCGGAGTGGACCTCGACGCCCGATGAAGAGATCTAGGAGACCACTCTTCCCGGCAAGGAAACAAGTTGCAACTAGATTATGTACTTTGACGGGGCATTGTCGCTGCAAGGCGAGCTGTTTGAAGTAGTGCCCCCACCCCAATACTCGTTAGTTTCTCTGGTGCTGGTGTGCTACTCGTCGCACCGACCGGAGAGCACGTCAAGTATGTAATCTCGATGCACTTTCCTAGGGAGATGTCAATGAACAACACTACTTAATACGAGGGATTGCTTGCCGGTCTCAGGATCGCGGCAGACATCGGGATCAAGAAGCTCATCGTCAGGGGTGATTCACAGCTTGTCGTCAGGAAAGTCAACAAGGATTATCAAAGCCCGTTGATGGAAGCCTACGTAGATGAGGTGTGGAAGCTGGAGGAGCGTTTTGACGGTATACAGGCGGAGCATGTTCCCCAAGTGGAGAATTACATCACCGACTACCTGTCGAAGCGCACTGCCTTCAAACTATCTGTGGAACCAAGTACTTTTGTGCTTCGGTTAACTCAACCATCCGTTGAACCATCAACAGAGCAAAACAAGCGGAGGAAATCAGGCCCCGGCAAGTACTTTCCCACCGAGCTCCGAGGAGCCGCTGGCAAAGATGTTGCCGTGGACACTAAGCCTGCCATGGGGAACCGACTCCGACAGGGCGTCAAGCCCTGGCCGTAGAGACAGCCGCTCCCATGGCAGAGGAAATGCCTTTAGTCCTTGCCGTCAAGCCCCAGGCTCCGGCATGGGCACAACATACCATTCGATTCCTCCAAACAGGGGGCATCCCGAGGAGAAGTAAGAAGCGGAGAAAGTAGCCCGTCGGTCTGCCATGTATCAGTCGTTGACAATGTTCTGTACAGAAAAAGACTAAACGGAGTGAAATTGAAGTGCATTCCCAGGGAGGAAGGACTGTAGCTGTTGGCAGAGATACATGGAGGCATATGTGGCTCCCACATAGGGTCTAAGGCCCTTGTCGGCAAGGCCTTCTGGCAAGGTTTCTTCTGGCCCACTGCCCTCCAGGATGCAACGGCACTAGTAACCAAGTGTGAAGCGTATTAGTTCCATTCAAAGAAGATTCATCGGCCAGCTCAAGCCCTTCATACAATCCCTCTCTCCTGGCCATTTTCGGTCTGGGGGCTTGACATACTAGGCCCTTTCCCCTGCGCTGTCGGGAGCTTTGAGTACTTGTATGTTGCAATCGACAAGTTCACAAAGTGGCCGGAGGTGGAAGCAGTGAGGAAGGTGACAACACAGTTTGCCGTCAAATTCTTCAAGGGACTAGTCTGCTGTTTTGGTGTGCCAAACAGAGTCATCACCGACAACGGCACGCAGTTCACAAGATGCACCTTCATGCAATACATCCAAGACCTCAGCAGCAATATCTGTTTCGCTTCCGTGGTGCACCCACGGAGCAACGCCCAGGCGGAGAGGGCAAATGCTGAAGTACTGCAAGGCCTGAGAACAAAGACTTTTGACAGGCTATACAAGAGCGGAAGGCGCTGGATTGATGAGTTGCCGGCGGTTCTTTGGTCAATTAGAACGACGCCAAATCGAGCCACCGGCCAGACACCCTTTGCCCTGGTATACGGGGCAGAGGCGGTTCTCCCCACGGAACTCACATACGGATCACCTCGAGTGCTCGCTTATGACGAGCTTGAGCAAGAGCGATTGCGGCAAGATGACGCAACGCTCCTCGAGGAAGATCGTCTTCGGGAAGCTATGAGAGCAGCGCGCTACCAGCAAGCCTTGCGCCGCTACCATAGCCGCAAGGTTCATGCCTGAAGCTTTGAGGAAGGCGACCTTGTTCTCCGGCGCGTTCAATCAGCCAAGAATTCCAACAAGTTGACACCAAAGTGGGAAGGTCCTTATCAGGTAATACGATTCACCAGGCCCGATGCAGTCCGCCTGGAGACTGAAGATGCCATTCCAGTGAGCAACTCCTGGAACATCAAACATCTTCGTAAGTTTTACCCATAAGGCGCGGTTGCCGCCCCCCCCCCCCCCCCGGCAGACCACCTTTTGTACGAGCCTTGCCGGCAAGGCATGTAACCCTCTGTGCAAAGCCAGGCGCAGACCCTGAGCATAAATAAATGAAGCACTGACGCCCTAATTTATAGCATGCATGCTAGGTTGAGTCTCTCCCTCAGTTAGGGTTGATAGTGCTTAGCGACGACTAATCCCTAGCATAGAGGTCGAGTGTGCGTCTCTCTATTCCTTTCCGTCCTTTTTGGTTCACAGGATACATGGACATTTCTGCTAAGCTATTTGGAAGAAAGACAGCAAGCCGATGCTCCGGTCCTGGCAAGCCAAGGTTGCTGGGGGCTGCAGACACAAGGGTCCAACCACAGCAAGCCAAGGTTGCCTGGGGGCTGCAGATTCAGATAAGTTCTTTATCCCATGTTGTGCATTTCCGTATGGAATTGGGACGTATGAAACCTCGTTTTATTCCTGGGCCACCGTGCTCCCCTTTTCTTTACCCAAGAACTATTCCCTGGGTCGAAACTTGGTCGTAGTCGCGGTGACAAGGAAGCAAACGAAGGGCCTAACCCTACTACGCCCCTGCCTCCACCAAAAGTGTGAGTATGGTCGAATGAAGTAAGGGGACAACAAGGCCTGTTGCCGGGCGACAATGTTTATCTTAAAAATAACAAGGATTCATTCCTTGGCATGGGCTTCGCTCACGCACAAAGAACCCGACAAGCACCCTTTTTTTCATTAATACGCCCCGTATAGGTACAGTTCATACGGAATGTAAACATGATCAAGGGGATTACAAGGTTTAAATCTGACAAGTGCTCGTAGGCTTAAAAACTAAAAAGATATAAGATGCCCGTCATCCCTTTCTTGTCCCTCTCCCCAGGAAATGGAACAAGATGGTAGGAGGGCAAAAGGAGTGCCTAGGCGAGGTACGAGCAGCAGAAGACACCAAGAGAACATCCTGGTGGCCGTCCGGAAGAGGCTGGTGATGATGGTGCCGGGAGAAGAGCCGAAAGATGATGCAGCGGGCCGACAATACGAGACGAAGGCATCGGTGCTATCGTACTCCGGCTTGACGGCCCGCCACCCGCCTTCTTCATCTTTTCCAGCCTTCCCACACCAGCCGCCCAAGGCGACGACCCTGAGAAGTTCAAGGAGCTGGCGATGCAGATGATGGTGCTGCCGGCGTCGCCCAGGAACGGTGTGCCCGACGCCTAGTCGGACCCGTCATACTCCTGCCCGCTACCCTCGTCGTCGTTGTCGATGTCCTCCTCGTCACTCTCACCCGAAGAGGAGCTTTCGCCCTCAGTCGAGCTCTCCGCACAACACCCAAGCCTGTGTCCCGAGCGCCCGAAGACCTTGACGGGGAGCAAATCACTCTCCGTTAGCTTGAAGTAGAGGACGTGCCCATCCGTCAAGCAATGGGCGCGTGCAAAGGTTTTCTAGCCCCGGCGAAGGAGCATCACCTGAGGGACGGGGAACCCTGTGTTCACCCACATGTCGCCATGGCAACACCCATTCATGCGAAGCCTCAGGCGCGGTGGCTGGTCGATCTCCAGCACGCTCGCAAACGCCCGGGGAAGACGAAGGCAGCGACGTAGCAGCCCATGCAGCTGCAGGATGAACTCGAGCGCCGAGTCCCCGACATGACCACTCGGTGAAGCTGGATGAGTTGGCGGGGGAGATGGCGACGGAGACAGAGATGACGCAGGCATCCCCCTTCCACGCCCACCTCTGCCTCGACCGCCTCGCCGACCGCGGCCATGTCCAGCGACCCCGCCCCGAGCATGGCCTTCACCCTGGGCATCTAGCTCTTCCTTGACCACTTCAGCTCTCTGGCGGGAGGAGGACCTGGTCACCCCCGCAGAAGAACGGCCACGGCCACGCCCCCTTGCCATGACCGTGGGTGAGGATGGAGACAGGGGGAGACACAGAGAGATGCTTTTCCTCCTGCCCCTGGGTCCCCTTTTTTATAGTTCGGAAGGGGAGGCCGAAGGACTTGCTCTAAGCCCCAGAAGAGCCATCTCGAATCCGGCTCATTAAAGTGGCAGCAGGCGAGGCCATCGACCGTCCTCCCCGCCCAGTCGAAGGCACATGAGTATCGGCCGATGCACGCCTTCCCATATTCCATGCGCCTGTCACCTACCCCGCGTCGTGCATGCAGCGTACGTGGCATAAGGAGCGGGCGTACTGGGAAATGTGGAATGACAGTTCCAATACAGAGAGAGTAAATGAGCGGCGGCTCTACCGTTTCGAGCGAACATACAAGCCGCCTCTTTACTGTTCACCATGGATGACGCAAGCATGGTGCAGTCATTCCGCGAACGACCCCCACGTCACGCACGACCCTCCACGTCGCGCATCCAATGCGGGTCGTGGGGAAGCATAGCGGACAAAAAAGTTACCACGGTAAAAATCGGCCCCGCCTGCCCGTGCACTGTTCAGGCCTAGCCGAACAATGCATCGCGCTTGTGTGTGGCCCAGGCCCAGGGGCTCCTGTCAGTGTACAAAAGTAGGGGCTCTCTTTTGTACCCCTTTACTTGTGCATGGGCAGTCAGAGCCGCAACTGCGGCCACACTTAGCAGGGCATAGGAGGGAATCCAAAGGCACAAGACAATCAAAGCAACACCAAGACTAGAGACACAAAGAGCAAGAGGGCGAGGTAGACTCCCCTAGCAAGACCCTTGCCAGAGGGGCCTCCGCAGCCCCGGCAAGAGCCTTGCCGGGAAACTTGCCCAGCTCCAGCAGAGCACGCCACCCTTGAGCCCAAGGGTTCCAAAGCCATCAACCACATTGGAACCAAGGCTCGGGAGGCACCTCCATGGTGGCATGCAAATCTTCGTGAAGATCATTAACACACAAGATAAGATGAGGACCAGAAGACGATGATCCTCGGCAAGATCCTTGCCGAAGGAATCCACGAGACCTCCGGCAAGATCCTTGCCGAGGACGACCATGATGTCACGGCAAGACCCTTGCCGAGGACGTCAGGCGGGCCACGGCCAGGCCCACATCTGCCAAGACTCCACCGTCGTTCCATGCAGCTGCCAGCTCAGCCAGCTAGGCGAGCACCTGCGTGGCGACGTGCGGCCTCTAGACCGACTCAGTAAGCACCTGCGTGGTGGCATGCAGATCTTCATGAAGACTCTACAACCGCACCAGCCCAGCAGCCAGCCAACGTAGCACTACGACGCCTCATCAGCTCGGACGCGCGTTGGAGCCAGGTGAGGCGGCGCCAGCTGGGACGAGCTTCCTCGCCATCCCCGATAAAGCAAGAAGGGCACGTCGGCAGCGTATTAAATGCATTTGTCCGACGGGGCCAGAGGATAAAATCAGCCACTTTACACTTTCCACCTCCTGTGTGCCACTGTGGCATCCCCTTTGAACTATAAAAGGAGGCCCGAGGCATACTGAGGACGGGTTCGTATCTTTTGGATGACTCACACGCCGTAGCTAGTTCAAGAACTCAAGAACACTCAAATATACACCAAAGCAGGACTAGGGCATTATGCATCCTTGCGGCCCGAACCTGGGTAAACGATCTTTGTGCTGGCTCCTAGACCCGCTCTTTCCACAACCTTGCGCCCGCCGACTGTAGTAGGGATTCCAGTAATCCCATAGGTGTCGTTCTCCACCGATGGTTTTTGATTAGGGAACACAACAGAAACGGTTCATCCGAACAAGATGTGTGTGATATGCGGCATACAAGTAACATAGATGAACTGTTTACGATGAGCCAAAAGAACACAAACAATTCGTGTAAACAAGATGTGTGTGATACGCAGTAAACAACCTACTCGGGTGAACTGTTTGTGATGAGAAAATATAACACAGATGGTTACTGCAGTTAACTCGTGTGCGATTCTGTGTATGAAAAACTTTGAAAAATGCAAACTAGTTGCTTGCGGTAGCTAGGAGTATTGCACACGATGCGTATGCGAGTACTCGTGTGCGATGATTAGTATGTTACACATACATCTCCTTATGTTAACACGGTGTGATAACACATGACACCGCATATGGTTGTCAGGTTGAGTGCTCCACTTAGTCTACCCGAGCTCCAGGGAAGTCTCCCGCGCTCCACCGAGGACTTCCCACGCTCCAGGGAAGGCTTCCGCACTCCACATGGGTGAATTCTAAAATCCCCAATCCCCTAGCCAACTCCTAGCTATAAATAACCACATCAATGGCCGACGGTGGCGACTCGCTACTGATCCACTTGCTACCTAGTTTCCAAGCATACCGGCATACTTCCAATGGCCGACGGTAGGATGGATTTGTTGGGCGATGGGAACAGGCGCCAGAGATCATAGTTTAGGTTAATTAATTATACCTCCAGAGCTGGATGATTCCGGGTCTGGGGTTATAACTCATTAACATAATCTGAGACCAAATAACTAAATCTTCCCTATCATGATCGTGCCCCCGCCCCAACCGCTAGCAGAGCGCACGCGGAGGGACGCGACCCGAGCATGCCTTGGTGCCTAAACGGCGAGCAGAGCCGCCGCGGCTGCCTAAACGGCGAGCATGCACATGCATAGTTATTGCATATAGCATTTGAACATAGTAGGGAATAGTCGTACAATAATATTATTTTCGATGACATGCATTAATATATTCATAGTTAAATTTAAGGCCCAACAACCCCAGGAGCCTTGCTACGTGTAACGCCCCGAGACCGACGCTCCAGCATACTTCCATATTTTCGTGATCACCGTGTGTTTCTTTTGTGCTTGCTCTTTTATTTTTGCATTGCATCATGTCATCATGCCATCATATCATTAATTTTAAAACTCAACTAAATAAATTGCATAGACCTTTTGATCTATTTAAATCGAGGGAATTCTCATGGTGATTTCTCTTTATAACATATCCTCCTAATATTTAGGGAGCTATATTAAATATTCCACTAATTCGGAATCACCCATAAACACACTTGCAAAATAATTTCATTCCTTTTCTGCTTCAAGTTTGGTCTCCAAACTTTGCCCTAAATTATTTCTTCACTTTCCGGAGCTCCATAAAAAAATCTCAACATTTTTTGCCTCTCCTAAACCTTGTCCTAGTTCAAACCATTTGAATTAAATTCAAATGGGTTTGAATTTAAATCTTACTTTCACGCCAACTTCTATTTTCTTGGATCAAGCTCATTTTTGTGAGTCCGGGAAAATAATCCCCATGTCCGACTTCTTTCCCTAACCCTCTCTTTCGTTTTCTTCTCTTTGATTCTTTTCTGCTAAAGAATTAAGAGGGAGAAGAGAGTCCAGCGGCCCAGCTAACCCTCCAAGGCCGGGCCGGCCTCCAAGGCCCAGCTACACCCCTCTAACCCTAGCCGCAGGGGAGAGCTCTGCTCGATCCCATCTCTTCCTCCCGTTCCCTCTGCCCGCCGCCACACGCTCATCGCTCGGTCCTCATCTCCCCTCGATCTCCTCCCTCGCGCCTCTTTCTCCTTTGCCTCGTCCCCAACACTTGGAGGCCTCCTCCCGTGCCTCTCAATCCCGCCTCTCCTCGCCGTTGCTCAGGCCCCGCGGTGGCGCCCTGCATCGCTGGAGCCCTGCGCCAAGACCTCCCCTGCCTCATCATGTCTAGGGCAAGGAGGACGACCCGCATCACCTCCTGCCCGTGCTCCGCCGCCCTCGTCAGCGCCCACGCATCCTCCTCCCTCCGTTCGGCCTCAACCACAGGAGCCACACCGTCACGGCACCCGCCTTCTCCTATCGTGCCCGTCGCCCGCCATGGCCCGCGAGGCCATCAGCATCGCCGCACCCCTGTAGCCTCCTCCTCCGTCGGCGACCTCGACCTCTGTTGTTAGCTGCACGTCCAGCGAGCGTCACCGTCTTGCTTCCCACACCCGCACCCAAGCTGCTCCACCCCTCTGCTTCGTCCTCTGCCGCCCGCAACGCGCGTGACCGAGCTGCCCTTGCCTTGTTCGACCACTCTTCCTCGGCCAGTTCATCACGCATGGCCAGCAGCGCCTTCTCCATGGAGCACTAGCACTATTGCGAGTCCTGAGCACCACCGCAGGTGGCCGCCGCACTGACCACCTTGGGTTGGCGCTGTACACTATTGTTGCCTCCGTGCATCTTCACTTTCGGTGCCCGTGGACATCAAGACCAAGTACCCATTCATTTTGTCAATACCGACAAGTTCAGAAGATCCCAAGTACCACTACGACCCGCCAAGACCCTCCTTGAACGTGTATGACAACCATCACCGAAGACCGTCAAGTGTACAACTACCGCCGCCGTTGATTCGACAAGACAACGTGTACAACTACTTCCACTACATCACGAGAACGACTACTTCCCCTACGACCCGTGAACGACTACTTCCCTCGACGATTTTGAACCGCCTCGAAACGCACGCTTCGAAGGTATAACTGCCGAGACGATGACCCGTGGACGAATGCATGATGTATGAGATATCCATGTTTGCACCGTGATCAAATTGTCGCTTGTGATGCCCCTCTTTTGCCATGCCACCGACATGTGGGACACCCGGTATCCGAGATCACTCCCCGTCTCTTGCGTGTTCCACACATCCGCACACTTCTCGTTTGCATTGGTATCTCACTCAAGTTACCGGGATCGAAATGTTGCCGTGGCATCATTTTCGGATTCGTTGCCGTGGCACCCGTTTCATTCCGCCATGGTGACAAATGCTTCATAATATGCTCATATCAACATTTTTCTTAAAAATTTCATAAACCTTGATTATGTCATCCACATCATGTTAACAACATTTAAATGGTTAAAATTGTTGTTGCATTAAATTGCTAAATAATATGGGGATTTTTCGGAAGTGTTGTTTGTTGTTCCGGCCTCATTTAAACTTGCCTAAATAGCTAATTTAATTATGCTTCACCCCTTGCCATGTTTAATAACATTTAATATTGTTGAGTAGCTTATAACGAGAGAGAACTAAATAATTGATGTGGTGTTTTGTCAATATGCAACTCGTTGCATATTGAGCTCCACTTAACTTGTAGTATTATTTGTTGCACTTTGCCATGCCATGCCTCATTAAACCGGACATGCATCATACTTGTTTGTGCATCATATGCCATGTTTATGCTTGTGCATTTACCATGTTGTTTGTTTCTTTCCGGTGTTGCTTCTTAGTTCCGGTAATGTTGCGATTGTCTTCTTCATGGACTCGTTCTTCTTCCTTGCGGGATTTCAGGCAAGATGACCGCTACCCTGGATCTCACTACTATCATTGCTATGCTAGTTGCTTCGCTCTATCGCTTGCTGCACTACCTATCTTTTGCTCTTCAAGCCTCCCAAATTTCCATGTCAGCCTCTAACCTTTTCACCCTTCCTAGGAAACCATTGTTTGGCTATGTTACCGCTTTGCTCAGCCCCTCTTATAGTGTTGCTAGTTGCAGGTGAAGTTGAAGATTGCTCCATGATGGACAGGATTATATTGGGATATCACAATATCTCTTATATTATTAATGCATCTATATATTTGGTAAAGGGTGGAAGGCTCGGCCTTATGCCTGGTGTTTTGTTCCACTCTTGCTGCCCTAGTTTCCGTCATACCGGTGTTATGTTCCCGGATTTTGCGTTCCTTACGCGGTCGGGTGATTTATGGGACCCCCTTGACAGTTTGCTTTGAATAAAACTCCTCCAGCAAGGCCCAACCTTGGTTTTACCATTTGCCTCACCTAGCCCTTTTTCCCTTGGGTTTCCGGAGCCCGAGGGTCATCTTTATTTTACCCCCCGGGCCAGTGCTTCTTCGAGTGTTGGTCCAACCTGAGCGATGTCCGGCGCCCCCTGGGCAACCAGGGTCTATGCCAACCCGACGTCTGGCTCATCCGGTGTGCCCTGAGAACAAGATATCTGCAGCTCCTATCGGGATTTGTCGGCACATCCGGGCGGCTTTGCTGGTCTTGTTTTACCATTGTCGAAATGTCTTGTAAACCGGGATTCCAAGACTGATCGGGTCTTCCTGGGAGAAGGAATATCCTTCGTTGATCGCGGGAGCTTATCATGGGCTAAGTTGGGACACCCCTGCAGGGTATTATCTTTCGAAAGCCGTGCCCACGGTTATGTGGCAGATGGGAATTTGTTAATGTCCGGTTGTAGATAACTTGACACCAGAGCCGAATTAAAATGCATCAACCGCATGTGTAGCCGTGATGGTCTCTTTTCGGCGGAGTCCGGGAAGTGAACACGGTTTCTGGGTTATGTTTGACGTAAGTAGGTGTTCAGGATCACCTCTTGATCATTGCTAGCTTCATGACTGTTCATTTGCTTCTCTTCTCGCTCCTATTTGCGTATGTTAGCCACCATATATGCTTAGTCGCTGCTGCAACCTCACCACTTTACCCCTTCCTTTCCCGTTAAGCTTTCCTAGTCTTGATACCCATGGTTATGGGATTGCTGAGTCATCGTGGCTCATAGATTACTACAACAAAAGTTGCAGGTACAGCTTATGCGATGATCATGACGCGAGAGCGATGCTTGCTTGTTTTGGAGTTCTTCCTCTACTTCTTCTTCGATCAGGGGATAGGTTCCAGGTCAGCGGCCTGGGCTAGCAGGGTGGATGTCGTTTGAGTTTCTGTTTGTGTTTCATCCGTAGTCGGATGGTGCTCTTATGTAAATGATGTTGTATTCATGTGGCATTGTATGCCCTTTTTGTATGTATCCCCATCTATTATGTAATGTTGATGTAATGATATCCACCTTGCAAAAGCGTTTCAATATGCGGGTCTATCCTTGGTGGGACCTTCGAGTTCCTTTTGGATAGGGTCGCATATTCGGCGTGACAAGTTGGTATCAGAGCCTCGACCGACCATAGGAGCCCCCTTGATTGTTGGCCGTTGTTGAGTCTAGAAAAAAAACTATTTTGAGTCTAGAGAGGGGGAGAATATTGTATTGAGATCCAAAAAGAGAGAAGAAGCCATCTAGCTACTAGCTATGGACCCGAAGGTCTGAAGTAAACTACTCACACTTCATCGGAGGGGCTATGGTGATGATGTAGAAGCCCTCCATGGTGGATGCCCCCTCCGGTGGAGCTCCAGAATAGGCCCCAAGATGGGATCTCATGGATACACAAGGTTGCGGCGGTGGAATTAGGTTTTTGGCTCCCCTTTGATCATACGGGGATATGTAGGTATATATAGGAGGAAGGAGTACGTCGGTGGAGCTATGACGGGCCCACGAGGTAGGGGGCGCGCCCTGGGGGGCGCGCCCTCCACCCTCGTGACCTCCTCGGAAGCTTCTTGGAGTAGGGTCCAAGTCTCCTGGATCATGTTTGGTTGGAAAATCACGATCCCGAAGGTTTCATTCCGTTTGGACTCGGTTTGATATTCTGTTTCTTCGAAATACTGAAAAAGGCAAAAAACAACAATTCTGGGCTGGGCCTCCGGTTAATAGGTTAGTCCCAAAAGTAATATAAAAGTGAAAAATAAAGCCCAATATAGTCCAAAACAGTAGATAAAGTATCATGGAGCAATCAAAAATTATAGGTACGTTGGAGACGTATCAGGCATCCCCAAGCTTAATTCCTGCTCGTCCTCGAGTAGGTAAATGATAAAAAAAGAATTTTTGATGCGGAGTTATACTTTGGAATAATTTCAATGTAAATCTTCTTAATTGTGATATGAATATTCAGATCCGAAAGATTCAAGACAAAAGTTCATATTGACACAAAAATAATAATACTTCAAGCATACTAATGAAAGCAATCATGTCTTCTCAAAATAACATGGCAAAAGAAAGTTCATCCCTACAAAATCATATAGTTAGGCTATGCTTCATTTTCGTCACACAAATATGTTCCCAACTTCTATACCCCCGATGACAAGCCAAGCAATTGTTTCATACTTAAATAATCTCAAACTTTTTCAACCTTCACACAATACATGAGCGTGAGCCATGGATATAGCACTATGGGTGGAATAGAATATGATGATGGGGATTGTGTGGAGAAGACAAAAAAGGAGAAAGTCTCACATCAACGAGGCTAATCAATGAGCTATGGAGATGCCCATCGATTGATGTTAATGCAAGGAGTACTGATTGCCATGCAACTGATGCACTAGAGCTATGAATGCTCAACAAAAGAAAACTAGTGGGTGTGCATCCAACTTGCTTGCTCATGAAGACCTAGGGCATTTTTAGGAAGCCCATCGTAGGAATATACAAGCCAAGTTCTATAATGAAAAATTCCCAATAGTATGAACAAGACAACTTAAGAGACTCACTATATGAACAACATGGTGCTACTTTGAAGCACAATATATGAGACTCACTACATGAAGAACAAGGTGCTACTTTGAAGCACAAGTGTGGAAAAAAAGATAGTAGCATTGCCCTTTTTTATATATTTTTTTGGGCCTTTCTCTCTTTTTTTGGCATTTCTCTTTTTTTATTTGGGCAATGCTCTAATGATGATCATCACACTTTCATTACAACATATGAATTACAACTCGATACTAGAACAAGATATGACTCTATATGAATGCCTCCGGCGGTGTACTGGGATGGTGCAATGAATCAAGAGTGACATGTATGAAAAATAATGCAAGGTGGCTTTGCCACAAATACGATGTCAACTACAAGATCATGCAATGGCAATATGACAAAAGTAATGCATGTCACGATGATGATGGTGGAAGTTGCATGGCAATATATCTCGGAATGGCTATGGAAATGCCATGATAGGTAGGTATGGTGGCTGTTTGAGGAAGATAATAGGAGGTTTATGTGTGATAGAGTGTATCATATCACGCGGTTTGGATGAACCGGCGAAGTTTGCACCAACTCTCAAAGTGAGAAAGGGCAATGCACGGTACCGAAGAGGCTAGCAAAGGCGGAAAGATGAGAGTGCATATAATCCATGGACTCAACATTAGTCAAAAGAACTCATATACTTATTGCAAAAATTTAGAAGTCATCAAAAATCAAGTACTACGCACATGCTCCTAGGGGGATAGATTGGTAGGAAAAGACCATCGCTCGTCCCCGACCGCCACTCATAAGGATGCACAAGCCAGGTACACTTCATGTTTCAAATTTGTTACATAACTTTAACCATACGTGCATGCTACGGGACTTGCAAACTTCAACACAAGTATTTCTCAAATTCATAATCACCCAACTAGGACAGCTTTGATATTATTACCTCCACATCTCAAAACAATTATCAAGCACCAAACTTATCTTAGTATTCAACACACTCAAAAGAAAGTTTCACATATCTTGAATACCAAGTATATTAACATTAAGCAAATTACCATGCTATTAATGACTCTCAAAATAATCTAAGTGAAGCATCAGAGATCAAGTTTATTTAAAACAAATCCACCACCGTGCTCAAAAAGATCTAAGTGAAGCACTGGAGCAAAAATTATCACGCTCAAAAAGATATAAGTGAAGCACTATGAGCAAACTATCAAGCTCAAAAGATATAAGTGAAGAACATAGAGTAATCTAAAAAATTTCAATTCATGTATGGATCTATCAAAAGGTGTGTTCAGCAAATATGATTGTGGTAAACTAACAAGCAAAGACACAAATAATACAAGACGCTCCAAGCAAAACACATATCATGTTGGTGAATAAAAATATAGCTCCAAGTAAATTACCGATGGAAGTGGACGAAAGAGGGGATGCCTTCCGGGGCATCCCCAAGCTTTGACTTTTTGGTGTCCTTGGATTATCTTGGGGGTGCCATGGGCATGCCCAAGCTTAGGCTCTTGCCACTCCTTGTTCCATAATCCATCAAAAGAATTCACCAAAAACTTGAAAACTTCACAACACAAAACTCAACAGAAATCTCGTGAGCTCCATTAGAGAAAGAAAACAAAAGACTACTTAAAGGTAATGTAATGAAATCATTATTTATTTATATTGGTGTTAAACTTACTTTATTCCAACTTCTCTATGGTTTATAAACTAATTTTCTAGCCATAGATTCATCAAAATAAGCAAACAACACACGAAAAACAGAATCTGTCAAAAACAGAACAGTCTGTAGTAATCTGCAACTAACGCAAACTTCTGGAACTCTAAAAATTCTATAAAATAGGAAGTCCTTGACAATTTGTTTATTGATCAGCAGCAAAAAGAATCAACGCAAAAGCACTCTCCAGTAAAAAAGGGCAGCTAATTTCGTGAGTGCTAAAGTTTCTGTTTTTCAGCAGAATCAAATCAACTATCATCGTAGGTTATCCTATAGGTCCTACTTGGCACAAACACTAATTAAAACATAAAACCACATCCAAACATAAGGTAGATGGATTATTTATTCCTAAACAGAAGCAAAAACAAAAAAACACAAAATAAAATTGGGTTGCCTCCCAACAAGCGCTATCGTTTAACGCCTCTAGCTAGGCATTGAGAATTTTAATGATACTCACAAGAAAGACAAGAATTGAAGCGCAAAGAGAGCATCATGAAACACGTGACAAACACATCTAAGTCTAACATACTTCCTATGCATAGGCATATTATAGGAAAATAAATTTGCAAGGCAAATAAAAACTAGTATATGCAAGGAAGAACAAAGAGATGATAGCAATCTCAACATGAAGAGAGGTAATTTAGTAACATGAAAATTTCTACAACCATATTTTCCTCTCTCATAATAATTATATGTAGGATCATAAGCAAATTCAACAAAATAGCTATCACATAACATATTCTCAACACGATCTACATGCATGTAAAGTTGACGCTCTTCCAAAATAGTGGGATTAACATTAACTAAAGTCATGACCTCTCCAAACCCACTTTTATCAAAAATACCATAAGATTGAACATTCTCCAAATATATGGGATCTAAAGTTGACACTCTTTCAAACCCACTTTCAATATTATTGCAAACAATATTATCAATCTCATATTCATCATGGGGCTTAAATAAATTTTCAAGATCATAAGAAGAATCACCCCAATCATGATCATGGCAACAAATAGTAGACATAGCAAAACTAGCATCCTCAAGCTTAGGGTTTTGCATATTATTAGCACAATTGGCATCAAGAGAGTTTATAGTAAAATCATTGCAATCATGCTTTTTATTCAAAGATCTATCATGAATCACTTCAAAAAGTACTTCATCACAATTTCTAGATTCACGAATTTCAAGCAAAACTTCATAAAGATAATCTAGTGCACAAAACTCACTAGCAATTGGTTCAACATAATTGGATCTCTTAAAAAGATTGGCAAGCGGATGAGGATCCATAGATCTTAGCTAGCAAAGATGCAAGCACATCGAAGGCACATGGAGACACAAGCAAACAAAAAGGCAAGCGAAAGAGAGAGAGGAGATTGGGAAAGAGAGGGCAAATAAAACGGCAAGGGTGAAGTGGGGGAGAGGAAAACGAGAGGCAAATGGCAAATAATGTAATGCGAGAGATAGGGATTGCGATGGGTACTTGGTATGTTGACTTTTGCGTCAGGCTCCCCGGCAACGGCGCCAGAAATTCTTCTTGCTACGTCTCGAGCTTGGCGTTGGTTTTCCCTGAAGAGGAGAGGATGATGCAGCACAGTAGCGTAAGTATTTCCCTCAGTTTTTGAGAACCAAGGTATCAATCCAGTAGGAGGTCACGCGCAAGTCCCTGCACAACACGATAGCAACTCGCAACCAACGCTTAGGGTTTGTCAATCCCTTTACGGTCACTTACGAGAGTGAGATCTGATAGAGATAATATTTTTGGTATTTTTGATAGATAGATGCAAAGTAATAAGTAAAGGCAAAGTAAAAACAAAGCAAGTAAATAAAGTGATATAGATTGATATGATGAGAATAGACCCGGGGGCCATAGGTTTCACTAGTGGCTTCTCTCAAGAGCATAAGTATTCTACGGTGGGTGAACAAATTACTGTTGAGCAATTGACAGAATTGAGCATAGTTATGAGTATATCTAGGCAATGATCATGTATATAGGCATCACGTCCATGACAAGTAGATCGAAACGATTCTGCATCTACTACTATTACTCCACTCATCGACCGCTATCCAGCATGCTTCTAGAGTATTAAGTTAAAACAGAGTAACGCCTTAAGCAAGATGACATGATGTAGAGGGATAAATTCATGCAATATGATAAAAAAACATCTTTTTATCCTCGATGGCAACAATACAATACGTGCCTTGCAACTCTTTCTGTCACTGAGTAAGGACACCGCAAGATTGAACCCAAAGCCATGCACTTCTCCCATTGCAAGAACTACCAATCTAGTTGGCCAAACCAAACGGATAATTCGAGGAGACTTGCAAAGATAACTCAATCATACATAAAATAATTCAGAGAAGAATCAAATATTTTCCATAGATAATATTGGATCATAAACCCACAATTCATCGGTCTCAACAAACACACCACAAAAAGAAGATTACATCGAATAGATCTCCACGAGAGAGGGGGAGAACATTGTATTGAGATCCAAAAAGAGAGAAGAAGCCATCTAGCTACTAGCTATGGACCCGAAGGTCTGAAGTAAACTACTCACACTTCATTGGAGGGGCTGTGGTGATGATGTAGAAGCCCTCCGTGGTGGATGCCTCTTCCGGCGGAGCTCCGGAACAGGCCCCAAGATGGGATCTCGTGGATACAGAAGGTTGCGGCGGTGGAATTAGATTTTTGGCTCCCCTTTGATCATACGGGGAGACGTAGGTATATATAGGAGGAAGGAGTACGTCGGTGGAGCTCCGAGGGGCCCACGAGGTAGGGGGCGCGCCCAGGGGGGCACCCTCCACCCTCGTGACCTCATTGGAAGCATCTTGGAGTAGGGTCCAAGTCTCCTGGATCACGTTCGGTTGGAAAATCACGATCCCGAAGGTTTCATTCCGTTTGGACTCCGTTTGATATTCTGTTTCTTCGAAATACTGAAAAAGGCAAAAAACAGCAATTCTGGGCTGGGCCTCCGGTTAATAGGTTAGTCCCAAAAGTAATATAAAAGTGAAAAATAAAGCCCAATATAGTCCAAAATAGTAGATAAAGTAGCATGGAGCAATCAAAAATTATAGATACGTTGGAGATGTATCAAGCCTCCCAGCGCCAGCAGCCATGTAGGAGGAGATGGGTACCATGGCCGCGGGTCGGGACACTTGGAATGAACGAACACAAGGGTGCTATGCTGATTATGGAGTCCAAGAAGACCATCGGCGGAAGGCCACCAGCTCAGCCTTTTAGCCTATATTTTATTATAATTGTACGCAAATGTAATTTGGATTCCTTCCATGCACTACAAAAAAATACACTTCCGTGATGATACGTGTTTGTCACAGTAGGTCATGTTTTTTCTAATGCATGTACATCCATGACAAATTTATGACAGAATCAAGATAGTCATACCTATGCTATCGTAGAAGTGTTCCATGACATTACCAAAATTATCATCATGGAAGTGTCCACTTCCATGACGATAAATCACGCGTCACAGAAGTGCTTTCGTCAAGGGTGACCGACACGTGGCATCCACCGTAACGGAATGTCGTTAAGCTATCGGGTCGGGTTTTGGATCCGATAACCCGTTAACAGTCCCGACCAATGGGGATTTTCCACGTGTAAAATCATCATTGGCTGGAGGAGACATGTGTCATGTCCGCATTGGCACAGGTGTCACTCATCCAATGGGCGAGACGCACCTATGATATGTTGACACGTGGACCAGCCCATCAAGTTTAAATGGGCCAGCCCAACTAAAGGCCTACAAGATTTTGCGTACCATAATGGGCCGGCCCAGATAAGGCCCACGAGATTTTGTGAACCATAATGGGCTGGCCCAGCTAAAGGCCCACAAGATTTTGCGGGCCATAATGGGCCGGCCCTGCTAAAGGCCCACAAGATTTTTGTGTGCCATAATGGGCCGGCCCAGGTAAAGGCCCACAAGATTCTTGCGGATCCTAATGGGACAGTCCAGCTAAAGGCCCACGAGATTTCGCTGACATTAATGGGCTGGCCCAGCTGTAGGCCCACAAGATTTTGAGGACCCTAGTAGGCCGGCCCATTAACTGGCTGCCATGTTTTGGGCCAAATGCCGGCCCATATTTGATCCGGTCCATTAATGGACTACCACGTTTCGGGCCTAATAATGGCCCATATGAGATCCGGCCCATTAAAAGCCTACCATGTTCTGGGCCAAATTACGGCCCAGATCAGGTCCGGCCCTTTAAGAGGCTTTGGGCTCAATTATGGCCCATATCAGATTCGGCTCGTCAACTGGACACTATGCTGTTGGGCCCACTTGCTAAAGGCCCACTTAGTAATTCAGCCTGATATTAGTTTTGGCCAGTTAAGGGCCCGTTTAACATTTCGGCCCTATATTAATTTCGGCCTGTTAAAAGCCCGTCATATAGTTGGGCCTAACTATGGCCCGGTTTGCATCCAGCCTGCTCGCAGCCGATATCTGATTGGGCCAAACAAGGACCGAGACAATTTTGGCCTGTTAAAATCCCGTGATTTGATTCGCACAATCATGGGCCGGGGTCGATTTCGGTCTGCTGCCGGCCCATGAGCTGTTCGGCACGTTTCAGGCCCAACCTACATCGTGATTGCATGACGGCCCGATTATGTACTGTAATTTTACGGTTTGGCCGGTTTACTACAAAGACAGGATATATATACAGCAAAATAACTGCAGCACCGTGAATAAGAAAAAACCTAGACTATACAATAAAGAAATTACGACATATTTCATCCACTGGGCATCAAAGTTCACCACTATGATAATAAAGCACAAGCAGACAACAGATTACATACACTGGGCATCAAAGATCGCCACCAGTGCAAATAAACACGCCGACAAAATAATATACAAAACCGACAGCACTTCAATAGAGTTCAAGAAAGGTTAGCCCTGCTGGGGAGCTGCAGCGCAAGCAGCTGAGCAAGATGATGAGACTGCGCTTGTTCAACACTTATATCTTCCTCACTCTGAAAGATAAACAAGCAGACAAAGGACAGGCTTTTCACATAAAAGTATCAGTGCTGACAATTCATCACATTTCTTACTGACGAATAAAGTGACACAGTTTAAAATTGCATTAACACAATATGGTATTGTTCAGGTCAAGACATGGCAGGAATTGACATTGTGAAGGAGTTGGCAGCTTCATGACACCACTGGATTACAGATTAAGAACTCATAAATATCAATGGTTAATGTGATGTCAACTTATCCCATTTCAGATTGGCAAATAAAGAGATGGTTTAAATAATAGTAGAATGATATGACATTGTTCATAGTTAAGACATTGCAGAATATGACATTGTGCTGTAGTGGGTAGGTTCACCACACCACTGGATTACAGATGAAGAACAAAGCATACATGCAGTGCAAAAGAAGATCGCTTGCTCTGTATAGTTTAATTTACATGGTATGAAGAAGGAACTTGGTTGTACAACTGAAAACTTAAATTGAGAAGGACAAACTTTTGTTTATGAACTACATAATAAACTTTAAACATGCAATTTGATGCAAACACCAAAAATAAACAGATGTTGCAGTCATGCCTAACCAAATATATACAACAAAGTTTGAAGGCTTGAGATGGACAAACTTACATTATTGGTGAAGACAGGCTCTATAAAAGCCTTGTCCATGCTGATGGGGGGGGGGGCGATTCAAGATGTTTACCACAGAATCTTCTTCATAAGCATTGCCTTTATTCTACATTTTGTTAAGAGTAAATATAGATGTGATAATATACGAAAAAATGGATAATATAAGATAAGATGAAGAGTGATGCTACATAACCAAGTAGCTATAAATGTAAGTGCAGTGATACAGGCAAAAGGTACAACCAAGAGCAATGCACAGCTAAACTTCTTCAGTACCAACCTTATGGTAAGAGTAAATATAGATCTGATGTGTGGAAAATGGAGGGCAAAGGAAAAAAAGCTGCAGAGTGATGGTACATGAACAACTACCTGTCATTATAAGTACACTGATAAAGGACAACATGTACTTACAAGAACAATGCTGAGCTAAAAAAACATTGGCATTGGATATATTCTACACTATGTAACCATTCATACAGATCAAGTAATTTGGAGCGAACAATTGATAAGCAAGCTGTCATCATACTGCTGTCACATAATGAACCAGGTATGTATGCAAGTATAGTGATACAGGACAACATGTACTAACAAGAGCAAAGCAGCGCGCAGCATATTTGCGATATCCTGTCATTCTTTTCAAATCGGAATTCTTCTTCGAACAGATTTCCTGCAAAAAAGATCCGTAAGGCACATGCGAAAAAGTAGAAGTTCAAATTGTCATGTGATTTCATAGACAGTACCTCATCCTGGGAACGAGACCAGTGCATAACAAGGTTTTTCCATTCAATGTCTTCTAAATTTAGCACAGGAGACTTCACCGGAAATTCATTTATAGACTTGCCATCAAAGTGTGATTTCCTCAGGCAACACTGATATAGCTGCAATTCTTCCTTGAAAAGCACAAGCAAGCTTTTCTCATCATGACTATCCAGATTAACCCTCGCCTAGTTACAACAATGTATTGTAAATCATTGATGTGTTCAATCAGCAGAAAACAGGAAAATAATAACCATGAATAATAGCACTTACACGTAAGTTGGACAGGAAGATGTGAAAATGGTGTTTGTCTTCACAATAATCTTCCCATGATGGGAATATATGCACGTAGTCCCTAAGAACATTGAAAGCATTGTCTTTTAAACTGGGAATAAATGGAATGGGGTTCCAATCTGCAGGAATTGGCCGTCTCTGCAGTTGGGATAGGTCTTCGGCCGGTGGACTTGCTGTACTTTTTGCTGGAGTGGGATTTTTCTATGATACAGCTGGTGCTATGGCAAATGAAATCGGTATACCTTTTGCTGGAGTGCAGGTCCTGTGTGGTGGGGCTAGTGCTGTGGCCAGTGAAGTATGGGTACAGTCTGCTGGAGTCGGTCCTACATTTTGTGTCACTGGTTGTACAACTAATATAAGTGGGGTGCTGTCTGATTTCTCCGGCACCACCACATTTTTCAAGGACTTTTCTGGTGCTCCTTCAGGTTCGGCAATCACCCTCTTCCTTTTGGATGTCTGATGCACAAGAACAACATTTGAACGGAAAAACATGGTATGATGACAGATGGAATATGTATTGATAATGGATGGGCATGGCATCTCGACATATATGATGAGTAAACTAAGCAGATGGCGGTGCAACAAAGTAGAAGAAATGCAAGACAACATATGGGGTAGAACAGGCACCTTGATGGGTGAATAGGACATGCCATCTGCCTTTGACTCCTCGAGGTTAGAATAGTCATTAGGATCATATTCTGAACAAGAATCAACAGGTGGGGAGCATATGGCTTTCATTGCATCCAGAATGGCCCTCAATGCCTTGGTGCCAATTTTGTAAGTCATTGCAGTGTTTAGCTTCAAGAGTGCACTGCTGCTAGTGCGACACAAAGCAGCTACACAGATCATAGTGTAGATATAACGGGGAAAACTGTAAGCATCAGAGTAAAATCAGCAAAGTGGAACTTCCTGGAATATATGTGCTAGTATTGCCGGTACAGCTAGAAAGGCTTCGGATAACCAACTCTCTTCAAGTGAAGGTGCGGTACTGTTAATATCAGTGTAACTCTCAAAGGCGACACAGCTCCCCGCATTTCCTTGCTATTCTTATAGGATTCAAGTAGGCAGGTGACTACAAATCTTATTCCTATGTTTACAAAATCCTACGAATCTAAGAGGCTCAAAGTGTCCATCACAACTGACTGTATAGACCTCTACACTGTAGATGTCCCTGCTCATCTTGTCGGAGTAATGGGCCACGGGTAGGCTGACCCGGGTCCCAAGATCTTTCAAGACGTCAGGGCAGGCCGTGCCCCTCAGCCGAGTCCCGGACGGCGAGCTTCGAAGAAGGCCGAGTCCCTGCCGGCGACCTTCGAAGAAGGCCGAGTCCCTGCCAGCGACCTCCAAAGAAGGCCGAGTCCTAGCTGGCGACTCTGAAGCAAGCCGACTCCGGGCTTGCGACCTTTCAAGGGGCCGACTATGAGAGTCGGCCCGCGACCTTTTCACGAAGACCGACGTAGGGTACGGTCCCGACGTGGCCGTCCCCTCGAACCTACGGGAGGTAGGCATGGCTACAGTGAGCCGTACCACCGGGAGATCTCCGGTAAGGCGCGACACTGTTGCCATACCTCCCCTGACATCAGCCACAGTGCGCAAGGCACTGTGCCCAGGACGGCAGCCTGTACGGCCCGAAGACCGCCGGGCCCCTCGTCAGTGAGGGAGAAGAAGACGGCCGAAGAGCCCGAAGACGGCCCTGCGGGAGTCGGCCTTCCCAGAGTCGGCCGCCTCTCAGTCAGGGCCCCACGAGCCATAAACCAGATTGGACGGGGAGTGGCGACAGTGATCGCCCGACAGACGGCGGCATTGTTCCCACGACCCCATGACCAAGCCTGCGTCATCAGGAGTGTTGCACAGTACCCGTCTTGTCCGCGGGGCCCGCCAGTCAACGGGCCCCAGAAGCCGGCAGGGGGGCGGCAGCATGAGAGACAGACAGCTGGGGGCCACACCCAGCCAGTTTACCATTGTACCCCCGGGGGGTAGGCCTATATAAACCCCCCGGGGCACCCATGCAAATGGTTCGGCCCTGGATAGGTTTTAAACACATAGCAAGCAAAGGGAGGAGCCAGCCTTGCTCTCTCCTGCCACCCGAAATAGCTCAAGGAGCACCTTTGTACTATCATCCCATAGTGATCATGCGGAGACCCCACAGAGCAGCAGTAGGGGTGTTATCTCCCCGGAGAGCCCCGAAGCTGGGTAAGATTCGTCGGCGTGCATGTCTGCGCCTCATCCCGTTTCCAGGCACCGGCGACGTTCTACTCGCCCCCACCATGATAAGCCACCCGTTGGCATATGTCGCATCCAACCCCCGACATTTGGCGCCCACCGTGGGGCGAGGTGCACCGTTGTCCGGAGATCTGTTCTGGATGGGAACCCTCTTCCTCCCTGGCAAGCGCAGCCAGCCCGGCTCGCCAGATGGAGTTTGCATCGACACGCTACGCGGCGCTGAAGCCGCCTGCGCTGCGAGCGGCCTCGCCGAACTCATTGGCGAGGCGCGCCTCTCCGATGAGCCCACACCAAGTGCGGGGGTGGGTGGCCCCGAGAGCCTCCTCGCGGGCCTCCTCGACCAACTCCACGTCACCGGCGAGCCCGCCGTAGATTTGGAGTCCGTAGGCTCCTCCGACCCGATGCTGGTCGACTCCGACGCCGTATCGCTCGATGTCTTCCCCACCAACGTGGTGGTCTATGACGAGCCGCTTCCGTACGAGGAGAGTGGCAGAAGCGCCGTCACGGAGGTGCTCGTCATCAGCCACGGCGAGCACTCCGGCAAAAACGCCCAGGACCCTCTGCCAGCGGCCCTGCAAGACCTGGTCGCGCCCATCCCAGAGGACGCGGACGCGGAGATGCTGGAAGAACGCCGCCTTCAGATCATCGAAGGCGCCAAGAAGTTGGCAAGCATGAGACACTTGTCAGAAGCATACCAGCGCGAGATGGATTGTGCTGTAGGCGGCTCGCCGGCTCCGACTGGGCCGAGCCGTCTAGGTGCGGTCCGAGAGCGCGGCGCGGCCATCGCCGACTTGCTCGGGGCGAAACGACCCGTGTACGCCACCCCTGCGGAGAACATCCGCGCCGCCCAAGCGGCGACCGAAGAACTGAAGAACCTCGAAGGCGAAGAGCGCCGTGTAATAACGGAGCGAGTCCAGCAGCTCCTCAATGCGGTTGCGGCACAAAACGCAGCAGGCGGCCGCGCAGACGCACTGCGGCAGCCGAACGACGACTTACCCCCTCACCGAGATCAAGGCGCGACCTCCCGGACGCCGACTGGCGGAGTCCGCGGGAGGAAAGAGAAGGAGCCGGCTGCCAGTCACAGCCGGACTCGCATCACCATCGAGCGCGACCAAGACGGCCGCCCCAGAGCAGTGGAACGGCGAGATGATTATCTGCCTCCCCCACCCCAAAGAGAGCGGCGAGTTTCTCCGCCGCCTGTTGAGCATCCGACTCTCGGAGGTCGCCTCGGCCGCCGAGAGGGAGTTGGAGAGAATGACGCCCGCCACCGGATCGACCGACTCCACAGATCCCTGGCGTTAGAAGAAGAAGATGAGCTGGGTCCGCCTTGCTTCGGGCCCCGCCTCAGAGACGAGCCCTTCCCCAGAGGGTTCACGCTCCCCCGAGACACGCCCAAGTACACCGGCTCCGTGAAGCCGGAGGATTGGCTGACGGACTACTCCACAGCCGTCAACATAGCCAACGGCAACAAGCGAGTCACCGTGAAGTATGTTCCCCTCATGCTCCAGGGCACGGCCCGGACATGGCTGAACAGCCTGAAGCCCCGCAGCATCAATAGCTGGGTCGACTTTACTGAAGCCTTCATTCGCAAATTCACCAGCACATACAAGCGACCTCCCAAGCCGCGCCAGCTCTCCTTGTGCGTGCAAGGCCCTGAAGAATCAACACGCGATTACCTCACGCGCTGGGGCGAACTTCGAAACTCCTGCGAGGGCGTGCACGAGGTGCAGGCCATCGAGTACTTCACGGCCGGGTGTCGAGAGGGCACCCTCCTCAAGCACAAGCTCCTCTGCGACGAGCCCGAAACCCTCGACGAACTGCTAGTCATAGCAGACAAGTACGCCACGGCCGACTCTTCAATGAAGACAGAGATTCAAGTCAACGCGGCTGGCAAAGTGATTCCCCAGGCCCCCAGAACCCCGGCTGGAGATGCCAGCCGGCGACAGCAGCAGAACGACAACAAGCGCAAGGCCCCTCAGCCGACTTCCAATAGTCGGCAGGTCGCAGCAGTAGAAGATCAGCAGCCGGAGGGGCAGCCTCAAGCCAAGCGGCAGAAAGGCGGCAAGTCCAATTGGTTGCCGGCTTTCTCCTATGAGCAGACTTTGGATGGACCTTGCAAGCTCCACAGCGGCGCGAAGCCGTCGAACCACACCACTAGGAAGTGCCATTGGCTCGCCAAGATCGCCAAGGGAGACGGCCTCGCCCCTCCGCCGCCTGCGGGGCCGCCGCCTCCACCGCCACCCCCGCAGCCGGCGGCTCGGCCGGTCGGCGCGGTCCAAGACGAGTTCCCGGAAGAGCACGGAGCCTACGTAGTGTTCACTAGCGTGGCAGATGACCGGCGCAGCAGGCGCCGACAACAGCAAGAAGTCAACGCGGTAGCAACTGACGCCCCAGAATTCATGCACTGGTCCGAGAAGCCTATCAGCTGGAGTCGGGCGGATCATCCAGAAGTGATGCCGAGTCCGGGCTCCTACACTCTGGTCCTATGCGCGACCTTGGCCACTGATAAGCGGGCCGCCCGTTTCTCACGGGTCCTGATTGATGGAGGCGGCAGCATAAACATCCTGTACAAGGACACAATGGAGAAGCTTGGAATCAGGCGAAGGCAGTTACAGAGCAGCCGCACCGTATTCCATGGAATTGTACCCGGCCTCTCCTGCTCACCGATCGGCAAGATTCTGATAGACGTCCTCTTCGGAGACAAGGATCACTTCCGCCGAGAGCCTGTCTGGTTCAAGGTGGTAGACTTGGAGAGCCCGTACCACGCCCTGCTTGGCCGGCCTGCCTTGGCCAAATTTATGGCGGTTCCCCATTACGCCTACCTCAAGATGAAGATGCCGAGTTCCAAGGGGATCCTGACAGTTGCTGGCAATTACAAGAAGTCGTCCGCTTGCGCGGCCGAGAGCAGTCGGCTGGCCGAGTCTTTGGTGATCGCAGCCGAGAAGCGGCTCCTTGACCACGTCGTGGCGATGGCTGGGAAGCAGCCAGAGATGTCGCCCGACCCCAAGGAGTCGGAGGCAGAAGGATCATTCAAGCCAGCTAAAGAAACCAAGAAGATACCCTTGGACCCGGAGCACCCAGAGAAATACGCTGTCATAGGCACAGGCCTCGACAGCAAATAGGAAGGCGAGCTCGTCGATTTCCTCCGTGAGAATCGGGACATCTTCGCATGGTCCCCCAAGGACATGCCGGGTGTACCGACGGAATTCGCCGAGCACAAGCTACACGTCAGGTCGGATGCAAAGCCCGTCAGACAGCCCTTGCGCCGCCTGTCAGAAGAGAAGAGAAGAGTTGTGGGAGAAGAGATAGCCCGGCTCCTGGTAGCCGGATTCATCATGGAGGTGTTTTTTCCGGAGTGGTTAGCTAACCCTGTGCTGGTGTTGAAGAAGAATAAACAGTGGCGGATGTGCATAGACTACACCAGCCTCAATAAAGCCTGCCCGAAGGATCCATTTGCTCTGCCAAGGATCGATCAGGTGATAGACTCCACAGCCGGATGCGAGCTGTTGAGTTTCCTAGATGCATACTCAGGATATCATCAGATCAAGCTGAGTCCAGCAGATAGACTAAAGACCGCATTCATCACGCCGTTTGGAGCCTTCTGCTACCTGACAATGACGTTCGGCTTGAGGAATGCCGGCGCCACCTTTCAGCGTTGCATGCAGAAGTGCCTCCTCAAGCAACTCGGCAGAAACGCCCACGTTTACGTGGATGATGTGGTGGTGAAGACGGAGAAGCGTGGGACGCTGCTGGAAGACCTCAAAGAGACCTTTGACAATCTGCGCCGATTCCAGATCAAGCTCAACCCTGAGAAGTGCGTGTTCGGAGTCCCGGCTGGCCAACTCCTCGGCTTTTTGGTCTCTGAACGCGGCATAGAGTGCAACCCCGTGAAGATCAAGGCCATTGAGAGAATGGAGGTGCCCAGCCGACTGTTGGATGTGCAGAAGTTCACCGGCTGCTTGGCATCAATCAGCCGATTCATCAGTCGGCTGGGCGAGAAAGCTCTGCCTTTGTATCAACTGATGAAGAAGACCACCTTTTTCGAGTGGAACCACAAGGCAGATGAGGCATTTCTCCAACTAAAGAAGATGCTGGCGACTCCCCCTGTGCTGGCGGCTCCGACTCCCAAAGAGCCCATGCTCTTGTACGTCGCCGCCACCAGCCGGGTAGTCAGCACGGTTGTTGTAGTCGAACGCAAGGAGGAAGGCAAAGCGCTTCCGGTCCAGAGACCGGTGTATTACCTGAGCGAGGTACTGTCGACCTCCAAGCAGAACTACCCTCACTATCAGAAGATGTGCTACGGCGTGCATTTTGCCGCCAAGAAGCTGAAGCCCTACTTTCAAGAGCATCCGATCACGGTGGTTTGCACCGCCCCACTCGCCGAGATCATTGGAAGCCGAGATGCCTCCAGCCGAGTGGCCAAGTGGGCTATCGATCTAGCTCCTTACACCATCTACTATCAACCTCGCACCACCATCAAGTCGCAGGCGTTGGCCGACTTCCTCGTCGACTGGGCCGAGACTCAGTACCTGCCACCAGCGCCCGACTCTACTCATTGGCGGCTGCACTTCGACGGCTCCAAGATGCGCACCGGCCTTGGAGCCGGCGTCGTCCTCACCTCCCCCAAGGGCGACAAGCTCAAATACGTGCTGCAAATCCACTTCGCCGCCTCCAACAACGTCGCTGAATATGAAGCGCTCATCCACGGACTCCGGCTTGCCCAAGAGCTCGGCATTCGCCGGATCCTGTGCTACGGCGACTCCGACTTGGTGGTTCAGCAGTCATCCGGCGACTGGGACGCCAAAGACGCAAACATGGCAAGCTACCGCTTCCTAGTGTAGCAACTCAGCGGATAGTTCGAGGGGTGCGAATTCCTTCATGTACCGAGAAACGACAACGATCAAGCAGACGCCTTGGCACGGGTCGGTTCCACTCGCCAAGCGATACCTTCCGGCGTCGCCCTTCAGCGCCTCCTCAAGCCGTCAGTCAAGCCTTCACCAGAATCCGACTCCATCTTCGTGCCGGCTCCGCCAGAGGTAGTCGGATCCGACTCCAAGGCCCCGGCAAGCGACCTCAAGAAAGCCACAGTCGGCCCGAGGACTGCGCCAGTCGGCTCGGGGACTTCCAAGCCCGGCCCGGGGACTGCGCCAGTCGGCCCGGAAGCTGCGCCAGTCGGCCCAGAGATTCCCTCATTCCAGGAAGCGGCGGCAGACTCCAACCCACCGCCTCCCAGCCCAGCCACTCGTGTCAAAGTCGCTGTGGTAGCAGTTGAAGAGATGGCAGCACCTTCATGGGCGTAGCCCATCCTCAAGTTCCTAGTAAACAAGGAGTTACCAGCAGACGAGACCCTGGCTCGGTAAGTACAACGCCGAGCAGCAGCCTACACCATAGTCAACAGAGAGCTAGTCAGGCGCAGTGTCACTGGTGTCCACCAGCGCTGCGTAGAATCAGAGCAAGGCCAAGCGATCCTCAGAGACATCCATCAGGGCGAGTGCGGCCACCATGCGGCTTCAAGGGCGCTCGTGGCCAAAGCCTTCCGGCACGGTTTCTTTTGGCCGACCGCCCTGGAAGAAGCTAAAGAACTAGTCAAGAAATGCAAGGGGTGCCAGGTGTTCCGCTCCAAGCCCCTCCAGCCGGCTTCCGCGCTGAAGACAATCCCCATTGCCTGGCCCTTCGCAGTCTGGGGCTTGGACATGGTGGGACCATTCAAGACGGCCCGAGGCGGCCTAACTCATTTGCTTGTCGCAGTGGACAAGTTCACCAAGTGGGTAGAAGCAAAGCCCATCAAGAAATTAAACGGGCCCACAGCTGTGACCTTCATTGCCGACATCACAGTGCGGTACGGCGTACCGCACAACATCATCACAGACAACGGCACCAACTTCGCCAAGGGCGCCCTGGCACGTTTCTGCGCAACGCAGGGCATCCGACTGGACTTAGCGTCCGTTGCCCACCCGCAGTCAAACGGCCAGGTAGAACGAACCAACGGCCTCATCTTGTCCGGCATCAAGCCTCGATTGGTCGAACCACTCGAGCGCTCGGCCGGCTGTTGGGTCGAAGAGCTGCCTGCCGTCCTCTGGAGCCTGCGCACAACCCCAAACAAGTCAACCGGCTTCACGCCGTTCTTCCTCGTCTACGGTGCCGAAGCCGTTATCCCAACGGACATACAGTTCGACTCCCCGCGAGTCTCCATGTACACCGAAGAGGAGGCTGAGGAAGCACGCCAAGACGGCGTCGATCTGCTGGAAGAGGGCCGACTGTTGGCACTCAGTCGGTCCGGCATCTACCAGCAGAGTCTGCGCCGATACTACAACCGCAAGGTCAGGCCAAGATCATTCCAGGAGGGCGACCTTGTGCTCCGGCTGATTCAGAGAACAGCCGGCCAGCACAAGTTGTCGGCGCCTTGGGAAGGTCCCTTCATCATCAGCAAGGTGCTAGGGAACGACGCCTACTACCTGATCGATGCTCAGAAGCCTCGAGCGCGCAAGAGGGACGACTCCGGCAAAGAAACAGAGCGCCCGTGGAACGCAAATCTTCTGCGAAGATTTTACAGTTGATGCAGTATGTATCACGCTACCCTCTTTTGTATTAAAGTACTAAGACCTTAGGCCCCCCGAGACGAGCTCGGGGACTGCCTTTTTGATTATCTGTATGATATGGATTACGCTTCCAACTATGCTTTCCCCTTTTATCATACTATCTGGCACCGGGTCCGACTAGTCGGCCCGGGGACTCGCCGTCTCGCGCTATGAAATGCTCCCTGAAGTCAGACAAGTAATGTGCTGTGCTCAAAGCCGTCTCCTGCCGAAAGCCGCAGCTCGCAGAGCGACTGTCGGTAAGCAGGGGACGGGAAAGAACGAGTGCGCACATGAAAAACGGCTAAGGACTTAAGAGCTACGTATAGCCCAAGCCGGCTGCCAGCCTCCCCTTACCGAGCCGACTCGCGAGCAGTCGGCTCGCAGTCTCAATTTTCATCAAAAATAGCCGACTCCTGAAAGTCGGCCTGTCGATTTCCAGCCAACTTGCTAAGGTATTCTAAACGACTAAGTACTTGCCTCCCTAAAGTAGCTGAGCACTTGACCCAGCGACAGTCCACGGAGCGGCTGCCCAGTCGGCAAGGCGGCAACTGAAGGAAGGCGGCAAAGGAAAAAGTCTAAAGAACCAAAGCAATGAAAGGCGGAAATTGGATAAATATTTACATAAGGCCCTTGGCCGAATACACCCCGTGGGTGGAATTGTTCGAAACTGACAAGTTTTTCAAGAGAAACAAAAGAGACAGGTAAAACTGAAGCACTCTAGGGGGATGCCTCCGGAGCCGGAGGGACGGAGGTGGCGGCGGTGTCGGACGTCGCGGCAGTCGGCTGGGCGGTCTCGGCTTGGCCGCCTCCAGCGACAGTCGCCTTGTTCTTCTGAGGCTCGTTGCTGGAGGCGCGATCAGGGTGGGGTTGGCCGCCCGCTTCGTCCTCTAGCGCCTCCTCCTCGCCTCCGTCCTCCGACTCGTCCTCCTCCTCGACGCTGGAGCCGATCACCTCCGCCGAATCCTCCTCGCACTCCGGGTGCATCCCGAACCATTCCGGCGGGACCTCCTCGCCGCCTTCGGTCCGCTCCGGCACGAAGACGCTAGTGTCCGTGTACTCAGCGATGGCCGCCGCGCGCTCGACAAGGGAGCCTTCCACGGCCTCCAGCTCGGCCTGGGCCTCTGACCGGAACGCGGCCAGACGGTCCAGGTCCAGCCCTGTATACCACCCTTTGACGAACTCCAAGGCCCGGCGTGCTCCGGCACGGGCCGAGGAGCCCCTCCAAGCCTCAAAGCGACCGGCGGCGACCTCCAGCCAGTCGGCCGTCCGGCTGGCGGTGCGAAGAGCTGGCACCTCCGGCCAAAGAGCGGCAACGACTTGAGCGCCGGCGCGTTGAAGACGGCGCAGCAGACGATGAGCAGGACGAAGGCGGACCTCGATGCTCAGGAGCTGCTCGTCGATGGTTCGGGGGGCGTTGGCGGCAATCACTTCGCCCTTCGCCCTTCGCTCCTCCCGAGCCGCCTCGATGACCAGAGGAATGCCCTGCGAGTGGCCGGGGAAGAAGTCTGCCAAGACAGAAAAGAAGACAGTCAGAAAAATCAGGAATCAGCCCGACACAAGAGTCGGAAGACCAAAGAAGAGAAAAAATAATTACCATCGACGATGTCCTCAAGCTCGTGGTAGCCGGAGGTCAGCATCGCCTCCCGGTCGGTCCAGGCGGAGCGCTTGACCTCGAACTTGGCTATAAGGGCATCCTCCCGCGACTTGGCGTCTTCCTGCGCCTTCTGGAGCAGCTCTTTCTGCTCAGCCAGCTGCGTCGCCAGTAGGTCGCGCTCTTGGACGAGTTTGTCGCACTCCTCCTCCTTGGCGCGGTGAGCGGTGTTGGCCTCGTTCAGCTGCTCCTAGAGGGCGGCATTGGCGTCTGAAGATCGAGAGATGTTATCAGTAAGAAAGGTCGCCAGGGAGATCCGGCCCGACTGCTCAGCAGTCGGCCCGAATCTCGGGGACTACAGCCCGCGGGTGTGCCAGCGCGCTCCCGCGAGGAAGAAAGAATTAGCCCACCTCGGCTTTCCGTCAGATCGGCGGTCCGCTTCCGCAGCTCTTCAACATTACGGTTGAAGGCAGTGGCGCGGAGATTGTGGTATTCCTGCAAAGCCAGCAAAGCAAAGTTAGCCTTCGGAGCTCGCCAGAAGGAGTTCTGAGTCGCTTGCTCAGCAGCCGACCCCGAACTCGGGGACTACACCCAGTGGGTGCGCTGGCGCGCCCCCACGGAAAAAGACAGAAACTAAAAGAAGGAAAAACGAAGCATACCCGGACGGAGGTCCGCAGGGCCAGATGCGCTTTGGTGTAGAGTTGGAGGGCGTCGCCTTCTTTGCGCAGCTTCGACTGGACGTCCAGAAGGGCCTGGTTCAGCGGGCCGGTGCCGTCTTCACGCAGCCAGCCGGTGGGCGCAGCACTTGAGGCCTCGACGTCCAAGTTCGCCGAGCTTGCAGCGCCGGTTTCCCGAGCTCGTGGCGCTGAGTTCGTCCTCTCAATCCGGCGGCGCGCTGGCACGGCGACATGAAGAAGTAGCTGCGCATCGGCGTCGTCCGCAGTCGGAGGATCCTGCGGGTCCACCGGCTGTTTTCCGTGCGGCCTTGAGGACGGAGGCGGCGGGGGCGGCGGGGGCGGCGCGTGAGTATCCGAGCCTGAGACGTCGCCGCCCTCCTCCGCGTGAGGGTTTGCGGTGCCGACCTCCCCGGTCTGCCCCGTGAACTCAGTTGCCGGCGGCGCCGACGACAGTGGAGGGACGAGCATCGCCGAGCGACGACGCGCGACCTCCTCGGCATGCCGCTTCGCCGCAGCCGCAGCCACGGCCTCCTCCAGGCGCCGCTGGGCATTGGCTGTAGCCTTCTCGGCCTCCGCCTTCTCCAGGCGTTCGGCCTCCTCCTCCTCGCGCTTCTCTCGCGCGTTCCGTTTCGTCGCCTCCCGAAGGTCGGCGGCGGGATCAATCCGCCGCGGGTTCGCAGACGTCTCCACCGACCCCATGACGGAGGGGACGGCGACTCTGTCAAGAGAGAGGGGAGCGCTGGAGAAGGTTGGAGGGAAAATCAGAAAAAACTCCAAGCGAGATCCAGGAAAGAAACGATAGAGTAAGAAGACTCACGAAGAAACTAGCGACGATCTTCTCACTTCCTTTCGGAAGCGGTTGGCCTTCGCGGCCGCCTCCTCCCGCTTGGTCGCGGCGGCGGCACCCTTGAACTTCTTCGACTTGCCGCCGGGCACACTCGGCCCGGCGTGACGCCTCTTCGCGCCGGCTTGGCTGGAGGAGCCGGCTTTTGGCTGGCGGCGCGGGGCGACTTCCGCGTCAGCGTCGCCCTCGGGCCAGTCGGCGAAGGTCGCCGATGGTCTGAGGCCGCCGTCTGCCCCCTCTCCGCCGCCTTCAGCGTCGGCTTCCAGTGCCGCCGCTCCCAGGTCGGGGTCGTCGACGTCGCTGACCTCGCGATCTGGAATGTAGTCGCGAGGCTCTCTTGTGGCGCCGGCTGAGGGCGCCGTAAGGGGATTCTGCCCAGAAGACACCAACAAAGATCAGAGCTCGAGGTCTGACGGAAACAAGATCGAGCTGCAGATAGATGCGACTTACCATTGGAGGGGGGTTGTCACACGAGTACGGCTCCTTGCCGAACTGCCACTCCTCCGTGAACCCGCAGTGGGCAATGTGGTTCACCAAGTTCGCCACCTCCCCACGCGGCATGTCCCTGGTGCACAGCCGGCTCGGATCGTGTCGGCCGCTCATCTGGCAGATGAGGTGAGGCCGGCCTTGGAGCGGAAGAACCCGGCGCGCCACGAAGGCGGCCAGAAGATCGGAGGCGACGAGCCCCTCCGACTGCAGCATGACTCGGAGCCGCGCCACGGCGCCACCTCCGGAGGTCGAGAGGGACTTGGATCGATGGGACCAACTGGCCAGCCGGCCAGTCAGCGGCTCGGGGTCGAAAGGCGGCAGGTTGACCCAGTCGCCGTCGGTGGAGATGTTCTTCACGTAGAAGTAGGATTTCGGCCACATCTTCACCGACTTCACCAGCGGGATGGGCGGAAATGGATTGTCGGCCGTCGTGCGCCGCACCGCGCTGTAGGTGCCGCACTGAGCCGGCGTGCCGGCGGCCTGAGTGCCGAGTTTGGCGGAGAAGAACTCCCCCCACAGCTCGAGGGTGGGGAGAACGCCGATATAGCCTTCGCACAGGGTGGCGAAGGCGGAGAGAAGCACCACCGCGTTGGGGGTGAGGTGGTGCGGCTGCAGTCTGTGGAACTCGAGGAACGAGCGGAAGAATCCGCTTGCCGGAAGCCCCAGCCCACGCATAAGGTGCGAGCGGAAGATGACCCGCTCGCCCTCCTCCGGCACGGGCCGGATCTCTCCCGCCGGCGCGGGACGGGCGTGCACCAGGTCCGCGCTGGAGAGACGGCGAGTCCGGCGAAGGAACTCAATGTCCTCCGCCTCCACGTCCGAGCCATCCCACTCGCCGGAGCGCGAAGCGGGCGGCGCGGCGGAAGAAGAACTCATCGCCGGCGAGGAAGAAGGTTTTTTTTGCGGCGGAGGAAGAATGTCGTGGCTCACGGCGAAGGAAGGAGAAGGGCGGGAGAGCGGGCGAGAGAGTGCGCGTGCAGTGCCGCCCCGCTCCTCCCCGCCTACTTATAGCCCTACGGGCTGAGAAGCCGAGGAGGCGACGGGGGATTAACTGCGCCCGCGGCCCCACGCTGCCCACGATCAACCCCCACGAAGTTACTGCGCGCAGTAACAACGTGGGGATGCCAACCGCCCTCGGCCACAGCGGATCCGCTCGGGGCCCGCGGCGCGGTAATGGCGGGCCCCACCTGACGGCCCGTCCCATCACGCGCGTGGGCAGACAGACTATCGCCTCCACGTGGCGCCGCGCGGCAGGACCGTCTCGATAATGGCAGGGAAGCGTGGCCGATACGCCTCCCGTTTTTCCCGCCACGACTTGCGGATGGCGGCCCCTCGCCGAACGAGTCCGACTTCGGCGAGGCGGCCCGAAGCAACAGCAGCCGAGTCTCAGAGTTGGCACCAGATGAAATGAAACTGCTGAAGCCCCTCGAGGTGGCACCCGCCGGGCTTCACCAGCTTCAGGGACTACTGTCGGAGTAATGGGCCACGGGTAGGCTGACCCGGGTCCCAAGATCTTTCAAGACGTCAGGGCAGGCCGTGCCCCTCAGCCGAGTCCCGGACGGCGACCTTCGAAGAAGGCCGAGCCCCTGCCGGCGACCTTCGAAGAAGGCCGAGTCCCTGCCCGCGACCTCCAAAGAAGGCCGAGTCCTAGCTGGCAACTCTGAAGCAAGCCGACTCCGGGCTTGCGACCTTTCAAGGGGCCGATTATGAGAGTCGGCCCGCGACCTTTTCACGAAGACCGACGCAGGGTACGGTCCCGACGTGGCCGTCCCCTCAAACCTACGGGAGGTAGGCATGGCTATAGTGAGCCGTACCACCGGGAGATCTCCGGTAAGGCGCGGCACTGTTGCCATACCTTCCCAGACATCAGCCACAGTGCGCAAGGCACTGTGCCCACGACGGCAGCCGTACGGCCCGAAGACCGCCTGGCCCCTCGTCAGTGAGGGAGAAGAAGACAGCCGGAGAGCCCGAAGACGGCCCTGCGGGAGTCGGCCTTCCCAGAGTCGGCCGCCTCTCAGTCAGGGCCCCACGAGCCATAAACCAGATTGGACGGGGAGTGGCGACAGTGATCGCCCGACAGACGGCGGCACTGTTCCCACGACCCCATGACCAAGCCTGCGTCATCAGGAGTGTTGCATAGTACCCAGCTTGTCCGCGGGGCCCGCCAGTCGGCGGGCCCCAGAAGCCGGCAGGGGGGCGGCAGCATGAGAGATAGACAGCTGGGGGCCACACCCAGTCAGTTTACCATTGTACCCCCGGGGGGTAGGCCTATATAAACCCCCCGGGGCACCCATGCAAAGGGTTCGGCCCTGGATAGGTTTTAAACACATAGCAAGCAAAGGGAGGAGCCAGCCTTGCTCTCTCCTGCCACCCGAAACAGCTCAAGGAGCACCTTTGTACTATCATCCCATAGTGATCATGCGGAGACCCCGCAGAGCAGCAGTAGGGGTGTTATCTCCCCGGAGAGCCCCGAAGCTGGGTAAGATTCATCGGTGTGCATGTCTGCGCCTCATCCCGTTTCCAGGCACCGGCGACGTTCTACTCGCCCCCACCATGATAAGCCACCCGTTGGCATATGTCGCATCCAACCCCCGACACATCTTCAGTACAACGAACATACTATACTACTATCATACTCCCTCCATTCCAAAATATAAGTCTTGGTAGAGATTTCCATTATGGATCACATACAGATGTATCCAGATACATTTTAGAGTGTAGATTCACTCATTTTGCTCCATATGTAGTCCATGGTGGAATCTATACAAAGACTTGTATTTAGGAACGGAGAGAGTAAATATTAAAGAAGAACGGAAGAGGAACATGGTCAAGAAGAGCAAGCAGATTTTAGATAATAAAATGTTGGTTGCGCAGTGCCCACACATGATGAACCAGAGCGCATTAAGAATGCAACTCCCAGCTGTCTCTCGACCATTTCAGGCGGTTGGATGACTACGTCTCCTAACCCATCTTCTTCCTCGTCTCTGATTCTTCCCATACAGAACACCGCACGGGCCGCCAGCCGGACCACCGGCCCCCGCCGCCTGTGTTCCTCCGCCACCCCCACCTCCCACGCCCGCCCCAACCCCCACCCGTGTGGTGTTTTCTTCGTTCGGCGAGGCCCCACAACCACCCGAGCCCCTTCGTTCGCACCGGCGAACTCCGGCGAGCTCTAAAAAATCGACTGACCCAATTTTGAAATTTAGTCTACTGTGATTTAACTAGTGTGGAATATAAAAGGGGAAAACCATAAGCATTGGAAGTTTAGTGTTGAGCGTGCATGGTAGATCTCAAGGTGCAAACCGGACAAAGGCAACTTCAGAACCAAGACAAGAAATCAGAGTAAAGCAGTGGCGATCTATTTTCTTGCAGCGATAAATAAGTTGAGCAGATACAAAAGAGTACCGCCTCTGGTGCGGCGCCGTGTACGCATCTGCTGAGAATTTAATGGTGCTGCGGTAGCGATGGCTGTCGGCAGCGTGGAACCAGATCTAGGAGGGTAGACGATGGCAGCGGGGCGCGGTGGACGAGACGGTCGTAGGAGCGGCGCCGGCAAGGTGGACGCTGACGGGGATGAAGCGAGAGGACGGGATGCAAGGATCCCAGTTTGAAGCCATGGATGAGAGAGGTCGATCTCTGGTAATGGAAGGCGGCATCGGGGTATCAGCTCTGGCAGGGTGGAGGAGGACGGCGGTGGATGGGGTGGCGGACGGCGGCGGACGGAGGAGGGTGGGGTGGAGAGGGTGTTTTGGTGCCCACGGAGTACGAATGGGGAAAAGGGAGGTAGAGAGGAAGGGGGGAACCATGTATTCAGGGCGCACTTGTCTCAAATGCGAGGAAATTTACAAACTTAGCCCCCATTTCAAATTTCTACTACATCACAGCAACATTAGTCGGTTTGGGATAGGACGGTAATCTCGCATACACCGAATATTTGCCGACGAGAGTTTGTTTTTGGCGCCCACCGTGTATGAATATGAATCGGGGAGGGAGTCGATTTTGGCTGAGGACACACTGTGTTTTGGCGCCCGCCATGTATGAAGCCGGGTGAGAGGCGGTTACGTCACATTTGGGTGAAATTACAAACCTAGCCCTATGGAAACATATAGAAATCCAGCAGATAGGCTTTGCGTGGCAGGGATAGGCAGTAGTAATTTCCATCTCGCAGATTTTGGTTTCGGGCGGTTACTGCGACTTCCCCCGCTTCATTCAAATTTTGCAGAGTGCACGTTTACCATGCCAACTCAATTCGAATCCCATTTGTATTCTATTTTTTCTGGCGGGATCCATTTTCAATTGGAATTACATTCTATATACATCATTTTTTATATATACTTTCAAAAGCGCAACAAAGAATTCTGCTCCTTTATATGTATAATATGATTTACAAATACAACGATCTCAAAATCTTAAGGTTGAATTCAAAAAAATTTAACCAAATTATGTTCTACTAAAATGTATGGATCAGTAATATCTACATATTAAATAACATAGATGTGCGTGAATTCATATGAGTATGCATGTTTGATAGATCAATTTTGGTTCTAGTATGGATTACATGTATCATCATCTCGAATTCAAATATTTGAATCTCTTTTTTGTTCACTCCTTTCACGCCCATCTCTCTCGCATGTATGCTCCTTCAGGTAGCTATCACTCTCTTTTCTCCAGCTCAGCCGCACGCTCACTTCATGTTTCTCCTATCCTCGCAAACATGGTCTCTCGACATCTCCCTTGAGAAGTGTCACACTCTCCCTATCATTATACATTACACGGTTTTCATTATCTCTCACGTCTCTACTGTTCTCTAGTATCACTCGGTACCTCAGCTTTCTTTTTCACCGCCACACACACAGTCTCCACTCGTCTTTCACTTTGTCTTTCTCTCTATGGGATTCGCCCACACACCCTATATGTCTCTACATATGACTAATACCACTAAAATTACTCTCTCTCTCACTCACTCTCTCTCTCTCTCTCTCTCTCTCTCCTGTAGACACAACATTTGTTACCGTCTCCTTTTCATCTTCATCCCAGACTGACATTATTCATTTGTTTACCGATCAGACAACCCCGACTACCGTCTCCTCTCTCTCTCTCTCTCTCTCTCTCTCTCACAGACACACACACACACCATCTCTCTCTCACACACACAAAACTCTCGCTTTCGCAAACTCTTGCTTTCGCACCCCGACTTGTATTTCTCTCACAAACAATTATCGACTAGCTAGCCTCTAGATAGGTTTATACACCCGCACACTCGTGCTTCCACTATCGCATACAAGTCTCTCTCCCGCTCCTTGTATCTATGTAGATTTTTCTTCCCTTCTTGAGACACGCCCTCTCGATCGTGCACACACACACTATCGCCTCATTTTAAGGTGATACCTATCACACACACTCCTTGTGTCTTTGTCACACATGCACTCCGTCCTCCTCCACTCTCCCTCTCTCTCGCACACACATGGGCTTTTTGCAACAACTAGCAAGATGCCCATGCGTTGCACGGAACATCAAGATGCATTTGTATGAGTAGTTTATCTTGTGGGGGAAAAGGATGAACGAGGGAAGGCCTTATTTGCAAATGGGGAGAGGGGTGTGGGTATCTTTTTGCAAAATTGCCATAGTTTCCTTCCTATCCATCAGATATAGATCGGACGGCCTATATTGCATGATGGCAGGCACATGATCATCACCGACAATGCTTTTTATAAGAGTAGGGATAAAAAATAGAGTTGGTGATGATGGTGGGTCTTCCATCCTGCAATGTAGGTCATCCGATTTATATCTGACGGATAGGAAGGAAAATATGACAATTTACCCGCACTCTTGACCACATTTGCAGGTAAGGCCTTCCCTCGTTCATCCTTTTCTCCCACAAGATCTTGATGTTTCGTGTAACGAACGGGCATCTTACTAGTAAGAGTAGATATTAGACATATACCACTTCTCGAATCTTGAAACCAACAACATTCCTCCCTTATCTCATCAAAACTGCCAAAGGAATATATTTTGAGTGAAACATAACATATTTTTAGTGATATACGTATTTCAAAACTAGACTTTTTTTCTATCAAATTGGTGAATATGTATTAATCTACTTTGATAGTGTGGCAACGCATTGGCACATTGCTGGTAGTTATTATAATTTTTTGGACACCAGACAAACGGTGGAGTACATATACAAAGAGAAGAGGCGCACGCACGCAGTGGGCCCCTCCCTGTCTCGCACACATGAGTGTTACGTAAAGGCGACGTTAACAAATAACCCCTAAAACCCTAGGTGCACGATTGCTGCATTCACGGGTACCGGGTACGTGGTGGGGCACCTTTGTAGGAATAGTCAGCTCGCGTGATAATTTTATCTGTAGGAGTTGATGGTCGGGACCACAGGTGAACGACTTGGAGCGCGGTGGCTCGCCAGTTGCCACAGATTGAGTAGCCACGTTTAAAATATCATTTTTTAGCTGGGTTAAGAGTTCCAATTTTCAATGCCGCGTTATAAGTAGTAACTAGTTTTTAGAACGATTGGTATGGAGCAAAAATGGAATTCATAGTACTACGTACCTCCTTGGCGTATGGTTGTATGGGTTTATGTTGCGAGATGTTGAACCTGGTAGTTCTAGGGCAAATACTATGGTTTAGATTTAGATGCTGGTTTTCAGTAATGAAAATCGGAAGGGGAAACCCTTATTTGATTAAAAAAAACTACTACCTCCATTCTGGTTTACTAGTACCCATCGTACTTTGGGTCAAAGTTTGTCCACGAATTTTACTTGTAAACTGTGAATGGAAAACAAGATTTTGTTTTACCCAAACAAAAAAGGACTGGAGAGAGTGATTGCTCTGACACGGACGCGACCTCACATAGCGCAGGCATTCAACCGGCGCGCCGGCCAAGAGGGCCGCACCCGCTGCAGGCCCGGCAGAGCACGCCTCCTCGCCGCGTGCAACTAGCTTAAGACTGCCCCGCCTGCCTTCATTGAATACGCGCGTGTGCCGGCAACACGTCCTTCCGCGAGCCGGCAGGCATTTTAGAACACAAAAAATGACTAAAATATAATTAATTTATGCATGGTCTTGACTTGTTGTGCTCGCACTGGTAGCAGGAACTAGTAGAGGTTTTTCTTTATTTATAACTCTCCTCACATTTTTTTGGCTTTGAAGTGAATCATGGTTGTGGACATTATGTATGAATGTGCAGATATCTGTGAACATGAGTTTGATGTGGAAGTTGAACTTGGAATGTCGGGCTTGCGCGTGAACTATACCATGTCCAATGCTTCGTCTATTATTATTTGGAAAGTAATTGTTGTTATTACATGACCCGAAAAAAAACATTTTGTGGCACATCAGTAGATGAACGGACATCACAACAGTCATGCCGACTGGATAAACATTTGAACCTAGCTATTACGAAGGAAATTTTGTATTGACAACAGTTTTAGATAGCAGGAGACGCCTAGCCTGCTCTGCCTCTGCTAGCTTATTTCTGGCTTCTTCCATCTCTTCTTTGGCTTGGGTGAAGAGAGCATCTGATTGCTCTTTTCACTTCTCCAGGAACTCAGCTACATTCTCAAGGGCTGCTGCATGCTTTCTTTTAGCCTTTACTAATGCCACGAGGACACGAACAGCTGACGACTCCACCTGGCTTGTGTGTAATGCAGCATCATCTAGGAATTTGCACCTTGTGTCTAATCCAGCATCATTAGGGAACTGGCATGTTGTGTGTAATCCAGCCTCATTTTGGAAACATGATCTCGAGGTTGACCATACTTCCCTCCTTACAGGAACTGCATCCTGGCATGAAGTTACTTCTTTTTTAGATCAATACTCAGAGCAACCTAGATCCATTTAGTAGAAGCCAGATAAACAGAACTCAGAGAAGTGAATTCAAAAGGAAAAAAATATAAAAACAGACTACAAGGTGAGAACACCCACTTCCTACATCAAGCTAAAAATGAAAGCATTAGGACGATTAAGACTCTTCTTATTACACATCGAAGAACACCACGCTTAGAGAAATAGAAACTACAACATATACACATCGAAGAACACGAGGCTAAACGAAAGTAATTGAAAGGGTGTTACTTACCAAAGCTCGTTTTACAGGTTCGGTGCAGCTCCTCTTTAACTTTCCACGCCCATTGAAGATGTCCCAAATATCCCGTGTTTGGTCTTCATTGCTCCTCTGCATGTTCGCACTCTTGGTTTTAAAATCTCAACATGGCAAGAAAAATATACTACTAGTAATACTCGCGCATCTTGTGGGCAACATTAAAGCACTCATCTGCCATGTTAGAGCATCTCCAACAGAATTGCAACACGCGGCGCTTTAAAAAAGCGTTTACAGTGCTGAGATCGAGAAGTAGATACTAGAGAGTAGAGGATAGTTCTCAGCATAGATAGATAGAAAAAGATAATTCAACTACTCCTCATCGTCCGACTCCTCCTCGGTAATGTCCTCCTCCGATGTATGACTGTAGGCGTGAAGATACCGATCGTCGTCGGATTCCTAGGGCGAGCTGCTCCTAGCCTCTTGTTGAATTGAGCGTCTGCTTTTCGCTTACGCTTGTCCTCGCGATAGGCGGCTCGCTCCGCCCTCCTCTTATCCCTCTCCGCCCTCCTTTGCGTGTAGAACTCGCTCTTGTTGATGATGTCATGTGGGAAGTGTTGGCGCCACAGCACCATGGCTTCCTCGTCCATCCTGGCGATGCCGAGACGTTGCTCGCGCCTCCGGTTGTCGCGACGATCCTCATCGCTGCTAAGCCGCGGCAGAGGCACGAGCTCCTGCGCCCTCTCCCACGTCGGCACGTTGGGGAAGTTCAATGTTCTATGAGGCCACCGGAGGCACCACGCCGCCGCGTCGTACACGCGGGCGGCCTTGTTGGCGGTGTTGAAATTGCCGAGGCCGAGGCGCATCCCGCGGAATCGTATCTCGGCGGAGAAGCCGCCGGAGGGGCGCGCGCGGACGCCGCGGTATCCCCATGTTTGCCGGCGACGCGGCGGCATGGTGGCGCGGCGACGGCGAGGCAAAAAAGAGCGGGGAGAGAGCGCTGGGGAGGCATAGAGCGGGGAGAGAGCGGTGGCAAGGCACAGAGCGGTGGGAGGGCGTTGGATTTATAAAGCGCCCCGGACGCCGCGCGCCAAAACTAGCGCACGCCCGGCCGCTTTTTCCCGCGCGCGCGCGATCCCTTCCGACGTCTCTGCTGTCTCTACGCTCTTCTCTACTGTTATATTTATTTTATATTTAATATTTAATATTTATCTCTACTTCCTTTACCATCTACTTTTTTCTCTATACTTTTTTTCTTGCAACATAGTCTGTCCAATTTATATCTGACAGATAGGAAGGAAACAAATGGGAATTTTGCAAAAAGATACCCATACCCCTCTCCAGATTTGCAAATAAGGCCTTCCCTCGTTCATCCTTTTCTCCCACAAGATAATCTACTCATACAAATGCATCTTGATGCGTGCAACGCATGGGCATCTTGCTAGTTCTAAAAACCTTTCCATCATTTGCCACACTACTGGTTGCAGATGAAAAACCTACCCAAGCACAACGCAATACAGGAGCAACGCACAATTACAAGCTGATATTTTGTTGGGCAATGGAGGCTATAACCAATTACTTTTGCGGGAACAATAGCACCCAGGAAATTTGAAGGGTAGTATGAACAAAATTGGAATTGCACATGTACTGCTAAGTGATTCAATACACACATTACCAATCGAGGAGGAGAACGATGGTCGCGGCGGCCTTTGTGAGTCATGGTCGGCAACGGGAGTCTGTTCATTGTCCACGACGGTGGTACTTCTGCGCTTGGCATCGGCTTCCGGGAAGCAGATCCGAGACCGTGGAAGACGATGCTGGGGAAGAGGCTCCGTGTGCGACGACGACGGTGGACCGACTCTAGTGCGGCGTACGAGGTCGTCGATGAGGCAGATGCGCTGTGGTGGACAAGTGCACCGATGTAAAGGGGAGGAGCACGAAGGCTGCGGTGCCGTACAGAAGTCTATTTTGCGCTGGGGATAGAAATGGGGAGTATTCAGGTGTACTACTCTGGGTGCCGGGGTGGGGTTGGCTGGGTAGGGTGAACCTGAAGTTACGAAAATCGCCCCCTACCAAGCGTCATCCGTAGGCCTGTTCCGAAGGCTATGATGGTAATTTCCCATTGCTTGAATCAGGGTCGCGGGAGATTTTTCTGCCGACTCAAAATTTTGTGACACTGGACTCCCCGTGTGGCATGTTGAGTGATTTGGCTAAGCAACTAGCGAGTAGTAGTAGTAAACTCTGCATATTAGGTTTGACTGAAGTCAAACTTCCTAAAGTTTGACCAAGTTTATAGAAAAATATAAACATTTACCATAACAAATATGTATGATATGAAAGTACATTCAATAATGAATCTAATGGTATTAGTTTGTTATTATATATGTTAATATTTTTTGTTATAAGCTTTCTGAGAGTTTACAAAACTTGACTTTGACCAATGCTAATACGCGGACTTAAATAAAAACGGAGGGAGTACACATTTGTTTTCTTAGTTTGTAGTGAACTAATCATTTGTTGAAATTGTGAAATAAATATATTAGGCTATTGACTTCGAATGTAATGGTCTATGCAATTCAATAGTTACAATCATTGTCGAATCCCAAGATGTATAAAGGTCTATAGTACTTCACAACATGCTCAAACTCACATAATCCTAGTCAAATGAGAATCTAAAGGCATTTCATAGTTATTACTTTGTAGGATGCAACAAAAACAACCATAACTCTACATCAGCCATTATAGAAGCAACATTTTGACATATCCCAATGTGTGAATGAAACGTGCAGAGAGAGTTTTTGAAGATGGAGCAGATAGGGCGGGAAAGATTGTATGTATGTGGACGAGAGAGTAGGAGACAAACCTAACGAGACAGAGAGAGAGATAGAGAGAGAAAGAGAGAGGAAGAAATTAGGTCTATGCGAAAGATGGAGACATGTAATATACGTGAGATGCGTGTGCATCCGGATTCTGTATACGTGGAAGGAGAAGAGACAACATGTTTGATAAGAGAGCTGGAAAAACATGGATGAGAGGGGAAGGATCTCGTGGGTTGAGGGATTGACAATTTTGTGCGGGGGGAGAGAGGGATTGGTAATTTTGTGTAAGAGAGACAGAGAGGGTGGGGGAGGAGTCAGTCAGCCGTCGTCACATCTCCCTGCTTCCAAATGACCCTGCATTCTCTAGCGTCGTGTGGTCACCGTCTTCGATCTGCTCGATGCCCTCTTTGAAGATTGAGGTGTTGTGCATGTTGGGGTGCAAAGAAGCACAAGCGAGACTTGTCGCCGTATAACCTTGGATGGGGATGAATTGTGTGCTCGGGGGAGTGTGTGTGTGTGTGTTGTGCTGCGTGTGTGTCTCTCTCTCTCCGTGTGTGAGTGTGTGTGTGTGTCAGATATTGAGAGAAAACAAAACTAAGGAGAGAAATGGGTATTCGCAAAGAGATTGTGCGGGCCTTGAGGTGGGCAGGGGCCGGGTGAGGGTGTCAAAATGTGCGCGTTGATGCATGTGTTGGATGCGATCGTGCGAGGGACGGACGAATCGAGAGAGATGGTTGTTCTGTTACTGATGCTCCTCTCTCTCTCTCTCTCTCTCTCTCAACCACACACACACAAGTAAACTAGAAGACCATTCTCTCATGTATACACAACGTATCAGCATCTGTCTATGTCTCACTCATGCATGATCATTTGCACATTCACACCTCTCTATGTCTGTATCACACGCACACCGTCTCCACATTGCCCTTCCCCCACAACACACATATGGACACATACACATGTTCTCTCTCAGTCACACACACAAAATTAGTATTAAAATAAACTAGGGCACACCTAAAATGTCCAAATCCAAATAAACACGAACTGGAGCTAAATTCAAATATATGGAAATATTGCAGCGTCAAGAACTTTCCCAGGAAAAAAAAAGCTGAGTAATATTCGAGGATTGTTTTCACACACACAAAAAGGTTCGGTGGATGTCCTTCGAGCGCGACACCGTGACGCACCGTTCGATCGACCGCACGCCCGCGGTTCACGCGCTTGCACAGGATTCCGTATCATGGCTGTGGCACTAACTAATAAGAGCGCTGCCTAAGTCTAATGTTTACGTGTACTAGTACGATTTTCTTTTAAGTTTGACCAACCTTATATAAAACTAAAGTAAGCTCCCACACGTGCACTCATCAATATGCCGCCGCCACCGTTGCGCATGCCGGCGCCCGCCTGCTCCGGCCAACAATTTCTCGCCCATCACCGCCGTGTCGCCGCCATCCCTGTGCCATGAAGCTGAAGGCTCGCCCGCTCACGTCATATGCAGTCCCTCCTCGCGATGCCGCCGCGTTGCCAAGCACGCGACTAGCTGGTGGAGCCGCGTCTATGCACACAGCATACGAAGAGGAGGACGAGCGCATGCTCCAGCACGCAGGCGAGGAGGAACTAGCGTGTCATTGTCGTCTCTGCCCGCGTGGAGGAGGCGCACATGGTGGCTATCGCGGCGGAAGCCAGTCGTGCATGCGTCGAGCCTGCAAACCGGGTGCGGGCGCGGAATCTACCTTCAAGACCTTGAATACCATGTGGATCCTGCAATCTGAAGGAGCAATTTGGGTCAGTCGACTCATGTGAGCCGTTTGATGCAACATGGATGGCTAGAAGGGCTTCTTCCACCTCTTCTGCCGTCTTCTTCCTTCGCTCCGTCGAATTCTTTCACAAATTGACTGACCCAAATTATACTACTAGTACGAACGTATTAAGTAAAGTAGGAACACGAAGATACGAGCAGTAGTACCAACTGCAAGAAGAACAGTAGTAAGACATAGTACTATTACTACTGTATGTACTAAAGATTTCAAATAACGAGAAAGAACATAAATATAGTTCTGCTGGGGCCTCAACACAACACACCCTTGAAAATAAACTAAGCAACTAGTCTGCCTGACACTGCAGTAGAACCAGCATGAGCGATGGCACTGCCACCTACTCGGAGTCCGAGTCCATGTCCTCTACTTCGTCCTCGTCCCTCTTCCTCTTCCTCTTCGCCGACGCTTCTTTCCTTCAACCGGACACTGGGCTCTGCTTCTTCATCCAACCCTTGTAGATATTTAAACAAAGGTAGGCATCCATTGCTGCATACAGGATGTGATCTTCATCTAATGTCTTCGACTCCCATGCATGATGAAACTCGTGATGAGGTTTCTTCAGTTTAGCGTACGAAGGATCAATCATGGCTGCTGTAAGGGTCATCATTGAAGGTTGAGACCTGGACACCAGGCTTGCCTTCTGGAGATCGAAGGGCTGGCCTACAACGAGACCTATCCGACGCAGGACATCCCTGTCGTTCTTAAAGCATACAGTAACGAATTTCACTCTCTTGTCCTTGAGGAAGTTCTTAAAATCCTGGCACTCAACGTCGGCATGGCATATGTGGTAGACCAAGCAAATGTTATGTACGCAAACTTGGATCACGGCGGGCTTCTTCCTCTCTTCGTCCTTTAGATCCTTCTCTCGTCCTAGGACTGTGGTGTACTCAACATCTAGCCCAGCGACCCACTCATCCGTTGAACTGTTGAACATGCGTAGGAAGAGAGCAAGCCATGCTTTCACCGTCGCAGATCCACGTGTGTAGATGATGATGAACTGATCGCCGGTGATGGCTCTAACCTGGTACTCAGCGGCGACCATGGAGATTTGGGAGGCCATGGATTTTGGAGGAGGGTTAGGGGAAGTTGAACTGTTGTACCCTGCAAAAAAAAAGGGAGCGAACTAATGTGAAAGGACGGGACGACTGGGAGCGAACTGTTATAAGGTAGAAGACGGGGACGAGTAGGGCGTGCGAACGGCGTGGGGTTGCTGGCTTGCCCGGTGGATAAACGGCTGCAAGCCCCCAAAGAGTTCTCGAGAACTATGCGGGACCCACTAGATGTCATGTCTACTAGACCCATATCGTAGGCCTGACGGTATAGCTTCGGCCTATTCACATGCCATGCCGATGCGTGGATGTAACTTCACTTAATTCCGTCAACCGTCGCGCCTCCAACGACCTTCGCCTCCCTCGCGCGGTCGCGCCCTTTGAGACTTCAACCGGCTATAAATGAGCAATTGTTTGCCTACTCCGCATGCATGATACTCCCTCTGGTCCTTTTTACTCCCGTCAACCATTTGCAAAGTGTTTGACCAAATTTATACTTTTTTTGAACACCACCTTATACTAATTAACCAGCCACACCAGTACACTCATTCGATACAATATTCACCACACAGGGTGGTACGTTATTTACAAGAATACCATCTAATCTATTGTCAAAGCTATACTTAGCGATTAAGTGTGCCACCTTATTGGCCGAACGGCTAATCTTTGACAATTGAAGATTGTTGATCAACTTCGAGATGCTCAACGCTTTCATCTCCAGGTCACGCATAGCAGACCTATCATAGTCCCCCAATGCAAGAGACGCTACCACAAAAGTGCAATTAGTCTCTAAAATTACAGGATTATGAAGAGAAATACCTATGTAGAGACCGGCAATGCAAGCCCTAAGCTCCGCTTCCTCCACGCTTTGATAGGCATCAATGAAATCCCACGACCAATTTTATACTAAAAATATCAATATCTACAATACTGATTATAATGAGTATAAGAACTACGTTTTATAATGAGTGTAAAAAATATTGATTTGACATTGTGAATGTTGATACTCCCTCCGTCTAGGCGAGTAAGTCATGTTAGGCTGTGCACCGTGACCAAGGAGGAGGGGAAAACGAGAGACATTAATGTTTATTTGCTAATTAATAGTATTGCATGCAATGAACTAACCACTACATGTCATGTTTGATAGTCTCAAGTCATTAAAAGCATGCACACCCACATCTCTTATTGGTTGATATGTCAAGAAACAAGAAACGAGGTAGAAGTTAATGTACCGCGCCTACGTGTTTTGGGATTATTTGGTTTTCGTAAGATGACTTACACACCTAGATGGAGGGAGTACATTTTTTTATAAGTCTGGTGAAAGTAGAGGTACATTGACTTCAGACAAAACTTAAATGCACAATGCAGACTAGTTCCTCCGTCCAGGTGCGTGCCATGTCCTATCTTGTCATCGCAACAAGGTTAGCTATTAGAGTACCACTACCTCCCTTCTAGTTTAAAGGGCTCGATTAAAAAAATTCACCTACTCTTGGCAAGATAGTAGAGGCGGTGGAATAGTTTTTGAAGTCTGCAAAAGTACTCAACTAATGCTGTCGTTTTTCACAAAAAATGTGTATACCAATGCCTGCATGAACACTATTTACTCTAACCCCCCTCTCTTCTTTAATTATTTGCCACATCAGCATGTTTGCTATTCCCGTGTGCATGACACCAGCTAAGATACCACCATTATGGCCAGCCTTAATCATCGCATGCAATAATTTAATGCACCTTGAAATATGAACATGTGTGGGGCGTGTATGCTTTTAATGACCTGAGACTATACCTAGCCCGGCATGCAAGATGACTTATTATGCACCGTTCCCCATACCTGCAGGAAGCCCGTTCGTCTCCAAATATTTTCCTCTCCATGTGTGGAAACAATATGCCTGCCAAACTCTCCTTCTCCCTCCGGCGGTCCCACCACTCCACCCCGTGTGAAAAAATCTGCATGCATGACTCTCCTCCCCCCACGCTCGTCCAATCCGTTGTGACCAGCAATATTTCCACCCCTTCGCTCCCCCATAATTTCTTCCAAGAAATATGCCCACGTAGCTGTTACTTAACTGCAGGTGCATTGGGTCACTGACATATGGGCCCAACAGGGGTCTGGCCCACATGTCAGTGATGCAACTAGACCTGCAGTTAAGTCAGTGCAGCTCAGTCCATATCTTACGTAGGTGTGCCATTGCTCGCTATAAATACTGCGCCTCCCACGACATCGCTATCTCCTCCCCCTCATGTTCACATTCATCGCCATCTCCTCCCCCTCCCGCTCACGTCGACCACCATGGCATTGCCCCTCCCAAGCCCTAGGAGCCCCTCGCTGCACCACACGGACGGTCACGCGTCGCCGTTCCATTCCTCGCCGCCACTAGTCGAGGAGGATCCGTCGGTGTTCCGCTCCTCGCCGCTATGCGACGCGTCGCTATTCCGTTCCTCGCCGCCACTAGTCGAGGAGGACGCGTCGGCGTTCCGATCCTCGCCGCGACGCGACGCGTCGCCGTTCCGTTCCTCGTCGCCACTAGTCGAGGAGGACGCGTCGGTGTTTCGCTCCTCGCCGCGACGCGTCGAGGTGGACGCGTTGGCGTTCCCAATCTCGCCAGCACGCGCGTCGGAGGATGCATCGGCTCCCCGCTAGGAGGAGAACACCGCGCCACCCGCCGAGCCCCCCAGCCTTGAGGAGCTTTGGAAAGAAATGGATTTTGCCTTGTGGGAGGCTTTGCCTCCTGTAGAGCGCGCCAAAATAGAGGCGGAGAAGAAGGCCGAGGAAGAGAAGCGCATCATGGAACAAGCTGCCTGGGAGGCCTATGTCGCGTCCGAGAGAGTCAGGCAATTGGCTCTTTGGCAGAAGGCTCGTGCGAGCGCCATGAGGGTGGCGGAGGACGCCTGTGCCGACGCCCTGAGTGCAGTTGGGCCCAAGCACCTCATCTATGCTTGGCGGTACGTGGACCGGGTGCACGCTTCCAGTGAGGAGGAGTACCTGCTGGCGCCGGATCACCACACCGGTGAGATCGCGCTTGCCCGACGGCAAGCCGCCAATCAGCACCTCGCGAGTTGCGAGGCTGAGGAAGAGGCTTGTGTCGGCGTGTTGGGAAACGGCCGCACACCAGGGCACTCATGGCGCGCCACAAGCGCTCCTGCAAGCGCCGTGGCTTTTAGGAGGAGTATAATTTTTGTTTTGTAAGGCGATCTCATTAGTTTTGGGACGCAAATGATAAATCCCGAATGTTCAGGAATTTTTAGGGTCCTTAATTAAGTATGTAAAAGGGAAAGTTTGGAAACCTTGTGTATTTGTACGCATTTTGCAAGTACGTGCATATAGCACAAACTTTACTATATACTATCGCACTACACGTCTCTCTCGATATATGCTTGCAGACTGTGCTACTCCCTCCGTCCAGGTCAATAAGTCTTCTTTGGTTGTGCATCGTGACCAAGAAGGATGGAAGACTTATACACCTAGAAGGAGGGAGTACTACCATTGCTTATGTACGTGCAAATGCACGTTTCAACATTACGATGCAGTTTTTGTAAAAGTAGAAAAACAACACTAGTCAATCATGTGAAACGATTGAATGCAAAACAAATGCAAAAATGCTCATTTGATTGTTTACTTTTAGCTTCCTTCTCTATGGTTATTTCTCTGTCGTACTTTGTACGGAGTATCTCACTGCTTGGAAAGGCATGCAAATTCCCAAACCGCTTCCTACACCCTGTATCGAATTTTTTGCCTAACAAGTTGTGCCGTGCAATTGGAATTCCAACTTGAGTATTACAACTAGTAGGAGTACCAGGGGCCAGTTCTTTTAGGCTTCTAGATTAGTAATCCCATAAGTACTACCTCCGTCCTGGTTTATTGGTCCCCATTGTAATCTGTGTCAAATTTTGATCGTAAATTTAACTAATGAAATGTTAGTGCATGTAACATGCACTACTCAATCCGTCTAGGTGAGTAAGTCATCTTAGGCTGTGCACCATGACCAAGGAGGAGGAGAAAACGAGAAACATTAATGTTTATTTGCTAATTAATAGTATTGCATGCAATGAACTAACCACTGCATGTCGTATTTGATATCTCATGTCATTAAAATCATGCACACTCTTTATCTCCTATTGGTTGATATGTCAAGAAACAAGAAACGAGGTAGAAGTTAATGCATCGCGCCTAAGTGTTTTGGGATTATTTGGTTTTCGTAAGATTACTTACACACCTAGACGGAGGGAGTAACATTTTATCAGTTAAATCTTTGGTCAAAATTTAGCACAAATTACAATGGTGAGGAATAAACCAGGACGGAGTAGTAGTTTAGAAGCCCAAATAAATGAGTGAGGCGCCTTATTGTTACTCTCCACTATGACTAGTATTATGGGAAAAGCTGGGGAAGCCTCCAAAAGAACTGTCCTTAGGAGTAGTAGCTAGGGATCGAGTGTGCGAGATGAATCGAAGAAATTAAATGCAGGGAGATGAAATGCAAAAAAGACGGAGGGATGTGATGGTTGCTTGTCCGTTTATTTTACCAGGCCACTTATTACTGGGAGTGGTTGGGTTTTTTGATATGACAGCTTTACTACCGCGCCACGAGTGGGTTGAGAGGTGAGACTTCCGTGCAGCGCCGCCCTCTACACTTGTACTACATCGGTCGTGGTTTATTAGTCCCCCATTGAATTTGACTGAAGATTTAACTGACAAAATGTTAGTGCATGTCAACAAAAACTATACAGTTGGATTCACATTTGAACATAGTTTTGAATGATATAATTTTAGGTGACATGCATCAACATTTATCATACTATATAATGTTAGTTCAAGTTTTGGTCGTACTAATCTATAGTAGTAAGGTGCCCGTGCGTTGCACCGAAGAGTGAAATGCATTGATCGGGGAGTTGTTTATTTTGACAAAGGATGTGGGGGTCATCTCATGTGTAACGGGTATCGATAGGTTTCTTCGAATATTAGTTCATCTCCAGAGCTCACAAACATCCGGGTGAAATAGATAAAAAGGTATCTTTTGCAAACAAACCTTCTGTTAAGGGAGATTCGGAAAGTATCCCTGATCCCACTGATAACGAGTAGGCCCAAATAATTCGATTGCATTTCCCAACCAAATAAAATAGGAAAGCATGAGGCTCGAAGCCCTTTCTCATTTCGAATTTCATCTTAGTATCGGTAATGAGATTAGATGTCTGGCATTTCTTTTTGATCGAGTTTTTCGAAGAGCAAATCTGATCATGTCCCGCAAAGGTAGATCAACACTCTGCACAAAGTTAGTGAGCTCTGACCAAATAAGACAATTTTTTTGGTTTGTTCCGCCATCCCACCCAATGAAGTGTTAGGATTCTTTTCAATAAAATCCTATGGAACAAAAATTTTGGGAGTTCAGCATGTTTGGAAGCACGGGAGAACGTTCTTTTGCTGATATTATTACCAGTATTCGATACACGAGCAATCTACGTTTGTGATCTCGTATATTTTGTCGCTTCTCCGGCTCGGATATAGACGGCAAGGAAAAACGTCGGCTAAAGAACAGAACTATTCTATTGTATTGATGGCCCCGAAAGAAAGTGGATCTGCGTTCAGTTGTTCAACATGCATCCAAAACTTGTGAAGAAATAACACTTATTGTGCTTTGCAAGAAATGATCTTTAAGAATTAGTTTTTGAGTATCGATTGTTATACATGTTGGCTACAGGTGACATGGCACTTTCTTATAGTCAACAGTTGGCTATACTATTAAGTAATATTAACCATGCCCTTATACACCTAGATGGAGGGATTAAATCAGGATGACTTGCAAGGGGGCAGAGGAGATGTAAGAAATGGTTCATCGTAAGTCTTTCACCAGTAATGTAGTAAAAATTCATACATGGAAGATTCTGGACTAAACCACAAATGGATACACTTTTATTCATGCGCGGTACTCCAATAGAGCAAGATCCTGCATGGAAGTCTCCACATGCTTAGACAGCGGATTACATTGAGCGAAGACTAATGATCAACATTTAACTTGATAATGCATATGTCCAGGTGAACCTCCTTGGAGTCCCCGTGCACCGCGTCGTCGGGTAAAGGATGCCATGGGTTTTCCAAGTACACATTGGCAGGATAGTCCCAGCTCCCCAGAGTCCAAGTCCGTTCGATGAGGCCGGCGTCGCCGCCCACATGACCCGGAGGGGTAGTAACACTGACCACACACCCGTATATCGGCCTCGTGTCAGTGTCAGCGTCAGCGGCGTCGCCCCTGACGCACAACAGAGATGGGGCGGCGGCCTGCGCGGGCCTCGACGGTGCCCACGATCAAGAGAAAGACGCTGTCGTCCTCCTTCGAGACTAGCAGGTGGCGGTGATCCTCCAGCGACTCCGGCATGGTGAACGGGTAGCACGTCTCGTACTTGATGTTCTCTGCCAAGGGAACAGTGACCGCTGCATGCATCCGTGAGGTGATGCACCATGTCCGCCGGTGAGCCACAAAACGGCATCGGGCACTCATAGCAGTGGAAGAAGGGCTCCTTGGAGGCATCGACCAGGCCGTCCGTGAAACGGGAGTGGCTGTAGGGGACGTTGCGCCACTTGAATATATGAGCAAGTTACTATGAGATTTAATCCGAATAAGCACAAAATAAATCATGACGGCTATAACAGAGATGAAACTAATCATGTGGACTAGCATAGTAGTAGGATACAGAGTAGAAACATGAATTCTACCACGATTTCGAACAGGAAGGACAGAAACACACACGGTGCAATGGGAGCAGCACCGTTGGCGTTGAGGTTGTCGCCCATGTCGTTGAGGAAGAGGTTGCCGAGGTCGGGGAAGAAGTCGTCGTCGGTGAAGTCGTGGCTGCCAGTAGTCGCGAGAGTGCGTTTCCCAAATTTCAACAGCGCCCGCCGAATGGAGCGCAGGAGGGAGTGGCTGTAGGGGACGTTGCAGCCGCTGAATGGAGTGCAGGAGTAGCACACGAAGCAGTAGATGGTGTCCTTACTAGTACTCCCTAGTGTCTATCTATCTATATCTACTCTTATAGAAAACCGAGTTGGTGATTATGGTATGCCTGCCATCTTGTAATATGGACCGTCCGATCTATATCTGATGGATAGAAAGCCAACTATGACAATTTTACAAAATATACCCGCACCTCTCTCCACATTTACAGATAAGGCCTTGCCTCGTTCATCCTTATCTCCCACAACGTCGTGCTCCTCCCTATGTCTCTATCTCTACTACTCTTCTTTGTTTTTTATAACAAATGGAATAGTGCTGCGCCGTCCGCTGCACGCCCGGCTGCACACGCCTCCTCGACTCTGTCATCACCAGTTGAGTCTTTTATAGGAGTAGGAGAAGAGAAAAGGCCGAGTTGGTGATGATGGTGTGCCGTGCAATGCACGGGCATCTTGCTATTTTTTTGCATATAAGTCCAAACACCACATAGACACGGTCTTTGAGCATGGTTCGTAGTCGTTCCACGCTCTGGCATTGAAGTTTGTAACTATTTTAGATTGGAATATACTACTCCTCCAGTGCTAGTAGTAGAGCAGAGTCCTACTCTACTACTCTACTCAAGCAAGTTAGGGCATAGTACTATAGTAGGTACTGTAGGGAGTACCAATACTGTGATCACTCAAGCAAGTTGTTTGGCATCGATATGACCCTACACTGCTGGTATGTGTCTCGTAAGTCAAGCGGCGTGCTATAGTCATCATCACCTGTCCACTTCCCGCAGCACATATTCGCTTCTCCATCTTTGTCCGCACATAATCTCGTCCAATCTTCCATCCTCGCTAAGGTGCCTCCCCCCTCGTCTGAAACCCAAGCACTAACAGTGGTAGAACTGAGCAGCGTCCGCCGAAAGAGTGGCCGGAATTTGCTCCCCACAGAGGTAATCAAGCTCATTGTTTCGCGTGTGGACAATCTCAGTACCATGCCGCTCACCGCGTGCTCGTCGGGGCTGTACCATTTACTCAAAGCCCTCATGCCGGAGCTTTTTAAGCCAGCTCCTTGCTTGCTGATGCCGCCTGATCTTTAGAAACAGTGTGTCACACACCATAACGATCATAGGGTGGTGAGCATCAACCCCCTTGACTGCAATCAGATCCCTGTCAGCTTCAACTACATTAACGGTATGTAATAGGTCGGCATGAACACGTCTTGGATGGTGCTCGTCGACGGTCGCGGCAGCTGGATGCTCATGGAGGTCTACACCCGGCGATTGATCCCCTTCCTTCGATTAACACTGCACTGCTTCGGCACCGCGGCCCAGAATACTCAGAATCTTAGAATAGCCAACATGATACCAAGTTTGATTTGCTCAAGGTTGTAATCTGCCAAGTGCCCACAAGATCTGTGAATTATAAAGACTTCAGGCTAATTGTGTTCTTCAACCGCGGTCTCGCCTATTTGACAGGTCACTGCGGTAAGTGGATAAATCTGCACGTCCATCACAGGATCATACATCCTCCATGGTTCTCTGATGCCATTGAACACAAGAGCTTCATTTACGCTGTCGACTCCTTCTATGGCTGGACATATTGCTGGCCTACTCCAGTCATCATTACAAACGGCTGTTACATCAGTATGTTACTTTCCTATGATATCACGATGGCTTGCTTATATTACTGTCAACATTTACTGAAAAAATATTCATGCTCATAACATGCTGTTCTTAAGATTGACTAAATAAGGAGCCCTTTTTTATTTGACTGCAACTTGATATGATGTTGTAGGCCGCCTGCTGTCCCTGCCCTTCCTAATTCCATAACCTTTCAAAGAAAAGCGGCATGGCAGTTGTAGGTGGTTCCTGGCTCGATCAGATGACGGCGAAAGATTGATGATTGTTCGCACGTACCGGACGTGTTGTTTCGCGGAATACAATCACAGTCACTGCAAGGTCTCTGAGAAGGATCCCAGCTTCTCTGGGCCTTCAGGAATTTTTGACTAGAGGCTGGTAAGTAGCCTTGGTACACGCTCTCTGTTTGTCGGACTGAATTATCCGATTAACAACGAGATAACCGACGACAAGGATCATGATGGCAGCGCGGTTTCGTTCATCGGGAAAAACTGTGTGTACACAGTGTACCATGCGTCTCTGCATGCACCATACCCTGATATGTGCCGCCACGCTCTGCAGCCCAAAGTAGGAGAGAGGGTCACAAGTATCAGACTTCGACCTGCTGGCTGGAGTTTCCCCCGTCAGGCACCCAGCTGGTTCAAGCCGTCAGCCAATCTCCACAGCTTAATAAATAGTAACCTCTAACTGAGCCAGTTAGTTAGATGCGTACACTTGGTGTAGTAGGATCTTTATTTAGTTTGATGCATACACTTGTTCTTTTTTGGTAGCCCTTTTGTAATGATGGCTGATGTTTGGTTTGGAAGAGAGAGCTGCGTCTTCACTATTCTGGCCTGCTTACTGCTTCTGTTGCACCCCAGCCGTGGTTGCTGCTGCTGCTATTTTCAATGTACAATTAGTAGTATATTTCATCTGTTGGTTGAATAATTGTGTTGTTAGAATGACAAACACAATGTTTTGGAAGTCGTTGCATGGTTCGATCCTTTAGTGCCCCGTACCGTACGTAGCTCATACTATTTTTCGTACGGAACACATTTTCCACTTGTTGATAACATGCAGCCCACTGATGAAGGCCCAATAGAGAAGCCCATAACTAAGTCGAAGGGAGGCTCTCACATGAATCCGGCCCAGGTACATGCTCATGGTACCCTAAACATAAATAAGTAAATAAATAAATAAAGCGAAATGCTCATGCACTAGCTCTTTGGGAAAATAGGTAGCCCAGTATTTCTTTTTGAAGAATACCCAAGCTAGGCCTATTTGTTTTCTCTGAATTACTGGGCTGCAAATCTTTTAAGACGAGGTGGGGATGCATTCCGTCCTGGCCAAAGAGTATGGTCAATGCATGTTAAAAGTAATATCAAAAGGGGTTGAAAATTCCAAAAAAATTATAGCAAATGGGATATTAGTTTCTTTTTTTGTTTTTGTTCTTCACTGATATCTTATACATATTTCATTGGATTTAACATGACATAGTACTAATTTATTTTTAAATTTGTTTTAGTATGGCTATTATTTTTTGGATTAAGAATATTTCGTTCCCCAGCAAAAATTTGCGAATTTTCAAAATTTCCCACATATTTAGTTAATTTTTTGACCCTGGTACTGACCACAAAATGGCCAGCAATTCTAAAAATGGAAAACGGGCTGCAATAAATTCCATATGAATTAGAAAATGGGTAAAAATTATAAAAATAATAGCAAATGGGTTGTACATGCCACAGATTTTGAGGCTGACTTGTTTACGCAAGGCTTTGTCACTGAACAAACGATTCTAGCAGGAGTGACGGTTGGATGTCCATCCAACGGCCGACGTGCTTCTTCAATCTCTGATCTTCCTGCTCTAGCCGCCTAAACTAGCACCGGCGGGACTGCCTACTCCCTCCTCTTGTGGCCCGCTGTGATGCCGCGCAGGCTTCCCCGGCCGACCCTACTCCCTCTGCTGGCCTGGCTGCACGCAATCAACTGCCTCCTTATTACGCGAAAAAATGATTCCTCCCACTGACATCTGGGGCGCACCGGTTGGGAGGCTGACCTGTGGGCCTACTAAGTTGACGCGTACGCATGGCTTGTCAACTTAGTCAACAAACGATTCTAGCAGATGTAACCGTTGGATTTGAATCGAACGGTCCTGCTGCTGCTTCTTCAATCGCTGCTCTTCTTGCAGCAGCCGCCCAAACCAGCGCCGGGGAGACCACCTGCTCCTGCCTCCAGTGGCCGGCTATGCTGCCGTTGAGGCCCCATCGCCCCCTACTACTCCCACCGCTAGCCAGGCCCTGCGGCAATGGCAGCCTCACACTGCAGCCGAACCAGTGAACCCTCGTACTCCTCTCCGCGTGGGCATATAATGCCGCGTCTTTCCCGGCTCCGCGTCGTCCCCTTCCTAGGCCTCACCGTCGTCCACTGCCTTGGTGCTCTCGGCGCGACGTGGTCAATGTGGTCAACGACATTCCATCGGAATAGTACTGTACGTGGAGAGGCTGACAGCTGGGTCCACGGCCACAGCCTAGTTTTTTTTTGATTTGCCAAGTAAGTCGCTTTGTCAGGCCTGTTGGGCTGCAATTCAAGACGAGGAGAGCTTTCATTCGGCTGGCCGAGAAAATGGCCCATCAGTAATGAGAAATGGGATGTACATTTTTAAAATACATCAAACCGACAATTAGTTTCAAATATCTTTTTTTTCATTGCGAGATTTTAAATTACATTAATTTTTATGCGTGGAGAATTTGTTGAATTTTATATTGATATACATTTATTTTTAAAATTAGTTTGAATGTGAGCCGAAATTTCGGGATTAAAAACAGATTGGACCGCACCGAAATATGCAAAATTTCATATAATTTTTTAACTGTGGCCACAATATGGGTTGTAATGCTAACAAAAAGAATATGGGCTCCAAAAAACCTAAGAATTAGCAAATGGGGTTTAAATTATTAGAAATAATGGCAGATGGGCTGTATGATGTTTTTCACAGATTTGAGGCTTTCCTAAAAAAAGGTTCACGCACAACCAGTGATTGTTGGATGTCCATCCAACGACCGTCGTGCTTCTTCAATCTCTGCTCTTCCTGCTCCAGCCGCTCAAACAAGCGCCGGCGGGACTGCCTGATCCCTCCTTCCTGCGGCCGGCTGTGTTGCCGCGTAGGCCTCACTGCCCCACCGTACTCCCATCGCTGGCCTAGCCATCCCTCTACTCACCCACACCTGCTGTTATTCTCTAGCGACGCCAGACGAACCAGTAAAACCTCATACAGTCGTACTCCCCTCCCCATGGGAAACAACTACTGAGTCTTCCCTGCCTCCGTGTCGTTCCCATCCTAGGCCTCATCGTCGTCCATCGCTCTGGTGCTCTCGGCGCGGCTTGGTCAACATGGTCAATGACCGACATGCATCTGAAGTGGACTGTACATGGAGCGGCCGACAGTTGGGTCCACGGCCTCCCGCAAGGAAATGCCTCCTTATTATGCGCAAAATAATGATTCCTCCACCTGACACCGGGAATCCACCGAAAGGGCCTCTGTATTTCATGAAAAAAATGTTACCTCCGCTGACAGCTCGGACCCACCAGCTATATCTTCGCACGCAAGGAAGTGCCTCCTTATTACGCACAAAAAATGAATACTCCCCCTGTTAGCTGGGACCCAGTATAGTGGCAGGCTGACTTGTGGGCCTACTAAGTTGACGGGGACGTAGGGCTTTGTCAACTTAGTCAATATGCACGATTATAGCTCCAGTGACCGTACGATGTCCATCCAACGGTCGTAGTGCTTTTTCAACCTCTGGTCTTCTTGCTCCAGCCGCCCAAACCAGCGCCGGTCGTGCCTCGTGCTCCTGCCTCCCGTGGCCGGCTGCGATGCGGCAGAGGCCTCACCGCCGCCTACTACTCCCACCGCTGCCAGGCCATCCCTCTACTCACCCACACCCCATGTTATTCTGCAGCGACGGCAGCCACACCGCAGCGAACCAGTGAACCCTCGTACTCCTCTACGCGTGGGCATCCACTGCTGCATCTTCCCCGGCTCCGTGTCGTCCCCTTCCTAGGCCTCGCCGTCGTCCATCGCCCTGGTGCTCTCGGCGTGGCGTGGTCAACGTGGTCAAGGAACGGCTTCCATCAGACGTGGACTGTACGTGGAGAGGCTGACAGCTGGGTCCACGACCGCAGCAAGGAAGTGCCTCCTTATTACGCACAAAATAATTATTCCTCCACCTGACAGCGGGGACCCACCGGATGGGCCACCGTATTTTGCAAAAAAACGTTTCCCCCCTGACTGCTAGGACCCGCAAGCTACACCTTCGCACGCAAGGAAGTGCGTCCGGGCAAAAAAAATGATTCACCCCCCTTGGCTGCTGGGACCCACCAGATACATCTTCGCACGCAAGGAAGTGCGTCCGGGCAAAATAAACAAAATGATTCACCCCCTGACTGCTGGGACCCACCAGCTACATCTTCGCAGGCAAGGAAGTGCCTGATAGTTGGGACCCACCTGGTCGAAGCAATTCTGGTCGCGAACATGTACGTACATACTGGTCATTGTAGAGGTGCACACGTGTCGTAGTAGAGGCGCGCACGTAGCATGTACACGTACGTACGATGGCCAGGGTGCAAGAAAGAAAATACGGCCACCTATGTGTACATACAGGCGGGGTCTCGAACGCCTACTCGCGCATACGTACGGCCAGGGCTCGAGTGGCTGGGTCGGAACAGAGAAACAACGTCGTCGTCGTGTTCATGAGGAGCCAACCGGCTGGGTCGGAACGGAATGCGTCATCGTGTTCATCGGGAGGGCTTGGACAGAACAGGCGATGGAAACAAGGCCTGGCATGCCGCAGAACGGAGGAAACGGCCTTGTGTTCGACCGTCCACGTTCGAAATGGGGGTCCTGTTGATCGGGAGGGGTCTGGCGTACCGCAAAACGGAGGAAACGGACCTCCTACGGTCGAAACGGGGTCCTGTTGATCGGGAGGGGTGTGGCGTACCGCAAAATGGAGGAAACAGACCTCCTACGGTCGAAACGGGGGTCCTGTTGATCGGGAGGGGTGTGGCGTACTACAACACAGAGGAAACGGACTTGTGTTGGAGCGCTACGGTCGAAACGGGGTCCTGTTCATCGGGAGGGGTGTGGCGTACTCCACGGGATATTGTTCATCTCCACCGTCGACCTCCTCCAGCCTCCACAGGCTACCGTCGACCTCCTCCAGCCTCCACGGGCTCCTGTTCATCCAGCCTCCACCGTGTGCTACTCCACCGGCTACTGTGCAACCACCCCTCCACGGGCACCCCTCCACCGTCTACTGTTCATCCAGCCCTCCACACCATGGGGGCCTGTTCATCCAGAGGCAACGCCACCGCTCACTGTTCATCCAAACCCCCCCCCCCCCCCCCCCGCAACACTCACTGTTCATCCAATTGATCGGCTTCCTTTAGCAGCAGTAGCGAAGGAATCGCTCGATCCGGTTCAGTTAACAGCTATCGATAGATCGCTCGGGTTCAGTAATGCGTAGCCTGCAGTGCAATCACTCGGGTTCAGTTAGAGCCAACGCCTCGCACACACGCGTGTACGTGTACGAGAGAAACGCGCATCGCTCGGCCCCCGACCGCCCACCGTAACCAGGAACTCCCCGAAATTTTCCTCGCCCTCGCTTCTACCCCGGTTTTTTTCCCATCATGGACGGCACAAAGAATATCATGCAACTGCGTCTCCTTCCCGCCCAGGACGAAAAGCCCATTTTCTGTCATGATTTTTTGTCATAGAAGTAGGAGCCCACCACATCTATGATGATACCTGGTTTTGTCTCAATTATCATCATAGAAGTGTCATATGTATGACAGAAAAAAAATTCGTTCGGCCCAAAATGTCACGGATGTGTCTTTTTTTGTAGTGATGGGACATAAACATGCACCCAAGGACACATGTATGATTTCTCTAGCCATTTTTGTGCACTGGAGCATGTATTTGTAGTTCGGATTTGAATTATGGACATTAAATGCCTAGAAAACTCAATTAATGTATATGCTTTGGAAAAGCCCTGGAGAGCATTGATGACGTTGAGAAGACAATTGACATCAAGTTGGATGCTGTCACATCCCTAGCTTCTAGCTTTGCACTAGGCTAGCTTCATGTGTGCATCATGTTTAAATTTTATTTAACTTGAAATGGGGATGTTGAAACCCTAGCATTAAATCAACTCAACTAGGGTGGATTAAAATCTTTTTCAATAAACCCAAAAAAGTCCCTAAGAAAAGTTCATGATTTCTGGTTAAGGTGGAAACCTCTGGCAAAAATGATGAATATATTCTTAGATCATTTTGGATTTTTGAATTAAATCATATTGTATTTGACCTTGGGCATTTAAACACTATAAATAATTTAAATGCTCCAATAATGTTGGAATTAAATGTGGGCCACTGGAATAATCCACAGAGTGTCCACAAATTATTCCAGCATTTTACAAAATGCTTTAGTATTTTTACTAAAGCCAAAACAGCAGCAGAGAAATAGAAAAGAGAAATAAAATAGGAAAAGCAGAGAGAGAAGAAACCTACCTGGTACCCACCAAAGCCCACCTGGTCGGCCCAGTTGGCCAGCCCATCCCACCTGTTCCCCTTCCCTGTCGTCTTCCACCTCCTGCCAGTGGGCAGGAGGGCGTGTGGCCGCCGTGCGCGCACACGCGCCCCGGCCACCTCCTGCTTGCCGCTCCCCCGCGACGCCCTGGCTTTCTCTGGTGGTGCCATGCACCTCCCTGCCTCTCTCCCTCACTCTTCTTCGCTCCTTCCCCTCCTCTGCTCTCTCCCCGCACGTGCCCGAGCGCAGCCGTCGCCGCCGCTCGCCACCACCGCAGCCACTGCCTCCCCCTCGGCCGCTCGACGTGCCCCAGAGCTCCGCCACGACCTCTTCTTCGTCCCCATCCAGCTACACGTCGTCGGGTGCCCTGCCTCGCCGTCACCACCGTCTTCTTCCTCCTGGGGTCATCGAGATCGCCATCGCCCGTTCGTCGTCACCAGCGCTTCCCCGAGCCACCCAGCCGCACCAGAAGAACCGCCGTGTGCACCTGCGCCTTCCCCTTCTCTCCCCACAGTCTAACTCGCCCTCTAGCGCTAGCACTGCCGCGCCCGACAGCTCGCCGCCGCCGTCCATGGCGCCGCCGCGGCCACAGCTACTGCCACCCACGTCTGAGCTCATCAGCGCGTTCATTGCAGCCCAAGGAGCTGAACACACCCGCCTGCAGCCCCTACTGTGCCCCGTAGGATCAAACCCGCACGCCACCGAACCCCGGCCGCCGCCGCGAGCTCATGCCACCCTGCGTCCTCCCGTCACCTCCCCTGGATGCGGGCAAGCACGGGCTACGCCCCGGTGCCCTTAGCCGCCGCCCCCGTGGCCTATAACACGGACACCGCCGCGTCCCATGGTCGCCGGCGACGACCTCGCCTGCCTGACAGGTGACCCCACCGGCCAGGTGTTTAATTAGCACTAACGCCCCCCCCCCACACACACACACCTAATGACACTGACAGTGGGCCCCAGCGCCCTAATCTTTTAATTAGATTAGGAATAACCCCCTGTTAATTAGTTGTTTCACTGGCATGTGGACCCCACACGTCAGGTTTGACCTGGACCCGGTCAGCTGACCTGCTGATGTCAGCGTGATATCATGTTGATGCAGTAATAGGTTTTTCTGGATTTATTCTTTCTCAGGAAATTCCAGAAAATAGTGCTAACTTCAAAAATTCATAGAAATTCAACCGTAACTCCAAATCAAATAATTTATATATGAAAAATGATCAGAAAAATCCAATCTATCCATTGGTACTGGTTTCATGCATGATAAAGCAACTTAACCTTGCTGTTCATACCAAAACATGATAATGCACATTATAAATTCATAACTTGAGTTTGAATTTGAACCCTTGGTTCAAATTAGCTCAAACCTTTCTGTTCTTAGTTGCATTAGGTCAAACACATTCATTTTGCCATGTCATGATCATGCATCATATTGTTGCATTGCATTGATTTTGTTCCCTCTCTGTTGCCGGTAATTGTTCCCCCTCAGTAGACGTGGTACCGACGATGAGTTCGATGACACTGATGAAGATATATACTATCTTCAGAAGTGCCAGGCAAGCAAAACCCCTTGTTCATTCCGATACAATCCCACTCTCTCGCTCCTGCTCACTTTTACTGCATTAGGACAACAACAATTCAACTGTTACATGCTGCGGTAGTTGAACCCCTTTCCTCTGCATGACCTGTCATTGCCACAGTAAATAGATGAAACCCACTAGCATGAGTAGGAGTTGTTTGAGCCCTGATGTGCCTACTCATTTATGCTTGTTTGTCATGCCTGCTACTGCTTAGAGTTGAGTCAGGTCTGATTCATCGGTGATGAATCGGAGGTGTGTGAACATGTCCTACTGTGTGTGAGCTAAGTGTGTGAACACGATTTGGTAAAGGTAGCGGTGAGAGGCCATGTAGGAGTACATGGTGGGTTGTCTCATTGAAACCGTCGTCAGGAACTGAGTTCTGTGTTTGTGATCCATGAATAGTTACTACCACACATTGGGTTCCGGTAACTCGACCCCTCTCGACTTATTAATCAACATGATCTCTATCCAGGAGTTGCAACTAGTTTCTGGTGTTTGTAGGCAGTATTAGTAGTCTACCAAGTGGCACCCAGTACAGGTGGGCTTGGGATAGACTAGGCACCATGGCACGGTGTACCAAGCGTAGATCCACCCGTCGAGGTGGGCTTGGGAACCCTGCTCACATCGTTTGGGCCCGTGAGCGACACCCCGGCCGGATCTCCTTGCGGATGGAACCCGAATAGGCGATAAACCTGGACGAGAGACTTGTGTGGTTAGTCAGGTCGTGGCCGACTCCCTCGCCAGGCTTTCGCTTGAAGGTTGCCGAGATACACGAGGTGTACATGGCGGTAAGTGGCGAGAGCGTGTGTGAAGAAGTACACCCCTGCAGGGTTAACATTATCTATTCAAATAGTCGTGTCTGCGGTAAAGGACTTCTGGGTTGCCTATACAGTTCATAGACAAGTGAAAGTGGATACTCTAAAATGCGCAAGATAAGCGTGAGTGCTATGGTTGGCGTTCTCGTAGGGAGATGGGAGCAGATCCATAGTGGTGTATTGATATGGTGAATATGTGGACTTGTGTGCGCCACCTCAAAAGAGTTACTTGCAGTCGTAGTTCAGGATAGCCACCGAGTCAAAGCTGGCTTGCTGCAGTTAAACCCCACCATCCCCTTTGTTGACAATGATGCATATGTAGTTAGATCTGATGTAAGTCTTGCTGGGTACATTTGTACTCACGTTTGCCTATTTTATGTTTTAACAGAGAGACTCGGTCTCGCTATTAGTTCTGCGTGGACTTCGACGTTTAGCTTGTTACCTCAGCTACGATCTTGTGCCCTCGGCAGGATCTAGTAGATAGTCAGGCTTCTCAGCCTTTTTCATTTGTAGATGTCTATACTCAGACATGTTAAGCTTCCGTTTGTGCTTTCACTAGTATGCTCTGAATGCTGGGTCATGAGACCCATGTTTGTAATATCTCGCTCCTTGGAGCCTATTCAATAAATACTTGAGTTGTAGAGTCATGTTGTGATGCCATGTTGTATTTGCACATATCAAGCATATTGTGTGTATGTTTTTGAAATGCTTGGTATGTGTGGGATCTGACTATCTAGTTGTTTATCCTTGGTAGTCTCTCTTACCGAGAAATGTCTCCTAGTGCTTCCACTGAGCCATGGTAGCTTGCTATTGCTCTGAAACACTTAGGCTGGCCGGCATGTGTCCTTCTTCGTTCCTGTGTCTGTCCCTATGGGGAAATGTCTTGCGGTGTCTACCGGAGTCCTGTTAGCCTGCTACAGCCTGGTTTACCGGAGTCCTGCTAGCCCAGTTGCTACAGCTCGGATTCACTCGCTGATGACCGACACGTTCGTTGCTGGGTCATGTATGCCTGTCCCTGTAAGTTAGTGCCACCTTGGGTTCACGACTAGCCATGTCAGCCCGGGTTCTTTGTCATATGGATGCTAGCGACACTATCATATACATGAGCCAAAAGGCGCAAACGGTCCCGGGCCTAGTAAGGCGACACCCGTGGGAATACCGTGCGTGAGGCCGCAAAGTGATATGAGGTGTTACATGCTAGATCGGTGTGGCATTGAGTCGGGGTCCTGACAGATGCCAAGTTCGATGAAGTACTCACGCGTCTTCCACAACCACCACCTGCATCTACTACACCATTACAACAACTGCACCAACAACCACCTACGCATCGTGAAACAGTCCTCCCCTGAGCGGGCCATGTTCCTTTTGAGCCTGGAGAAGGTTCTGGTGCCGCTGCTACTGCTGTTGATGTTTCTGTAGCTCTTGCTGGTACTACAGAGGTGGATGACTATTACAAGGATGAGGTTGACCAAAATCAAAACTACGTGCAACCACCAGCACCACCAGCACCAGGTCGACCTCATGCATATAATCGCAACGATGGGGCTACAGCACCACCTCAGGTACGAGATTATGACCGTATTCCTAAACTAAAATTGAATATTCCATCGTTTGAGGGTAGATACATCCCTGATGTATATCTGAGTTGGGAGTTAGAAACTGAACAACTTTTCATGCTTACAATATCCCGAGGAAAGACGTGTTGTTGCTGTTGTTTGCTAATTCACTAGTTTTGCTTCTGTTTGGTGGTATGAATATTGTTGATTATATCATGATAATATCCCTACTACTTGGGCTGCTTTGAAAACTGCTATGCGTACTCGTTGGGTTCCACCTTATTATCAACGTGAATTACTTAAAAAATTGTTGTGTTTAAAACAAGGAAAACATTCTGTAGTAGAATATTATCAGGAATTACAAACTGGCATGATTAGATGTGGTATTGTTGAGGATAATGAAGCTATGCTTGCATGTTTTATGGGTGGATTAAATAAAGAGATTCACACCATTCTAGAGTATAAGGAGTATAATAATATCAATCATTTATTCCATTTTGATTGCAAACCTGAACGTGAATTGCAGGATCGACAGGCATTGGCGCGAACTAATTTTTCTGCAGGTTGATCTTCATCATGGACACGACGTACATCCTTTACTTCCACATGTCCTACTGCAGCACCACTAACTTCAGCTACCAATTCCAACCGAGATACAGGAAAACAGGCACCACCACCACCATCTGCCAAGAGTACACCTTCTAGGCCTGCCCAGAGCTCTTCTTCATCCATGGCATGAATAGGGCACACACATGATATTATTTGTCGTCGTTGTAATGGAAGAGGTCATTATGAGAGAGAATGACAATCTTCGCATGTTATGATTACTTCTAAGGATGGTGGGTATGAGTCCGCTAGTGACTATGATGAGGAGACTCTAGCTCTTATTGCAAGTGAAGACCATGGTGGAGATGATTTTGATCATGAGACGCAATACATGGCTGCTGAAGATGCTGACAGGTATGAAAGTTTAGTTGCTCAACGTGTTTTGAGTGTGCATGTCACACAAGCTGAGCAAAATCAGAGGCATACTTTGTTCCATACAAAGGGAGTTGTGAAGGAACATTCTGTTCGTGTCATCATAGACGGAGGGAGCTGCAACAACTTGGCTAGCATGGATATGGTGGAGAAGCTATCTCTCACCACAAGACAACATTCACATCCTTACTACATCCAATAGTTCAACAACAACGGCAAGGTTAAGGTAACACGTATTGTTGGTGTGCATTTTAGTTTCTCTACATATGCGTATTATATTGATTGTGATGTGGTACCCATGCAAGCATGTTCCTTATTACTTGGTAGACCATGGCAATTTGATAAACATTCTGTACACCATGGTAGAAACAATCAGTATACTCTTGTTCATAAGGGTAAACATATTACTTTGCTTCCAATGTCTCCTGATTCCATTTTGAAATACGATATTAATAGAGCTAATAAAGGAAAACAGGAGAAAAATAAGAGTGAAAATCAGATTGTGGCAAAAGAATTGGAGCAACAAATGAAGCCTAATAATAAACCATCTAGTGTTGCTTCTAAATTTAAATTGAAAAGTGCATGTTTACTTGCCACCAAATCTGATATTGATGAGCTAGATTTCAGCAAATCTGTTTGCTATGCTTTTGTCTGCAAAGAGGCGTTATTTTCATTTGAGGACGTGTCTTCCTCTTTGCCTCCTGCTATCACTAACATTTTGCAGGAGTTTATTGACGTCTTTACACAAGACGTGCCACCAGGATTACCACCTATTCGAGGGATTAAGCATCAGATTGACTTAATTCTCGGTGCATCACTACCAAACCGTGCACCATATTGTACCAATCCAGAGGAGACGTAGGAGATTATGCGTCAAGTACAGGAGCTGCTCGACAAAGGATATATACGTGAATCTCTTAGTCCTTGTGTTGTTCCTATTATACTAGTGCCAAAAAAGGATGGTACCTCGCGTATGTGTGTTGATTGGAGAGGCATTAATAATATTATTATTCGTTATCATCATCCTATTCCTAGGCTGGATGATATGCTTGATGAATTGAGTAGCTCTACAATATTCTCCAAAGTTGATTTGCGTAGTGAATACCATCAAATTCGTATGAAATTGGGAGATGAATGGAAAACAGCATTTAAAACTAAGTTTGGATTGTATGAGTGGTTAGTCATGTCTTTTCGGTTAACTAATGCACCTAGTACTTTCATGAGATTAATGAACGAAGATTTACGTGCTTTCATTAAATTATTTGTGGTAGTCTATTTTGATGATATACTGATTTATAGTAGATCTTTGGAGGAACATTTACATACTGTTTTTATTGCTCTACGTGATGCACATTTGTTTCGTAACCTTGGGAAGTGCACCTTTTGCACCGACCGAGTATCTTTTCTTGGCTATGTTTTTACACCACGGGGTATCGAAGTTGATAAAGCCAAGATTGAAGCAATTGAGAGTTGGCCACATCCCCACACAGTCACACAAGTGAGGAGCCCTTGGCCTCGCTGTTTTCTATAGGCATTTTGTGAGAGATTTCAGCACCATTGTTGAACCTCTTAATGAGCTTACAAAGAAGGGATGTGCCTTTTGTTTGGGGCACCGCACAGGAAGAAGCCTTCAATGTGTTGAAAGATAAGTTGACACATGCTCCTTCACTCCAACTTCCTGATTTTAGTAAGACTTTTGAGCTTGAATGTGATGCTAGTGGAATTTGATTAGGAGGTGTGTTATATACAAGATGGCAAACCTGTTGCATACTTTTCTGAAAAATTGGGTGGGCCTAGTCTGAACTATTCTATCTATGATAAAGAATTATATGCTTTTGCTCGGACCTTAGAAACATGGCAACATTATTTATGGCCCAAAGAATTTGTTATACATTCTGATCGTGAATCCTTGAAACACATTAAAAGTCAAGCAAAACTGAATCATAGACATGCTAAATGGGTTGAATTTGTTGAGACTTTCCCTTATGTCATTAAACACAAGAAGGGTAAAGAAAACGTTATTGTCGATGCTTTGTCTCGTCGTTATACTATGCTTTCACAACTTGACTTTAAAATATTTGGTTGGAGACCATCAAAGATCAATATGTGCATGATGCTGAATTTAAAGATGTATTGCAGAATTGTAAAGAAGGGAGAACTTGGAACAAGTTCGTCAGTAACGATGGATTTGTGTTTCGTTCTAACAAGCTATGCATTCTAGGTAGCTCTGTTTGTCTTTTGTTGTTGCAGGAGGCGCATGGAGGAGGATTAATGGGACACTTTGGCGTGAAGAAGATGGAGGATGTACTTGCTACACATTTCTTTTTGCCAAAGATGAGACGGGATGTTGAGCGTTTTGTTGCTCGCTGCACTACATGGCAAAAAGCTATGTCACGACTCAATCCTCATGGTTTATATATGCCTTTGCCTGTACCTAGTGTTCCTTGGGAGGATATATCTATGGACTTTGTTTTAGGTTTACCTCGAACAAAGAAGGGGAGGGATTGTATATTTGTTTTCATGGATAGATTTTCAAAAATGGCATACTTCATACCATGTCATAAAAGCGATGATGCTACTAATGTTGTTGATTTGTTCTTTCGTGAAGTTATTCGCTTGCATGGTGTGCCAAATACTATTGTTTCATATCATGATACTAAATTTCTTAGCAACTTTTGGAGATGTTTATGGCTAAGTTGGGGACTAAACTGCTTTTTAGTACTACTTGTCATCCCCAAACTGATGGATAAACTGAAGTAGTCAATAGAATATTGTCTACTATGCTCAGGGCTGTTTTGAAGAATATTAAGAAAATGCGGGAATAATGCTTGACTCATATTGAATTTGCTTATAATCGTTCGTTGCATTCTACTACTAAGATATGCCCTTTCGAAATTGTGTATGGTTTCCTACCTGGTGCACCTATTGATTTGTTGCCTCTTCCATCTTTGGAGAAGGTTAATTTTGATGCTAAACAACATGCAGAATTGATCTTAAAAATGCATGAGTTAACTAAGGAAAACATTGAGCGTATGAATGCTAAATATAAACTTGCTGGAGATAAGGGTAGAAAACATGTTGAGTTTGCACCTGGAGATCTTGTTTGGTTACATTTGCGTAAGGATAGATTTCCTGATTTGTGCAAATCTAAGCTAATGCCACGTGTTGACGGTCCTATTAAGGTGTTAGAGAAAATAAATGATAATGCATATAAACTTGAGCTGCCTGCAGATTTTGGGGTTAGTCCCACTTTTAACATTGCAGATATGATGCCTTATTTGGGTGAGGAAGATGATCTTCCGTCGAGGATGACCTCATTTTAGGAAGGGGAGGATTATGAGGACATCAATACCATTGTTACAATCACATCCCCTGCTGCTATACATAGTGGACCAATTACTAGAGTTCACGCACGCCAGTTAAATTATCAGGTACTTTCATTTCTTGGTAATGATTCTAATGTTCATGAGAATATGATGCTGCCTAAATTGGATACATTTGTCTTGCTTACAAATTAAGGGCCTAACTTGGACAAGAACGATGCACATTGGAGCAAGATCAAGCATGGAGATTATGGCATGCGCAAGGCGAACAAGAATGGAGTTACAAGTGATGATTTCAGGACTTTGAAGCCACCATAATGTGTGCATGAAGCCTTGGATGAAATATACAAGCTGCCACTTCATTGATTTCGTCCAGAGGCTATTATCGGTGATGTGTCACCTTATTATTGGGACACCCATGTAATTTTGAAATACTTGAGTATAGGCTGTTTTTAGAGTCCGTACATAACGCCCCGGATGTAACTTTCCATTTTTGTAACTCCAACTCTTGCCTTTTCCGGCTATGTGATATGAGATTTCCTTCGTGGTTGGGCTTTTGTCTTTTGTTTTGCATTTTTCATGTCATGCATCTCATCTCATAGCATCATGCCCATTGCATCTGCATGTTTTCATAAAGCTTGCATCCGTTCGTAGTTCCCGCGTTCCCCCTGGCTTCGTTGACCGATCCGAGTCCAACCGGGTTTTCGATTCCCTCTTATCTGACCGTTTGACCCTCTCTACACTCTACTCAGACCCCTCGCGCCTGTCCGAAAGTTGTCCCGAACCCGACCTACTCAGTCATCACCGTTGGACTCCCCTAGTCAATTTTTCTTGGGCCTTCCAATTACGATCGAAGGGTCCATTTAATCCTAAACTTTCCCCTTCTAACCCACTGCCTATTTAAGCAGGGCAATCATCGGACGAATCCCTAATTTCTAGGGATCCTCCTTGCGCCGCCACTCCTGTTGTCTCCTCCTACCTCGGGTTCTTCCCCGATCCAAATCCTCCCTCGAATTTCCAACCAGACCAACTCCCTCGTCGCCGCCCAAGTTCCACCCGCACGCAGCCAGCCACAACCTCCTGTCGATCCATCCATGCCGCCTCTCGCCGTCGACCGCAAGCTAAGAGCCTGAGCTCCTCCTTCCCGAGCCGCAGCCACCCTGCAGCCATCCAGCCTCGCGGCCGTTGTACCTCGCCGAACTTGCAGGCCGCGCCCTCCGGCGACCACACCACAGGCGGCCACGACCAGGACCGGCCTCGCCCTGCTCCATTCCTTCTCCTACTTCCTCGCTCCTCTGCTCTAATCTCTCTTGCTCCCCTTATCCCGCTCCTGCAGGAAGCAGAGTAGCTCCGCCCCAACGCCATGGACGGTGCCCTCTACAACACGTCGTCGCGCCCGAAGATGGCAGGATCGCCCCGGCCCTCCTTGACCTCCTCCGCACCGGGTCCGCACCGCCCCGTCCTCGTGTTGCCGGAGATGCCCCGCCTTCGCCAAGTCCCACTGCCACCGAGCCTATGCATCTCTCCGCTTCCTCCCCTGCTTCTGCATCGAGCAGGAGAAAACGCTCGTGGCATCGCCCGCTCCCATTGACCGAGACCTGCCCATCTGACGCGGAGCATCCTACGGACATCACCATGTCAAGAGCCCATTTGGCAAGTGACACGTGCGACTTCTACTTCACATACACAAAGGTGAATCATCTCCTTTACACGTGCTCACTTGACACTCTCGAGGATGGTATACTACTTGACACTCCTTACGTGTGCATGCATAGGTATTGTCGGAGCTTCACGGATGTCAAGGAGGAGTGCAAGCGCCAAGGAACGACTACACCATCCGCGAGGGAAGCGTGGAAGAGAAGACGGAAGAAAGGAGAAGAAGACGGAGCGGCTGCAGAAGCCAGGCCGGACATCCGGACCGCCGTCCCGATCATCCGGGCTCAGCCGGATCATCCAGGTCCCCCTCCGGACCATCCGGATAATTCGCCCGAAGACAACAGAAGCTGCTCGACGAAGCCGGATCATCCGGACGGTCGCCCGGATCATCCGGACCCCCGACACCCGGATCATCCGGGCCACCATCCGGATCATCCGGACCCCGCCTGCGTGCGTGACTTGGGCCGAAGCTCGTGTACCCCTTCGCCCCTCACTTACCCCTTCGCCCCTTGGGCTATAAATAGACCTCCTCCACCTCCTTTCTAGGGTTAGCAAAGTGATAGCTCATTCTTAGGTGAGCTTTGCTCCTACCTATCTCTACTCTTGAGAGAGAGAGAGACCATTACTCTATTGGAGGCCAAGACCTCCATCTAGGAGAAGATCCCGCGGGATATCATCAAGACCCCCTTGTGGGAAGATCCATCTAGGATATCATCAAGACCTCCTCTTGGAGATGAACCTTACCTTGTATCTTTCCCTTTGTTGTTCATGTACCTTGTGATCTTGTGTGTTTGATTGTCTAGTGGATGTGTGATTTGGACTTGTTCTTGAGTGTTTCCCCCTTTGATTTCTCCCCGTTGTTCCCGTGTTCATCGTGTTCTTCGAGGGATCCCACTCCAAACGTGAAAGATCGACGCTATAGGGTTCCACCCTACATCATATGGTGTCATGAGCCACGTTGATCACGTTTTTGGAGCCCCTACCCCGTGTTTTCTAGCTTGATTTTGTTGTTTTCGTCCTAAATCCAAAAATCCCCACCAAATATAGCCCCCAAATTTTTTTGTGATTTGTTGGTTTTGATGATGTTTTGTTGATTTTGATCCGTGGATTTGCTTGGTTTCAAGTGGATCTAGCATTTCCCCAAGTTTCCCCACCTTCCATCCACGAAATCTCGTCAATTTTGACCCCAAAATCCCCAATTTCCGCCAAAAATTTCGTCTCCACGAGCAAATCCCGAGCGGATTGACTTGCCCGGATCATCCGGACCTTCTCCCGGATCATCCGGACATCCCCCGGATCAGCTGGACGCCCCCCGGACGTCTGGATACCCCACGCGCCCAAATTCCCGAACCGGAGCTGACGAACCCGGATCATCCGGATTTCCTCCCGGATCATCCGGACCTAGCCCGGATCATCCGGCCCTCCTCCCGGATGTCCGGTTAACCCTGACATTGACTCGGCTGAATTCTTGTTTCGGCCATAACTAATTCATCCGGAGTCCGTTTTCGACGTTCTTTAGCTCGTTTTGAAGCTATTGACATCCCCCATCCCAAAAAAATACCACCAACATCATTTGACTCCATCATATTTTCTGAAATTTGGCAAGTTTGCCTAGGCCTTCCACCATATCATCCGCATTACCACCGCCGACTTCCGCAACCTAACCCATTTTGTTCCCCATTGCATATGTGGTTGTTTGCGTTGTGATTAGAGTCTCCTAAGGTGTTTCGGCTACTTAGGGACAATTACTTCTTCATCAACCACTACCTCCATTTCCGCATAGACGTGCCCACCATACATTTCCACCCCCAACTTAACCCAATTTTGTTTGAGTTGTGATTTGTGTCTCCTAAGGTGTTTCGGCTACTTAGGGACGGCAACTTCAACTCCGACTCGTGTATAGCCCATCATTCCACTTCCGCATTGCCTAGTGCAACACCACCACCGCTTTCCGCTACCACCATTTGACATTTGTCATTTGAGATTTTGAGTTTGCGGTTTTTCCGTTTCCTAAGGTGTTTTGGCTACTTAGGGACGAGTCTCCATCATCTTGGTATCTACACCAAGAACACCGCCACTCATCATCGCAAAGGATGGTAACCTCGACGACACCATTGTATATTCCCTTGCAATTGCATTGTTAACCCCTAGCCCATTTTGCGTCACTTGCCTATCGAGACTAGCCATTTGAGTATTGCCGGCAACGTTACTTGTGCACATTAGTGGACCATACCTTCCATTGCATACATACCATATCATATTGGTATCATATCATCCTTTGTGCCTCAAGTTTGTTCCCGCATAAACACAATTGCTATCTTGGTTTGTGCATTGTGCAAAAGTGGCCATAAAAAAAGCTTTTAAGCAAAAAGAGAGCAAAGAGCTCGTGAGCAAGTGCCATAGCATCATATCCCATTGCACATAAGATTGTCAAATCTACATCATATGATATCATGCTTGAGATAAACACCGGGAACCATACATACATAGCATACTTGGGATAGAAAGAATATCCATTTTGCATCTTATAGGTTGTGCACAAGTGTCGTATCCGCCTATTGAGCAATCGTGCTAGCGTCTCTCTTGAGTTGTGCAACACGAGCGTTTTCCGTGGATTCCACATTTTGTGCTCATTCCTTGGTTGCACGACCCCATTTATCTATCCGTGTGTGTGTTTCCGTGTACCTTTCTTTGCTATTGGTCCATTTGTTTCACTTGCGACTTTGTGAATCTCTTTCAACATTATTGACTCTTGCTAACATTTTGCATCAAATTTTTGTGCCACTATCCTCACCGAGCTCTACCATAAGCCTTTACTTGTAGGTGTGAGTGAACAAGTCCGGTACCAATTCCATTGTTCGTTCATCTCACATTGAGTGACACGGGATACATCCTCAACTTTGGGAAAAGGTAACTTGGTATTGTTTATCTCATTTCCTACTCACCTCTACTCAAGTCTTGTGATGGATAGGCAAGGCATTTCATCTTCGGTCTACAACAACAACGACGAGTTCGATGCCATGAACAACAACTCCGACGCCAAGATGCAAGCTAAAATGGAGGAGATCAAAGCCCTCATCAAGTCCTACAAGCGATCTTCCTCATCTTTGAGAAGACGCTCAAGAGCACATGCTTCCGAGCTACCATCTCCGGCAAGATCACATCGGCATCGACACCATCACCAACAAGAACGTGAAGGTCAAGAGCTCAACACCAACAACCGCTCAACGACTTCACCATCTCCCTTGGCATCTTCGCCAAGCGACTTCAAGGCATCTTCGCCTACGGACATACGGCATCTTCGCCAACAAGAACCCCAAGACTACGCTCAAGAGAAGCTCCCCAAGCTCAAGTCCATGACTTCCACGAGCTACTACGACCTCGACATCGACCACGCGATTCCTTTCTATGGGACTCAAGAACCCGAGGAGTACCTCGAGCGGGAGCGTTTGATGGACGACTACCTCAAGCTACATCAAGTTCGTCCCGAAGATCAAGTGAAGTGCGCCACAAGAAACTTCCACGACTACGCCTCGACATGGTGGCTTCACACACCTTCGGAGAGCTACGAGATGAGTTGGCTCAAGATGAAGAGAGCTTTACGGCGAGAGTTTGTGCCTCCAACCTACACGGAACAACTTCGACGCCAATTGGAGAACACCACCCAAGGATCCAAGTCCATCGACAAGTACTTCAAGGTGATGATGATTGCCTTGCGACGAGCCGGCGTGGACGACCCCATGTCAATGAAGTTCCACTTCATGATGGGATTGCACAACGACATATCCAAGACCATCTTCCTCGAGAACTACAAGTCCATCGACGACTACTACATCGGTGCTCTCAAGGCGGAACAAGAACTCATGAAGGCCAAGGCTTCTCCACCCCAAGCACACTTCGCGGCGACCAAGCTCTACAACAAGCATGAGGCTAGTACCACCACGATGTCCAAGGCCGACAAGCTCCAAGACGATGCTCCCAAGTGCGACTTCACCGCCATCCCTCTTTGTGGCATTGATGATGCCGAGTCCACTTCGACTCTTTTTCAAGACGGTGCGGCGACGAGTACGACTACGGAGACCCTCAAGGACCAAGCTTTGGAGGCGAGCGACAAGGTGGCGAGCAAGGATGATTCTTCCATCTTTGGAGGCGAGAGTGATGATGTTCCATCTTCGGCCTTCATCTATGGCGACGGTGACGAGATGATCGAGCATGGGATTTTCCCTTCGGTCATGGAGGAGAGTGATGATGTGCCATCTTCGGCCTTCATCCACGGCGACGACGACGAGATGGTTGAGCATGGGATCTTCCCTTCGACCACGGCGACGTATGATGACTTGAGTGACTTGTGCCACCATATTGAGAGTGAGAGTGACTTCACCACTAGCCCCATATATGATGAGTTGCCAAAATTCCCATGTGAGGAGAGCCACAACCCCCACCACTTGAGTGAGATGAGTGACTCAACCATACGTGAGTTTGAGTGCACCTATTTTGAGGGAGTGAGTGAACCACCACATAGAGAGAGTGAGATAGTTGATAGGTCTCGTGAGGCCATTTGCATTTCTAACAACTTGACCTCTACCTCTATTGCGTCTTCTCGTTTGGTGCTAGGTCCCATTTATGCCGATCCTCGACGACTTCGTCCTCCCTTTGGACAAGACGATGGCCATGGTGGATTATGATGCACCCCCCACATGGTTCCATCAAGATGAAGATGACCACCATTTGGTCTTTCCCACCTCACCTACACCACTTGAGTGGAATGACAAAGGTAACATAGGTGAAGGTGATGCTCTAGTCCCACTAGCGGATATTCTTGAGATTGATTGCTTGCATGATGTTGATCCACCTAGTACCATGATTCATGCTAGTATGATTTCCCCATGCGATGATTTGCCCATTTATGATGAGTATGATGATTATCTTGTGGAGTCTATTAGTTGTGATGCCATGTTACATAGGATTTCTTGTGACAATTCTTTAGGTCACATCATGTTTGATAATCCGCTTGACTTGTCATATGCTATGCATGAGATCCACCATATGTCTTATTTGCAATCTCTTCATAGTGACTATGCATATGCCATTAAAATAAACCCAATTTGCACATATGGCATAGATGACAAGCCCATGGTTATTGGCATTTGTTTTTCTTGTGATGATATTGATATGCTCCCTTTGCATCATTTATCTCATATGCCATGCCATGACCACCTAGCTTCGGATATGCATTGTTTTGGATGTTGTCCATTTTCTCCATGTGATGTTTCCGATATTGCTCATGAGGAGACCCCCATAGTTTCCTCATACATTTTAAGAGATTTTGATCCATCCCATCCATTGCATGATCCCAATACTTGTGTGCACCATATGCTCCCCATGAATAAACATGCTTTTGATGTGCCATATACTTGTTTGCTCAATTTGTGTCCCCATCGTGTCATACATAATAACTATTCTTTCATGATGGATGACATGTTCTTATACCATGCATCAAATTTCTTTGAGCGATGCCTATCTTGTGCTAACTCACACGTGCACATACACATCATGATGGATGATGTGTACATTTACCACACACACAATTTCTTTCGTTTGTGTCTCTTTTGTGTAGGTACCCAGGAATACTTGTCAACCTCGCAATCCCACGAGTTGACAAAACGAGCTCTTGAGAGCAATGACGATTTGGGATCCCGTGGACTATCCTTACCACCGTTCCCTTCGCGCAAGGACTACGCGCAACTCCTCTACTTGGCTCTCACACGGCTATGGGCCATTTACCACTTCTCACATTATGCTCATTTTACCATGTTCACTTTGCATGCTATGCTTGCTTCTATGCCTTTGCCATGCAATTGTGACCCTTGTTTGCATCTACCCATGATTCTCCATTATGATATTCCTATGTGTATTTGCATGCTTGGTGGAGATCCTTGTTGCTTTTGCCATGTTTATCATGTGCCCCATTCTATTGATGCTTGTTGTGTTGGGAGAGTCATGATGACCCATTGCTATTCACATATGGCCTCTCGCCAATACATTCATGATATTGTACTCATATCTTGCTTTCATGCTTGTGCTATGACTTGTGAATTATTCATGCCCACTATTTGCACCAATGACATGTTTGCCATGATTCCTCCTAGTATGTTGCATCTTCGCACTACTAGCTTGCTTGATTTGATAGCTATGAACGCTCGCTATATTGCATCACCCATGTTCCACTACTTGCTTTCTTGGGTTGATGACATATATGCTCATGCCTCTCACATGATATATCTTGATCATTGTCTCTTGTGTGTTGCATCTAGTTCTTCACATATGCCATATCCCTTTGCTTATCACATGCTTGACTTGATTGCCTCACACATGATGAACAATTGCTCTTTCCATTGTGTTGAGTGCCATGATATCTTCACTACACCCTATGCACGTTATGCTTGGATTGTCTTGCACTTGCCCCATGTGTTTAGACATTTCACTATATTTGGTGTTGTGAATGACTCTTATGCCTACCATAGACCGTTCATTGAGCTCTTTATGCATGCTTGCTATGACCTTGAGGTAGATGCTTGTTCACTTATCACATATATTTGCATCTTGACCTCCCATTTACATGCTTGTTCCCATGATGTACTTGATTGTGCTCAATTTATATGTCCAAATGTCATGACACACTTCTTTTTCAAACCATATGCTATGCTTGATGACAACACTTGTTGGGTGAATCACCTCTTGAATGCTTGGTTTTGCTCTTACGACAACCACATTTGTTTTTCCAAGTGCTTGTTATCTTTGCTACTTTTGAAGGAATTACAAGACGGTGCGACATTGGAGAGTGCCCATTTGGAACTTCAAGATGACAAGAACTTGGTGATCGACCACTTCTACACGGCAACGCCATCTCTTTCCCATGGTGATTTGGTTTTCGATCCGAGGTCGGATCTTTCCCAAGGGGGAGGGGATGATGCGGAGCATCCTACGGACATCACCATGTCAAGAGCCCATTTGGCAAGTGACACGTGCGACTTCTACTTCACATACACAAAGGTGAATCATCTCCTTTACACGTGCTCACTTGACACTCTCGAGGATGGTATACTACTTGACACTCCTTACGTGTGCATGCATAGGTATTGTCGGAGCTTCACGGATGTCAAGGAGGAGTGCAAGCGCCAAGGAACGACTACACCATCCGCGAGGGAAGCGTGGAAGAGAAGACGGAAGAAAGGAGAAGAAGACGGAGCGGTTGCAGGAGCCAGGCCGGACATCCGGACCGCCATCCGGATCATCCGGGCTCAGCCGGATCATCCGGGTCCCCCTCCGGATCATCCGGATAATTCGCCCGAAGACAACAGAAGCTGCTCGACGAAGCCGGATCATCCGGACGGTCGCCCGGATCATCCGGAACCCCGACACCCGGATCATCCGGGCCACCATCCGGATCATCCGGACCCCGCCTGCGTGCGTGACTTGGGCCGAAGCTCGTGTACCCCTTCGCCCCTCACTTACCCCTTCGCCCCTTGGGCTATAAATAGACCTCCTCCACCTCCTTTCTAGGGTTAGCAAAGTGATAGCTCATTCTTAGGTGAGCTTTGCTCCTACCTATCTCTACTCTTGAGAGAGAGAGACCATTACTCCATTGGAGGCCAAGACCTCCATCTAGGAGAAGATCCCGCGGGATATCATCAAGACCCCCTTGTGGGAAGATCCATCTAGGATATCATCAAGACCTCCTCTTGGAGATGAACCTTACCTTGTATCTTTCCCTTTGTTGTTCATGTACCTTGTGATCTTGTGTGTTTGATTGTCTAGTGGATGTGTGATTTGGACTTGTTCTTGAGTGTTTCCCCCTGTGATTTCTCCCCGTTCTTCCCCGTGTTCATCGTGTTCTTCGAGGGATCCCACTCCAAACGTGAAAGATCGATGCTATAGGGTTCCACCCTACATCACCATCTCCTTCGCCTCCTAGGCCTGTCGGATTTAGGGATCCGCAAACCCTTGAAAGGTTCGAACTCTAGGGTGCATGCGGATATCTCAACCTGCCCAGCCTGCCTACTCGCGATCCTCCTAAGCCTAGCGCGTCGAGCTCAAAGAGACACAAAGACACAGAAATTTATACTGGTTCGGGCCACCGTTGTGGTGTAATACCATAATCTAGGGTGGTGTGATGGATTGCCTTGAGAGGCTGAGGATGAACTAGTACAAAGGATGAACAAGCCTCAGGAGGTGAGGTGTTCTTGGGCTAGTGTGGTGTAAGCTAGCTCTACTTGTTCTAATCTTGTCCCGTCTCCTCCCTCTGTTGTTCTCCCTTTCTATGGTGGTGGCTAGTCCTATTTATAGCGGCCTTGGTCCTCTTCCCAAATATGAGCGGGAAGGGATCCCACAACGGTCGGATTTGAAAGGGGACAAGTAGTACAGTCTATCCTGACAAAAGTAGTCTTCTGCGAAAAACCTCTGGTCGTGACGCTGCAGTGGGCTTGTTGATGACCTTCGTCCTGCCGTCCTGGCGATCTTGGTCTTGTTGCACTGGAATGGAAACCTTTGGCTGATTCCTTGGGACTCCGAGCCTATGGCTTGCCTCCTTTGCCTGAAGAGGAAACCTGCACTATGCGCCCGCCTGGAGCCCGCCTAGCCTTGGTCATCATGGCTCACATCAGCTGAGCCTCGTGAGGTAGCTTGCATAGAACTCTTCGCCCCTCAGGAGCCCTCCTAAGGAGGCTGATTCCTTCGGGGGACTTGACGTCACCCGCCTCGCGAGGCTTGGCCCCTCGCGAGGGTTTTGCGGTATTGGTGTTGAAGCTGGGCCATACTAGGCCGTCGATGGAGCCACGTGGTGGGCCGCAGGCAGGCAGGGCTGGATACCCCCGCATCCAAGACGCCGACAGGGCCACCAGCAACCTATCCAATCCGGCCTGCTTCGGCCTCCCTCCACCACCGGCCTGACCTGGCCCTCTGGTGAGAAGCCCAGTCCGCCCGAGATGCGGCCCAGTTCCTATTTTTTTTCCATATCTGTGAATTTAGTTATTATCCAGAGAACTGCAGTTTTACAAAAAAAAAACCTCAAGCATCATGCATATAATAACTCCACAACCATGCATCATATGTAAATAATTTATATATGAAAAATTCTTAGTTTTTCATCTAGTTTCATAATCTGCTACTTTCATCTATGTTCAACATGTTTAAAATGTTGTTTGTGTTTATTTGCTTAAATGCCATGCTAAAATGTTTTATTTCATGACTAAATAACCATAGCTCCAAATTAAATAAACCTTATATGTAAATGGTCTAGAAAAATGCATAGTTTAACTTGGTGCACTTTGTTTTACTATTTAACAACATTAAAAATATGTTTTAGGGCGGAATAGTACCAAATTCGAAATATGGACATGAGGATTTTCTGAAATTGTTGTTTGTTGTTTCCGGCCTCATTTAAACTTGCCTAAATAGTTAGTTTTACTTATGTTTCACCTCTTGCCATGTTTAACAACATTTAATATTGTTGTGTACCTAAACGAAAGCGAACTAAATAACTCGAATGTGGTGTTTCCTACCACTTAATATTGCAATATCAGTTTCTTGCTTGTTCTTCGCTTGCTCGCACGAATAGACCCTCGTGTTCAGGTTGACCGTGCTCCGGTGTGGTAAATAACCCCTCGGAAGCTGGTGTAGCGATTTATAAGGCGCGATGTCTTTGCACGTTCGTATTTGGATCATAAAAGTCGACCCCCCCCAAAAAAAAGATAGCTATCTCATCGAAATATCAGTTTCTTAATTTGGGCGCAGTATAGGAACATGGCCGTCGCATCCTCGAGCTGGTGATCTCCGATGAAATATCCAACTTGGAGCTCAAGATCGTGCTCCAAATGTACAATGAGCTTGTCGACCGCTTGGACGAATGCCTGCACGAGTTCAGGAAGAGCCAAGAGCTACCTTAGGCAAGGGCTGCTTGTCATGGTCTCATGGACGCGTTTTATTTTGTCGAGTCGTTTCGATGTGGATCGCTATGTATTCACAGCAATCATAATAATTAGTATACAAAAAAATAGAAAATGGAATTCATAATATATATTAATTGTTCATTAGTTCACCATAGAATATATATAATATCATCACATATACATGATGATACTAAACTACTAGGTACAATGCATAAAATTGAAAATGACCAATACTAAAACTAATAATCCCTCCCGGGGGCAGTATTCCGGTAGCCCCTTGCTAGCAGCTCCCTGGCGCGCGACGTCTTCCCAGCGTGGAGGCAGTACTCTGCCTCCTCCGCCTTGCAGCTTGACGTACCGATTTGCCTCTTGCTGGCGGACGAGCGCGAACGATCTTACCATTTCGTCGGTTTCCCACCCGACCTCCTCGTCGGTGGCACGCTGGAGCTTATCGGCCCACCTCCATGCAGCGATGAGGTGCCTAGCACCTTTGACCTTCCTGGCCAAGTACCCGTGTTCTTACACCTCCTGCGCACAATGATGCACCCTCCTCTTTTTCTAAGCGGCATCACGGGCTTCACACGCTGCCTTTACCCTGGCTTCCTCCTCCTCCATCTCCTTCTTGAATGCCACTTGCCTGGCTTTCTCAGCCGGCGGCGGCGACTTCCATAGACAATGATTGTACTGGCCCCAAAACCACTCCAAAGTTGGTGGGTCCGGCGCAACCTCATCCGGCGGCGCGTAGGGGTCCTCCGTGCCGCTCTTCGACCGAGCGTCCTCATGGGACGACGCCTCCTCGTTGGCGCGTGGGCAGATCGGCGGCACCATGGCCGAGATTTGAGAGAGAGAGAGAGAGCGAGTGAGGGAAGGATGTATATGAGAATGCAGGCGGGACGGCGTGAGCAAGGTAGTATTTATTGGCGTCCGGAATCTAGATCGACGAACAATACACACGTCGGTCGTCGGAATTTACGAGTACTGTAGTTTGAATTACACACGATTTCCGCAGAAAAATCTATGTGTGAACTTAATAGCTGATGGTTTCCAATACAGAACCGTGTTTCATTAATAACCTGCATAGAGTGCCAATCGTGTGGGGCCCGGTTGTCTTACCAGATCTTTATATTTTCTTTTTTGAACACCAGATATTTACATCGTCTGATGATTTTTTAATTTTTGGGAATTTAAATGCCATGGCACTTCATGCATGTGTCCAAGCCGTGACACCAATATGTTTCAAAATTCGTTCCAGTTCACCGCACATGGAATTAACTCGCACACAAGGACACATTTGTTTTTCAAACCGTTATGGTTAGCCGCTACATGTAGATGTAGTTCAAATTTGGATTACGGTCATTAAATGGCTAGAAAATCACTTAAATGTCTTTAAAAGGTCAAATGACCCCTGAAATTTTCAAAACTTTGACATGGCAGTTGTATTAGTGCACATTAAATGTAGACAAAAATTAAAGGCCATAAGAGGAAGCTATCTCATGTTTGTCATCAAACATACATTGTTCCCTCTCGGAACCACGAGCCTTCTAGTGAGTTGCTATGATTTGTGAGGGGTGTGTGTCAAAACTTTCATCAAACAGGCATGACATTGTGTCAAGCAACATTTCATGTTTTTCTGATCATTTATTAATTTTTTGGATTTAAAATGCCATGGCACTCCATGCATGTGTCCATGCCGTGAGACCAATATGTTTGAAAATTCCTTCCAACTTACTGCACATGGAAATAACTCGCACACAAGTACACAAATATGATTTTTCAAACCGTTATGGTTAGCTGTTGCATCTAGATGTAGTTCAAATTTGAATTACGGTGATTAGATGGCTAGAAAATCACTTAAATGTCTTTGAAAGGTCAAATGACCCCTAGAATTTTCCAAATTTTCACATGACAGTTGTATTAGTGCACGTTAAATGTAGAAAAAAATTGAAGGCCATAAGAGGAAGCTATCTCCCGTTCATCATCAAACATGCATTGTTCCCTCTCGAAACCATGAGCCTTCTAGTGAGTTGCTCCGGTTTGTGAGGGGTGTGTGTCCAAACTTTCGTCAAACATGCCAAAAAATTTACCACGTCAGTTTGCTGGCATGACATTACATCAAGCAAGGTTTGTTATGATCTTTTTTAATTTATTGGAATTTAATGCCATGGCACACCATCCTTGTGTCTTGGGCAGAGCAATATGTTTGAAAATTCCTTCCAATTTACTGCACATGGAATTAACTCGCACACAAGTACACAAATATGATTTTTCAAACCATTAAGGTTAGCCGTTGGATGTAGATGTCGTTCAAATTTGGATTATAGTCATTAAATAGCTAGAACTTACATGTCTTAAAAGGTCAAATGACCCCTGAAATTTTCCAAATTTTGGCACGACAGTTGTATTAGTGCACATTAACTGTAACAATTTTTTTAAGCCTGTAAAGTAAGCTATCGCCCGAACGTCATCAAACATGCATTGTCCCCTCTCTGAGCCACGAGCATTCTGGTGGGTTGCTTCGATTTGTGAGGGGTGTGTGTACAAAGTTTCGTCAAACATGCCAAATTTTTTACCACATCATCTTGGTGGCATGATATTACATCAAGCAAGGTTTCATGTGTTTCTGATCTTTTTTAATTTTTAGGAATTTAAATGCCATGGCACTCCATGCTTAATTGTGTCATAGCCGTGAGACCAATATTTTTGAAAATTCCTTCTAATTTACTGCACATGGAATTAACTCGCACACAAGTACACAAAATATGACTTTTCAAACCGTTATGGTTAGCTGTTGCATGTACATGTAGTTCAAATTTGAATTATGGTCAATAAATGGCTAGAAAATCACTTAAATGACCCCTGAAATTTTCCAAAATTTGACATCACAGTTGTATTAGTAGTACAAATTTTCTCGTACATTTAAAACACCATCCATTGCCACTTCACTTCAAATTCGTCTTTCACAGCTAATAAAAAATATCAACAACATCACACACAGTTTTTTGTAGCAACCGTTTGCGATGAAAATTTGTGGGTCTATTTAAGTCTTCCTCCTTAAGCTTCGCCGGTTCATCTTCTCCAGTGCCGGCAACCCCCGAATCCACGAATCCCGATCCCCATTGCCGCAACCCCTTCTTGCAAAGATGACGCCATGGAAACTCTTTGTGAAGGCCCGTACGGTGGCCACATCCTCCCCGAGCACCGCCGCCTGCACCGAGAGCGCGGCCGCCTATGCCGAGAGTGTCGCCGCATCCGCATTGAGCGCGACCGCATCCGCTAAGAGAGGATCGACGGCAGCCAACAGGGCAGCTGCAGGCTGAAGCAACCAAGACGGTTGCAGCTGATGCTGCGATGGCGGCTGTAAACATCGAGAGCACTCAAGGTGCCGTCTATGCCGCTGATGTCACCCTGGCCTGGGTCGAGGCCATCCATGCCAAGATCGAGGATGCACATGCCAAAATATTCCAGGCCACCTCAGAATCCAACATGCAACCCACGCCCGAAAAGGCAGCGGTGGCCATGAAGCACCTGCTTCCTCATGAGATCGCCGAGCGGGAGCTGGACATGCAGGAGGCAGCAGAGATCGAGGAGCGCCGAGAGGAGGAGTTGCGAGTGGCTGAGGTCAAGGTAGAGAAGAGTCTGTCCAGCGAGGAATGAGCGGTGGAGTACCAATGCGAGTTCTTGCGCATCCAGTACTACGAGTACTACAGCCTTGAGGGTGGCGTAGAGGATGAGGACGAGGATGAGGACACAGTCAACTTTAGGAGGGGGGACGCGGAGTCCACCAACAATGGCATGTTGCCAGGACAAGTCATTGATGTCTCGTCTCACACCGGCGATGCATAGGTCGGCGCGGCTGTGGCTTTGTTAAAATTATGTGTACTTAGGCTTTGTTTTTAATGCTTGTCTTTTGTTTGAGCAATGTTTAGGTCAACCGGCTCTGTTTAATTTCTAAAATTGCTTGATTTAGTAAGTGTGGTCTGTACGCTCTTTTGTGTGCCCAAATTAGCAAGCGATGTTAAATTATGCAATGACATGGATGAGGACAATACCTAGGGAAAGTTTCACCAAAATTTGAATTATCAAACTCATCCCATGCGCGTAAAGCAGAAGAATCGTTTGTGATGCACACAATCGTTCAAAGTGAATGGTGTCTGACGGCACCTCGCGCAAAGTTTCCCTCCGCATTCCAAATTTTTTGGCCTACCGCCAAAATATCTACCCCCGCCCCCCTTTTCCACCGCATTTTCTTCCCAACCACGAGTCACATTTCCCCTATTTCCTCCTTTCTTCCTTCCTAAGATATAGCCACTTCCTCGCTTGCTTCCTCGCTCTCGCCATCTCGCATCCTACCACCAGGGTCGCCATGGTCTTCTTCAATGACTTCTCCAGCGGTTCCTTCTCCGTTGACGACTCCTTCACCACCCGAGTATGCCTCTCTTCTCTCTTTCGGGCTATGAATTTGAATGAAGTATTTTAAACTGGCGGTCAATTTGAGTCATTTCTTCATCTTGTAGCTCCCTGGGACCATGATACGTCTCCAACGTATCTATAATTTTTTATATTCCATGCTATTATATTATCAATCTTGGATGTTTTATAAGCATTTATATGCTATTTTATATGAGTTTTGAGACTAACCTATTAACCTAGAGCCTAGTACCAGTTTCTGTTGTTTCCTTATTTTTGAGTTTTACAGAAAAGGAATACCAAACGGAATCCAATTGACATGCCAATTTTTGATGATTTTTTATGGACCAAAAGAAGCCCCCGGAATAAAAGAGTTGGGATAGAATAGTCCCGAGCCGTCCACGAGGGTGGAGGGCGCGCCCTACCCCTCTGGGCGCGGCCCCCTGTCTCGGGGATGACTCGGAGACCCCCCTGACGTGAGACCGACGCCAAAAATTTCTATAAATACAGAATCCCCAGAAATAAACCTAGATTGGGAGTTCCGCCGCCACAAGCCACTGTAGCCACCAAAAACCAATTGGGACCCTATTCCGGCACCCTGCCGGAGGGTGATCCATCAACGGTGGCCATCTTCATCATCCCGGCGCTCTCCATGACGAGTAGGGAGTAGTTCACCCTCGGGGCTGAGGGTATGTACCAGTAGCTATGTGTGTGATTCTCTCTCTCTCTCTCTCTCTCTCTCTCTCTCTCTCTCTCTCTCTCTCGTGTTATTGATATGGCACGATCTTGATGTACCGCGAGCTTTGCTATTACAGTTGGATCTTGTGATGTTTCTCCCCCTCTACCTTCTTGTAATGGATTGAGTTTTCCCTTTGAAGTTATCTTATCGGATTGAGTCTTTTAGGATTTGAGAACACTTGATGTATGTCTTGGATGTGCTTATCTGTGGTGACAATGGGATATCACGTGATTTACTTGGTGTATGTTTTGGTGATCAACTTACGGGTTCAGTGACCTTGTGAACTTGTGCATAGGGGTTGGCACACGTTTTCGTCTTATCTCTCCGGTAGAAACTTTGGGGCACTCTTTGAAGTTCTTTGTGTTGGTTGAATAAATGACTCTGAGATTGTGTGATGCATATCATACAATCAAACCCGCAGATACTTGAGGTGACATTGGAGTATCTAGGTGACATTAGGGTTTTGGCTGATTGTGTCTTAAGGTGTTATTTTACTACGAACTCTATGGCCGTTTGTGACACTTATAGGAATATCCCAATGGATTGATCGGAAATAATAACTTTGAGGTGGTTTCATACCCTACAATAATCTCTTCGTTTGTTCTCCGCTATTAGTGACTTTGGAGTGACTCTTTGTTGCATGTTGAGGGATTGTTATATGATCTAATTATGTTATTATTGTTGAGAGAACTTGCACTAGTGAAAGTATGAACCCTAGGCTTTGTTTCGAAGCATTGCAATACCGTTTACGCTCACTTTTGTTACTTGCTACCTTGCTGTTATTATATTTTCAGATTACAAAAACCTATATCTACCATCCATATTGCCCTTGTATCACCATCTCTTCGCCAAACTAGTGCACCTATACAATTTACCATTGTATTGGGTGTGTTGGGGACACAAGAGACTCTTTGTTATTTTGTTGCAGGGTTGTTTGAGAGAGACCATCTTCATCTTACGCCTCCCATGGATTGATAAACCTTAGGTCATCCACTTGAGGGAAATTTGCTACTGCCCTATGAACCTCTGCACTTGGAGGCCCAACAACGTCTACAAGAAGAAGGTTGTGTAGTAGACATCAAGCTCTTTTCTGGCACCGTTGCCGGGGAGGTGAGTGCTTCAAGGTATATCGTTAGGTCTTGCAATTGAATCTTTTAGTTTCTTGTTTTATAACTAGTTTAGTCTATAAAAGAAAACTACAAAAAAATGGAATTGATGGTGCCTCATATGCTTCATCTTTTTAATGTCTTTCATGAAAATGATGGAAAGGAAAATTGTGCTCAAGTGCTAGAAGAAGAATGCATTAAAATGTTTGGCACTAAATATTTGAATGATGAGCATGATTGCAATGTTGTTAGTATGAACTCTTTGAATATCCATAGTACTAATGATGATTGCACTAGTAATGATGAAGATGTCTCTTATAAGCATGTCATCTTTTGTGGAGTGCATAGAGTTTGCAAGTACACACCAAATAGGGAAGATAGATTTTGCAAGAGGCATAAGTATTTAGAAACTAAATGGTTGCAAGAGAGGCTAGATGTCTGTGCTGAAAATTTAAAATTTCTTATCCATACTTGTGAACTTTGCAATGAACGTGGTCATTTAAATCTCCAACGCAAATTGTTTCATGATCGAATCATGTCCAAAAATTGTGATGACTTGATTTCCCTTGCGCATCATAATGAACTTAGTTTGCTTTTGGGTTATGAAGAAATGAGACGTTTAACTAAGGATATTCCAGAATATAACCTTGAGAAATTTCTTGATATTGATCTAGAGGAAATTTATATGTATTGTGCGGTGAATTGCTTTGAAAATCCTTATATTTCCAATCACATAAAGATAAGAAAACATATAGAAGATGGAGAGAATACTAATGAAAGGGAAGAGGTTTCCCAATATCCTCCTATTCTTTCTTATGATGAATCAGGTAACGGGGAGGAGCTCTCTATTCAACCAATATCATTAATAAGGAGCTCCAAAAAGAGGATTAAACCCACACTTAATGTGAAGAAGAAAAGGGAAAGACGGAGAAGCAAGGGTAAAAAGGCATCCCTCCCAAATGATGTTGCTCCTATTACTCATTGTGATGATGATAATTGCTATACTATTGGTGCTATCCGTACTATTAATGATGAGAGTGATTATGATTATGATATGAAAAGGCCCAAGCTTGGGCATGCTATGTTTGATGAGAATTACATGTTTGAGAATTTATTTTCTGAAATTAATGTTTGTCCCAAGCTTGGGGATGTTATGTTTAATGAAGATGATATTGTTAGTCTCCCAAGTTTTGATGAGAATATTTATTATGATGAAAGCATGCCTCCTATTTATGATGATATTGATGAAAGAGGGTTTGGAAGAGTGTCAACTTTAGGAAGTAATGATCCCACTATTTTGGAGGCTATTGAATCTTATTGTGATAATCATGAAAGTGGACTTGGAGAGGTCATGACTTTATTTAGTAATGAATCCACTATTTCGGAAGAGGTTCCAATTGATTGTGAGAACAAAGTTGCTATCTATGATGATTATTGTGATGACTTGTATTCTATAAAGAATAATGATAACCATGAAACTTGTCATCTTGATTTTAATTTTCAATTGGATTATGCCTCACATGATAGTTATTTTGTTGAGTTTTCTCCCACTACTATTCATGAGAAGAAATTTTCTTATGTGGAGAGTAATAAAATTTATATGCTTGGGGATCATGAAAAGAATGCTTTATGTGATAATTATATTGTTTAATTCATTCATGATGCTACTGAAAATTATTATGAGGTAGGAATATTTGCTTGTAGGAATTGCAATAATATTAAGTTTCCTCTCTATGTGTTGAAAATCTTGAAGCTATGCTTGGTTTGCTTTCCTATGCTAGTTGATTCTTGTTCCGATTAGTTGTTTGCTCACAAAATCACTATGCATAGGAAGTGGGTTAGACTTAAATGGTCTAAGTCATATTCTTCATGATCCTCACATTATGTTTCAATTCTTATCTTTTATGTGAGCAACATTGAAATCATCGTGCCTAGCTAAAAAGGCATTAAAGAAAAGTGCTTGTTGGCAGACAACCTAATATTTACCCTTACTACTTTTGTGTGCCCACATGATTATTCTACTGTATTAATCATGTTTTGTAGCTTTTGTTTCAATAAAGTGCCAAGCAGAACCTTTGGGAAGATTTGGGTGAAAGTTTATGCGATCTTGCTGTAAAAAACAGAAACTTTGCTCTCACGAGATTAGCTGTTATTTTTTACAGAACTGTGATTTTGAGTTTATTATTTTTGAAGAAGATTAATAGACAAATTCCTCACGTCCACCAATATATTTCAGAATTTTTGGAGTTAAATAAGTATTCGAGAGTTACAGATTACTACAGACTGTTCTGTTTTTGACCGATTCTGTTTTCTATGTGTTGTTTGCTTATTTTGATAAATCTATGAGTAGTATCGGAGGGTATGAACCATAGGGAAGTTTGAATACAGTAGATATTACACCAATATGAATAAATAATGAGTTCACAATAGTACCTAAGTGGTGATTTATTTTCTTATACTAACGGAGCTTACGAGTTTTCTGTTGAGTTTTGTGTTGTGAAGTTTTCAAGTTTTGGGTAAAGATTCAATGGACTATGGAATAAGGAGTGGTAAGATCCTAAGCTTGGGGATTCCCAAGGCACCCCAAGGTAATATTCAAGGACAACCAAGAGCCTAAGCTTGGGGATGCCCCAGAAGGCATCCCCTCTTTCGTCTTCGTTCATCGATAAGTTTACTTGGAGCTATATTTTTATTCACCACATGATATGTGTTTTACTTGGAGAGTCCATTTATTTTATTCGGTTTTGCTTGATGTTTGAATAAAATACTAAGATCTGAAATTCTTAAAAGTTAGAGAGTCTTCCCATAGTTACATAATTATTCATCTACTCATTGATCTTCACTTATATCTTTTGGAGTAGTTTATCATTTGCTCTAGTGCTTCACTTATATATTTTTAGAGAACAATGGTAGTTTTATTTTTGAATAAATAGAAGAACTCTCATGCTCCACTTATAATTTTTTGAGAGTCTTTTAGAAGAGCATGGTAATTTGCTTGGGTTATAAATTTAGTCCTAATATGATGGGCATCCAAGAGGGATATAATAAAAACTTTCATATGAAGTGCATTGAATACTATGAGAAGTTTGATTGTTTATGATTATTTGAGATATGAAGATGGTGATATTAGAGTCATGCTAGTAGAGTAATTGTGAATTTGAGAAATACTTGTGTTGAGGTTTGTGAGTCCCGTAGCATGCACATATGGTAACCGTTGTGTACCAAATTTGAAGCATGAGGTATCACATTGATTGTCCTCCTTATGTGCGGAGGTCGGGATCGCGCGATGGTTAACTCCTACCAACCCTTCCCCTAGGAGCATGCCGTAGTGCTTGGTTTTGATGACTTGTAGATTTTTGCAATAAGTATGTGAGTTCTTTATGACTAATGTTGAGTCCATGGATTATACACGCTCTCACCATTCCACCATTGCTAGCCTCTCTTGTGCCGCGCAACTTCCGCCGATACCATACACCCACCATTTACCTTCCTCAAAATAGCCACCATACCTACCTATTATGGCATTTCCAGAGCCACTCCGAGATATATTTCCATGGAACTTTCCACCGTTCCGTTTACTATGACACACTTCGTCATTGTCATATTGCTTTGCATGATCATGTAGTTGACATCGTATTTGTGGCAAAGCCACCATTCATAATTCTTTCATACATGTCACTCTTAATTCATTGCACATCCCGGTACACTGCCGGAGGCATTCATATAGAGTCATATTTTGTTCTAAGTATCGAGTTGTAATTCTTGAGTTGTAAGTAAAATAAAAGTGTGATGATCATCATTATTATAGAATTGTTCCATGTGAGGAAATAAAAAAAGAGGCCAAAGAAGCCAATCAAAAAAAAGAGGCCAAAGAAGCCAATAAAAAGACAAAAAAATGAGAGAAAAAGAGAGAAGGGACAATGCTACTATCCTTTTACCGCACTTGTGCTTCAAAGTAGCACCATGATCTTCATGATAGAGAGTCTCCTATGTTGTCACTTTCATATACTAGTGGCAATTTTTCATTATAGAACTTGGCTTGTATATTCCAATGATGGGCTTACTCAAAATGCCCTAGGTCTTCGTGAGCAAGCAAGTTGGATGCAGACCCACTTAGTTTCTTTTTGAGCTTTCATACACTTATAGCTCTAGTGCATCCGTTGCATGGCAATCCCTACTCACTCACATTGATATCTATTGATGGGCATCTCCATAGCCCATTGATACGCCTAGTTGATGTGAGACTATCTCCTCTTTTTGTCTTATCCACAACCACCATTCTATTCCACCTATAGTGTTATGTCCATGGCTCACGCTCATGTATTGCGTGAAAGTTGAAAAAGTTTGAGAATACTAAAGTATGAAACAATTGCTTGGCTGAAACTGGGGTTGTGCATATCCAAACTATATGATTTTGTCGGGATAAGCTTTCTTTAACCATGTTATTTTGAGAAGACATAATTTCCTTGTTAGTATGCTTGAAGTATTATTGTTTTTATGTCAATATCAAACTTTTGTTTTGAATCTTATGGATCTGAATATTCTTGCCACAATAGAGAAGATTACATTGATAAATATGTTAGGTAGCATTCCACATCAGAAATTCTGTTTTTATCATTTACCTACTCGAGGACGAGCAGGAATTAAGCTTGGGGATGCTTGATACGTCTCCAACGTATATATAATTTTTTATTGTTCCATGCTATTATATTATCAACCTTGGATGTTTTACATCCATTTATATGCTATTTTATATGATTTTTGGGACTAACCTATTAACCTAGAGCCCAGTGCAAGTTTCTGTTTGTTTCCTTGTTTTTGAGTTTTGCAGAAAAGGAATACCTAACGGAGTCCAATTGACATGCCAATTTTTGATGATATTTTATGGACCAAAAGAAGCCACCGGAGTAAAAGAGTTGGGCCAGAAGAGTCCTGAACCGTCCACGAGGGTGGAGGGCGCGCCCCCCTATCTCGTGGATGACTCGGAGACCCCCTTGACGTGAGGTCGACGCCAAAAATTCCTATAAATATAGAATCCCCCAGCAATAAACCTAGATCAGGAGTTCTGCCGCTAAAAGCCTCCGTTGCCACCAAAAACAAATCAGGACCCTGTTCCGGCACCATGCCGGAGGGGGATCCATCACCGGTGGCCATATTCATCATCCCGGCGCTCTCCATAACGAGGAGGGAGTAGTTCACCCTCGGGGCTGAGGGTTTGTACCAGTAGCTATGTGTTTGATCTCCCTCTTTTTTGTGTTCTTGATATGGCACGATTTTGATGTACCGCGAGCTTTGCTATTATAGTTAGATCTTGTGATGTTTCTCCCCCTCTACCTTCTTGTAATGGATTGAGTTTTCCCTTTGAAGTTATCTTATCAGATTGAGTCTTTTAGGATTTGAGAACACTTGATGTATGTCTTGTATGTGCTTATCTTTGGTGACAATGGGATATCACGTGATTTACTTGATGTATGTTTTGGTGAGCAACTTGCGGGTTCAGTTACCTTGTGAACTTATGCATAGGGGTTGGCACACGTTTTCGTCTTATCTCTCCGGTAGAAACTTTGGGGCACTCTTTGAAGTTCTTTGTGTTGGTTGAATAAATGAATCTGAGATTGTGTGATGCATATTGTATAATCAAACCCGCAGATACTTGAGGTGACATTAGAGTATCTATGTGACAGTAGAGTTTTGGTTGATTGTGTCTTAAGGTGTTATTTTACTAGGAACTCTATGGCTGTTTGTGACACTTATAGGAATAGCCCAATGGATTGATCGGAAAGAATAACTTTGAGGTTGTTTCGTACCCTACAATAATCTCTTCGTTTGTTCTCTGCTATTAGTGACTTTGGAGTGACTCTTTGTTGGATGTTGAGGGATTGTTATATGATATAATTATGTTATTATTGTTGAGAGAACTTGCACTAGTGATAGTATGAACTCCAGGCTTTGTTTTGAAGCATCGCAATACCGTTTACACTCACTTTTGTTACTTGCTACCTTGATGTTTTTATATTTTTAGATTACAAAAACCTATATCTACCATCCATATTGCACTTCTATCACCATCTCTTCACCGTACTAGTGCACCTATACAATTTACCATTGTATTGGGTGTGTTGGGGACACAAGAGACTCCTTGTTATTTGGTTGCAGGGTTGTTTGAGAGAGACCATCTTCATCCTACGCCTCCCACGGATTGATAAACCTTAGGTCATCCACTTGAGGGAAATTTGCTACTGTCCTACAAACCTCTGCACTTGGATGTCCAACAACGTCTACAAGAAGAAGGTTGTGTAGTAGACATCAGACCATCAGTTGCAACGAATGGAGCGGGATGGCTGAAGATCTATCTGCTTATTGTCACCATCAATCTCCATGCATGAAGCTAGTTGCGTTTGAATCTGTGGACAGTGGGAGGAAGTTTCTGGCATGTGTAGAGAAGGTTAGCCCCACTTTCGTTGTTACAAATCATTTGTTAGATGTGATTCAGACACTGTCACGGTCCCAACCCATTCATACCACACCTTCAACCAAATACATCCTAAGAAGTGTGATAGTTTGTACCTAGTATCTAAAAATGTTTCCATCTCATCAGCGGTGCCATTAGAAAATTATTTGGCACCGCTTCAATAGTTTGTGCAGCAAACTTTGGTCCACACATCTGAGCAGCCAAGTAGTAAAATACTAAATTTCTATGGCACGAATGAATTGGGCATCAGAGCAACTACGTGCTCTGGAGTCTGGGTCCCTGATTTTTTCCGCTGCATCGGCTCACCAGTGCAGGGCACCGGTGTGAAATGTAGCAACAATTGTCTTTACATGGGTTGGCATAGATAGTGGATAGACTTAGTGCTATTAGTTCTATGTTACTAAAGTTGTGCATGTACACACCTATTAGTATCAATTTGCTGTCATCCAAACACTGTCGCTGTGTTGTTGTAGTTATATTTAGCTTCCTCATAAAATGTTCAATTTGCTATTTATAGTACATGAGTAAGAACTTGTAGTGTTGTTGTAGTTAATTATAGCTTCTGATGTTTCATAATTTGGTTGTAGTCTCGGTAGCAATTAATTCATTTTCACATTGTTCTTTTTGAGAAGATATGTCATAATTAACCTGTTTCTTCAGTTTTTCAAAATAAGTATTGGTGATTTTCTGTGTTGCTATAAACCCATTTTCCATACAATTGTTACTGATCTCGTTTAAAATATTATTGGATGAACGAAAGTGTTCTTACCTGGAGTGGGTTGAACAAGAGTGGCCACAGTCTTTAAAGATGTGCCTAGCAAAGCTCGGGAGCATGTGTCAGGAAGAGAACAGAGGTACGCTTAGAGAAAGTGTTGTCAACGCTGAAGAATATTTGAAGATGCAGGATCAAAAGAGGAATGTGGAGAATGAACTCAGATTTTTTAAATCGGACTTTGCTAAGATGGTGTTGGCGAAGGAGGAGGCACTTTCCCAGTTGTCCAGTGCAAAACAGGTTCTTACTAAACTGAAAGCAGAGGTGGATAAGATGAGCCTGGATATCTCGATTAGGGAAATGAATATATTGTTCTAATATTGTTCCAATATTGTTCTTATGAAGCTGAACTAGCTATATGCTATACTATGCTATTTTCAGGTAGCTATCATACTGTGATGTTAAAATATATTTATGTGCCTGATATGAAATTGGCAAACAACTGTTCAATATGAAATGTGAATTTGCGTAATACTGGAATTATTAATTGTAAACTAATAAACCTGCTAAATGGGTCATGGAACTTCGCAAACGGTTCTAACAGTGAAAGTGCTTGTGATAGATAGCCCAATGCCACACAGTTTTCTTTAGCAAATCGTGTGTGATGTTGTTTAATAAAAGCAAATAGTTAATCAAAGCAGAGCGTATGTCATAGTTACACATATCACACATGAGCCTATACATAAAACTATGTGGGATGTACATATGAACAGAAACATTTTCCCTTGATTGATTGTGTGGGATGTACATACGAACGGATACGTTTTCCCTAGATTGACTGTGTGGGATGTACGGTGGGCAACGAATTCCGTCGTTGTCCGCTCCCCACTCAAGCCGGACATAGTTCGGCCCAAAGTCTCCTAACAAAGAGAGAGACTTCAATAAGTTTAGCATGTCGCCAAAGGGCGAGTGCTGAAAGACGTCCGCCGCGGTGAACTCCATTACCGGAGCCCAACCAGGCTCGGCGGGCCCGGGAACACGCGGATTGGAACCTACATCCGAATATGAATCCGGGGGTCCGGAGTCACAGGCTTCCTCTGAACGGAGGCCTGTGTTCGGCTCTACAGCCAACGAGGGTACGGCCTGCAGGGCGTGGTCCATCCCTCCGTCTCCAGGCAATGCAGTCTGCTCCTGATTTGAGTCCAGGGCTACTGCAGGGGTGACATCTCGAGTGTTGTCCGACAGCTGGTTCAAGCCATGCTCGTCATGACTGTCCAGTGCTCCTGGCGCTGGCCCGAATCCGTCGAAGATCAAGTCTCCACGGATATCCACCGTGTAGTTCAGGTTTCCAAACCTGATTTGATGGCCAGGGGTGTAGCTGTCGATCTGCTCCAGATGGCCAAGCGAATTGGCCCGCAGTGCGAAGCCGCCGAACACGAAGATCTGTCTGGGGAGGAAAGTCTCGCCCTAGACTGCGTCGTTGATGATGATTGAAGGAGCCATCAAGCCCGACAGCGACGACACAGAGGAACTCTCAATGAAAGCACCAATGTCGGTGTCAAAACCGGCGGATCTCGGGTAGGGGGTCCCGATCTGTGCGTCAAGGCTGATGGTAACAGGAAGCAAGGGACACAGATGTTTACCCAGGTTCGGGCCCTCTCGATGGAGGTAAAACCCTACTTCCTGCTTGATTAATATTGATGGTATGGGTAGTACAAGAGTAGATCTACCACGAGATCATAGAGGCTAAACCCTAAGAGCTAGCCTATGATGGTATGATTGTAATTGTAATCGGCCTTCTAAGGACCAACCTCTCCGGTTTATATAGACACCGGAGAGGGCTAGGGTTTACATGGAGTCGGTTACAAGGAAGGAAACATAATATCCGGATCGCCAAGCTTGCCTTCCACGCCAACGAGAGTCCCATCCGGACACGGGCCGAAGTCTTGAGTCTTGTATCTTCATGCTTCAATAGTCCAAACGTTGTACACAGTCCGGCAGTCCGGATACCCCCTAATCCAGGACTCCCTCAAGGGGAGGCCCGTGAGAGATAGCAGAGAGAGAGAGAAAGAGCTACTCCCTCCGTTCGATAATGTAGTTACAACATTTTTTTAAGTCAAACTTTTGAAACTTTGACCAAGTTTATAAAGAAATTACTTATATCTGCAATACCAAAGATAAATGATAGTACGAAGTAAGTACATGTTGTGATGAATCTAATGATCGTTCTAGATGTAAATGTTTTTCTCCACATATACCTGGTCAAACTTTTCTGAGGTTTGACTTTCCAAAACATCCATATGCTTATGGACTTGACAGAGTCCCTAACGAGAGAGAGAGAGAGAGAGAGAGAGAGAGTGAGTGAGTGAGTGAAAAAAGTGTGTGTGCGTTTGTGAAAGAGACATTGACAACACACGATAAAAGTAGAGAAAAAGCATGTGTGTCTTATGCAAACATATCACACATGCATCTTCAACAATGGAGGCAAGGTGAGGAGATAGTGTGTGGTTGTTTGGAACCGAGAGAGGAAGACCCCTAGCACGTGGCCAAGAGGGGTCTGACAAACAAGGGAGAGAGGTCGAGAGAGACGTACGGAGAAAATGCAGACATGGGGAGGAGAGAGTGTATGTTTGTCATAGAGAGATCCCCTGGAGATCGTGATGGGACTACATGGGTGGGAGATCGACTGACAAGGTGTGTGCGCGATAGAAGATGCCCCAAGAGATATAGAGATAGATGTAAGGATGGAAGGAGACAATACGTGTGTTCCTGATGGCTAGTAAGAGATAATCATACTTAGGACAGGGGGAGTGCTTGCGCCTATGGCCCTGTTTGGATACTCTAACTCAGTTAGAGGTTAGAGTTAGATTTTAACCCTGAACTAACTCTAAGTAAAGAGGTGTTTGGATGGCAGGGTTAGATGGAGCACAGATACGGCGAGGCACCTTCACGGGCGATGCAAGAGGGATGGAGGAAGAGGATGAGAAGCTTCGAGGAAGTCGGGAGGGATCTGCTGCAGGGAGAGCGAGAGAAAAAAGTGTTTATTAGTGGTCCCGAGAAGAACTAACCCAAATAAGCACCTCTTGGATGGGTTAGATGCATCTAACCTAAACTAACCCTCCTGTTTGGATCTTTTTGGGTTAGTTGACTCCAAACTAACCCAAACTAACTCTAACCCATGGATCCAAAGAGAGCCTACGATGGAGTGAGGGATTATGGTACTTAAGGGGGTGCGTGTCACATGGAGAGAGAACAAGGGCGGAGAGTGTTGGATGGGTCTATATGTATAGCGCGAGCGAGACATGTGTATGTGTGAACCAGGGAGATATAAGGCCAGTTTGGCTTGCGTCGTGAGCATCTTTTGCGTGGCCTGGGTTGTGGCTGGATTTCATGCACGCTTGTTTGGTTGCTACCCTGTGAAAAAGAAAGCCCGCCTAGGCTGGGTTCCCTTGCACTTTAATTAGCCTGGCTGAACTCCAGACACTGGAAGTAGCCTGGCCCAAGCGACCGATTTCGAACGCCTGGCCGTGCCTAGTTGTGCGGCCACGAGGCTAACAGCAACATGGATGGATATTAGCATTAAATAATTGATGCATGGATTGATTGATGGGACGTTGATGATTTGCCTGGCCCAGGCATGAACCAAACGCTTCAGCACCACACAAGCCTGGCCAGGCAGAAATATTTTACATCTCACGTCCACACCAGGAAGTACCGGCCATCAAGGCATTAGGGTCAGGATACGAACCAAACTGACCAATAAAGTTTGAGAGAGATTGAGGAGCCCCGATAAGGCTGAGTGGTGCGTCAGATAGCTGAGAGGGGGAAAGAGATATTCCATCCACTCGATAATGCAGTGCATGTAAATTTTTTAGAAGTCAAACTTTGGAAACTTTGATCAGGTTTACGCAAATGTTATTTATATCTACAATACCAAAGATACATCATACAGAACTACATCTCATGGTGAATCTAATGGTATATGTTTGTCGTACTAAATGTAATTTTTTTCTCTACGTACATGGTCAAACTTTGTGATGTTTGACTTTTCAATAAATCTATGTGCTATGGACGGAGGAGAGTGCCTCAGTCGAGACAGATCAAGTGCGTGTGAAGGAGAATGAGTAAGTGTGCAAAAAGAGTATGTGTGTGAAAGAGAAAGTGACAACAAACGATAAATTAGAGAGAGTGTGTGCTTTTTTGTTTCTTATGCGAACATATCATGCATGCATCTCCGAGATGGAAAAGCGAGGTCTGGAGATACACGAAGATAGCTAGTGTGTGATTGTTTGGAACGGAGAGAGACACCCCTGTAGCACATGTCCAATAGAGGTCTGGCCAACAAGGAAAAAAGGTCGAGAGGGACACATGGATGGCATGGACGCATGGGGAGGGAGAGAGGGTGTGTTTGTGATAGAGATCCCCTCGAGATCGTGAGGGGGCTAAATGGGTGGAAGATCGAGGGAGTGCGTGCGCGATAGAAATATGCCCCGAGAGAAATCGAGATAGACCATGCACATGTTTGTGATGGAGACTAAGATTAGCTAGTCATATACATATAGGGGGCACTGCGTGTGCCTACAATTGAGTGAGAGACCATCATACTTGGCTAGCTGGGCATGAGATTGTGTGTGCGTGTGTGTGTGTGTGCTTGTGAGATGGAGAGAGAACGAGGGAGAGAGATAGAGTTTTAGATGGGCCTATCAAGTGCGAGTGAGATATGCATGTGTATGTGTGACCCAGGTGGATGGAGAGTTTGAGAGCGGGAGGGAAGAGCTCTGAGATGACATAGTGGTGCGTGAGAGAGTTACGGGCAAAGAGCCAAGGAATTTGTGTGCATACGATGAGTGCACCCGAGATATCTAGCTTGGACTAGCTAGAGTATCATAGATAGTGTGCGAGAGAGACCTATAGATGGTGTATATATGAATGCGAACTAGAAAGACCCCCCCCACACACACACACACAGAGAGAGAGAGAGAGAGAGATGGAGAGAAAGGGAGAGGGACCAACAAGGTTTTTGTGTCGGATGCGTGCGACAGAATTGAAGATTGTCGGCGAGAGAGTATGATAGAGAGAGAGAGAGAGAGAGAGAGAGAGAGAACAGGAGTCCGGGAGAGGGGAGGTCGCGTTTTATGCATCAAAGACTGATATAAACCATGTTTCGATATAAACTTGCAATCAAATATTTAAATTGGAGAACATGTTGTCTGCAATACACACATGAACGGATATATGTGTATATCAAACAAGTTCATTAATTTGACTCTCAACATGTTCATGGAGTACTATAATACTGTACAACATGCTACTCGATTGAGGTGTTCAATTTTGGATTTAGTTCACTATTTTGACCTACTAAACGAGCTAGTTCATTGAATCGAGATATTTCATTTTGGGTTTGATTCGCGTTTTTGAGTGGGTCAACTATTTGTCATATAGTAAATCGCTAGCAACGAGCATGTAAAAACGCATTGCTCCCGAGCATCATCTCTCCATCTAAAAAAGAAGTGGCAAGCTAATATTTCAAAATTTGATTCGAATCGACTTGGTAAGGTAGACGTGGATGCTCGTTCTCCCAAAATTTGAACGAACTGTTAAACATCCTCTCTGCTCGGTGGAATTCGCCCGAGCAAATAAATGGGAGACGCGAAATTACCGTCCTATGTGGGACACACACTAATTGGCCCGTTGTACATCGAGGGTAGGTTCGTAACTTCATCCAAGCGCGCCTTCTCCTCGGCCGAAATGACATCTGCCGAATAAGTCATAAACCATGATCGGCAAAACACGCTCTCCTCGCCAGAAATAGCTCGCGCCCACTATTTCAAAACACGCTCTCCTCGCCCGAAATCGCTCGCGCCCACTATAGTTCAAAACACACCCTCCTCGCCCGAAATCGCTCCCGCCCACTATTTGGGGAGAAGCAAAGTTACTCTACTATCCCCGACCCTCAGTTCACAGACCCAAGCCGAGAAGCCTATAGGCAAGGGTAGAACTGTAACTCCCCCTCACATTTCAGACAAATGTGTTCGTAAGACATGGTTCCACTCCCCTCCCAATCCCACCCCTCCCCCGCCCGCCCCCATTCATACCTCGTGGGCGCCAAATCACCTTCTCCCCGGGAAGCTCCCTTCTCCCGAGCCGCGGAACCTCAGCCCCACCTCCATGGCGCCCCCCACTGCACCAATTTCACAGCCACCCTCCTCCCTAATGCCGAAGACGCTGTCCAATTGCCGTCGTGCACTGGGCCGTGTGCCTCTTACTCCGTGCTGCTGGTGTTGCCTCGATGACGGCCGCGTGAACCGTACAGGAGCCAATTCACCCCCACCGTTGTTCACGGGGCCGGAGCAGCTCCAACTTTGGATCCGTCCAGAGTCCTGGCGCTGCTTCCGTGTAGCCGTCGACCGTCGCGACATCGCTCTTTCCCTACCGCCGGTCGCCACCGCAACCGCGCAGGCCTCACCGACACGGCAGCTGGACCTGCCTACTTCACCATGCCGCTAGATAGGTCGCACCCTCATCTGAAATCACTTTATTTAGGCGTCAGTTGTCTGAATTTTTATTCTGGGCCAATCAATTCCCAATGGGAAGCAGCACCCCTCGAGGCGGCGAAGCTCCTAGGATGCCGGTTGGCTGGTGTCTAATGTAAGGGAGCGGGGCCGCAAGTTCTCGCGGAAGCAGCGCTTAGATGGCTATCTTTTAGAGTTGTGTGGGTTTAAGGTACTGCCGCCGCTAGATCAGGATGACGAGGAGTCTTTGTGGATTGGCCCGGGGGCGGCGCAACCACGGCAGTGCGGTGGGGCGAGGAGTGGGGTTTTGGCCGGGGCCACGGACGGTGGAGGCAGGCTGCTCTGCCGTTGGTCGCTGGCTCTTCGAGGAAGATTCCGAACAGTGTCAGCCGGGAGGCACAAGACGGCCATCAAGCCATCCAGCATAGATCGGATAGTACCAAAATAAAATAAAATCATGTGACCCCAATTTAGTCTTCAGTCAACAGACGTGTGACCACTCTCGTACCTTGCTGTTGATCTCTTAGTGTATTTCTTCGGATCAAAGAGATATGTCGTTCTTAACATTATGTGTTATCTGCATCTTCAGACACACCATCTTCCGACTCACCGCAGCTGCTCCAACAAGGGAAGCATACACCAGAAGGGAGCTACAGTCCCCACTCAACAGTTCCCTGCATCGAATGCGCGTGCTCGACATGGACATCCACAACAACTGCAGGGCCATCGACAAGTCAGCACATGATGCTCACCCCTATGGATGTCAGCCAAATAGGTTGTACCCTCATCTTACTTGTGTGCAACATTTATGGCTTTGTTATTCATCTAAGCACGGAAAATAGATCATCACATTTCACTGTATATTCATGCTGATCTCTTACGGGTCTTGTTCAGGAGTTCACACTGTTCCATAGTTCAGCTAAGATACTTGTTCTTTAGGTAACGATGTTCCATAGTTATCATCCATTAGCCAATGCTATCTCACAGGCTGGTGATTATAGTATTATACCACTTCTAGTATTACCTATGTTGTTCTTCAATACTTTTCTGTGCCATCTAGTTAATCTCGATTACAAACGATACATATTCTGTAGCTTTCATCTGTGTTCTCCCTTTAGTATATGAGACCTGTTGCTGCTAGTTAACCCCAGTCCTACTATTTATGTCATCTCCTACAGGCACTCATTTACATGAATCTGACTACTAGTTGTCTTCCATGCATGTCAGATATAATTGCACACACTGATATATCCACAAGAACCTCAGGGAGCAATGCAAAGGCCAATAAACTTGATGTCAATGATACCCAATATGATGGAACATGTAAAGGCAGTTCTTCAGAAGACTTGCAGAAAGATGATGAATCCTCTTCACCCCACAAGGTCCTTGCTCTAACTTGGCATGTGATATGGGTAAAACATGCATATAATGTCCTGGAGTGTATCTACTCTGTTGGAATGCCATGTGCTTAGCATGTTGATCATGTATGTAAATATGTCATGCCTTCCTGTTTTTTAGTACCTATTCCATTCATGATAACATGTTTTCAAATTCAAGTACTGTCATTCTACTCTATCGCAATGCCATCTGCTTAATTTGGACACCATGCTTCTGAATATCTTATGCATTGTTATTCATCAGTATGTACTTCATCTGTCTGCCATACCATGTTTCTTTACATTGTTGTTGTTCTAGTGCTCTGTTGCAATGCCATCTTATTTTCCCAATCATACACGTGTATGTTGCCTTAGTTATTTCTGTACGTATTCCGCTAGCATATAGTTTTACATTCAGCTAGTTTTTTTTGCTGTGTTGTCCTGTCGTATCCCTAACTCTTACACCATACTCCCTCCATCCGGATTACATGTTGCCAAAATGGATAAAAAAGGATGTATCTAGAACTGAAATATGCCTAGACCCATCCATTTTTTCCGGATGGAGGGAATACATGTCAATATGTCATGCCTTTATATTCTTCAGTACCTATTCCATCTCTCTGCTGTCGCATGTTCTATAATTAAAGCACCATTCTTCTATACAAGGCATGTAAGGGGAAGACGACTACGTTAGAATCTGAAGGGTTACAAACAAGGCCTTTGCAAAAGATCCAAATGCCAGGAGATAATAAACCAAATCCAGTTTTTATAGATACTGCTCCAGCATAGAGAAACCCAACTCCTACTGATAATAAGCAGATTCCAGTGGCCAAAGAACTAGTCCGCTCCAGTCCAGCAAAAATATGTCACTCAATTCTAAGAAGTGTGTGCGTATCCTTGCATCATGAAATTTTACAGCATGCTGATCATATTTTCTACATGTTTCTTACCTATCTCTCTTTTAGAAAATAAGCTTAACATATAGAAGAATTTCTGCAATGGTATCGTTTATGAGGAAAGATTCTTGCAGGAATTCTCTGTGCTCCAATGTAGATGTAAGTACCTATTGTATATCACTATATTTTTCCATCAGCATGTATTTTGTTAATCGGCGTGAATCCAACCTTTATCTGATCTAAATTTAGTTGTAGCAAAATGTATGATTAAAGGCCACAATGTTGATTTTTGTAAGGAAAACTGCCTGGTAGTTTCGCATCCTGGGCTGCATGAGTGTACTATCTCATATTAGTGGGTTTGAATACTTTGGTTCTGCAGTGGGTTTTTCAGTGTGTGTTTTTACTGTGTTGTCCTGTCGTATCCCTAGCTCTTACATCATACTCTCTCCATCCGGATTAAATGTCGCAGAAATGGATAAAACTGGATGTATCTAGAACTGAAATATGCCTAGGCCCATCCATTTATTTCCGGATGGAGGGAATACATGTCAATATGTCATGCCTTTCTATTCTTCAGTACCTATCCCATCTCTGTTGTAGCATGTTTTATAACTGAATCACCATTCTTCTATATAAGGCATGCAAGGGGAAGACGGCTATGTTAGAATCTGAAGGGTTACAAACCAGGTCTTTGCAAAAGATCCAAACGCCAGGAGATAATAAACCAACTCCATTTTTCATAGATACTGCTCCAGCATAGAGAAACCCAACTCCCACTGATAATAAGCAGATTCCAGTGGCCAAAGAACTAGTCCGCTCCAGTCCAGCAAAAGAATGTCAACTCCATTCTAAGAAGCGTGTGTGTATCCTCGCATCATGAAATTTTATAGCATTCTAATCATATTTTCTACATGTTTCTTACCCATCTCTCTTTTAGAAAATAAGGTTAAACGATAGAAGACTTCCTCCATTCGGATCGTATTCGAGGAAAATATCTTGCGGGAATTCTCTGTGCTCCAATGCTGCTGTAACTACCTATTGTATATCACTATATTTTTACATCAACATGTATTTTGTTAATCGGCGTGAATCTAACCTTTATCTGATCTAAAACTAGTTGTAGCAAAAGGTTAAAGGCGCCAATGTTGATTTTTGTAAGGAAAACTGACTGGTAGTTTTGCATACTGAGCTGCATGAATGTACTATCTCATATCACGCACATTACTGAATTGTAGTGCTTCTCTGGTTGCCCATTCATTCAATGTGTCAATGTTACTTTTGTACTACCTTACCTGGCTAATGTTAGTTGTGCCATATTGTGTTAATTTGGTGTAGGCTAGTTGCCCAAACGTTCGTTGTGTCAATGTTGCTTTCCTATTATCTAACTTGGCCAATGATAGCAATGCTAGTGTGTTAATTTTGTGCAGGCTGCTGAAGATAAGAAGACAAACTCTGAAAATAGCAAGGCAACCCCATTGTTTCTTTCCAGTAAATCTAGGCCAAGTAATATGGCAATAACTCATGATTAATCTGTTTGGTTCCCGTCCTAATTTATATTATGATGCAGTGGTCGAGACACTCTCCACTATCAATAATACAAGCCTGCCAAAATCGCTATCTGAATCTATTCAGTATCCTCTGTCTCGAATGCAACGGAATAAATGTATGTTTGTGAACCAATTAATGGTTGAAGCAATGATGGAAATGGTGGATGAATCAGAGGTGCAGAGTCGTGTGACACAACAACTGATCAATGTTTGCAGAGACAGTGTAGCAAAGCAGAAAGAACTTGCCCACATGCTTATCGGCATCATCTGTGCTGAGGTTGTAGATTGTGACGTTGTAGATAGTTAGGTTCTGCTCATTTATTTGCACTGGCATAAATCTTTGATTGCCCAGTGGATGTAATTTCCTGTAATATATGTTGGATGTGCAACGTTACTCCCTGTATGTCGTACCTTTGCTTGATCGGTTTTGGTCCTGTGCATAATTTCTCGTCGTAATGGTCTCAAATTATCTAATTTGGCCTAAAGACATGTATGAACTTTAGTGGGCCCATTAAGTTAATGGGCCGTTACTAGGCCGAAAGTTAATGGTCGGCCCTCTTACCTCCCGGGTCGTTAACAGGCCGACATCGAAGCAGGCAACAGGTGGCCCCAATTTATTTCACGGGCTGTTAACGGGCCGTTACTAAGTTTGGGCTACATATGGCCCAACTATATTGTAGGCCTTTAGCAGGCCGAAAGAGACAGCGGGCTTGTACTAGACCATGAAGACCATGGGCCGCTAAGAGGCCGAAAGTCAGGTCGTATTGTAAATGGCCCAAATGTGTTGTGGGCCTTTAGCAGGCCGAAAGAGAAACCGGGCTGGTATTGCACCATGAAGGGCATTGGCCGTTAAAAGGCCAAAACTAAGGTTTGACTACAAATGGCCCAACTCATTTATAGTCCGTTAATAGGCCGAAAGGCACACAGGGCCGGGAATTGGCCCAACACTTAAATGGGTCGCTAAAAGGCCAAAACTCAGGTCCGACTACAAATGGCCCAATTGATTTATGGGCCGTCAACAGGCTGAAAGTGACACCGGGCCAGAAATTGGCCCAACACTTAAATGGGCCGCTAAAAGGCCAAAACTCAGGTCCGACAACAAATGGCCCATCAGATTTATGGGCCATAAACAGGCTGAAAGACACATCGGGCCAGAAATTAGCCCAACATTTAAATGGATCGCTAAAAGGCCGAAAGATGTACATCCTGAAAATTGGCCCATCCATTAAATGGGTCGTTAACAGGCCGAAATCTCATCGGGCCGATATTGAGCCCAAATATATAGTGGGCTGTTAACGGGCTCGAACTGACGATGGGCTGCAATGGTGTCAAATCTTTAACGGGCCGTTGACGGGCCGAATTGGCACATCTCGTATGGGCCGTGGGCTTAAATGGACCTGACACTAGTAGGCCTTATATGGGCTGGCCTGCTAATTTTTACTAGGCCGGCCTTTTCACCGGAATGGACCTCTGTTGGGTTGTGCCACGTGTCGACGTATCATAGGCACCTTCCGTCCAATGAGTGGATGACATCTGTCCCAACGATGAGCCGACACGTGTTTCCTCCAGCCAATGATGATTTTACACGTGGAAAATCCCCATTGGCCGGGGCTGTTAACGGGTTATCGGATCCAAACCCCAACCCGATAGCTTAACGGCGTTCCGTTACGGTGGATGCCACGTGTCGGTCACCCTTGACGAAAGCACTTCTGTGACGTGCGATTTATCGTCATGGAAGTGGACACTTCTGTGATGATAATTTTGGTAATGTCATGGAACACTTCTACGACAGCACAGGTATGACTATCTTGATTCTGTCATAAATTTGTCATGGATGTACATGCATGACAAAAAACGCGACCTACAGTGAAAAACACGTATCATCACGGAAGTGTATTTTTTTGTAGTGGTGAAGTTTTTCTGCCCGGACATATTTTTGTATTCGGCGGCTTCGCACTGCGGGCCAACTCGCTTGGCCATCTGGAGCAGATCGAAAGCTACGCCCCTAGCCATCAGGTCAGGTTTGGAAGCTTGAACTACACCGCCGACATCCGCGGAGACTTGATCTTTGACGGATTCGAGCCCATGACAGACACGCCCTGCCGCCACGATGAAGATGACCTAAATCTGCATCATACTGTGTGCAGGAGATCGCGCTTGTAACCGCACTGGCCCAAGATCCAGAGCAGAGCATGCCATCCGAGGATGGGAGGCTCAACCTCACCACGGAAGCCGCAGACTCAGTGGCGCTAGAGCCGAATACAGATCTGACCTCCAATGAGGCTTGTGTCATCGGAACCTCAGACTCGTCTCCGGCCACAAGCTCCGAACCGCGTGTATCTGCACCCATCGAATTTGACCGAGCGCCGATCTTAGAGTTCAGCTTCGCGGACATCTTCCAACACTCACCCCTAGGCAACGTCTTAAACTCATTAAAGTCTCTCCTTGTCAGGAGATTCTTGGCCGAACTATGTCCGGCTTGAGTGGGAAGCGGACGACGAAGAACTTTGTTACCCACCCACCACCCACTTGATAGCCATTGTCGATGATTTGACCGACATGCTTGATTTTGACTCCGAAGACATCGGCGCTATGGACGACGATGCCGGAGAAGAACAGGAACCATCGCCCACCGGGCGCTAGACAGCCACCTCTTCATACGACATATACATGGTGGATACACCCAAGGAAGACAATGGTGATAACAAAAAGGATCCAGTTGAGGATAAACTTCCTGAGAAGCAGTCTAAGCGCCGACATCAGCGGCGCCGCTCTAAATCACGCCATGGTAAAAATAGCAATACCGGCACAAGAGAGAATAGCACTCCGGATGATGCCGAAGACAACGAAGACCCCACCAAGCCAAGTTTCGAACAGGCTGAACGAGAAGACGGGCGAGCCAGCCCTGATGAACAGGCCGTGAATGATGACTCGGAGGACAGCAATTACATGCCTCTCTCCGAGGTTGAGGTGAGCCTCGGCGATGAAGAATTTATCATGCCAGAGGATCCCGTCGAGTAGGAGCATTTTAAGCGCCGGCTTATAGCCACGGCAAAGAGCCTGAAGAAGAAGCAGCAGCAGCTTCAAGCTGATCAAGATCTGCTCACTGATAGATGGAGGTCCTGGCAGCCGAGGAATATGGACTCAAACGCCCAACAAAAAGTTACCCGAAGCACAAAGTACTACCTCAATTCGATGACGAGGCACTGAAGCTGGCACTACCAGCGCATACTGCGACTGACCGACCACCGTGTGGCTGAGATAAAATGGCAATTCAGCCCGAGCACCAGCCGGCACTGCCTCGCCGAACAAATAGAAACACAACAGCTCAGGGATACACACATGACCTGCGGTACGATTTGGAAAACAAAGAAGGACAAATCAGATCGATCTATGGATCACGGGGGTGCACCCCAACGTGCAACGACGGCCACCAGGCCGGATATAACAAGCACAAACCGGTCTGGGCCGAATACCATAGACCGGCTCCATCCGAGCTGCGTCCTGACATAGCCCAACACAGAGGTGCCGCACACCCCCTCTGCTTCACTGATGAAGTAATGGAGTATGAGTTCCCAGAAGGGTTTAAACCCGTAAACATTGAATCGTATGATGGAACAACAGATCCTGCGGTATGGATTGAGGACTTCCTTCTCCATATACATATGGCCCGCGGCGATGACCTCCATGCCATCAGGTATCTCCCGCTAAAACTCAAGGGACCAGCTAGGCACTAGTTGAACAGTCTGCCCGAAAAATCCATTGGCAGTTGGGAGAACCTGGAAGAGGCATTCCTTGACAACTTCCAGGGCACTTATGTCCGACCTCCGGATGCCGATGACTTAAGTCATATAAACCAACAGCCCGGAGAGTCAGCCAGGAAATTCTGGACTCGGTTCTTAACTAAAAAGAACCAAATCGTCGACTGTCCCGATGCCGAAGCCCTAGTGGCCTTTAAGCATAACATCTGCGATGAGTGGCTCGCCCGACACCTCGGCCAAGAGAAGCCGAAGTCCATGGCAGCCCTTATGATGCTCATGACCCGCTTTTGTGCGGGCGAGGATAGCTGGCTAGCTCGTAGCCATAGCACCTCAAGTAAACCTGGCACTTCTGAAGGCAGATATAGCAACGGCTATCCCCGACGCAACAAACACAAGCGTCGAAATAATGGCGATAACGCCGAAGACATGGTCATCAATGCTGAATTCAGTGGCTCCAAGTCTGGTCAGTGGAAAAAGCCATTTAAGAGAAATAATTTGGGCCTGTCCAGTCTGGACCGCATACTCGATCGTCAATGTCAAATCCACGGAACCCCTGACAAACCAGCCAATCATACCAACAGAGAATGTTGGGACTTTAAATAGGCCGCAAATTAAACGCCGAAAACAAGGAAAAGGGACTGGAAAGCAATGATGACGAGGAACCCCGGCCACCGAACACAGGGGGCAGAAGAAGTTTCCTCCCCAAGTTAGAACGGTGATTGAATGGGCTCAATCACACTAGAAGTGGTTTTCGGATCCCTGGATAATTTCTGAAGCGAAGAATCACTATTTGATGTTGTCACCTTCCGCAGTGGTTATCACACACTGCTCAGACGAACCGCGTTTGCTCGTTTTAATGTGGTGCCGCACTATGCCTACCTTAAGCTCGGAATGACCGGACCTCGCGGTGTTATAACAGTCAATGGAAATGCGGAGCGCTCCCTCCGTACTCAGGAGCACAACGCGGCCCTTGCAACAGAGGTACAGAATAGCCTTCTTAGGCAAATCCTCAATTTGGCAATAAATCCCCCGGACACCGTCAAGCGAGTCTGAGCTACTCTGCAACAAAACTGTCCGGCTCGTCTAGAGCTCAGCTAGCAATTCGGCCTTTGCCCCAGCCCCAATAAAGCGGTGAAATTCGTGCCGCGCGTACACAACTACGCACTTAAAATACCATGGGAATGGACGGAGGCACAACTAGACCTCGGTCCACAATGCGGCTCAACCGCTCCTGGATCCGTAGACCTTCACCTTTTCTCTTTCTTTCAGGTTTTTTTCCTCTCAAGGCTTTTTCTGATAAACCTGATCACCGGACCCATCGTGGGACGAATACACCAAGAAAGCTAGGGGCTCGGACGTACAAGGGAATACCCAGGTGAACTCTGCTAACGATCGCCATACCGTTTTAAATACCCACACGCAGCTCGCTCTTGGTCGTGGCATGTTAAATAGCCTTATTTGCTTATTGCACTACTTTGTACAGATACGCCTTAACGTATCAATCAACTTACAATGAAAAATAATCTGCAGTGTCTGCTCATTACTTAACTTTTTCCTTGTCCATTTAGTGTCAATTGCACCCGTACATTCTGGTACGCCTTAATTCGCCAGGGGCTTAATTGTACCCCATAACACGGCAAGACATTCCAAACACTTTTACAGTATAGTTCGGCACCCCCGAACTTATAGCATTATATGCATCGGCTCCGAATCATGTCTTTGGTCAATAGTTGGGTTGCCCCGCTCCTGTGCTTGCTACCTTACATTCTGCTATATCAGCTAGGGTAGTAAAGGGAGAACTACTGCGATTGTGTCCCGGTTCTTCCGGACGAGTGCCTCAGTAGAGAAAGCCGAAAACTGACTGTCATGATGTGGCGGAGCTGGTCAGCTTTTCGAGAGGTTTTCAAATCGTTAGAGATTTTTTCCGCTTTATGCGAGGAATTGGTTTTTGTCCAATTAGGCGTGTATAGCGCCCCAACTTTGGCCTTCCGAATACCAGGGGCTACGCCAATATTTAAAATTATAGAACTCCTATGGCTAAGTGAGGGTGATAAAGCTGTATAGTCTGATTGCCTTGTTTGTTGTGCTAAACACCTCCTTAAAGGACCAAAAATTTGGATAAAGAGTGTTTAGATTTATCCTAAACACCCCTGCACTAGCTACATGGGGGCAGAAGCCAACGACTGGCCAACTCTCAGATTTCATAAACGGCCGCACAGGAGGTAAAATTTTAAATAACAAGCATTATATTACATAAAGACCTCGTTCCATATTACAGGATAGGATAAAATAATGCTTTCATGGGAAAATGATATCCTTGGCACATTGCTCCGCCACAAGGCGGGATCCCTCCATGACACTGTCATAGTACATCTCGGGCTTGCAATGCTCCTTGCCCGCGGGCGGACCCTCGGTCTCAACTTCGTGGCATACATCTTCGCCCAGTGCGTCTTGGCATGGGCGAAAGCCATCCGCGCACCTTCAATGTAGACCGACCGCTTGACGACATCAAGCCGAGGGCAGGCACTAACCAGCCGCTTCACAAGTCCGAAGTAGCTACTAGGCATGGGCTCGGCAGGCCATAACCGGACTATTAGGTCCTTCATGGCTAGTTCGGCCGCCTTGTGTAGCTCGACCTACTATTTTAGCTGGTCGTTAAGGGGCACCGGATGTTCTGATCCAAGGTATTGAGACCAGAACAGCTTCTCCGTAGAGCTCCCTTGTTAGGCTCGAAAGAACTCTGTAGCATCTGATATGTTGCGCGGTAGATCCGCAAACGCTCCTAGAAAACTCCAAATTCGGGTAAGTAAAAGGAATGTTTCCTTCACACACTTGCTTTGCATAATAAAAGCCTTACCTGCCGCGATCTTTTGGGCCGCCTGGATTTCCTGGAGGGTGCTCTGGGCTTCGGCTCGGGCATCTTGCGCGCTCTGGCGGGCCATGGCAAGTTCGGACTCTTGAGTCTTCGAATCACGCTCCAAGGACTCGTACTTTTTGACGGCGTCCTGGAGCTCTTGCTGGACCTCGCTGACCCGGGCCTCCTACTTCTCGCGTGCGGCGCGTTCCTTAGCCACTTTTTCCTCGGCCTCGGCCAACGCCTTCTTGAGGGCCGCTACTTTGGTCACGGCCCCTAATAAAGTTCATGACACTTTCGTCAGTACGGACTTTTCATCCTTCCTAAATATAAAGCACCAGTTAGTACATACATTTGTTGTCCTCCAGCTGCTTCTTCACAAGGCCGAGTTCTTCCTCGCCCGCTCCAGATTCCGGTCAAGTCGGAGACCTCCGTAGTATGAGCGGCAGCGGCCAGCAGCGATGCCTGCTTATTCACATAGACATGTTATGTTAGACTCCTGCAAAAATTATTTTGATCCTCTGTTTGGTTTTTCTTTCCGAACACCGAACAGAGCATCAAGGGCTACTGTCTACAAGGTGATATTATTTTACAACTATATTACTTATCTCAAAGCCTGTCAGAAGGCTAATGCAGGTTTCGGTCAGTCTATTTTTGGCGGATTGGACTTTCTCAATCACCATACTCATAAGAGTACGGTGTTCTTCCATAATGGAAGCGCCTTGTAGCGCTTCTAGCAATCTATCCGGTGCCTCTGGATGGACAGAGGTCACCGATGGAGCCGGCTTGCCCCCCTCGTTCGGGAGAGGCTACCTACCTGAATCCGGAGCCACTTGGGTCTCCGGAGCTATATTCGGCTGAGGGCCGAACTAGATGTGGCCCCCATCATCGGGGTCTGTAGGGGTCTTTCCCCCCATGTGCTCGGCAACCGTGGGTCATATCGAATAGCTCCAGCAGTGTCTGGTGCTTGGCCGGGTCGAACTCCCACAAATCACAAGTCCGGCTCAGGCACGGAAGAATCCAACGGAAGAGCATGGCCTGGACCACGTTGACAAGCTTGATTTTCTTGCCTATCATGTTCTGGACACATGTCTGGAGCCTAGTCACTTCTTCCGTTGAGCCCCAGGCTAAACCCTTCTCTTGCCAGGAGGTGAGCCGCATGGGAACTCCGGATCGGAATTCGGGGGTCACCGCCCAGTTGGTGCCATGTGGCTCGGTGATGTAGAACCACCACGATTGCCACCCCTTTACAGTCTCCACAAGGAGCCTTCGGGCCAGGTGACATTGGGCATCTTGCCCACCATGGCGCCTCCGCACTCCACTTGTTGGCCGCTCACCACCTTTGGCTTCACATTGAAGGTCTTCAGCCATAGGCCGAAGTGATGTGGGATGCGGAGGAAGGCCTCACACACGACAATGAATGCTGAGATGTTGAGGATGGAGTTGGGGGCCAAGTCATGGAAGTCCAGCCCGTAGTAGAACATCAGTCCGCGGACGAACGGGCGGAGGGGGAATGCTAGCCCACGGACGAAGTGGGAGAGAAACACCACCCTTTCTTGGGGCTCTGGGGTAGGGATGATCTGCCCCTTGGCCGGAAGCCGTTAAGCGATGTCTTTGGACAAGTACCCGGCCTCCCGGAGTTTCTTGATATCCTTCTCCTTGACAGAGGAGGCCATCCACTTTCCTCCAGCTCCAGATCCGGACATGATTGGAGTGCTTTTTGGGCGGAAGAGATGGGTGCTTGGGCACTGGAGCTTGAGAATGAATGAGCAGAGGAAGAAGAGCACGGGGTGAAAGAGGGGAACTTTTATCCCTTTATAAAGGCGGTAAAAATCATGCGTCTCCCCACTCACCCTAAAACTCGCTTATTTCCCAAGCATCGTGCTGATGGCACGGTTAGGTTACCCATGCCCGCATTGATGAGAATCCCATGATAAGTGGACACGATCTCTGCCTTGACAAGACGTGCCAATGAAACAGCGCCTCGAAATATGGAGGGACAGGATAAAAACGGTTCGAATAAAGACCGGGCCGTGGCGTGATATCATGCTATGAGTTGTCAGCAGATTGGACTCATGGGATATTATGCTCTCTACGGTGGTATGTGGAATTTGTTTTTGCAGAGCCGGACACGATTCTTATGTTCAAGATCTACTTTGGAGTATTCAGAGAAGGAACCCGCCTTGCAATGCCGAAGACAATTTGCGCGCCGGACCATCGTCATTGAAGCCTGGTTCAGGGGCTACTGAGGGAGTCCTGGATTAAGGGGTCCACGGACGGCCGGACTATATGCATATGCCGGACTATTGGACTATGAAGATACAAGATAGAGGACTTCGTCCCGTGTCCGGATGGGACTCTCCTTTGCGTGGAAGGCAAGCTTGGCAATTCGGATGTGAAGATTCCTTTCTCTGTAACCAACTCTATGTAACCCTAGCCCCCTCTGGTGTCTATATAAACCGGAGGGTTTAGTATGTAGGACAAGAACAATCATAATCATAGGCTAGCTTCTAGGGTTTAGCCTCTACGATCTCGTGGTAGATCAACTCTTGCAATACTCATATCATCAAGATCAATCAAGCAGTAAGTAGGGTATTACCTCCATTGAGAGGGCCCGAACGTGGGTGAACATTGTGTCCCCCGCCTCCTGCTACCATTATCCTTAGATGCACAGTTCGGGACCCCATACCCGAGATCCGCCGATTTTGACACCGACACCAAGCGCCTCATCTACGCTTGGCGGTATGTGGACCGGGTGCATGCTTCCAGTGAGGAGTACCCGTTGGCGCCGGATCACCACACCGGTGAGATCGCGCTCGCCCGTCGGCAAACCACCAATCAGCACCTCGCGAGTTGCGAGGCAGAAGATGAGGTTTTGTGCCGGCGCGCTGGGAAACGGCCGGGCGCCAGGGCACTCCTGGCACGCCGCAAATCCCCTGCGAGCGTCATGGCTTTTATTAGGAATAATTTAGTTTCGTAAGGCGATCTCATTAGTTTTGGGATGCAAATGATAAATCCCGAACGTCCGGGAATTATTAGCATCCTTAATTGAGTATGTAAAAGGAAAAGTTTGGAAACCTTGCGTATCCGTAAGCATTTTGTAAGTACGTGCATATAGCACAAACTTAACTATATATCGCACTACACATCTCTCTCTATATATGCTTGCAGATTGTGCTACTACTATTACTTATGTATGTGCAAATGCACATTTTAACATTACGATGTGGTTTTGTAAAAGTAGAGAAACAGCACTAGTCAAGCTTGTGAAATGATTCAATGCAAAAGAAACGCAAAAATGCTCATTTGATTGTTTACTTTTAGCTTCCTTCTTTGTGGTTATTTCTCTATCATAGTTTGTACGGAGTATCTCACTTGTAGGGAAGGCATGCAAATTCCGAAACCGCTTTGTACACCCTGTATTGAATTTTTTGCCTAAAAAGTTGTGCCATGCAATTGGAATTCCATCTTGAGTGGAGTAGTACTACTAGGAGTACCAGGGGCCAGTTCTTTTAGGCTTCTAGATTAGTAATCCCATAACTACTACCAACATCCTGGTTTATTTGTCCCCATTGTAATCTATGTCAAATTTTGACCATAAACTAGCAAGATGCATGTGCGTTGCACGGAAAATCAAGATGCCTTTGTATGAGTAGTTTATCTTGTGAGAGAAAAGGGTGAACGAGGGAAGGCCAAATTTGCAAATGTGGAGAGGGGTGTGGGTATCTTTTTGCAAAATTGCTATTGTTTCCTTCCTATCCATCAAATATTAAATCGGACGACCTATATTGCAGGATGGCAGGCACACCATCATCACCAATTGCTATAGTTTTTATATCAGTTAAATCTTGGTCAAAATTTAGCACAAATTACAATGGTGACTAATAAACTAGGACAGAGGTAGTAGTTTAGAAGCCCAAATGAATGAGTGAGGCGCCTTATGATACTCTCCACTATGACTACTCTTATGGGAAAAGCTGGGGAAGAGATAGCTTTTTTTTAAGCCGCCAAGAGAACTGGCCCTAAGAGTAGTAGCTAGGGATACTAGGAGTAGTAGCTAGGGATCAAGTGTGCGAGATGAACCGGACAAAGTAAATGCAGAGAAATGAAATGCAAAAAAGACAGAGGGATGTGATGGTTGTTTGTCCGTTTATTACCAGGCCACTTATTACTGGGAGTGGTGGGGTTTTATGATATGACAGCTTTACTGCCGCGCCACGAGCGGGGTGAGACTCCGGTGCAGCACCGCCCTGTGCACTAGTACTACCTCGATCGTGGTTTATTAGTCCCCCATGTAATTTGACTGAAGATTTAACTGACAAAATGTTAGTCATGTCAAGAAAAACTATATTGTTGGATTCGTATTTGAACATAATTTTCAATGATATAATTTTTGGTGACATGCATGAGCATTTATCGTACTATATATAGTGTTGGTTAAATTTATGGTCGTACTATGTATAGTAAGGTGCCCGTGCGCTGCACGGAACAGTGAAATGCATTGATAAGTCAGTTGTTTATTTTGACAAAGTATGTGGGGGTCATCTCATGTGTAACGAGTATCGATAGGTTGCTTCAGATATTATTTCTTCTCTAGAGCTCACAAGCATCTGGGTGAAATAGATAAAAAAGTATCTTTTGCAAACAAAAGTGTTCAACTGTTTAACCTGCATCCAAAACTTGTGAAGAAATAACACTTATTGTGCTTTGCAACAAATGATCTTTAAGAATTAGTTTTTGAGTATTGATTTTGTTTATTTTTTCTAGACCACCAGGAATGTACTCCCTCCGTGTAGGTGAATAAGTCATCTTAAGTTGTGCACCGTGACCAAGGAGGGGAAAACGAGAGAACTTAATGTTTATTTGCTAATTAATAGCATTGCATGCAATGAACTAACCATTGCATGTCGTGTTTGGTAGTCTCGAGTCACTCAAAACATGCACGCCCCACATCTCTTATTGGTTGATATGTCTAGAAATAAGAAACAAGATGGGAGTTAAGGCACCGTGCCTAAGTGTTTTGGGATTATTTGGTTTTCGTAAGGTGACTTGGAAAGGGGTAGAGGAGACGTAAGAAATGGTTCATCATAAATCTTTCACCATTACTGTAGTAAAATTCTCAATTAATCTCATAAATGGCAAGCGAGAACTCTAATGGAGAAAAAGCATACATGGAAGATTCTAGACTATACCATGAATGGATACACTTTTATTCAAGTGTGATACTCTAATAGAGCAAGATCATGCATGGAAAGTTCTATACTATATAAATAGAAGTCTCCACACGCTTAGACAGCGGATTACATTGAGCAAACACTAATGATAAACAGCTGACTTGGTAATGCATATGACCAGGTGAACCTCCTTGGAGTCCCCGTGCATCATCTTGGGGTGAAAATCATACCAAGCGTCTTCCATGTCCACATTGCCAGGAACGGAGCAGCTCGGCACAGTCCCAGTCAGCGTGATGGAGGCGGCATGGGTGCCCTCATACTTCAGAGCGGAAGTAACACTGAGCATGCACCCATACACCGGCCTCGTGTCAGCTTCAGCGGCGTCACCCCTGACGCACACTATAGAGACGGGACGGCGTCCTGCGTGGGCCTTGCCGGTGCACACGGCCAAGAGGAAGAAGCTGCCGTCCTCCTCCGTGACTAGCAGGCAGAGGTGATCCTCCAGCGACTCCGGCCCGGCGAATGGGTAGCACGTCTCGTACTTGGTGTTCACCGCCACGGGCCAGTGGTGATTGACGGATGGTGTCGTGAGGTGATGCACGAGGCTCGCAGGCGAGCCCTCAAATGGCGGCATGTACTCATAACAGTAGCAGGGCGTGTGTGCGCATCTGGAACTATGCTCCGCCAGCGAGTGCTGGTCGACGTACCTCTCGTAGCCAAAAATCTTGTATACGCAGGGCACCTTGTAGGCATCGACCAGGCTGTCCATGAAAGGGAGTGGTTGTAGGGGACGTTGCGCCCGCCGAATGGAATGCAGGAGTAGCACACGAAGCAGTAGATGGTGTTCTTACTAGTACTCCCTAGTACTTCCCTAGTCCCTAGTCCCTAGATAAAAAACAAAGTTGGTGATGTTGGTGTGCTTGCCATCCTGCAATGTAGCCTTCTGATCTATATCTGACGGATAGGAAGGAAACTATGGCAATAATGCAAAAATATACCCACACCCCTCTCCACATTTGCAAATAAGGCCATGCCTCGTTCATCATTATCTCCCACAACCTCATTGCTGAGCAATTAAAAAAGGAAGTTTGTTGAATAATCTGGCATGGTGGACGCTGCCGGCGCCGTCCATCCCTATGCCTCCGCCGAGTCCGACCACCAGTCACCACCACGCCCCACTCCTCCTCACCTTATCTCTCATCTTTCTCGAGATATCATTTTTCCGATGAAATTCTTGAGATACCATTTTTCCGATGAAATTCTCGAGATATCATTAGTTTCTACACATGGAATTACTCCTGCATGGGTCAATCACAACAGGTGTTTTGTAAAAAAAATGCATCTTGATGTTCCGTGCAATGCACGGGCACCTTGCTAGTTTCCATACAATTCCAAACACCACGTTGACACGTTCTTTGACCATTTTACAACTATGTTAGTAGTGTAACTGCGCCGCGGGTGTTAGTGGTCAGCCGGTGCAAGTTATAGCCCCAGGTGTTATAACACTTTTTTAGTAATGATATATGGCGATTGTTCATCACGAGTCCAATCCTCGCGAATCCCACATAACTGTCAGATTTCCATCCGATGGTGGCCTTTTTTAAGCCATAGTATTTGACAAAATTGCCACCCTTACACATGTACTGTAACTGTGTCACGGGCGTTTGCAACTGCCATGTCTCCCAGCGAACATTTGATGGGGATTAGAGTTAGCACCGATGGTGGTTCATAGTCGTTCCATGCTTGGGCATTTGTCGGATATCGGGTTCCGGCAAAACCCTTAAGGTTCGAACTCTGGGGTGCGCACGAAGATCTTCTCCCTACCGATTCACGCCCGAAAACCTCGCCGCGATTCTAGCTAGCACGATGAACAACACAAGAGACACAGGGTTTATACTGGTTCGGGCCACCATTGTGGTGTAATACCCTAATCCAATGTGTGGTGTGGTGGATTGCCTCTTGGGCTAATGATGAACAGTACATAGGAAGAACAGCCTCGCGAGGGGTGTTCTTGTGGTAGTGTGCTTGGAGAGGAATTGATCCGTCTCTGTTGGCTCTAGATGAGATGATCCCCCCTTTCTACTGTGGTGGCTATCTCTATATATAGATGCCTTGGTCCTCTTCCCAAATATTGAGCGGGAAGGGAGCCAACTAAAGGTGGTCTTCGACTGCCAAAGGCACTGATGATGACGCCGCCTTGGGCTCCATGGTGACCTCCGTCCTGCTGTCCTGCTGTTCTTGGTCTTGTTGCACCGATATGGAAACCTTTGCCTGATGCCTCGGTACTCCGCACCTGCGCTTGCCCCCTTTGCATCAAAGAGGAAACGAGGAAACTGTGCAGGCTGGCGCCCGCCTGGTCTTGGTCGTCATGGCTTGCGTCACGAGCACCTCGCGAGGTACTCCTTGCCTTGATCTCTCCGCCTCCTCGCGAGCCTGCCTGGCGAGGCCGCCCCTGAGGGGGCCTTGTGTCGTCCGCCCTGCGAGGCTTGGCCTCTCGCGAGGGTCTTGAACTTGTGCTGATGAAGATAGGCCGTACTGGGCCACTGCTGAGCCACGCCGCAGGCCACAGGTAGGCAAGTCTGGGGACCCCCGTTCCCAGAACGCCGACAGTAGCCCCTGGGCCCAAGGCGCGCTCGGACATGGCTTAGCAGCGAAGCCAAAGGGCAAATGCGGAGCACCGCGGGCCCCAACATGACGGAGAAGAATCTCACTTCTACCCGCCTGATGACGGCGGCGCAGGGCAGCGAGATGGGGGAGACCGGACTCCGAGCCAGCTCCGCCACACCGGAGGCTAAGGGGAGCACCTTCTACCCCTTCTTCATGAGCACCGTCATCACCGGCCTGGTGCCTCCCTTCTCCCAGTTCTTCTACGCCGTCCTCCGCCATTACAGGTTGCAGGCCCTTCATCTCCATCCCAACTCCGTTCTCCTTCTGTCAATTTTCTCCTACTACTGCGAGGCGCACGTTGGGATGATGTCGTCCGTGGCTTTGCTGCGCCACTTCTTCTCCCTCTGAATCACTAGCAGCCATACCTTGGCATGTGGTGGCTTTGTTGCGTACTCCAAGGCCAACACGATCTCAAAGACCGGGAAGAGGGTCGACGGCTTCCGGAGCAAGTGGGTCATGATGGATGCCGGATGCATCCACTCTTGATTGGTGCTGCCCACAAAGCAGGCCCAGGCTGACGAGGCGTGGTCTCGTGTGAAGCTTGATGACCGATGGGCGAAGTCGGTGCTGGAGAAGATGAACGCCGACCTGAGGCCGGGCAACATGAAGGCGACGAAGGTGACAGGGGCCATTCTCCTGAGGGAATTCCTGGCGCAGCGGGTGGCTCCACTTCAGGTGCACTCACGCCCGCTGTGGACGCTTGGGGGTGAGGACGACGATCTCCGCCTGAACTCGGTGGCCCTGGTCGACGAGGATTTGGTCGCAGCTCTCCGCCTCTTTGTCGGAGAAGATGTGGAAGGTCTGGAGGGCGCTCCTGACCCCTGTTCCTTTGCGAAAACTGGCAACAGGTGGTGGACGCCATGCCCACCTTTGACGGGCACGGCCTGGTGCCGGCAGTGCCTCCTGTGGGCCAGGGGGCATCGGCGCTGGTGGAGGTGTCTTCTAACGATTCCCGCGAGGGAGGAGAGGAAGACGAAGAAGAAGAGGAGAGCGACTCGGAGGCGACTGCTGAGGGGACGGGGGAGACCTCCCCCGGGCGCAGGGCCAGCATCCTCCGCACCTTGCCGGACGACGACGAGGCCGATGCCAGGCGAGAGGCAGAGGACCCGCCCGTGATCCCGAAGAAAGACAGGTCGGGGCTGATCTCCCGAGGGGCTACTCCGGCTTAGGCACTGCCCGAGGCTGGCTCCAGCCCTTCTGGTACACCTTCCTCCGCTCCTGGACCTCTCGAGGCTGCACCCCGGACCACGAGGCTTACGGGCTTTAAGCTCGGTAAGAGGCCACCGACCTATGCCGCGATTGACCAGTAAGTGCTCGAACTCCATCTTTTTCTTATTTTTGCTGTCGAGGCTTGACGTTCTCCATCACTTGGCAAGGCCGCCGCTTGCTACGAAGAAGCTAAAGGGGGACATGGCGGCTCCGCTTGGGGCAGGCTCATCTGCCGCAGCTGCGCCTTCGCTCGTGGGAAGGGGAGGCAGTGGAGCTCGAACCTCCCCAGCTCGATCATCTTCGCGAGGCCCAGAGGAGCGCTCTGACAAGGTGCCAGCCCCCGTGGCCTCGCTAACTCTGGAGGTGTCGGTGGTTGATGCCGTTGCTGAGGTGGACAAGACTCAGGAGCTTCCAGTCTCCCAAGCCGTGATCACGCTGCCACCTTCTTCTCCTGCACCACTGGTTCTGGACTCCTCTGCCTCCTCTGCTGTCTTAGACGCGCCCTTGTCAAGATGGGATGGCTGCGAGAAGACCTCCAGGGCGCCAACTCCCACCTGGTAGCCGGGCGCCTGGAGCTGGTTTCCGGCTGGGCTCACTCTGACTCCTCTGTCCGAGCGGCGCTGAGCCGGGATGCGGCAACTTCTGAGGAGGAGAAGCAAACCACCACACAGGCCGCAGCCTCCCGCGATATGGCGCTGAAGGATGCCAGGACCACCCAGGACCATTGCAAGGCGATGGAGGTCGAGCTGCAGGGTCTACGCGATGAGCTCGCCAAGGAAGCTCGCGACCGCCAGGCTAAGGAGGAGGATATGAAGGCTCGGGAGGACGCCATCGGGGACTGCGACGCCGAGCTGTTCGCTGAACGCGGCCGACTGAAGACGCTGGAGCAGAAGCTAAATACGGAGAGGGCCAAGCTGGACACCAAGGCGAAGGTCCTGGCCGAGGACCGCGTGGCCTTCGCGGATCTTGAGGTGAGATCTCACACGGCGCTGAAGATGCTCTATGATGGTGGCCTGGAGAAGCCGCTGGCCGAGGCCATGGACGGCCCCGCCCAGCTGCTTGCTTTCTTGGTCGAAGCGCTTGAGGAAGTCGTCACCGGTGTCGGCCCCATGGCCGAGGTTGAAGCTTGCGTCCTTTCTTCTGCGACGCTGACGCGTGTCCTCAGCCACGTCTACCTTCACGATCCTGGCGCCAACCTCGACGAGCTGCTGGAGCCTGTGGACGCCGAGCGCTCCACCGCTGCTGCTGAAGCCGTGAAGGGCCAAGCGAAAGCCCTGGTGGTGAAGTTCTGTGCCTGCGCCACTGCGCCCAAGGCAGGTACTGCTGAGTCTGCGGCCTCGGGAGGTGAAGCTGACGGAGGCAACACCACCACAGAGGCGGGGCTCTTCGCGAATGACGGCATTGCCCAAGGGTGATCTTCTCGCGGCCTCTTTCCTATTTTAATTCCTGCAATATGCACCGTGCCTCGTGGAGGTGTTTAAACTTGTGTTTGGTATCTTGAAGACAATTATGGTTTGTAATATTTGCTTCGAGATTTTGCGGTTTCCTTCCTATTTGCTTTGTGTTCTACGTCGGCAGGGCCCGGCCCCGCGAATACCTCAACCGCCGTTAGCCCCGACCGGATCACCAGGACGAAACCAAGGAGTGAGGGGCTATGTGGCAAGTTAGGCTCCTAAGTCGCCATGCTCAGGAGGCCCCCTTGACGCGCAAATAGCAAATAGGTAGGGAGTGTAGGGGTGGATCTGGCATTCTACGTTGGCCGGGCCCGGCCCCACGCATACCTCAACCGCTGTTAGCCTTGCGGAACTAAGGAGTGAGGGGCTACGTGACCAGTTAGGGTCCTGAGTCGCGATGCTTAGGAGTTTCCCTTGACGCTCAAATGGTCCTCATACCTTGGCTCCGCTCGGGGAGGGGCGCGCGATGACCAGGTCCGAGGGACCTGGCTGGGTGGCGTGCGCTCGGGCGTGACCCGGGCGCAGCCCCCGTGGCCAGCCCCCTTGCTTGGCGCTCCCGAGGGGAGGCGTTGCGATGAGGCCAGACACTGACCTCTGGGCTCCCTGAGGTTGGTACGCCTGTGGGCCGCCCTCAGTAGTTTATCACCAGCGAGGAGCATAGCGCTTCCGTATGTCTACGGGCATAGCCATTCCTCGGCAGTGTCGTCAGCCAGCGCGGAGCATGGTGCTTCCACTGGTACGTGGGCAGGGAGGCCCCTCCGAGAAGAGCCCCTGGGGCGTGTACAGCCCCGCCCTGACACGTGGCTTGCACGGCAGGGCTAGACGAGGTGTATCTAGCCACTTGTGAGCCAGCGCGGGACTCACGAGGCCCTACCTCAAGGCGGGTTGCGCCTGGTCTTGAGCCTTGGGCGGCTGTGTGTTCCTACGATATTGTAACGCCCTCGATGCGGCTATATCTCCCACGTGTCGAAGCACGACTTAGAGGCATAACCGCATTGAAAGCAATGTCGCAAGTGAGGTAATCTTCACACAACCCATGTAAAACATAAGGGAAAGAGATACATAGTTGGCTTACAGTCGCCACTTCACACAATACATAAATAAACATCCATCACACAATACATAGTTGGCTTACAGTGGCCGGACGGCGGGGCCGGGCGCGGCGCGGGCGGCGCGGCCGGAGGCGGGGCGGCCGGAGGCGCGCGCGGGACGAGGCCGGGCGGCCGGCGGTGGGGCGGCGCGGCCGGACGGCGGAGGAGCGGGCTAGGGTTTGGGGATCCGGGAATTCGAGGGAGTGCACATATTTATAGGTAGAGGGAGCTAGGAGACTCCAAATGGGGTGCGGTTTTCGCCCACACGATCGTGATCTGACGACGGAGAGCATGGAAGTGACTTAGATGGGTTATTGGGCTGTTTTGGAGGGGTGTTGGGCTGCAACTTAAAAGAGGCCTTTGCGAGAGTGCGGTTAACCGTTGGAGTACCAACCGAGCTCCAAATGACCCGAAACTTGACAGGTGGTCTACCGGTGCTATACCAGGGCCACTTGGAAAGGCTCGATCCATTCCGAGAATGTTCAACACCCACACACGAAGAGAGACAAGAGGGGTGCGCCGGTGCATGTGGGAGTGCCGGATTGCAAAACGGACAACGGGGAAAATGCTCGGAATCGTGAGACGAACACGTAAGAAAATGCGATGCACATGATGACATGATATGAAATGCATGACATGGACAAAATGCAAAATGAAGAAAAACCCAACCACGGAGGGAATACCATATCAAAATGCCGAAAATGGCAAGAGTTGGAGTTACAAATATGAAAAGTTACATCCGGGGTGTTACAACACTCCACCACTACAAGAGGATCTCGTCCCGAGATCTAGGACTGAAAGAACTCCGGATATTCGGAACGGAGGTGATCCTCGCGCTCCCAGGTGGCTTCCCGGTCGGAATGGTGTGACCACTTCACTTTAAGGAATTTGATTGACTTGTTGCGAGTCTTGCGCTCGGTTTCTTCAAGAATAGCAACGGGGTGCTCATGATAAGAGAGATCTTCTTGGAGGTCAATTTCTTCAAAGTTGATAGTGCGCTCAGGAATCTTGAAGCACTTGCGAAGCTGAGACACGTGAAACACATCGTGCACGTTTGCAAAGTTGGATGGAAGCTCAAGTTGATAGGCGAGATCGCCTCTTTTGCCAATGATCTTGAAAGGACCCACGTACCTAGGGGCAAGCTTCCCTTTGATACCGAAGCGACGAGTGCCTTTCATTGGAGAGACGCGGAGGTAGACATGGTCTCCGATTTCAAAAGCCACATCACGGTGCTTGTCATCATAATAGCCCTTCTGGCGCGATTGCGCGGCTTTGAGATTCTCACGAATGACTTTGCACATTTCTTCGGCTTCTGTGATCAAGTCGTTGCCAAGAAGTTGGCGTTCACCTGTCTCGGACCAGTTGAGAGGAGTACGGCACTTCCTGCCATAGAGAATTTCGAATGGGGCCTTGCCCGAACTCGCTTGGAAGCTGTTGTTGTAGGAGAACTCGGCATATGGAAGATAATCTTCCCACTTGATGCCAAAGGAAATGACACAAGCCCTGAGCATATCTTCAAGGATTTGATTGACTCGCTCGACTTGGCCACTTGTTTGAGGATGGAAAGCTGTGCTGAAACAAATGTTGGTGCCCATGGCCTTCTGAAAAGAAACGCAGAACTTAGAAGTGAAAATGCTTCCACGGTCTGAAGAGATCAATTGCGGAATACTGTGCAAGGAGACAATTCTGGAGGTGTATAGCTCTGCCAGCTGAGCTGCTGTGATAGATTCTTTGATAGGAAGGAAATGAGCCACTTTAGTAAGCTTGTCAATGACAACGAAGATAGCATCATTTCCACGCTTGGACTTAGGAAACCCAGTCATGAAGTCCATCTCGATATGATCAAACTTCCATTCCGGAATAGCAAGAGGTTGGAGGAGACCAGCTGGTCTTTGGTGTTCTGCTTTCACCCTTCTACAGACATCACATTCATTCACGAATTGAGCAATCTCTCGCTTCATTCGAGTCCACCAAAACGACTGCTTGAGGTCATGGTACATCTTCGTACTTCCAGGATGAATGGATAGGAGTGAATTGTGTGCCTCATTCATGATGACTTTTCTCAGATCGCCTTTGGGAACCACAATTCGATCCTCGAAGAAAAGAGTGTCTTTGTCATCCAAGCGATAGCACTTGTATTTGGAAATGCCCTTGTCAATACCACGTTTCACCTTCTTCACCATGGCATCCAGGAGTTGTGCCTCACGAATTTGATCTTCCAAAGAAGGAGAGACTATGAGGTTGGCAAGAAATCCTTGAGGAACAACTTGAAGATTTAGCTTGCGGAAAGCTTCACAAAGATCCGGTTGAAATGGCTTGAGAATTAAGCTGTTGCAATAAGCCTTTCTGCTCAAGGCATCTGCAATCACATTCGCCTTGCCAGGAGTATATTCAATACTTGGATTGTACTCTTGAATCATTTCGACCCATCGAGTTTGCCTGAGGTTGAGGTTGGGTTGAGTGAAGATATACTTGAGACTCTTGTGATCGGTGAATATGTCCACTTTCCTTCCCAACAAGAGATGTCTCCATGTTATCAATGCATGGACAACTGCCGCCAACTCGAGATCGTGAGTGGGGTAGTTCTTTTCGTTGGGCTTCAACTGACGAGAGGTATAGGCCACAACTTTCTTCTCTTGCATTAACACAGCACCGAGACCTTGCAAGGAAGCATCACAGAAAACTTCGAATGGCTTGGATTCATCAGGAGGAGTCAAGACAGGAGCTGTTACTAGCTTCTCTTTGAGGGTGTTGAAAGCGACATCACACTCAGGCGTCCAGACATACTTGACATGCTTCTGGAGGAGGTTGGAAAGAGGCTTTGCAATCTTAGAGAAGTTCTCAACGAATCTTCGGCAATAGCTTGCAAGACCGAGAAAACTGCGGAGCTGCTTGACATTCTGAGGAGGTTCCCAATTCAGAACCGCAGAAACCTTCGCCAGATTAATAGCAATTCCCTTGGCGGAGATGATATGACCAAGATAAAGAACTTCATCAAGCCAGAACTCACATTTGGAAAACTTCGCATAGAATTGATGCTCTCTGAGCTTGTCGAGCACCAATCGCAAATGTTTGGCATGATCCTGCTTGTTCTTGGAGAAGACCAAAATATCATCGAGATACACCAAGACGAAATCATTGGTGTAAGGGTTGAAGATAAAGTTCATCATGCGAGAGAAAGTTGGAGGAGCATTGACAAGGCCGAAAGACATGACCGTATATTCATAAGAGCCAAAGCTTGTTCTGAATGTTGTCTTGGGAATATCTTGTTCACAAATGCGAATCTGATGATAACCCATACGAAGGTCAAGCTTGGAGAATACTTTAGCACCTTTGAGCTGCTCGAATAGTTCATTGATGTTGGGAAGTGGATACTTGTTCTTGATTGTCTTCTTGTTCAATGGACGGTAATCGACGCAAAGTCGGTCCGCGCCATCCTTCTTCTGGACAAAAAGAACTCCACATCCCCATGGAGATGAACTCGGTCTGATCAAACCCAGACGCTCTTGTTCATCGAGCTGCTTCTTCAATTCTTTCAGTTCTTCAGGTCCAAGCTTGTAAGGACGCTTGCAAACGGGTTCAGTGCCAGGCTCAAGATCGATAACGAATTCGACTGGCCGATGCGGAGGCATACCCGTAAGCTCTTCTGGAAAGACATCTTGGTACTCACAAACGACAGGAATCTGAGAGATAGCATCCAACTCGCCCTTCTCATTGAGAGAAAACAACCGAATGGTTTCATCACGAGCGGCATAGATGATAACATCCTTAGAAGAGTGTGTCAATTGAATTTCCCTGGCGGCACAATCAAGCTGAGCCTTGTGCTGAGAAAGCCAGTCCATACCGAGAATTAGATCAATATCCGAGTCACCAAGGACAATTGGTTTAGACAGAAATTTGTACTCGCCCATCTTGATAGAAACCTCCGGGACGAAATTATTAGCTGTCATTTGCTTACCCGGGGACACAACTGATAAAGAACTAGGCAATGCTTGAAAACCCAACTCATGCTTAGAAGCAAAAGGTCTTGAGATGAAAGAAAGTGAAGCACCAGTATCAAATAAGACTTTTGCAGGAATATCATTAACTAAGAGATTACCCATTATCACATCAGTAGATTCCTCTGCTTGCGCTGCATTCATCATGTTCACCTTTGCAGACTTGGGATTATGCTTGACCACTGCATTGCTTGAAGACCTCACAGGAGGAGGAGGAGGAAGGCGCCTTTGGTTGAAGCATTTGTTCGCATAGTGACCCTTCTGCTGGCACTTGTTGCAGGTCACCTCTGAGAGCGGACGGTGATAAGGAGCATTTGACCTTGGAGCTTGAGGCTGAGACTTGTTCTGATAGACTGGGTTGGGCGGGTGGGAAGATCCACGACCACCTGAGTTCTTCTGTTGATAAGGCTGACGGAATGGAGGAGGAGGAAGGTAGAACTTTTGCTGCTTAGCTGCCACTTGAGAGGAAGAAGAAGACTGAACTGCATCCCTGATTCTCTTCTTAGAAGCTTCACACTTGAGCTGAGCACCTTCTTGCTTGAGTGCCATATTGTAGAATTGATCAAACTGAGTAGGCTCAACAAGAACGAGAGCTAACTGCAGATCCTCTCTAAGGCCACCTCTGAACTGATAGATCATACTCTTTTCGTCAGGAACATCTTGTTTAGCGAAGCGAGCAAGTTTCTGAAACTGTTTGTTGTATTCGTACACTGACATGTTTCCTTGCTTGAGATTGCGGAACTCCTCACGCTTGCTCTCAACAACACTGGTAGGAATGTGGTGAGCTTTAAAGTCCCGACAGAAATCAGTCCAAGTAATCACTCGACCTCCTCTGGAATCCTTGTATTGCTGGAACCAATCAGCTGCCTGATCCTTGAGCTGAAAAGACGCGAACTTGACGTAGTCCTCAGGTCTGACATTGCTGCATTCGAAATGCTTGTTGATATCCACGAGCCAATCGTCGGCATCTGTGGCCTCGACGCAGTAGTTGAAAGACTTTGGCTGATTTGCAAGGAACTGGTTGAGGGTAGGGAACTGAGACTGATGGTAGAACTGCCCTTGACCTTGATTCCCTTGGTTGCCTTGGCCTTGGTTACGCTCTTGCATCAGCTGAACCAACAACTGAGCGTTGGCGTTGGTTGTTGCCATTAAAGTTTGTCATGCCTCCGGAGGCGGAGGTGGAGGTGGAGGGTTCGCCTGACTCCCATCACTGCGTTCCGGATTCTGACGCGTTGGCGGAGCCATCCTGAAGAGGGTGACATCCGTTAGCATCTTGATAGACAGATAGACAAGTTGAATCAACGGATAGAAATTGCAACATATAGTCTTCACAATAAACATTCGAACAAGGATGAACGAATGAATTCCAAAGTAAACATCACGTCCATTAAGGTGAGAAGCCACTTGATAAGAGATATTGATGAATGTAATAAAAACAAGGTATGAATGGAACAAATAAGTGGTAAGGATTACCCAATCACAAACCAAATATCTGCGGAAGAAATGCTAGAGCTACTTGAATCCCACCTATAAACTCCCGAAACTTTCCGGTTATGCAATTAGGTGTTGGGGATACAGGGGAAGCAATATATCTCACCCAAACTAACAATCCCTACATCCAGTTGTATCCATCCGTCAACACATAACCAAGAAACCTTCGGAAATCGTGTACCTCAACCTTCGAAAAGCATCCGTTATACGAGTCATGGCAATACTCCCGTACTCACCTCAGTACTGGGTTATCGGGGTTATCTCACCAACGAACTGCATAAAAGAGATTTTCGATGTCGGCGTACTAAACTCAGGTATTCCAGAACTGCAACGATAAAATTATGACGACAACACCTCAGAGCTCAACTCCCCGGGACACTTCCACTAAACCTCTGACAGGAGGCACCAAGACAATGTTCTCATCATAAAACCATCGGAACGATTCCAAGATACCCGTGTGATCCTAAAAAAAAATTTAGTGAAATTTGAGAAGAGAAGAGTCAAAACTTCTACGTCAGGAGACCTCACCAGAGCGACGAAGGGACTGAGGAGTAAAAAGAATTCCTAACTCTCCGATATATATAATCCTAAATGACTCAAAACATTTTTCTAGACACAACTCGGGCGCTAAAAACGATCAAGCAGTGGGGCTCCTAAGGTCGGGGAAGGCTCTGATTACCAACTTGTAACGCCCTCGATGCGGCTATATCTCCCACGTGTCGAAGCACGACTTAGAGGCATAACCGCATTGAAAGCAATGTCGCAAGTGAGGTAATCTTCACACAACCCATGTAAAACATAAGGGAAAGAGATACATAGTTGGCTTACAGTCGCCACTTCACACAATACATAAATAAACATCCATCATTCAGTTTACACTCAAGGTCCGACTACGGAACCAAAATAAAAGAAGACTACCCCAAATGCAACACAGATCCCCGATCGCCCCAACTAGACTCCGCTACTGATCGTCTGGAAATGAAACATAGTAACGACCAAGGGCCTCATCAAACTCCCACTTCAGCTCAGTTGCGCCATCTGCGCTGGTATCATCGGTACCTGCATCTGTTTTGGTAGAATCTGTGAGTCACGGGGACTCAGCAATCTCACACCCGCGAGATCAAGACTATTTAAGCTTAAGGGAAGGCTAGTGTAATGAGGTGGAGCTGCAGCAAGCGACTAGCATATATGGTGGCTACGATCGCAAAAGAGAGCGAGAAGAGAAGCAAGGCACGGTCGTGAAGCTAGTAGTGATCAAGAAGTGATCCTAGAGCAACCTGCGTCAAACATAACTCCAACACCGTGTTCACTTCCCGGACTCCGCCGAGAAGAGACCATCACGGTAACACACGCGGTTGATGTATTTTAATTAAGGTCAACTTCGGGTTTTCTACAACCGGACATTAACAAATTCCCATCTGCCTCATAACCGCGGGCACGGCTTTCGAAAGATAATACCCTGCAGGGGTGTCCCAACTTAGCCCATCACAAGCTCTCACGGTCAACGACGGAATAAACCTTCTCCCGGGAAGACCCGATCAGTCTCGGAATCCCGGTTCGCATGACATTTCAACAATGGTAAAACTAGACCAGCAAAGCCTCCCGAATGTGCCGACAAATCCCGATAGGAGCTGCACATATCTCGTTCTCAGGGCACACCGGATGAGCAGTCCGTACAACTAAAACCAGACCTCAAGTTTCCTTGAGGGGGCGCTGCAAAGCGCTCTAGTTTGGACCAACACTCAGAGGAGCATTGGCCCGAGGGGTTAAATAAAGATGACCCTCGGGCTCGCGAAAACCCAAGGGAAAAAGGCTTAGGTGGCAAATGGTAAAACCAAGGTTAGGCCTTGCTGGAGGAGTTTTATTCAAAGCGAACTGTCACGGGGGTCCCATAAATCACCCAACCGCGTAAGGAACGCAAAATCAAGGAACATAACACCGGTATGACGGAAACTAGGGCGGCAAGAGTGGAACAAAACACCAGGCATAAGGCCGAGTCTTCCACCCTTTACCAAGTATATAGATGCATTAATTAAAACAATAGATATTGTGATATCCCAAAATATCCGTGTTCCAACAAGGAGCAAACTTCATCTTCACCTGCAACTAGCAACGCTATAAGAGGGGCTGAGCAAAAGCGGTGACATAGCCAAACAACGGTTTGCTAGGACAGGATGGTTAGAGGTTTGACATGGCAATATGGGTGGCATGATATAGCAAGTGGTAGGTATCGCAGCATAGGCATAACAAAAGAGCGAGCATCTAGCAAGCAAAGATAGAAGTGATATCGAAGGTATGGTCATCTTGCCTACAAGGTTCTCAGAGTTGTCGAAGGCTGGATCCTCGTAGGCGTTCTCAACAGGTTCCTCGTTCACGTACTCGTCTCCCGGCTCTACCCAAAGCAAGAACACAAGCAATGGAACAACAATCAACCAAGGAGCAATGCACAAGCAATATGATGCAATACATGACATGCTATGCGAGATGTGATATGCAATGCATATGTGTGCTCCGGAAGGAAAATGATGAACTGGGCATAAACTTGGCAAACCAAGTATGCCGCTGGAAAGATGAGATGATTTCGGTTGAAATCGATATAAAGATCACCGGAATCGGATGCACGGTTTGCAAATGGCAAGCAAAACAATAATGGCACAAATCTGCGTTTAATAGCACGATGCTACTTAGAACACACCAATAAACTATGCTACAGCACCCCAACATAAAAACAAAGCATATGGCAGTGATCTACAGGAGATGCTTAACAAAAGAGGAACAATGAGCTACGGCTAAATCACATCATAACAGGTTCAAACAAGCATGGTGAAAGTGCAAAAAATATCAGGTTCACAGACTTGGTGGAAATACTAGGATGCCAGAAATTAACATCAGGAAGGCATGTTTAGAGCAAGCAAAAAACACGCTACAGGAACTTATAATAGCAAAACAAGGCATGAAAGGAATCTACTCAAAGCATAGATCAAAAGTCCCTTACTGACCATAAGCCAAAAAGGATCATAAGAAATGATTGCACCCATGTAAACATTGCAAGTATCATTACAGATCTCAGACTTAGCAGAAAAACTGGACATGGCAAAAACAGATAACAAGTAGGCATGTTCGTGAGCTCGATGCACTCACTACAGAGCATCTCATGATAAACTAAGCATACACCCATCAAGAAGACATGGCATAGAAGCTATACATGGCAAGAACAACATCATAGCATACACGGATCAACTACAACAACCTTGTGAAAATTGAATCTCATGTAAACAATCTGCCAGGAAACATTTTGAAGCAAAAGTAGAGCACGAAAATGACATGCTAGACTACTCCATAAATGCCAACAAAGGCATGGATGGATAGAGCACATCCATATGTTCAAAACACCCTTACTGATCATGCTCAAAAATGGCATAGATCTCTCTGTAACAACATGAACATATGGCATAAAAATAACAACAGGACATGACTTAGTGAAAACACTAAGTTCCTGAAATCAGCAACATTATCATCCCTAGTTTGCATGCTTGTTCTAGTCACCACATAACTCACAAAAATACATGGCATACACCCCTGGAAATATGGCATGGCATAGTTCAACACACATGTAGGACTTAAGTTCATAAGGAGCACACATTAATCATGGCAAAAATGATAAAAGTGCAAGTTCTGTTAAGAAACAGAAACTAACATCACATAGCCCTCTTCCAACAGCATTTCGGGCATCAAGATGAGCTCAAATGAAAATGGTGCAATGAGATGAAATGATCTACTCTTCGAGACGAACAATTTGATATGCTACACACCCAAAACGGAGCCACGGGTGCGGAGATGTGATGCGATGAAGATGCAACAAAAATATTTGCAGAAAAAGGACTTGGACGATTTTCGGGGTCGGGGAAAGTCAACCCTTACTCTCAGATCGGATCTGAGCACGCGGCTCGAGGATGGCCGACCGGAGTTGGAGCTCGGGGCCGGGGAGGAGGTCGCCGGCGGGGACGGGGCGGCCGGATCCGGCGGTGGCGCGGGCGGCGGCGCGGCCGGACGGCGGGGCCGGGCGCGGCGCGGGCGGCGCGGCCGGAGGCGGGGCGGCCGGCGGTGCACGCGGGACGAGGCCAGGCGGCCGGCGGTGGGGCGGCGCGGCCGGACGGCGGAGGAGCGGGCTAGGGTTTGGGGATCCGGGAATTCGGGGGAGTGCACATATTTATAGGTAGAGGGAGCTAGGAGACTCCAAATGGGGTGCGGTTTTTGCCCACACGATCGTGATCTGACGGCGGAGAGCATGGAAGTGACTTAGATGGGTTATTGGGCTGTTTTGGAGGGTGTTGGGCTGCAACTTAAAAGAGGCCTTTGCGAGAGTGCGGTTAACCGTTGGAGTATCAAACGAGCTCCAAATGACCCGAAACTTGACAGGTGGTCTACCGGTGCTATACCAGGGCCACTTGGAAAGGCTCGGTCCATTCCGCGAATGTTCAACACCCGCACACGAAGAGAGACAAGAGGGGTGCGCCGGTGCATGTGGGAGTGCCGGATTGCAAAACGGACAACGGGGAAAATGCTCGGAATCGTGAGACGAACACGTAAGCAAATGCGATGCACATGATGACACGATATGAAATGCATGACATGGACAAAATGCAAAATGAAGAAAAACCCAACCACGGAGGGAATATCATATCAAAATGCCGAAAATGGCAAGAGTTGGAGTTACAAATATGGAAAGTTACATCCGGGGTGTTACAAATATGGTTAGATAAAAATGCTCTACGTCCTCAGGTCCCGGCCCTCGGGCGAGCTCAGCCGCCGCTGGTATGCCAGGTCGCGATGCCGTGGACAAGGCGAGGGGGTGAGGGCTGGAGATCCAGTAAGAACTCCTGAGTCCTGATGCTTAGGCGCCCCCACTTTTAACGTGCAAGCGATTTGCATGAGGGAGAGAAGGCCCGTGGTGGGCGGCAGATGATAATCATAGGCAGGTTAAGCATGAGAGGCAAATCAGCTTAGATAAAAGCAGGAAGGATACATGCCACTGGGTCAGGCCCGAGCGGCTTGGGGATGATGCAGCCCAAGGGGCGCCCCCAGCAAGGTAAACTAAAGACATAAGCAAAAGGGATACATGCCGCAGGGACAGACCCACGCGACCTGGGAATGATGCTGCCCTGAGGGTGCTCCCAGCTGAAATGAACTCGAAAGATGTCACCTGATACCATTGTAGAGGGGGTGTTGAAGTAGCTGAAGGTGCGCGGTGAAGAGGCTGATCCTCACGAGCCACCGGAGCCCTGAGCCTCGGGAGGCTCTGGGGGTCCAGGCGGTTCCTCGAGGACCATCTCTATCTCCGCCAGGACCGCGTGGTGCCTGGCTTCTGGGCTGCCAAAACGCTCCACAGAAAGCGCTGGTGAGTGGCAGCCGTGTTCAGCAGGCCGAAAGGCATGCGAACGTAGTTGTGTAGAGGACCCTCGCAACGTCCCACGCGCGAAGGCCAGAAGTGCTCCTGAGACGTGGCTCAGTTGAGCCCTGGGTAGTCGATGCAGACGTGCAGCCCGCCATCCTCGCCTGGATGGGGAGATGCACGAGGTAGACGGCGATCGCCGCGTATGACTCTTGATTCCTGCAGCTCCTGAGTGGTCTTGGTAATGAACTCTTGAGGGTTGGCCCTTCCTTGCCCTATGCCTTCCTGAGGGAAATGTGCTGCGAAGCACGCCTCCAAGTGGTGCCCGAGCGCCTCCCTCGTGATCTTGGCAAAGTCTGAGGCCCACCAGAAGAGAGCCCCTGAGCCCTGCCTGAAGAGGGTGCCGGGCGCGCTTTCCTATGCGATGGAGGGAGGCGCCCCTTGCACGGGCGCGGATCCTGATGCGATACCTCCAGAGATGCCAACCTCCTGAGGCCTTGAGTTGGGCGATGTCTTCTTCTTCTTGGGAACTGCCTCAAGAGGGTTCTTGCTCTTGCTGTCTGGGTCCTCGATCGATGCAGCTTGGAAGGCGCGCTCTAGAGAGCACACTGCATCCTTCTCTTCGCAAGGGACTGTGATGATTCGGCCGCTCCCTGGCATCTTGAGGACGTTGTAACCATGGTGGGTCACTGCCATGAACTTGGCCAGGGCTGGATACCCGAGGATGGTGTTGTATGGTAGGCGAATGTGGGCAACGTCAAAGTCGATGAGCTCGGTGCGGTAGTTCTTGCGCTGTCTGGAAGTGACAGGAAGGCAAACCTGCCCTATCAGAGTGGTGGAGCCATCAGTAACTCCTGAGAAAGGCTTGATTGGATGAAGTTGACCATATGGCACTTGAAGGTTATTAAACGTCTTGACGGACAGTATGTTGAGTCCCGCGCCGATCGATGAGGGTCCTGGTAACTTGCACATTGCTGATGACTGGGGAACAAAGCATTGGGAGGACGCCGGCTGTGGCTGCACACTTAAGTTGATCTGCTGAGCTGAAAGTGATGGCGCATGTGGACCACCTGAGTGGGCGCGTGGCCTCGAGCCTGGGGAGGACTGCATTCACCTCGCGAGCAAACTGCTTGAAGATGCCCTGAGAGGCTGGGGCCTGGGCACCTCCCAAGATGCATGCGATAGCGCATGGCTCCTGGAAGCCCCCAGCCCCCTCGTCCTGGTGGTGGTCATCATTCCTTCTCGGCGGTGGTGGCAGAGGAGGAAGGCATACGTTACCCTGCGGGCGATCCTCACGAGGCTGATCCCTCCAAACCCCCTTGCGAGGCTGGTCCTGCCAGCGATCCCCGCGAGGTCGGTCACGCCACTCCTGTCGAGGGCCTTGATCGTCCCATCATCCTCCACCTCTTCCTCCTCCTCGACCGTTGCCCCGGTCGTTGCGCTCGGGGTATCGACCGATACTTCCTTCTCGAACGGCTCTGAGCTCCTGGCATTCGTTGGTGTTGTGGGTGTAGAGGTTGTGGTAGGCGCAGAATCAGCTACCCTTGGACGACTCTGGCTAGTCCCTACCGCGCTTCGTGTCTGGTTCTGCCATGAGTACGGATGCTCCTTTGCACTTCACGTCCTTGGCCTTGGCTTTCTTCTCTTCTGGGTCCGCAGCTAGAAGCTCAAGAAGGGAGAGGCGCCCCTCCTCAGCTCGCGCACACTTAGTCGCCAGGTTGAACAACTCCAGAGATGTGCATAGATCCTCATGGATGGCAAGCTCCTCCTTCATCTTGACATCGCGGACGCCATCGGAGAACGCTAAGATGATGGCCTCCTCAGTCATCTTGGAAATCTTGAGGCGAGCGTTGTTGAAGCGCTGGATGTACTTCTGCAGGGTCTCTCCAGGCTGCTGCTTGATGCGGCGCAGGTCACCCACGACCGGGGGGCGGTCGCGAGTGCCCTGGAAGTTGGCGATGAAAGGACTGCACATCTCGTCCCAAGAGGAGAACGAGCTGGGAGGCAGGTTCAGGAGCCAGGTGTGGGCACCGTCCTTGAGCGCCATGGGAAACCAGTTTGCCATGACCTTTTCGTCACCGTTGGCCGCCTTGATGCCCAGCTCGTATAGCTGCAGGAACTCCGCGGGGTCGGCAGTGCCGTCGTAGCAAGGAGGCAGATCCGGCTTGAACTTGCCTGGCCAGGCAGATGCGGAGCCTGCTCTTGATGGTTCCCGCGTGCCGCCGCCAGGGGCAGCACGGGGTCTTGGCCTGCTGGTGCAGGGATGCGGTCTTGCCATGCTGGAGCAGGGAGCATGCGAGCGCCTTCTTGAGGCCGAGGGATTTCTTGGCAGCTCCTTTCTTGTCGCGCGGGCGCTGGACACGGTGGGTCTCCTCTAGGGGCCGCGCGCCTTGGAGCCAGAGCGCCTTCTTGGGGAGGAGGTGGCGGCGGCACCCCCTGAGCCGCATCACCCATGCAGACGAAGGGCGAGGCGGCGAGAGGGACGGCGTAGGAGAGCCCTCTGCGGCACTGACGAGCTCGGTGATGCGAGCAAGCCACTCCTCGTAGAGGTCGTCGACGGGGTGGTAGTGCAGGAGCTCATGAGCTAGGAGCAACGCGGCCTGTGCGTCCGTGGGAGCGCGACGGGCATGAGACGACGAACCAGCTGGAGTCAGCGACAGAATGGCAGTGCGGCCTTCCTGCCGCACCGAGGGATGCAGCGACGATGCTTGCTGCTAGTTCCCCGCCAGTCCAGTGGCGGCATTGGTGGCAGGTGATGGAGAATGACGAGGAGGCCTGCCGACGGGAGCCGTCTGGGCGACACGGGCGGCGAGAGCACCCCGGCGCTTGGCGCGAGCTCGGCGAGCGTCTGCCATGGATGCGTCGAAGCGATGGAACGCAGAACAGCGGAAAGAAGATTTCGGTGCACCCCTACCCGGCACGCCAAATGTCAGATATCGGGTTCTGGCAAAACCCTTAAGGTTCAAACTCTGGGGTGCGCACAAAGATCTTCTCCCTACCGATTCACGCCCCAAAACCTCGACGCAATTCTTGCTAGCACGATGAACAACACAAGAGACACAGGGTTTATACTGGTTCGGGCCACCGTTGTGGTGTAATAACCTAATCCAGTGTGTGGTGTGGTGGATTGCCTCTTGGGCTAATGATGAACAATACAGAGCAAGAACAGCCTCGCGAGGGGTGTTCTTGTGGTAGTGTGCTTGGAGAGGAATTGATCCGTCTCTGTTGGCTCTAGATGAGATGATCCCCCCTTTCTACTATGGTGGCTATCTCTATATATAGAGGCCCTGGTCCTCTTCCCAAATATTGAGCGGGAAGGGAGCCAACAATGGCCATTTTGAAAGGGGACAGCTAGTACAAGCTATCCTGACTAAAGGTGGTCTTCGACTGCCAAACGCACTAATGATGACGCCGCCTTGGGCTCCATGGTGACCTCCGTCCTGCTGGTGTTGGTCTTGTTGCACCGATACGGAACCTTTCCCTGATGCCTCGGTACTCCGCGCCTGCGCTTGCCCCCTTTGCACGACAGAGGAGGACACTGTGCAGACTGGCACCCGCCTGGTCTTGGTCGTCATGGCTTGCATCACGAGCACCTCGCGAGGTACTCCTTACCTTGATCTCTCCGCCTCCTCACAAGCCTGCCTGGCGAGGCCGCCCCTGAGGGGGCCTTGCGTCGTCCACCCCGCAAGGCTTGGCCCCTCGCGAGGGTCTTTAACTTGGGTTGATGAAGACGGGCCGTACTGGGCCACTGCTGAGCCACACCGAAGGCCGCAGGCAGGCAAGTCTGGGGACCCCCGTTCCCAGAACGCCGACAGCATTGAAGTTTGTAACTATTTTACAATATACTACTCCTCTGGTGCTAGTAGTAGAGGAGATTCCTACTCCACTATATGCAAAAAATCTAGGGCATAGTAGTAGGTACTGTGATCACTCAAGCAAGTTGTCTGGCATCGATATGACCCTATGATGTTGGAATGCGTCTCGTAAGTCAAGCAGCGTGTTGGAGCTACATTGTCATCATCACCTGTCCACTTCCCGCCGCACATATTCGCTTCTCCATCCTCATTCGCACATAATCATCCATTCTTCCATCCCCGCTAGGCGCCTCCCCCCCTTACAAAACCCAAGCACAAACAATGGTAGAACCGAGCAGCATTCGCCAAAAGAGTGGCTGGAATTCGCTCCCCACAGAGGTAATCAAGCTCATTGTTTTGTGTGTGGACAATCTCAGTACCATGCCGCTCACCGCCTGCTATTTGGGGCTGTACCATTTACTCAAAGCCCTCAGGCCGGAGCTTTTTAAGCTAGCTCCTTGCTTGCTGATGTCGCCTGATCTTCAGAAACGGCATGTCACGTAGCATAACGATCATAGGGTGGCGAGCATCAACCCCCTCGACCGCGATCCGATCCCTGCCACCCTCAACTACATTACCGGTATGTACATACTGGGTCGGCATGAACATGTCTTGGATGGTGCTCGTCGGTGGTCGCGGCAGCTAGATGCTCGTGGAGGTCTACACCCGGTGATTGATCAACCTTCCTTTGATTAACACTTCACTACTTTGGCACCGCGGCCCAGAATACTCGGAATCTTATAGTAGCCAACATGATACCAAGTTTTATTTGCTCAAGGTTGTAATCTGCCAAGTGTCCACAAGATCTACATATAAAGACTTCAGGCTAATTGCGTTCTTCAACCGCGGTCTGGCCTATCTAACAGGTCACTGTGGTAAGTGGATAAATCTGCACGTCCATCGCAGGATCATACATCCTCCATGGTTATCTGATGCCATTGAACACAAGGGCTTCATTTACGCTGTGGACTCCTTCTATGGATGGACGTATTGCTGGCCTACTCCAGTCATCGCTATAAACAGCTGTTATAGCAGTATGTTACTTTCCTATGATATCATGATGGCTTTCTTATATTACTATCAACATTTACTGAAAAAATATTCATGCTCAGAACATGTTGTTCTTAAGATTGACTACAGTACGAGCCCTTTTTTATTTGACTCCAACCTGATATGATGTCGTAGGCCGCCTGGTGTCCCTACCCTTCCTTATCCCGGAACCTTTCAAAGAAAACCGGCATGGCAGTTGCAGGTAGTTCCTGGCTTGACCAGACAATGGAGAACGATTGATGATCGTTCGCACGTACCAGACATGTTGTTTCATGGAATACAATCACAGTCACTGCAAGGTCTTTTAACAGGATCCCGGCTTCTCCAGGCCTTCAGCAATTTTTGATTGGAGGCTGGTAAGTAGCCTTGGTACACGCTCTCTCTTTCTTGGACTGAATTATCCCACTAACCAGGAGATAATGGTTTCGTTCATCAGGAAAAACTGTGTGTACACAACGTACCATGCGTCTCTCCATGCACCATACCATGATATGTGCCGCCATGCTCTGCAGCCCAAAGTTGGAGAGCTGGTCGCAAGTATCATACTTAGACCTGCTGGCTAGAGTTTCCCCCGTCAAGCACCCATCTGGTTCAAGACGTCAGCCAATCTCCACAGCTTAATAAATAGTAACGTCTAACTGAGCCACTTAGTTAGATGCGTACACTTTTGGTGTAGTAGGATCTTTATTTAGTTTGAGGCATACACTTTTTCTTTTTTGATAGCCCTTTTGTAATGATGGCTGATGTTTGGTTTGGAAGAGAGAATTGTGTCTTTACTCTTCTGGCCTGCTTACTGCTTCTGTTGCACCCCCAGCCCTGGTTGCTGCTGCTTCTATTGCACCCCCAGCCTTGGTTGCTGCTGCTACTGTTTTCAATGTACAATCAGTAGTATATTTCGTCTGTTGGTTAAATAAATGTGTTGTTAGAATGACAAACACAATGTTTTGGAAGTTGTTGCACGGTCCGATCCTTTAGTGCCCCGTACCATACGTAGCGCATACTATTTTTGGTACCGAACACATTTTCCACTTGTCGATAACATGCAGCCCGCCGATGAAGGCCCAATAGAGGAGCCCATAACTAACTAGAAGGGAGGGTCTCACATGAATCCAGCCCAGGTACATGCTCATGGTCTTCTAAACATAAATATGTAAATAAATAAATAAATAAATAAATAAATAAATAAAGCTAAATGCTCATGCACCAGTTCTTTAAATTCAGAATTTGAAAAGTCAAATTTTAACAGGAGGATATTATTTCCTATGAGATTGTCATTACATTCAATCGATATTATTCTTAGGCAAAGATAGCGACCAGTCTTTTTTCTCCCACCATTTTCTTCAGGCAACCAGCGGACCCATGCAAATCGTAGTCAATGTCGTAAATAGTTCCAGTCCTTATTATTTTTTGATATGAATGCCCAACCCAGCCCAACACATTGGCAACACCACATTATCCTCCGCCTTGGTGCGCTCACCGCGGCGCTGCTGTCCGGCCCTGTCAACATAGTGAATCGGGAGAGGACTGTAGTTGTGAGTATGACAGTACAGACCCACTAGGTCCACTCCTGAACACAAGCAAGCGCCTCTTTTACTACTTAGATGCACCCCTCATTTTTTTACTCTAATCCACCCTGCTGATATTCTGGACCCACATCATTGTCAACGCATAGTCAAATAACGACAGAATTGCACAACTTTTTTTGAGGATTTGTTTGGAGGAGCAGGCTATAAACTGGGTTGTGTGGTCTGTGTGGCCCGTCTAACAACATGACCAGCCCAGCAGGTTTTTCTTTGGGAAAATAGGTAGCCACTATTTCTTCTTGAAGAATACGCAAGCTAGGCTTATTTGTTTTCTCTGACTTACTCGGCTGCAAATCTTTCAAGAAGAGGAGGGATGCATTGCGGCCTGTCCAAAGAGTATGGGAAGTATATCTTAAAAGTAATATGAAAGTGGTTGCAAATTCCAAAAATGCTATAGCAAATGGGCAATTAGTTTCATTTTTTGTTTTTGTCTTCATTGATATTTTATATTTCATTGGATTTTAACATGACATAGTACTACTTTATTTTTAAATTTTTTTTAGTATGGCTACTATTTTTTGGATTAAGAATATTTTGTTCCCCGGCAAAAATATGCTAATTTTTAAAATTTTGCACATTTTTTAGTTCAAATTTTTAACCCTGGCACTGACCAGAAAATGGGCAAAAATGGAAAATGGGCTGCAATAAATTCCATATGAATTAGCAAATGGGCAGTAAATTATAAAAATAATAGCAAATGGGTTGTACACGCCACAGATTTTGAGGCTGACTTGTTTACGCAAGGCTTTGTCAGTCAACACACGATTCTAGCAGTAGTGACTGTTGGATGTCCATCCAATGGCCGACGTGCTTCTTTAATCTCTGATCTTCCTGCTCCAGCCGCCTAAACCAACATCGGCGGGACTGCCTGCTCCCTCCTCTTGTGGCCGGTTGTGATGCCGCGCAGGCTTCACCGGCCCACCCTACTCCCTCCACTGGTCTGGCCATTCCTCTACCCACCCGCACCTCATGTTATTCTCCGGTGACGACAGCCTCACGCCACAACCGAACCAGTCAACCGTCATACTCTCCTTAGCATGGGCATCCGCTGCTGTGTCTTCACCTACTCTGGGTTGTTCCATTCCAAGGCCTCACTGTCGTCCATCGCGTTGGTGCACTAGGTGTGGCATGCTCAACATTCAACAAACGACAGCCATCGGAATAGGGATGTACGTGGAGAGGCTGACAGTAGGGACCCCCATGGTCCATGGCCGCACGCAAGCAACTGCCTCCTTATTATGCGAAAAAAATGATTCCTCCCACTGACATCTTGGGCGCACCGGTTCGGAGGCTGACCTGTGGGCCTACTAAGTTAACGCATACGCAGGGCTTTGTCAACTTAGTCAACAAACAATTCTAACAGCAGTGATCGTTGGATTTTAATCAAATGGTCCTGCTGCTTCATCAATCGCTGCTCTTCTTGCACCAACCGCCCAAACCAGCTCCGGTGAAACCGCCTGCTCCTGCCTCCAGTGGCCGGCTGTGCTACCGCGCAGGCCTCACCACCCCACCCTACTCCCACTGCTGGCTAGGCCATGGCCATCCCTCTACTGTCTACTCACCCACAACCCATGTTATTCTGCGGTGACGGCAGCCTCGCACCGCAGTCGAACAAGTCAACCTGCGTACTCCTCTCCGTGTGGGCATCCACTGCTGCGTCTTCCATAGCTCCGCGTCAGCCCCTTCCAAGCCTTGCCGTCGTCCACCGCCTTGGTGCTCTCAGCGCGGCGTGGTCAACATGGTCAAGGAACGACTTCCATCGGAAGATGATAGTACGTGGACAGGCTGATAGCTGGGTCCACGGCCGCAGCAAGGAAGTGCAACCTTATTACGCGTAAAATAATTATTCCTCCACCTAACAGCGGGGACCCACCATAAGGGACTCTGTATTTTGTGGAAAAAACATTTCCCCCTCACAGCTAGGACCTACCAGCTACATCTTCGCATGCAAGGAAGTGTGTCCATATTACGGGCAAATAAAATGATTTTCCCCCCTGACCGCTGGGATCCACCATCAATAACGTTGCACGCAAGGGAGTGCCTCCTTATCCTCCCTAACAGTCGGGACCCACCTGGTCGAAGCGTATGTAGCGTTGTCATTCTAGTCGCGAACGTGTACGTAAATACTGGTCGATAGGTGTCTCTGCAATGATGAACCATGGCCGAGGAAGCAGCGGCACGTGTAGTAGTAGATCCCCCGACGTAGTAGTTCAGGCAGTCCAGTCAAAACCATGTACACGTACGTACAGCCAGATGCCAAAACATATGGCCACGTACATACATACGGGCGGGGTCTCGAAGGCCTACTCGCGCATTTGTACGACCAGGGCTCGTGTATAAGGAGAGGCAACGGACGGCAGCAACGATGTCCTGTTCATCGGAAGCCAACCAGCTGGGTCGGAACGGAGAAACTGCATCGTGTTCATGGGGAGGCAACGGAATGCATCGTGTTCATCGGGAGGCAACAGAATACGTCATGTTCATCGGGAGCCAACCGGCTTAGACGGAACGGCCGAAACGAGGCCTAGCATACCGAAGAATGGAGGAAACGGGCCTTCTATTAGACCATGTACGATCGAAACGGGGTCCTGTTCATTGGGAAGGGTCTGGCGTACCACAAAACGATGGAAACGGACTTCTGTTCGAGCTCCTACTGTCGAAACGGGGTCCTGTTGATCGGGAGGGGTGTGGCGTACTGCAAAACTGAGGAAACGGACTTCTCTTTGACCTCCTACGGTCGAAACGGGGGTCCTATTCATTGGGAGGGGTGTGGCGTACCACAAAACAGGACTCCACGGGCTACTGTTCATCCACCGTCAACTTCCTCCAGCCTCCACCTGCTACTGTTCATCCACCGTCGACTTCCTCCAGCCTCCACTGGCTACTGTTCATCCAGCCCTCCACTGGTCATGTTCATCCAACCTCCACCGGCTACTGTTCAACCAGCCCTCCACGGGGTCCTGTTCAACCAGCCCCTCCATGGGGTCCTGTTCAACCAGCCCTCCGTGGGCTACTGTTCATCCACCCCCACCTCCTCGATCGGGGTCTTGTTCATCCAGTGGCAACGGCCTCTACTACCACGGGATCCTATTCATCCAATACCCACCGGGAACTGTTCATCCAACCCCAACCATGTATGTCTCGACTCGTTCAACCAACCACCACATTCAATGTTCATCAAGAGGCAGCAGGGTCGATCGGCTTCAGTTAGCAGCAGTAGCGAAGGAATCACTTGGGTTAAGTTAACAACAAGGGATCGATCGGGGTTCAGTAACGTTACTAGTGCAATCTCTCGGGTTCAGTTAGAGCCCAACGCCTCACACACACGCGCATACGTGTACGAGAGAAACACACAAACCTACGTGCATCGCTCGGCCCCGACCACCCACCGTAACCGGGAACTCCCCAAAATTTTCCTCGCCCTCACTTCTACCACAATTTTTTCCATCATGGACGGCCCAAAGAATGTCATACAGGTGCGTCTCAGGCCCGCCCAGGATGAAAAGCCCATTTTCTGTCATGATTTTTTGTCATAGAAGTGGGATCCCACCACATCTATGATGATACCGGGTTTTGTCGTAATTATCGTCATAGAAGTGTCATAAGTATGACAGAAAATATTTCATTCGTCCCAAAATGTCACAGATGTGTCTTTTTTTCGTAGTGATGGCGCGTATCTTGAATGGGCTCAACCACCCTATCAAGAAGATCGCCGACTTCCAACCCTACTCCAACTTCACAAGCTAGTGCATCAAGCTACCAAAGCGAAACGTCAAGTACAATATGACTTCAAGTATGCCAAGTTTGCTTCCAAGACCTACGGCTCCTCCGACAACCAAGCTTCAATGACTACAATGACTCCTACATCAACAAAAGCTTCACCAAGAAACGGCGACAAGTCAAATTACAAGAAGACTTCTACAACTTCATGTCGCCCTCCTACTACAAGCAACTTCAAGCCGAGGGCTTCACAATATACAACTCCACCGAATGAGACCATTAAGACAAGTTCCATCAAGTGCTTCACTTGCGGCGGCCGAGGCCACAAGTCATTCAAGTGCACCAACAAGCGCACCATGATCCTCAACGACGATGGTACATACGACTACATGAGTGAATAGGAAATGGAAGCCATTGAGCAAGTCGCCATGCACCGACGCTTGAATGAAGATGAAGATGATCAAGTCTTTTGTGATGAAAATTTGAGCCCCGCTCTTGTTGTCTTTAAGGTTTTGACTCTTCAACATCAAAAAGATGAAGACCAAAGATGACATATCTTCCACACCAAGGCCGGCATCAATGGAAGGTCCGTGAAGGTCATCATCGACAGAGGGAGTTGCCATAACTTGGTGAGTGAAGAGCTATGTTCCAAGCTCCAATTGATCAAGATGAAGCACTCACACCCCTACAAGGTCCAATGGCTAAGCGACTCCGGCACTATCCAAGTCGAGCATATGGTGCATGTTTCCTACAAGATCGGAGCATACGAAGACACTTTGGAGTGTGATGTCGTTCCAATGTCTGTTTGCCACCTCCTTCTTGGACGACCATGGCAATTTGACCAAGGCGTCATCCACAACGGGCAAACTAATCATTGTAGCTTCAATATGAAGGGAAAGGAGTACGTGCTACGACCTATGTCACCAAGTCAAGTGATCATCGACAAGCAAGCCACCCATCATGGAGAGAAAAGTGAGAAAGCAAGCCACCACAAAGAGAGTGAGCGCCACAAGCCAAAATTCAGTGCCTCCACAATGAGCGACAAGAAAAACTTAGTGCTATTTTCCACCAAAAGTGAGATGAGAGAAGTGTGTGAGAACACATCAAGTGTTATGCACTATGTCCTCTTGTGCCAGGATGAGGCACCTAAAACTAACACCTCACACAATCTACCTTTACTGTTGTCTTCTCTATTGCAGCAGTTCCAAGATGTATTTCCCGACGAGCTACCTCTGGGACTACCTCCTCTTGAAGAAGGCATCGAACACCGCATTGACCTCATCCCTGGATCACCCCTTGCTAACAAGGCTCCCTACTGAGTCAGCCCCGAGGAAACCAAGGAAATCCAACGGGAAGTACAGCAACTCATCGATAGTGGCCATGTAAGAGAAAGCTTGAGCCCTTGTGCCATTCTAGTAATACTTGTTCCCAAGAAAGATGGTACCTATCGCATGTGTTCTGATTGTACACCTATCTATGCTATCACGGTCCGCTATAGGTATCCTATTCCATGCTTAGATGACATGCTAGATGAGCTTAGCGGAGCCATAATTTTCTCTAAGATTACCTTAAAAGTGGTTATTATCAAATACGCATCCACAAAGGTGACGAATGGAAAACCACATTTAACACCAAATTTGGCTTATATGAATGGCTTGTTATGCCAATGGGTTTATCCGAAACACCCGGTACTGTCATGTGAGTCATGCATTTTTTTTCTTCGCCCCTACATTGGCGTATTTGTTGTGGTCTATTTTGACGATATTCTTGTCTTTAGCAAATCCCTCAAAGATCATGTCACCCATCTTAGAACCGTTTTGCAAACCCTTAGGAAAGAGCGCCTTTATGCTAATATGGACAAATGCCTTTTCGGTGTTGATAAGCTTGTTTTCTTGGGTTTTGTAGTATCTTCTATGGGTGTGTATGTAGATGAATCTAAGATCAATGCTATTAAAACCTAGCCCCAACACACAAACTTGCAACAACTGCTTAGTTTTCTTGGCCTAACCGGATTTTATCGTAGAGTTGTGAAGGATTTTAGCACCATTGCTTTACCTTTGCATGCTTTGAGTAAGAAAAACGCGCCTTTTGTGTGGGGACCATCCCAAGACACTGCATTTAATGAGCTTAAGAATTTGCTTACACATGCCCCTTTCCTTGCATTACCCAACTTTGCTAAACCATCTGAGATACATTGCAATGCTAGCGGTTATGGCATAGGAGGTGTGTTAATGCAAGAGAAGTGCCCCATAGCTTACTTTAGTGAGAAACTCTCCGAGCGCTACTCAATTACCCTATCTATGACAAAGAGCTATATGCTTTAGTTCGAGTATTGCATGTTTGGGAGCATTATCTCTGTCCTCATGAGTTCATTCTCCACACCGATCACGAAACACTTAAGTATCTTAAGGGTCAAACTAAGTTAAACAAGTGTCATTCTAAGTGGAGTGAATTCATCGAGTCATTTCCTTATGTTATCAAGTATATAAAAGGTAAGGAAAATGTTGTAGCAGATGCACTTTCCCGTAGATGCATGCTTGTTACCCAACTTGAATTGAGTGTCATTGGTTTTGAGCACATAAAAGACTTGTATGCACATGATCCTACTTTTGCTATTCCTTATGCCAAGTGTTTTATGGATACATCTTGGGAATGATACTACCTCAAAGATGATTATGTTCTGAGAGCTAACAAACTGTGTATCCCCGAGTCTTCTCTTCGTTTGCTACTTTTGTAAGAGGCTCATGGAGGTGGACTAATGGGACACTTTGGACGCGACAAGACATTCGCCACGCTCTCCAAGAACTACTTTTGGCCCAAGATGTTCCGTGACGTCTCATGCTCACCAACCGATGCTCAACATGTCGCAAAGCTAAGTCAAAAGCTCAATCCCATGGTCTCTATATGCCACTTCCTATTCCATATCACCCATGGGAAGATATAGCATGGACTTTGTGCTTGGTTTGCCTCGAACTCGAAACAGCAAAGATTTTGTGTTTGTTGTTGTGGACCGATTCTCTAAAATCGCTCATTTCATCCCATGCAACAAGATAGACGATGCTTCACATGTTGTGAATCTTTTTTGTAGGGAAATCTTAAGACTCCATGGAGTGCCCAAGACTATTGTCTCGGACTGCGACGTCAAGTTCTTGAGCTACTTTTGGAAGACCTTATGCACCAAGCTCGGAATCAAGCTTTTGTTCTCTTTGGCATACCATCCTCAAACAGACGGCCAAACGGAGGTCACAAACCGGACATTCTCCACTCTACTACATGTGTTGATAAATAAGAACATCAAGGAGTGGGAGGAGTGATTATCAATCGCCAAGTACGCCTACAACCGCGCAAGACATTCGATTACTGGCAAGTCCCCCTTCGAGGTCGTCTACGGATTCAACCCGTTGTCCCCATTGGACATTCTTCATCTACCACTACAAGAGCGCATCAACATGGAGGCGAGTTCACAAGTCAACTACCTCAATAAGATGCATGAAATACAAGGCAGACCATCGTGCGCCAAGTACAATGACTCACGACCAAGCTCAACATCAACAAGCAACCCATGGTATTCAACATTGGAGATCTTATATGGCTACACCTTTGCAAGGACCATTTCCCCAACGAACGCCAGTCCAAACTTTTACCACGAGCCGATGGACCCTTCAAGGTGCTTGAACGCTACAACAACAACGCCTACAAGATCGACATCTCACGTGACAAGTACAATGTGAGCGATATCTTCAACATCAAGGGTCTCTTGCCATACCATGGTGATGAACATGTCCATTCAAGGTCGGATCTTTCCCAAGGGGGGAGATGATGCGGAGCATCCTATGGTCATCCCCATGGACCTACAATCGTCTCACCAAGTGCCAAGAGGACCTATGAAACAAGCACGAGCTAGAGCTCTCGAGACCGAGGTGACATCTCTCCTTAATGAATTTTCATATGAATCATGTGAGACATGGCTACTACCTCAAATGGAAATGCTATGTGTGCTTAGGTACCTAGAAGACTCTCTCAGAGATGCTCGTGAAGACGGACAAGTCTCCAAGTTCATGGATGAGGAGAACCATTGGAAGGAGTCGAGAACAGCTCCCAGGACCCGGACATCCAGCTAGGACCCCATACATCCGGCCCCTGGAGGTGTCGCCGGCCGCAATGGCCCAACAGCCAAGTCCATAGGGCCCGAACATACAGCCTCCGGCGTGGACATCTGGCCCCCAGCTCGGAAATTCGGCATTCAGCCCAAACATCCGGACAAGCCCATCCAAAGAGCAGAAGAACAAGCCCATCAGCCCTGACATCCGGCCAAGGGCCCGGACATCTGGCTCTTCCTGAGCCGCCGGACATCCAGCCTCCCACCCGGACATCCGGACAAGCCTATACAGGCAACAGAAGACCCAGCCTGACAGCCCGTACATCTGTCCCCTCGTGAAGGCCCAGACATCCGGCATCCGGCCACGACTGTCTGCGCATAGTAAAGGGACTAGGCCCGTGTACCCCTTCGCCCATCTAGATTATATATACTCCTCCTCTCTCTTTCTAGTGTTAGCAAAGGATTAGCTCATTTGAGAGATAGAGCTTTGCCCAAGAGGATTCAAGAGCCCTCATGGGAAGATCCCCTCAATACCTCCTCATGGAGAAGAACTTGCTACTTGTACGTCCTTTGTTGATCGTGGATCATGTATCTCTTTGTGTTTCATGGATCTAGCACATGTGTAATTGAATCTTGTTGGTTTGAGTGATTTCTCTCGTGTTCTTCGTAGGATCTGCTCCAATCGTGAAAGATCGGCCCTAGGGTTTCCACCCTACATCACTTATGCTTGGATATTCACTCGTCCATTATGGATTCAACTCCTTGTTTCTTATTTCCCTAGGGTTGGCTGAAGAAGGCTGTGAAGATGGGTAGTCCAGCCTCGCTGCCCGAAGATCCCATGTCCGCTCAGCTAGGAGAGATGCTGACAGTGGAGCCTTATAAGGCGCCAGAAAAAAAGGAGAAGAAGAACACCATAATGGGGGCCAAGGAGGGCCTCCGCCCACGAGTCGCTCTAGACACCAAGTCCGGGGACACCCATGCACCCTCCGCACAATAGGGGGTCAGGAAGAAGAAGAGGAGGAGGAGAGAGATTCTCCCGCACTAGGAAAAGAGCAGCACCGGCCGAAGCAAAAGGGGAGCACCCTTCTCCAGCTCCGAAGAAGAGGGGCAGGGGAAGCTGGTCATGCTCGATGACAGTTCAGACTCCTATGAGGAGTCCCCAGCCTCTGAGAAGATCCCACAGAGGGTTCCCAGAGTCAAGCCCCACGCTAAAAGGTAAGAGTTCAAAGACTTGTCTAGGTGTTGGTTTTACTAGCCCATTAATAAAATCATGTGTGCCCTCACATTGCCTCCCACCGCGCGACCTCCCCAATGACTAGATGTCTGAGGGCACTTCTCTGCCAACCGATCTGTTGGAGAGCGGAGGTGGATCGGAAGCTGCACCCCCTCCGGTCATTGGAGAGATCAAGAAGGTGTTGTCCCAAAGGACTCCACCCGTGCCGAACATGGGAGGAGATGGTGATATCGACATGGCCGAGGCTAACGCTTCATCCTCCGAAGCCCAAGAGAAGGAGCTCGGGCAAGCTGAGCCCTCTCAAACGACAGTTCTAGAGCCTGCACGTCCCACCGAAGCATCACGACCGCCTCCCACCGAAGGAAGAGCTAGGGCCCTATCGCTAGTGCCGAACATCAGGGGGCGGGTCGTGATAGAGTGGTCAGATGTGATGGAGGAGGCTACGAAAATCTCCTCCATAGTCGCAGAACATGGCACCCTGATGGGTGCGGTTCTACAAAGCTTTCGGTCCGTTAATAGTGGATTGAAAGACACTTTTGGTGGCCTCTTAACAGGCTTTGAGGTAAACAAAGTAATGTGTTTTTCTTTGTAAGTAATATTTGAGCAGTCCTTATATGTAGCAGCCCCCGAGACTCTGACAGGTTGCAAAGAAACCTTGCAGAGGATCGAAATCGTGAGGGCATTGGACGAAGTATCATCTTGTTTCTATTTTGCAGGCTTTGGCGTGGCGGCCACTGCTAATGCTGTTGAGCTGGTTGAGATCAATCGGAAGCTGAAGGGTACCGAGGAAGAGCTCAATCTCGTCAACAAGTGGCTCAACAATGCGCAAGGTTAGTTCGTTTGAAACACAGTCCTTTGCATAGTTTACGTTAAGTAGACTATTTTGGGATGACCCCCTTAGCAAGAAAATAATTGCAGCTGTTGTCGCAGAGGTCGAGAGCCTCAAAGTCGAGCTGCAGAAGGCGAAAACTGAAGCAGCCGAACAGAAGGTGATGGCCAAACGAACGGCCGTCGAGCTCACGTCGGTGGAAAATTATAGTGAGAAGCACGAGGCCAGGGTGGCCGAGGTCCAACAAGAACTCAAGGATGCCATCACTAAATGTGAGGACCTTGAGCAGAAGAATAAGGAGCATGCCACCAAACTGGCGAAGATGAGGACAGAGGTCCAGGAGGCACGGACGGAGGCGCGAGGTGCTCGGGAGGAGCTCCAACAAGTAAAGCAAATTGCAAATGATAAGCAGTACTTATTCCAAAATGTCTTTGGAGGCCAAAGATTCGGATTGCTTACCCGGGTCTGGCGTTCCGCGGGCACCTTTACGGAGCTCCCGAGGAGTGTGGCAGATGCTTCTAGGCACTATGCGGCTCGAAAGGATGACTTCGAGCTGAGGCTATTCTGGGCGCAGTTCCAAGCGCCCGAGCACCCTCCCCTCCTCGTTAATCAAATGAAGCAGTTGATGGAGCTACACCGGATGGCGGAGCCAGTCTGAAGGACCATTGTGTCCAGATTTGGCCCTCCGGGCCCATACCGAGCATCTATTTTGGACTTGTGGTGAAGTTGTGGGATGCTGCCACCCGCATTGATGCCATGAAGTGCTCACCATGCTGCGAGGGGACTCGTTCGTGAAGACCATGGTGCACTGGCCAAAGATAAAGCCCATCGAGATGGCCACTGTACCGCCCCCAACTGGAAAGGAGCACAGGCACCCGAAGCAATACTTCTCCGCCGTGATGGGCGGCGCTTGGGCCATAGAGGCACTATGTACGAAGGATGTGCTCCTTTAGTAGTTGTGCCATGATGTATTAAACTATGGCTGGATCTTTATGCTTTACTATGACTTTGTGCATGTATGGTTATATCATACTTGTGTGTGTTTATGTTAATTTTGACTCCAGTGCGGCCGTTCTATTAAGGAAGTTACCCGTCGTCGGCTTCAGCCCTCGCGTAGATACTATGAGGGGTGTTCCATCCTCTGCACTATAACCCTTAGCTGATGTCTCAGTACCCTGAGGCGATAGTGTAGGAGGAGAACAAGGCAATCGGACTATGCGGCTTTATGACTTCCACTTAGCCCTAGGAGCTTGACTGTGGGGGCTGATAACCAACCCCTAGTGTGGGGAAATGTGAGGCTAACCCGAGGGCTAAGAATCTGTCGGTGTTTTGGGAACCAGGGTACCCAGACTTGCTTGCATGCGGCCCGTAGCGTGGCTCCATCAATGGCCTGGTACGGCCCACCTTCAACCATGACAAGACAAGACCCTCGTGAGGGGCCAAGCCTTACGAGGCGGGCGACATCAAGACCTCCGGAGGAAGCGGCCACCCCAGGCGGCCTCCTGAGGGAGTGGAGATTTCTATCCAAGACCCAGTCTTGTGAATTTGAAATGGCATCAGCCATGACGACCAAGGTCAGGTGCGCGCCAGCGGGCGCAGAGCGGCAGGTTTCCTCTTTGGTGCAAAGGAGGCAAGCGCAGGTGTAGAGTCCCAAGGAACGGCAGGATGGATGTCATCGTCGAGCCCACCACGAAGTCATGATCAGAAGCTTTGCAGGCGTAGACCACCTTTCGTCAGGATCATATGTACTTCTTGTCCCCTTTCAAATTTGGCCATTGTGGAATCCCTTCCTGCCTAAGTTTCGAGGGAAGAGGATCGAGGCCACCATAAATATAGCCTAGCCACCACCGTAGAGGGCATCGGGTGATCAGCTCATCGAACCCCCAAGAGCTCATCACAAGAACAAGCCTCCTGAGGTTGTTCTTCCACTTGTACTAGTACATCCTCAGACCCCCGCAAGGCTAATCCAGCACAAAGCAGGAGTAAGGTTTTACACCGCAAGGTGGCCCGAACCTAGTTAAACTGTCATGTCCATTTCCTTCCTGTTCATCGAGCTAAGTCATGAGAGCAGCGGATCGATCGGCTTGAGAGGTTGAGTTCTTTGCACACGCCCCTGAGTTCGAACCTTTCTTGGGTCTGTGGAGCCCGGAATCCAACAGCATCTACCACTTGATTTGTGCAAGGACAAACCCTTCGTATTACACGGTCTAATCACCAGCCATTTAGGTTTAACACCAGTCATCAAATTGTAGACCAGTTTGTGCCTATTATGACAGTCAGTTTTCGGCTTTTTCAACTGAGGTACTTAACCGAGCTAGGTGGAACTACAATCACAGTGGTTCTCCCTTTACCTTCTTAGCAGAACATGCGCACGTAAGAAGGTAAGCACAGGAGCGGGGTAACCCAACTATTGACCCAAGACATAATTCGGAACCGATGCATATAATGCAATATCCAAGATGCCGGACACGTTAGAAAGTCAGGTGCCGGACTTAGCATATGGGGCGAGCATTACGGTCGAGCCCCCGGTCTATTGGGCGGTTTGTATGTGGGGGAGGATATATGCCATACGGGTTTTAAGACAAGAATGAAGAGCGGGGAAAAAGAGCGTAGTACAAATAACTGTATAAGGACTAGAAAAGGCTTGCTTTAATTTCCCATGGGCTCATGATGTTTATCGTACAATTCAAACTGCCGAACACAGCATCGGAGAGGATAAGTTCTTTAAAAAGAGGAGGAAAAATTTACACACTAAAGGTTTACGTAGGGCCTTGATGCATGGTTAACTCCCAAACCGTGCCCTACTGCACATTTGCGCCTTTGCTTCTGTTGGAGAGAGCAACTCCAGGGGTTGATTGTTCGCAGACGGGTCCTTGAAAGGGAGACTTCAAAAGGTCATTGCATTGGTGGGGCTTGATGTCCGATAGGTCCTAAGTGCTACTTGTTCATCATCCGAAGACGCATTATTCCAAGGTGCAGTCGAACCGAACTCTTGGTGGTTGAACCCCGTAGCTGCCCATGGTATTTTGAGCGCGAACTTGTGATATCGAGGCATTGTTGTGCTACTATGGTGGGTAGGCCATGGGGGCATATTCCTATATATGTCAAACGCAGGGAGGCCCTTGGCCTGAGATAGGGCTCGTGCTCGCTTGTTTGCCTCATGCGCCTTGATGGCGGGTTAGCACTTCGACCCTTCGTATTCGGCCGCCAAGACCGCGGTGTGTTCCTCCGTCCGAAGAGAGCACTCCATGTTGCCATTGACTATGACGACGCCTCTAGGTCTGGGCATCTTCAATTTGAGGTAGGCATAGTGGGGGACAGCGTTGAAACGAGTGAATGTCGTTTGGCCTAGGAGGGCATGATAGTCGCTGCAGAAGAGGGCGATGTCGAAGATCAAGTCTTTGCTCTGAAAGTTATCTGGAGAGCCGAATACTACTTTAAAGTGAGAGTGACCAAACAATGTGTGTCTCTACCGGGGATCACCCCCTTGAAGGTGGTGTTGCTAGCTTTGATCCTTGATGGGTCGATTCCCATTTTCCTTACTTTATCTTCATAGATCAGGTTGAGGCTGCTGCCACCGTCCATAAGGACTCTAGTAAGGTGGTAGCCGTCAATAATTGGGTCGACGACCAAAGTCGCCGATCCTCCATGACGGATACTGGTCGGGTGATCCTTGCGATCGAAGGTGATCGGACATGCTGACCATGGATTGGATTTTGGGGCTACATGCTCTATGGCGTAAAAGTCCTGCAGTGCGCTTTCCTATCCTTGGGTATATGAGTGGCATAGATCATGTTCACTGTTTTAACCTTAGGAGGGAATTGTTTCTGGCCTCCGTTGTTCGGCCAGCGAGGTTTCTCGTCATACTTGCTGCGGGGACTTTCTCCCACATCTTCGGCTATAGCGTTGCCGGACTACTTAATTACCCAACAATTACGGTTGGTGTGGTTGGCAGGCTTGTCCGTGGTGCCCTGTATCTGGCATGGCCTATCCAAGATAACATCCAACTTGGTGGGTTCGTCCTGGTTTCCTTTAGTGGGCTTCTTTCGCGGCCCTGACTTGGAATTACGGGATCTGGCATTTACTGTCGTGTCATCGACCTCGGCGCCGTTGTGTTGACGCTTATTTTTATTGCGCTGTGGCTTTTCGTTGCCGTCCCGGCTTTCCAAAGTGTCGGGGTCTTCTAGGTTGGTGCTTCTATGAGCCAACGAGCTATATTTGCTTGCACAAAAGCGGGTCATAAGGAAGGTAAGAGCCACCATTGTCTTCGGCTTATCCTGGCCAAGATGGCGTGGCAGCCATTCGTTCCGGATAATGTGCCTGAACGTGGCTATGGCTTCAGCATCCGGGCAGTCAGCTATCTGATTCTTTTTATGCAGGAACCGATTCCAGAATTGGCGGGCTGACTCCCAGGGCTGTTGGACCACATGGCTCAAGTCATCGGCATCCGGAGGCCAGACATAGGTGCCCTGAAAGTTGGCTCGAAAAGCATCCTTGAGCTCTTCCCAGCTCCGTACGGAGTCTTCGAGGAGGCTGTTCAACCAATGTCGGGCTGGTCCTTTGAGCTTTAATGGCAGATATTTGATTTCGTGCAGGGGTCATCTCCCCGTGCCATATGAATGTGGAGAAGAAAGTCCTCAATCCACACGGTCGGGTCCGTAGTTCCAACGTGTGGCTTGATATTTATGAGTTTAAACCCCTCTGGGAATTGGTGTTGCATCACCTCATTCGTGAAGCACACTGGGTGAGCGGCCCCTTATTTGAGCCACATCATGTCGAACCTCGGAATCCATTTGTGATCAGCGTTGATCGCGAACTCTATCGTTTTGGTCGATCCATGCTTGGTATATGTCTCTTCTTTTGGGAGGGTAGCTCTTGATCCGTAAATGGGCCTTGACTGACCCGCTTTAGCGGCCAGGTCATGTTGCAGATCATATTGATATACTGGTTGTGCTGCCTCCTTGCCTTTATGGCGAGGGGAGCAGGTGGGTATTAGGGCTCTCCAGTCGTCCTGTCCCGTGTACTCTGCGTCGAGACCAATGACCTTCATCTCCACCTTTTCGAGGGAGTTGGATACATTGTTGATCCACTCCCGAATAACCCTTGTGTGGTTGGTGACGGTAGCAGCTATGCTCAACAAGCCTTCAATGAGGACATGTTTGATGCTAAAAAGTTGCATAGGGATCTCTTTTGCAATTTGGAACTACTGGACCGGAGGGCTATGGTTTGGAGTATTAGGATTAGGGGGCTAGTCTAACTAGAAGAAGATTATTATTTAAAGGGGCTTCAAAATTACTCCAGGAGTATCTGAAGAGGTTAAAACAGTGTGAATCTAGTGGGGTTTGAATGCAAAAACAGGAGAGGTGAAGAAGCCGAGGAAAATTGGTTCCTGATGGAGAATTAAATGGGAGAAGTGGCATGCAGGTAGTTGATTAGATGGCTAGGTAGACTAACCTGCAAAACGAAAAGCCTATGCGGGTATCATACTGACTATTATTCAACAGTAGGAGTGGTACGTGTTTGTGTACGTGCCCATCCTTCTATCGCTACATGTGCCACTAGCTATTTGAGGTCACTCTTTCGAATCACCGTGGCAAAACATTTTATGATTTTTTTTTATTTATGCACCCCTCCTGACAGGTGGGACCTACGGAAAACCCACTTGGGTGGATGAACAGATATACAAACATATCCATCTCTTTGCACACAAAAAATGTGTCGTAGCTGGTTCGGATGGATATTAGCACCTACGTGTGAGACACAACCTTTTCTTGTTAAGGAATATGCGGTTATCCTCAAAAACGAAAAAGGCCTTCTTCGCTCTTCCGCATGCACGAGAATTCGGTTATGCTCGCAATATGATGCTACCTGGAGGATGAAGTGAACCCAGAGGCATGCTAGCACGGCCTTTTTCCCTATATAGTACTACTATGTATGTTACAACTAGTAGTAGTGCAACTATAGTACACTTGTTGGTCAAAATATTATTCATCCGGTCCTCACAGTGAAGTGACAAGACCCTGCGCCAGAGGTGACACTAGTCCAGGCGGTGTGTTCGAGTTACCAAAGTTAGCCTCATCCTGTGCACTGTGCAGTCACTGTCACCGTCGTTGTATAGCATGCCTAGCCTCGTCTCCCTCTCCCCTAGCACCACTCCATCTCCATCTCCATCTCGCCAGAGATCCTAAGGTCACTCTTCATCATCTCACTGTGGCCCCGTGTCGGTGCAACAAACATTCATGTTTGTTGACCAAACTTATACTCAGGCATGCTAACGATCGAGCACCCAATACCAACATACAAAGCAAGGACAAGCCAGAGAATCCACTCTTTGTGAGATCAAGGAGCGCACTAGGAAAACAAGATTGCAAGATATCACCTTGAGAAGGCCTCCCTTGCCGAGCAGGAGAGCTCGGCCAGGTCGAGGCTTCCCCAGAAGCGAGTCCAGGATAAGCTCGGCAGGCCTGCCGGGGACGCCAAGACCAAAAACCCTGCCAAGGATAATGACTATTTTGCCACTATGGTTACCCCTTGAACTACAAAAGGAGGTCCAAGGCGACCTAGAAAAGGATTTGGACCCTTACACACTTGTACGTGCGTAGCAGCTCTCCCGAGGCCACCTTGCTGGGCTCGAGCGTTGCGTGTTCTTTGTGTTCCTCCACATAATCCACCAAAGCAGGAGTAGGGTTTTACGCTTCCTAGCGGCCCGAACCTGGGTAAAAATCACCAGAGTCATCATCCCCGCGTTGCATCATGGCCTTCGCTCTTTGTGCAACGTGACCTCCCCCTTGCCGAACCATAAAGGGGCTGGTAGCCCCATAGGTGATCCTGTTCTCCCACGACACCCCGCGTACCCTCGCCTCGCTCGCCTCCCCCAGTACCAATATTCCCTCGCTAGCCGCTCCGGCACCGAAAGCCTTCTCCCCCGCAAATCAAGCCCCCAAAACCCCAACCTTCCAAACTCCACCATGACCGAACCCGAACTATGCAGCATCCCTATGAGCCATGACTGGAGCGATCTCCCCAGTGACATCCTCGACCTCTATTGTTCATGTATGGATATGTTGAGCGCCATGCGACTGACTTCATGCTCAAGGGACATACACGTGGCCATCGTCGAAGCGAGGCCTGGTATTTTCAAGACACCCTGCTTGCTGCTATCTATTCTTGTGAGATGCGCTCACCATGATATGTAGGCGTACAACATGCCCCTCGACTTGGATCTGACCTCCATCACCCGAAACTTCTTCGAAGGTATGTAGTGTGTCATCGTACATCATGCCCCTCGACTTTGACCCGATCACCATCACCCAAAACTTCTTGGCATGTATTTACTGGGTCGGCAGGAACTCCCACTAGATGGCTTGAGCCAAAGAATGCTGGAACAAGTTGGTGCTCGTGAACTTCCACACCTCCCATGAGATTACCCTTCCTCCCTTGCATTATACATGGTTTCACCGTCATGGCCGAAGTCATCTAAATTACTACGTCAGTTGAACAAACCTTGTTTTGTAGAAGATTGTAATCTGCCAAGTGCCCACACGATGTGCGAATTATGCAGACTTCAAGCGAATTGCCTTGTTCGACCGCGTACTCGCCTATATTTCCGCCAATGCCTTCTTTAGGTGGAGACAACTCACCTCGCAATCGATCGTCAAGCATGATACACACTTCTGTGATGCTATCAAACACAATGGCATCATCTATGCGATCAACTAAGCAGATGGCACCATGTATAGCTTGGACAACGCGTGTAAGTTGCGTTTGTCTGATTTTAATGATAACGCCATGACGTTGTTTGAACTTTTGTGATGATTGGCATATCCCTGTTACACCAGAATTTGAGTAGATCAATGGCAATGTATTAGAGACGTTGTAAATCAGCTATATTTGGAAGTAATTAAATCATGTGATTGTGACCATGTCATTATAGCCAATTTGTACCCTTGAATAATAAACGGTTAGGAAGATATGGATATTCTCCTAACTTCATAGTAATCGATATACTACTAAATATGAGTGTGTATCAATAGTCATGTTAGTTTGCTCATTTTCATGATGTAGAAACATGCATAACACTGTTGGTTTCATCTAACCATACATTAGGGAAGTAAATATGCATATGGAAAACTCTATATTTGGAAGTAGTGAAATCCTGTCATGCTTACCATGTCTACATACCTATATTCGCCCTTCAGCAATCAATGGCTAGAATAATATCCTCACAAGAATTTTGCACACAGAATATGAGTACATAACAACAATGCATGGTGTGTTAGTTTCCTCCGAATAATTTATTTGTGAGGACAGAACATGACTACATAACATGCATGGCATGTTAGTTTCCTGTGAAGAATCGATTGCGAGATAACATGATTATAACTATGTGAGGGAGTCCTAGACTAGGGGGTGTTCGGACAGCCGGACTATCAATGTCCGCCGGACTCCAAGACTACGAAGATACAAGATTGAAGACTCCGGCTCGTGTCCGGAAGGTACTTTACTTGGCGTGGAAGGCAAGCTTGGCGATACGGATACGTAGATCTCCTACTATTGTAACCGACTCTGTGTAACCCTAGCCCTCTCCGGTATCTATATAAACTAGAGGGCTTTAGTCCGTAGGACAACATACACAACATACAATCATACCATAGGCTAGCTTCTAGGGTTTAGCCTCCTTGATCTCGTGGTAGATCTACTCTTGTACTACCCATATCATCAATATCAATCAAGCAGGAGTAGGGTTTTACCTCCATCGAGAGGGCCCGAACCTGGGAAAAAAACATCGTGTCCCCTGTCTCCTGTTACCATCCCCCTACACGCACAGTTCGGGACCCCCTACCCGAGATCCGCCGGTTTTGACACCGACATTGGTGCTTTCATTGAGAGTTCCTCTGTGTCGTCACCGATAGGCTTGATGGCATCTTCAACCTACAACGCTGTCCAGGGTGAGACTTTCCTCCCCGAACAGATCTTCGTATTCGGCGGCTTCGCACTGCGGGCCAATTCACTTGGCCATCTGGAGCAGATCGAAAGCTACGCCCCTGGCCGTCAGGTCAGATTTGGAAGCTTAAACTTCATGGCCGATGTCCGAGGAGACTTGATCCTCGATGGACTCGAGCCACAGCCAAGCGCGCCGCACTGTGACGATGGGCATGATCTAGCTCTGCCGCCGAACAGTGCCTTGGTGGCCGCACACGGATCCGCTCCGGCCATTAGCCCGGAGCCGGTCGCCCAGATCAAGGGCCGGTGGATAGACGCCGCCCTGGGGGCTTCAACATCCACGGCGATGGAGCCGAACACTAATCCTGTCCCCTGCGGAACTCATGATTCCGAGGTGCCGGACTCCTCGCCGGACTCCGAACCTCCCGCGCCCCTACCAATCGATCCAGATTGGGCGCCGGCTATGGAATTCGCCGCCGCGGACATCTTCCAATGCTCGCCTTTTGGCGATATCTTAAACACTAAAGCATCTCTCGTTATCAGGAGAGTCCTGGCCGGATTATGGCCAGGATGGTTGGGATGCGGACGACGAAGAAATTCAGAGCCCACCCACCACCCACTTTGTAGCCACTGTCGACGATCTAACCGACATGCTAGACTACGACTCCGAAGACATCGACGCTATGGACGACGATGCCGGAGACAAACCAGCGCCCACAGGGCACTGGAAGGCCACCTCGTCATATGACGTATACATGGTGGATACCCCAAAAGATGGGGACGGCGAAGGAACAGCAGAGGCAGATTCCTTAAAGAAACAGCCCAAGCGCCGGCGTCAGCGGCGCCGCTCTAAATCTCACCACAGCAAGAATGGAAATTCCGGCACAGGAGACAATAATACTCCAGAGAATGCCGAAGACAATCCCCTCCAGCAAGATTCAGCGCAGGAGGATGCAGAAGAAAACCCTCATGAGGGGGCGGCAGATGAAGAGGTTGAGGATCATAATTATATACCTCCCTCCGAAGACGAAGTAAGCCTCAACGATGACGAATTCGTCGTACCCGAGGATCCCGTCGAACAAGAGCGCTTCAAGCGCAGGCTTATCGCCACAGCAAAAAGACTGAAGAAGGAAAAACGGAGGCTCAAAACAGCGGAAGATACACTCAGAATGAGATGGAGCAAAATGCTCAAAACCGCAGATAAGTACGGCAATGGCCACCAATCAAAGAGCTACCCGAAGCGCAAGCTGCTACCAGAATTCGACGAGGAGGCCATAGAGCCCCCACCGTCCAAAAATAAAGAGGCTGCCTGGCTGGATAGACGGCCAGATGATAGGCCAAATTCTGACAGCGGCGCCCCACATAAACCAACCAACGAACCTGGAAGGATAGATGGCCCAGCCAGATCCATCTACGGGCCAAAGGAGAAGGCCCCAGGAAGCAAGAAAACACGTCAAGTGTCCGATGATAGCGGCACACACAAATACAGGGGCGCCGCACACCCACTATGTTTCACTGATGAGGTGCTGGACCATGAATTCCCAGCAGGATTTAAACCCATAAACATAGAAGCCTACGATGGAACAACAGACCCTGGAGTCTGGATAGAAGATTATATACTACATATACATATGGCCAGAGGAGATGATCTCCACGCCATAAAATACCTACCCCTTAAGCTCAAAGGGCCAGCCCGTCATTGGCTTAAAAGCCTCCCAGAAAATACTGTTGGAAGTTGGGAAGAGCTCGAGGATGCGTTTAGAGCAAATTTTCAAGGGACTTATGTCCGCCCTCCGGATGCAGATGACCTAATTCATATAACTCAACAGCCCAGAGAGTCAGCGCGGAAATTCTGGAACAGGTTCCTCACAAAAAAGAACCAAATAGTCGACTGTCCGGACGCCGAAGCCTTAGCAGCTTTCAAGCACAATGTCCGAGACGAATGGCTCGCAAGGCACCTCGGTCAAGAGAAACCGAGGACAATGTCCGCACTGACAAGCCTCATGACCCGCTTTTGTGCGGGCGAGGATAGCTGGTTAGCACGATGCAGCACCAGCGACCCAAGTACATCAGAGATAAGAGATGGAAACGGAAAATCGCGGCGCAGAAAAGAGCAGCGCCGGAATAAAGAGAAAAGCCCAAAGAGCGCGGCAGTCAACGCCGGATTCAAAAGCTCGCGGCCCAATAATAAAACACAGCCTCTTAAGGATGACAGTGACGAATTGTCCAACTTAAACAAAATTTTGGGTCGGATATGTCAAATCCACAGTACCCCCGGAAGGCCTGCAAATCACACCCACAGAGATTGTTGGGTTTTTAAACAGTCCGGCCGACTAAATGCCGAACACAAGGGGCTCGACGCGTCAAGCGAAGAAGATAAACCCCACCAGCAGAGCACCGGAAAACAAAAGACTTTCCCACAAGGGGTCAAAACAGTAAACTCACTTCATGTGATAATACGGAAAAATAGTGCGGCACTTTCTAAAAAGAGCTTCGCACGGTCCAACCCAGCAGACCGTAGAGATTGGATATCAAAACCAATCACTTTCGACCACCTGGACTATTCCAGAAGCGTTCGAAATACGGGACGGACTCCCCTGATATTGAATCCCATAATAGATGGATTGCAATTTACTAACGTCCTAATGGACGGAGGCAGTGACTTAAACCTGCTATATTCAAACACAATCCGTAGGATGGGGATAGACCCTACCAAAATTCGACACAGTCGCACTTCCTTCAAAGGAGTGACGCCAGGCCATTACGCCAAGGGCACAGGCTCCATATTACTAGAAGTCGTGTTCGGATCGCCGAACAATTCTCGACGTGAAAAATTAATTTTTCATATCGTCCCGTTTGAAAGTGAATATCAAGCACTCTTGGGACGACAGGCTTTTGTCCGCTTCAACGCCATACCGCATTATGCATCTCTTACACTCAAGATGCCCGGACCGCGTGGCGTAATTTTAGTGCGAGGGTCACTTAAAGACCCCGGACTTGGATAGACGAATCCGGCGTCAGTGGGCTAGGGGCTCCCAAGCCGCATACCCCTTTACAGGGGGCTGCGCGCGCAAATCACCGCGGGTTTATACAAACCCCGCTTTAATTATTTATATTTCTAATATTTTTCGCACAATTTGTTTTTAAAAACTAACGTTCCTCTCTTTTTACAGATGAACAACGTGCATACCCATCCAGGATAACGGCGCAACGGAGACACAGGCGCAGACGTGCAGTAGGGACCCGTTGTGAGGATTCTTTTCAGATTAAGACCCTGCGTAGACCTTTTTCACTGTCTTTCGTTGTTATTCTCCCTTGGTTTCTTCCTATAGCCAAAGCGGAGCCTGACGCTTTGGCATCGGCCGCGTCAGAAGACCATGCCCGTACCTGGACACTAGGGGCTTAGGGCATCGTTCTGCCCATTATTATAAAGACCGAACACCTTAGGGAGTGTTCGGCGTCTCGAGTTAGGCATTATATGCATCAGCTCCGAATCATGTCTTTGGTCAAATGTTGGGTTTGCCCGGCTCCTGTGTTGTTCTGCCTTACGTTCCGTACCATCGGCTAACGCGGCACCAGGAGAACTACTGCGATTATGCCCCAGTTCGGCTGGGCGAGCACCTCAGTAGAGAAAGCCGAAAACTGACTGTCATGATGCAGCGAGAGACTGGTCAGCCCTCGATCGACTATCGGAATGTTTAGAATTCCCCGCTTTGACGAAGGGCCGTTTCCCGGTCAGGCACACGCGCTCCGACTTCGGAGAAGGGCGATGCCACCAGGGGCTATATTGTGGCCCCACCCTCGAGCTCCACTGGCTAAGTGAAAGTGATAAAGCATTATAGTCCGGATTGCCTCGTTCGCTACGCTACCACCTCATTATAATAGGACCGAGACGTTGGATTAAGTGTGAAAACGCGCTATTTTTGCGAACACCCCAGCACCTTGTGCGTGGGGGCTGAAGCCGAAGACTGCATCTTTCAGGTTATACACAAGTATACGTAAACGGCTGAAAAGGAGAAGTTTTACTACTTGGACGCACAAGTATAAAAAGCAGTTATAACATAATCATCGATTTATAAGCTAATGCGTTCATTTAAACGTTACATTTTTTAGCACTGCGACTCTATTACATGAGCGCCACGCATAACTTCCCCGAAATAGTGCTCGGCAGGGAGCCGGTTTTCATCCGAACCCTGGGTAGCAACAGCGGTGGCGTCCATCTCGGGACAATACGCCTTTACACGGGCAAGAGCCATCCGCGCGCCCTCTATACAGGCCGACCGCTTCATCTCCTTTATATGCGGCACCGCTCCAAGGAATTGTTGTAAGAAACCAAAGTAGCTCGTCGCCTTGGACCTCTCTGGCCAGACATGGGCCACGATGTCAGTCATGGCAAGTCCGGACAATCTATTTAGCTCGGCCCATTCAGCCAACCGGTCTGTCAATGGAAGTGGGTGATCCGGACTGTGGAATTGAGACCAATATAGCTCTTCCGTCTTGTGATCCTTCTGGCTCCGGAAGTGCTTAACGGCATCGGCCGCACTTGCATCTAAGTCCATATACGGATCCTCCGGACTCCACAGCCGCTCAAATTGAGCATGCTTTCCATCCATAAATCAGCGACGCAGCAGAAAAGGCTTGCCAGCCACGATCTCTCCGGCCTGGCGCAGCTCCTCCTTCATAGCCCGCATTGCAGAGCGGGCATCCTTGGCTTCGGCGGTGGCCTTCTTCAGGTCTTCCCGCTCCGATAAGCGCTCCTTTTCAAGAGCCTCATTGCGGTCGGCAGCATCCTTTACTTTCATGGCCAATTCGGCCACCTCGGCCCTGCTTAGGCAGTGCGCAGCCTTTTCGGCTTTCAACTCCTCGGCCGCCCTCGAGGCAGCCGCTTCACTCCTTCGGGCTTGCTCCTTCGCTCGAGCAAGTTTGGCCCGAAGGCCCTCCACAGCAGCAGCACCGTCTATATAAACAGCATATAATTTATCAGAGGAGGGCTTTGACCCCCCTAATAAAGCGACTGCGGAGAACTCTTTTACCTTGCGACTCGTCAAGTCGCCTTTTGACAAGTGCGATGTTCGCATCTGCCAAGTCCAATTTCCGATTTAACTCGGCAAACTCACTAGTCTGGCTAGCCCCCAGACTATCCGCCACCTGCATAGGAACGACGGAATTCATTTCTTTAGATTTCGATCCTCGGTACGCTGTCGTTTTCGACAACCTACCGAGTCTCAGGGGCTACTATCTATACAGGGCGCATTTTTTATATGCAAAACTGTTAAAATACAAAGGGGTGCGTTATTCTCGCATACCTCAAATCCCGCCAGCAAACTCATGGCGGCATTACGCAATCCGCTCTCAGCGGACGAAATCCTTCCAACCACCATACGCATTAATGCACGGTGATCTTCTGAAATAGACGCCCTCTCGAGCAAATTCTTCAGTTCTCCCGGCCGGACACTAGTAGGCGCCAAACTCTCTAGCCCCTCCGGACTCGGGGATACCCTCCGTGATGACACTTCGGGTTCGCCTGCCTCATCTGGCGGCGCTGCGGATGGAGGCGTATCGCTCTCCATCATCTCCGGAAGAAGGTCCCCCGAAGATGAACTCATCTGAGAAGGCTGCAGATTCGAACTGCAATATAAATATTTTGGTTATTTACAGAAGCACAAATGAAGGTATTTCCTTACTAATCAACTCTCTCTTTCATACTCACGGCTCGCTGGAGGGCCGATCTTTTGATGATGATTGTGCGTCCGGATTCTTTCCGGGCGCCGGACCCCCCGGGGAAGATCTCTTCCCACGCTTAGGGGCTTTGGCCTCCGGATCTTCGGAGGCGGTCCTCTTCTCCCCCTGAAGGGAGGAGTTCTTGCTTCCTCCTTCTTCGGTCGCCCCTTTGGGCGAAATATTAGCTCCTCTATTTTCCCCGTCGCCCCCTTCTGTGGGCGCAACCTCCAACATTCTGACCAGCACGGGCTCCTGTGCGGTCTCTGGGAGGGGGGGCCGGACACCTTATCAACCTTGATCGCGCCACCCATTCCTGTAAAGAACAAAGGGTCAGAAGGCGAACTCTAGAAAGGCACATAAACAGAATGTCCGGACTCTGAGCTACATACCTGAGTATCCGGGCGATCGCGGCTTAGACCTGCATCCTCGGCTAAATCCGGACACGCCACCCGCGGTCCGAAGAACAACTTGTACATCTCCACGGGTGTCGCACCCATGAAGTGTTGGAGAATCTGAGGTCCCTCCGGGTTGAATTCCCATAGACGGAGAGGACGGCGTTTGCAGGGCAAAAGATGCCTGATTAGCATGACCTGCATCACCTTGATCAGGTCGATCTTCCTCGCTTGGAGGTCTCGAATCCGGCCCTGCAGTGAAGGCACGTCTTCGGACGGCCCCCAATTGAGCCCTTGGTTGACCCACGACATCAGTTGGCGTGGAGGTCCCGGGCGGAATGAGGGCGGCGGCTTTTGCTTGCTGCCCCTTGGAGCGGTGATATAGAACCACTCCTGCTGCCACAATCCAAGTTCCTCTTGGAAGGAACCCTCGAGCCACGGGGCATCGACCTTTTTGCTTATGGTCGCCCCGCCGCACTCCGCTTGACGCCCCCATATCATCTTCGGCTCCACCTTGAAGGTCTTCAGCCATAAGCCGAAGTGGGGAATGACGCGGAGGAAGGCCTCGCAGACGATAATGAATGCGGAGATATGGAGGATGGACTCCGGAGCCAAGTCGTGAAAGTCCAGCCCGTAGTAGAACAGGAGCCCTCTCACGAAGGGATCCGTCGGGAAGCCTAAACCCCGACGGAAGTGGGATACGAAAACGATGTATTCACCGGGCTCGGGGGCTGGCACCGCCTGCCCTTGGGCAGGCAACCTGTGCGAAACCTCGTAGGCCAGGTACTTGGCCTCACGCAGCTTCAATATGTCTTCCTCCGTGACGGAGGAGGGCATCCACCGGCCCTGGAGGTCGGAGCCGGACATGATTAAGGATCCGAAGCGCTCGAATCTAAGGCTCTGGGTGTTGGAGCCGGGAGCAGGGAAGAGATTCGATGCGAGATTGAAGAACAATGGCGAGCCTTGGTCCTCTTATAAAGGGGAAAAAATACTAAGGGCCGTCTCCGTGACCGTTTGGGATTCCCCTTCTATAGAGGAGGCGTGGCGACGGGAGCGGTTGGGTTACCCACGCACGTATTGATGAGAATCCCGGAATAAGGGGAACACGATCTCTGCTTCGATAAGACGTGCCAAGGAAACCGCTTCGCTAAGCATGCTGAGGTGGTATAGTAATTCAAACAAAGGCCTAGTGGCGGTGTGATGTCACGCCGCATAATACGTCAGCAGATTGAACTAAGTGTACATTTTATTCTCTCTACGGTGGAATGTGGAATTTATTTTGCAGAGCCGGACACTATCCTGGTGTTCATTATCTTCTCTGGATTATTCAAGGGAGGAACCCGCCTTGCAATGCCGAACATTATGCACGCTGGACTTATCGTCATTGAAGACTGTTTCAGGGGCTACTGAGGGAGTCCTGGACTAGGGGGTGTTCGGACAGCCGGACTATCAATGTCCTGCGGACTCCAAGACTACGAAGATACAAGATTGAAGACTCCGGCTCGTGTCTGGAAGGTACTTTACTTGGCGTGGAAGGCAAGCTTGGCGATACGGATACATAGATCTCCTACTATTGTAACCGACTCTGTGTAACCCTAGCCCTCTCCGGTATCTATATAAACCGGAGGGCTTTAGTCCGTAGGACAACATACACAACATACAATCATACCATAGGCTAGCTTCTAGGGTTTAGCCTCCTTGATCTCGTGGTAGATCTACTCTTGTACTACCCATATCATCAATATCAATCAAGCAGGAGTAGGGTTTTACCTCCATCGAGAGGGCCCGAACCTGGGTAAAAAACATCGTGTCCCTTGTCTCCTGTTACCATCCGCCTAGACGCACAGTTCGGGACCCCCTACCCGAGATCCGCCGGTTTTGACACCGACACTATGCATGGCACTGCTATATTTTCGACCCTAGTATACATTTCCCTCCATTTTCCTCTCAGTTCCAATAGGAACAGATCAATGTCGTTTCTTACATTATCCTACTTATACTCTGAACAATGTTGATCTTACATTAATCATGCATGTACTTTTTATCTCCTTTTTGATATGATGGAGTGTACCTACAGTTGCTGCCATTTTTAATCACACCACCTTTGCCAAAAACAATGAAACACAACTGGTTCCTCGCTTGATCAGACGGCGGTGAAAGACTGATGATCATTCGCACACATGAGCCGGCAAAGTTATTGCAAAAACCCCACTGTGTACAAGCAGCATGAAATACATGAGTATTCGATTGGTTGTTACGTCTATGAGTAGGATACCAGTTTTTGGGGGCCTTCAGGATTTTTGAGTTGGAGGCGGGTAAAGAGCCTTGGTTTACACTCTCTGTTTCTCGTATTCAATTATCCGATTAACCAGGAGATCACCCTTGGCAAGGTTCATGATGGCAGAGAGGATGTGTTTGCAAGGGAAAATTGTGTCTACATGGTGAACCCTAGGACTTCAGGATCAGATGCCCCTGATTGTCAATGATATAGCCTGCAGCCAAAAGAAGGTGAAAATGAGAAAGGCATCTGTATTGACTGATCCTTGGATGTCTCAACTCTAACAGTTGGTGATGTGGTTCAAACCTTCAGGTTGATAGGTAACTGGGTTGTTGCATTGAAAGGGTGGAGTCCTGGTGTCTTCGAATCACTAGTGGTTGAAGGGAGGCTGCAAAATTATGATGGTGCTGGATCATACCTCTTCGAATGACTTGTTGTCATTTCTGCTTGTTCTCGATGGATAGTGTTTTCTTTTGTTGCGTAGACTCCTTGTAATTTGGTCATCCTCGTCTACGTCACTCTTACTATGTAATAGTTGGCTCTCTTTAGAATGTCATTCTCGTCTGGATCACGAGAGTCTGAGTGCTGCAGATGGGTGCGTTTTGGTGGTGTAACAAGACTTGTTATGAACTTCCATGTCTCACTGTTTATGCCAATAATAGTCACTAGTTAGTGTTTGCATGTTGTATATATTGTTGTTTCGAACTGTTTATTGTTTCGAATTGCTTATGGGCTAAATGAGGGCATCACCATTCTCTAGTGTTCAGTGGATATATCCTTTTTTAAGTTACAATTTGAGCTTGGTGACTTTTCGATGATGTACACTTATTTGGGGCTTTGGGCCAATGTGAGGCATTGTTAAATATGGGCCGGGTAGTAACGCAATGCCAAATAGGCCAATTATAAGAACTCTGAGGCCGGATGCTCAAAAAAAGAAAGAAAAAGGACTCTTAGGGCCAACATGTGGGCGCCACCGGTGTTTTCATGCGCTTGCGCGACGAGACTGTATTGGCGCGTGTTCGAAATTGATGCTACCTTTTCATCCCCAATCCCCTGACCCTCCCCACCTCTGTAATCTCGATTCCTACTCCATATCCCCCAAATCCCCCTCCTCTACTCCCTGTACTCAAGCGCACTATCATGTCGCCGGTCAACGCGGATCTTCGAGCCGGAGATCCTGAGGTCTGTCCTGCCTTCGTGCGCTGCGTGCTGTCGCTCAACAGTGGCATGACGGCACTTGATGACCAGTTTGCCAGCAAAGTGCTGATGGTAATCATCAACGGCGACTGCCCTCCCGTCTCACTGGACGACCTTGTCAAAACTCTTGGGATTGCGCACGGCATCCAAATAAGTGACTTGCTCATCGAAGTTTGTCCGCCACCGGCTGATTTCTTCGTCCGGTTCCAAACAACTTTTGACTGCAGTCGTGTGTTCGAATCTTCTCGGCATTTGTTCTGCCATGGCGCGCTGGTGAGCTTGGCGATGGCATCTAGGACAGGGCTCGGTGCCCTCTGAGCTTCAGTTTTTAACAAAGCTTACCTTCCACGGCAATGCCTCGACGGGCTTGGAACAGCGAGTCCATGAATGAGCTTATAAATCATCTAGGAGGTGAGCTCATAAGTATGTTTGTTCCTCTAGATTGCTGGGCTCTGACTGTTATGGCATGGATGAAGAAGCCGTTCACCATACCGAAGGTGATTGGTGTTGAGATACCGGTGCAGGAACCGGGGTTGTACTATTCATCGGCGCCAAAGCCGCCGCGGAGCACGTTAGGGATGTACCTATATCGAGTCTTCGTGCATGTTGAAGAAGTGGTCAATCCATTAATCAAAGTCTTGTTGCCACTGCTGGTGCCAGTGTCCGTCAACAACGTCCATTACAGGACTTAACGTCAGGCTTTCTCGTGTTGCTCGAAACAATGGATGGCACATGGCCTTCTCCATCATGCGGCAGAGGCCACTGCTTCTGTGGGAGAACGGTTGGCTGCTTGGATGTGCTCTAATTTGAGGTAACAACTGGATCTTGTCAGATACTAGTTAAATATGAGCTATCGGTGTGAAGCACTGATGTGCCAATACATTTGATTGTGACTTGTTATATTTTTGCACCTGAACCTTTTTCTTAGAAAGGGGTGTACGCCAACTTAATGTGCTAGCAGAACTTATTGTTTTGTATGTTTGTTTTCTTTGCACAGCACTCAAGATATTTCCACGTTATTGATAAAGACGATGAACGGTTATGTATGAGTTTGTTAGTTTCAAGCTAGCCCTACATGTAGTGATCCACTACTTCCATTCCGATTGTGCCGCCCGCGTGAAATTTTTGTATGCAAGCTCAATGTGCTATGGTGTTGTATATGGTTGTGTTAACTATATAAGTGTTCACTGGGCACCAGCAAGCATATGGCTGAAAGACCTATTCATGAGCATCGACCGGTCGGTTTCTCTCTCTCTAACAAGTGGGACTCGTTGAATTATTTCTTCGCTCGCGATAGCTTTTAATTAGGTTCCACTGTACTCTACCTTTTTTCTTGTTATAATTTGAGCTTATTGACTTTAAAAAGTTGTACACAAGCCATGTCTGGGCCATTTCAGGTGTCGTTGAATGTGGGCTGAGTAGCTATGTAAAGTTGTATTGTACTACACAGGCCTTTTTCGTTGAACATCAACAATGCAGCCGGGCTGAAAGTTGTACACAACATCCTAAAATAAGCGCAGCCTAGCCTATGTTTCTCTTAATAAAATCCACAACTCAGCTCAATTTTTATATAATAAGATTACCAAGCCAAACTTAAGTTTTTTAATAAAATTCATAGCTCAGTATTAATTTTTTATATGAAATGGTCAGTCCATACCAACATTGTTTTTCCACCCATCCCAGAAAATGGGTCCATTTTTACAAAAATCAAATGGGTTGCAAATTATCAGAAATAATAAATGGGATGCATGTCCGTAATATTATTTTTTAACCCAGCCCAGTAAATAGGTGTATTCTAATAAATAATCAAATGCGATGTAAATTCTCATAGATAGTAAATCTGCTATTATTCTTTTTACTCAGCCCAGGAAAATAGATTATTCTTTGAGTCAATGCTCAGGAAATAGATGTATTGGCAAACAATGAAATGGGTTTTAAAACCTAAATAAATTGGCTAGATATGCACCACAGCTTTCGAAGCTAACTTTGTTGGCCACTAGGACGAAGCCTGCGCAAGGTGGTGTCCATTTAATGAACAAAACATGGTCAAAACCAAAAAAGTCAAAATATCATTCTAACAACCGTAACCATTGGATTGCCATCCAACGATGATCCTACTTCTTCAATCTCTGATCTAGTTGCTCTTGCTCAAGCCGTCAAAACCATCGCCAACTAGAGCGCCTGCATCTGCCTCCCATGGCAGGCTGTGCTACCACGTAGGCCTCGACGCCCCACCCTACTCCCAATGGTGGCCAAGTCATACATGTACTCACCCACACCTTCTGTTATTCTCCGGCGACGGCAGCCTCACCCCGCAGCCGAACCAGTCCCTCGTACTCCCCTCCACCAGGGACTCTAGTGCCCCTTCTTCCACAGCTCCAGATCCATCTTAGGCCTCGCCATCGTCCACCGCCATGGTGTGCTTGATGATGCATGGTCAACAACGAGAGCCAACATGGAGTACGTGGAGAGGCTGACAGCTGGGGACCACCAGCTACATCTTCGCATCCAAGCTAGTGCATCCTTATTACGAGGAATAAACGATTCCTCCCCCTGATAGGTTGGACCCACCAGCTACAATCTTCGCACGCAAGGAAGTTCCTTCTTATTATAGGAAAAAAAATTCTTCCCCATGATAGCAGGGACCCACGAGGCCACGAGCTACATCTTCACACGAAAGGAAGCGACTCCTTATATGCGCAAGAAAAATTATTCCTCCCCCTGCTAGTTGGGACCCACCAGATTCAGAGGCGGGCTTGTGGGCTTACTATGTTGACACGTATGCAGGGCTTTGTGAACTTAGTCAACAAACGATTCTAGCAGCAGTGAACGTTGGATTAACATCCAACGGTCGCGCTGCTTCTTCAATCTCTGATTTTCTATTCTTGCTCCAGCCGCCCAAACCAGCGCCGGCGGGACCGCCTGCTCCTACCTCCAGTGGTCGGCTATGCTGCCACTGCTGGCCATGCCATCCCTCTACTCACCCGCACCTCTTGTTATTCTCCGGTGACGACAAACTCTCACCGCAGCCAAACCAGTCAACCCTCGTACTCCCCTTCGCATGGGCATCCACTACCGCGTCTTCCCCGGCTTCACGTCGTTTCCTTCCTAGGCCTCACAATCGTCCACCGCTTTGGTGGTCTCGGTGCAGCATGGTCAACATGGTCAACAAATGGCAGTCATCAAAAGACGACTGTACGCGGTGACGCTGACAGCTAGACCCACCAGCTACATCTTCACACGCAAGGAAGTGCCTCCATATTACGTGCAAAAAGAAATGATTCCTCCCCCAGATAGCTGGGACCCACCAACTATATCACCGTACGCAAAGAAGTGTCTCATTATCCTCCCTGATAGCTGGGACCCACCCAGTCGAAGCGTACGTAGCATTGTCTATCTGGTCGCAAACGTGTACATACATACTGGTCAATCGGCGTCTCTGCAAGGATTAACCATGGCCAAGCAAGCAGCGGCATGTGTCGTAGTACAGTCCCCTACGTAGCAGTCCACACAGTCATGTCTAAATTGAGTACACATACGTACAGCCACGCTGCACAAAATACTGGCACGTACATACATACGGGCAAAGTCTCGAACGCGTACTTATGCATACGTACAACTGGGGCTCATGTACATGGATAGGCAACGGACGACAGCAACGGCCTCCTGTTCATCGGCAGCCAACCAGCTGGGTCGAAATGAAGAAAACAACGTCATGTTCACCGGGAGCCAAGCGACAGGGTTGGAAAGCGTCATGTTCATCAGAAGCGAAGCGACTGGTACATGGATAGGCAACAGCCTCCTGTTCATCGGCAGCCAACCAGCTGGGTCGAAATGAAGAAAACAACGTCATGTTCATCGAGAGCCAAGCGACTGGGTTGGAAAGCGTCATGTTCATCGGAAGCGAAGCGACTGGGTCAGAACACGTCATGTTCATCGGGAGCCAACCGACTTGGACGGAACAGCCAAAACGGGATCTGGCGTACCACAAAACGGAGGAAACGAACCTCTCTACAACTGCGTACAGTGAAAACGGGGTCATATTCATCGGGAGGGGTGTGGCGTACCCAAACGGTTTTTGTCCGCGTAGATCCACTCGCAGACGATGAGTCTGTGGGTTGGAATTGCTCTAAGGGTATGTACAATGGTGGCATATGGATATAGATGTCCCATGACAAAAAGTAGCTTAAGGTATCTATATTGAATTTTTTTCCTCTCCAATGCAAGCTACTACAAGTGGACCTCATCAAAGAATAGAAAGTAGACTCTCACTACACACGTATTCCTACTCTTCACTTCAACTTTCCCAACTTTAAGGACTGGACCACACTTTTTCTCCTCAAACACCCACCTCCTGTTGAGAGCATGGTTAATAGTATAGCCAGCTGCTAGCTATATGAAACCGCCATGTCATATATAGCCATAATTTAGATTCACTCATACAATACTGTGGGCTATAAGGTTGGCTATTACATTAGTACTTTTTTTATCTTCTCTCTTTCTCTTTCTTCACATTAATTGTATTTGCCTAGGAATACACATATAGCTAGGCTCTTGTATAAGAGCCCACTCCTTTTACTTTTTCACATCTCTCTCCTCCACATAGGCATTGGCCATGCCCTAAGGTCTAGACCACCACCCCCCCCCCCCCCCCCCCCCCCCCCCGAATAATACCTTTGGCGCATGGCGTCTAGTGATATGCATATCCATGCTGCTCGTCATCGTTTGGATTAGTGCATTACATTTATCCCGCGTACACAGTTGTATATCCCCCTAGCAATACCATGGGTGGCTCAGTTCAATTAGTATGTTGCACTACTCAGAAGGCAGATATTGTACCATAGAATAGCATAACAAACTTGGCCCTGGTAAAACTAATGTCATGTTTTCATCTGATGCCCACATGGGCCATGTCAAGATAACAAGTCCTGAAAACCAATGCCTTGGTTTCTAACAATGTTTTAATTTGTATAAAGAATCTCATGCCATGGCCTTGTCCAACATGGCAGCACATGTGAAGTTAGTCACTAGGTATTTATTCATTTATTCAAAACTTACTAACAAAATTTTCATTTTTGACATCCCCCATGCAGCACATATTCAGTTAATCACTAGAGAATGTAATAATTTACTTTTTAACACCACATGTAGAAAACACCACAGTTTTTATGTCTTTTACATTTTTGTTCTTTCTAGAACAAATTCCAAAATGTTATGTTTGTACAGATCAATATCCATTGATGTTTACTGAATTAACATGCGCAATAAACAACACAGTTTTTACCGAATTAACATGTCATGTACTCCCTCCGTCCCAAAATTCTTGTCTTAGATTTTTCTAGATACGGTTGTATCTAACACTAAAACGTAACTAGATACATCCGCATTTAGACAAATCTAAGACAAGAATTTTGGGACGGAGGGAGTAATTAACAGCTCTTACCATCTTGTCAAGTGAAAACTTTACTGCACAACTGCATACCAATTACCCTATAATAAACATTGATTTGCAAACAGATGTACCTCACGAATGTGAGGGGACCTGCAAGACTGGACAAAAAATTACACCTATGGTGTTGATGTTGACATTCATGCACTAGGATACTTTGTAAAAAAAATTTAGTGAAAACAGAGGATGCCAGCTGAACCAAAATATTAAAACAAATTAGAAAATGCTTATTCTTTTCAATCAGCTAGGCAAGCAATGCCCATAACCTTTTTTCATTTCTCAGGATTAAGCAATTAAATGTCATAAATTACCCAAAATATAACAAATATTAGCACTAAATCAAAGACGAGCATATCAAAATGGCACTCGTTCCAAATGATTGCATAACTTACTTAGCGCTGACAATACTGACTAAAAAAGGATTCATCACAGAATTGCACTATCGAAAATAGCTAAAGTTCAGTAGCATAGCTGATGCAGAAATATGTCATGTATTATTCGTGGAGAAGAAACTCGGCTACTCTGCACTAGAAAAATCAATCAATAAAATATAAGGAATGACTATAAAAAATATCTAAATGCCACAATCAATGACATAGAAGCTTCTATTCTGACTTGAACAAAATAATACAGTCACAAGAAATTTGGGAGAGGGGAAAACTTTGCACTAATAAAAATATATTCAGCGGGGGGTTGCATGAATATGAACAAAGCTAGCCTATATCTAGTCTTCCCATGATATCAAAATCAAGAAACAAATCCTGAAAGGGAGCTCATAGACTCTCAGCCATTTCCAAACCTACTAAAATCTTGGCTACATGTGCAGAGCTGAAGCAGAGGACCTCGTCATGGCCAAATCAAAATCTGGCAGTCACAAACTCCAGAGATCCAGTTTCCTCCATGGCTGCTGGCGCCTCTGTGCTCAAGACGGGGGCCTAGATGCACGCCTCCATCCATCCCCACTTACCTCACGTCTCAGATCTGCACCGGCCGGTCGCCTCTTCCTTTAGCGGGTTCTTCGAGAACACAGCTCGCTGAGACACCGACCTACCGATCATGCGACCCTTGCCATTTCTGCATTAGCCGATATGAAGTTCATGGCTCATTGGCGTTGCCTCGTGGGAAGGTTTAAGTATCAAATCGCTCGTGGGCGGTACCTCACTGGGGGGTGGGGCATAAATAATGGCTGAGAGAGAGAAAAGGTAAATCAATCTACTACTACCATTTTCGGAGAGAGCAAGATGTCAGACCCGAGATTACCCTGATGGTTGTGCAATATCTGGATCTGGTGGCATCGAGCTCGATGCCATCAGCGGAGTTGACGTCAGATGTGGAGGCGCCGTTCTACATGGCGATACTTTCAGAGGTAGGGGGTTGCTTGCAAGCTGCAGCCCACTGCTCCCCTTTCTGGCCGAATCTACACCAGTTAAGGATCGGCGGGGATGAATGTGCCATGAGAATTGGAGTTCCAGCATGAGAAAAATAGCGTGGAGAATTTGGAATTACGGCTGGGGGGCTCGGGTCATGGTTTACGCTTCATGCGTCTTTTTTTTTAAATAGAACTCCAACTTTATTCATTTGTAATAAGTAGTATATCGTTTGTGAGGAACATTACAATTTCGTTTAATGGCTCCTCAAACCAATCAGAAGTTAAACAAAATCTAGCTAATCTAGCAAGCTCATGAGCTACTTTATTTGCTTCCCTATTACAGTGCTCAAATCTAGCAATAACGAAATCACAGGCATAATGAAAACAATCTTCGAAGATTGCTGCCACCGCACCCGCTGGCTGCCCTCCATCATTCATAGAGTCAATCACCTCCATATTATCCAAATTTACGGTAATGCGATTGCATCGCCCTTTGCGCCAATATCAAACCAAATTTGAGAGCTCTAGCCTCCGCCATTAGCACATCCGCGCAAAAATCTATTCTCTCATTCCCTCCAGCAATAAACCTGCCTCTGTCATATCTAAGAACTGCACCCATTGTACCCCTAAGGAGGTCGTGATCAAAGGAAGCATCAACGTTGAGTTTAACAAAACCTCTTGGAGGGAAAGACCAACTCTCCTTCTTCACAGACTCCTACATTAACAAAACTTGTGGTAAGGCCAAGGATTCCCATTGAAATCTGTGTTACATTTTGTATTTTCTCATTGTGAACCAACTTCCATGTTTTCCACCATAGGTATCATGCTGAGATAGCAATCATCTCATGCACATTGTGGCAACCCAATATCCACAAATCTTGGTCTGGTAGGAATAGTAGGTACTCCAGCACCGCCTGTCCTACACGATCAATATCGCAAGCTTTTTCAATGATATCATCTAGTCCCAGTCTTTTCCAAACCTCCTTTGCTTTACTACACCAGAACAACATATGTTTTGTATATTCTAAGCCCTCAGAGCAAATTGGGCAGATGGGTGAAACCTTCATATGTCTATTAGCTAGCGTAACCCTGCACGGGATAGTACCATGTAGCGTATGCCATAAGAATATTTTAACTTTTGCCGGACATGCTATTTTCCATATCTTACTCCAAATAGGATTAATTGTGGCTCGCCCCATCCCATTAGAGTGTTTCAATTTTCTTCCATACTGGTGATTCCACTCCACATAGTAGGCTGACCTAACTAAGAATATTCCATTTTTCGTATAGTTCCAAGCAATTAAGTCTTGCATATCATATTGCGGTAACGAAATTGAGAGAATCCTTTGTACATCGATCGGCCACATAGTTTGCCTAATCAGATCTTCATCCCAAGTTTTATAGACAGGATCAATGAGATCACCTACCTTAGTTAACATGTTACCTCCCTTAGGCATTACAATTTTCCTAGTGGCATAGTTTGGGATCTAGGCATCTTCCCAAATATTACTGTTATGTCCGTTCCCCACTTGCCAAATATAACCACGTTTCAGAGTATTTATGCCTGCCATGATGCTTTGCCATGTAAAGGAAGAACCTTTCTTGAGCTTAGCATTTAACACATGGCCATGGGGGTAAATATTTTGCCCTTAGGATAGAACCACACAAAGAATCAGGATTATCCAGAAGACGCCATGCTTGTTTGGCTAACAATTCCAAATTAAAACAATGAATATCATGAAATCCCATCCCTCCTTGTTTTTTTGGTACACATAATTTCCACCAGGCCATCCAGTGCATCCTCCTCTGATTCTCCTCGTCTCCCCACCAGAAATGCGCTATCGCGTTGATGATTCCTGTACAAAAAAAAGGAATTTTAAAGACCGACATTGCATAGGTGGGTATGGCTTCGATCACAGCCTTGATCAGGATTTCCTTTCCCCCGGTAGACAATAACATTTCCTTCCATCCACTAATTCTTTGGACAATACGTTCAATTAAAAATTGGAAAGAGTCTGTTTTATCTATCCCAACATTTGCTGGAAAACCCAGATATTTATCACTAAGGGCCTCCATCATTATATTTAGTGTTGTACAAAGTTGTGCTCTAATCTCCACCTTCGTGTTAGGACTGAAAAAAATACTGGACTTTTCAACGCTAACTAATTGTCCCGATGCCTCACAATATAGATCAAGCGCAACTTTCGGAGCTTCTACACTTTGTTTGTTAGCTTTCATAAGAATTAAGGAATCATCCACAAAGAGAAGATTAGTTATCGAAGGGGCGTCTCTACAAACTCTTACACCTGAGATTTTTCCATTTTTCTCTGCATGTGACAATAGGGCATTCAAACCTTCAGTGCACAATAAGAAAAGGTATGGTGACAACGGGTCACCCTATCTCAATCCCCTTGTAGGCTTGAAGCTCTCACTTTCCTCTATATTAATTCTAACTCTATATTCGACTGATGAGACACACTGCATAATAAAATTCACCCATTCTTGATGGAAGCCTAGTCCCAACATAATTTCTTTCAGGAAGGGCCACTCTACTCTGTCATAAGCCTTTTGCATATCAAGTTTAATAGCGCACAAACCTTCCCAACCTTCTCTCTTATTTTTGATTGTGTGAAAGCATTCGTAAGCAACAAGAATATTATTAGTGATCAGTCTGACAGGCACAAAGTACTTTGAGTAGGGCTAATAATATCAGGCAAAAGGATCTTCAAACGGGAAGCCACCATTTTTGCAATTATTTTATATAGCGCACTACATAAGCTTATTGGCCTGAATTGGGTTACCTTTTTCGGTGAGTTGATCTTTGGGATCATCAACATTGTAGTATCGTTCCAGCCATCTGGGGTGGTACATGTATTGATTGCTTGTAGGACCTCCTCAACCAGATCATCCCCTAGCATGGGCCAGAATCTTTTATAGAAGATAGCATGTAATCCATCTTAGCCTGGGGCTTTTAGATCCCCGATATCAAACAACGCCTTACAAAAGTCTTCGGCCGTATACGGGGCTAGGAGAGTGTTGTTCATCTCAGAAGAAACTCTCCTACGAACAAGGGACAAAACCTCTTGGTTTGGTTGTTGTACTTCCGATGTGAAGAGTTTTGATAAATAATCAGTGATATGGTCCTTCAACTCCTTATCTTCCCTCCAAACTCCCAAATCATCTAGTAATTTTTTAATATTATTCTTTTCTTCCTGGTCGTGGCCGCGTTATGGAAAAACAACGTATTTCAATCCCCATGCATCAACCAATTCGCAAGCCCTCTTTGTAACCAAAAGATTTCCTCTTGGTCCAAAAGGTTCTCAATTACCAGGATAATCTCCTTTTGGCGGCACCGGGATTCAGTATTCATTGGACCACGTCTCTGTCTCTCTAATTCTTTTTTCAATTTTTAATTCTACGCTTAGGACCCTTAAGAATCTCGCCGTCCCATGGTGCGAATCGGCATGCACGGCTTTTGTACGGTCGGCAAGGGAAGGACCAACGCCTGTTCACTTTGCTTTTTCCCAAGATGCCTTCACGATTTCATTAACAGTCTCTTCTTTTAGCCATTTGGCTTCAAATTGTTTTACACACCCTGTCGATCGTCTGAAAATATTATCACCCAAATAGTTCATATCCAGGACCAGCGGACGGTGGTCAGAGCGAACATGTTCTTCGCTAATCATAGCCGCACGAGAAAATTTATGAGCCCACCCTAGATTTCACACCGCACGGTCAAGACGCTCTCGAATGTCACCTCTACTCCAAGTAAAAGGATCGCCAATATATCCTAAATCCTCCAACCCACAGTCTACAAGACATTCACGGAACTCCCTCACCATGCCATTTGGTCTCATATTACCACCCTCTTTCTCCGAACTATATAATATTTCATTGAAACCCCCCAAAATTACCCAAGGATGGTTCCCCTTGCCATGTAGATTATGTATGTCTTCCCAAGATAAACCGTGATCGTTCCAGTTCGGGCGACCATAAAATCCCGTGAACCGCCATTGTACAATATTTTCATTCATGACTAGGACATCAATAAAATAATGTGAAACATAATTCAACTCGATATTATTCGACTTTTGATAAAACATTACAAGACCACCAGCCCAACCATCACTCTCAACTACAAACATGGAATCAAAATTTAAAACACGACGTAGCTCATTGGCTTTACATTTATTCAAATGGGACTCCGAAAGAAAAACTAAGTCTGCCCTTGTACGCTCCTGCAGGTCCAGGTGCTCACAAACTGCCGTCTGAGAGAGCATGCCATGGCAGTTCCATCCTAAGATTTTTATTTGGCACGACGGTCCTCCTCCTCGGAGGCCGCCGATGCGCCATTATCACCCTTCTCTTCTCCAACCAATTCCACCCCTTGCAGACCATACTCTTGTTCTTGTTCATCGGTCTCCTTTGCGACATGCATTACCATGCCCTCTCTATCTTGCATTGTCTCAACTCTGCCCATGCAAACCCATTTGAAGGAGATATCACCATATAGTATGCGCTCGTAACTGTCCATGGTCCTCTCAAAAGAAAACTCATTATCGCTACCCGTCCGACGTGCAATAAAACTATGAGTTCTTTTTATACCCAGGACTTGTTTGCGTGCCTCCTCATATCTGTCCATGTTCCCTCTCTTTTTCTCTTTCTTTCCCTTATTCCGTGTGTGTACGTGTGTTGGCTTCTTTACAGCATTGAATTTAAAACACGTGTTCGCAAATTCGATGTCCCCCGCAGAGATCCTCGCCGCGACGGCACTTGACAGGACATCAAGTACACCTGGCTGGAAAAGAAGATGGCCAGCTCCAAGGTCCGTCTTTTTTGCGTTACTAGGTGCGCCATTCACCTGGTTCACCCCCTGCCCAAACGCATGCATTTTACCTTTATCATCATCAGTAGGAGTAGCGACCAACTTTGGGTGCTCCAGCGGACAACCAAAGAGCTCCCCAGACGATAGAGGAAGTGGCCGTGGAACATCACACCTCGCCAGCCCCTGACCCTCCTGGTCAAGGTTGACGCAAGTGGAGTCAGCGCCCAGCCGGTCCTCTTGACCAGGCACTGAACCAGAGAAAGCCCACACCATGGCCTACTGAACCCGGCCCTCCTGGCCGAGCGGGACGGCCTGGGCGTTCTCCGTGTCTGCCGTGCTGGCAGTGGTCGCCTTGACGGAAGTAGCAGCCCCTTTATCATAGACCGTGAGACCGCACACAGCAGTGGCTACCTTGACGACGTTCATGGGCTTGGTGTTGTTGTTATTGACATGCCTGTAGACGTATTCTTGTCTCCCCGAGAGGAGTTCCCGAAGATGAGACCCCTCTTATTTACACCTTGGCTCGTCCAGTAGGGCACAACATTAAGATTACTAGGAAAACAAACTACTCTCTTCTCACTTGGGATTTTACAGAACCTCTCAGAGGTATGACCTACAATCCCACAACACTCACAGTACAAAGGTAGTTTCTCATACTTTACATCAAATTTGAGTATCTCTGAACTACCTAAAGGAGTAAATTCTACGAAGCTCTTCAGTGGTTCATGCAATAAGATCTTCACATGCACACGCAATTTTTTTTCAACAATTACATGGTTACACTGCGATACCTTCAGCACTTCTCCGAACTGATCCTCGAGAGACCAACCTATACTCTCCGTTTTGAGCTCAAACGGAAGATCGCGTACCTAGACCCAAATGGCCATGACGCCAAGGTCTACCTCCGTCGGGTCGCCCTTGTCGTCGAACTCGGCAAAGATGAGCCCATCCCTCTTGAAGTGCCATGGCTGCGCCTTTAGCACAAACCGATGGTCGCTCTCAGCGGCGAAATTGAGGATGAACCTCCCGTTGTTGCTGGCCACCTCTTGGATGGTGACCACCCCTTGGTTCTTCCAAGCCGTGTTCTAGAGATCATTGACAATGACCCTCGGTTCGGCCTGGAAAGGGGACAAGAGGCGGCCAACCACCAGGACCCTGTTGATGGCTTTGCGAGCAGCCTCCATATCAATGACGAGAGGCCAGCCCTCACCTCGGGTGCACCCTAACATCGACCCAGGTTTGACAATGGCCGGCGAGGAACACACCCCTGCCATTGCAGCTGTCTACTCACTTTTTCTCCTTGACCCGACATTGTACCCTCTCCTAGGTTGCAACGAGATGTAGGAGGAGCAGAGAGTAGATAACTCTGCACTGGCAAGAAGAATGACAAAGACCGACCTCTCCCAAACCCACAAATATAGTCACCCAGGATCCCTTTCCACATGGCCTCAAATGCAGATTTGAAGGTATTAATCACAAATAAAAGGCCATTAATGAGCAGTTTCCTAATAACTGCTACGAAAAAATCTCCCTTTCCCCAAAATGAATCACGAACGGCAAGTGCTGGATCCAAAACCGGATCCTTAATCAACTTCCGCTGAAAACTCGTACTGTAATCTAGAGAGAGAAAATAAACTACCAAATTTGTAGAACCTACGGTTGACTCCCGAGCGGAATCAACGCCCGCCTTCTCCAAATCGCTCCCCTCTGATCCAGCAAGACACATGGCTCCTCTCAATCCTATCCTATCTTTACCTAATAATAAAGGATGGAGGCTTTCATAGTTCTTCATAAGTCACTCTTTTACATCCGTTGATTTTATGTTAACCGTAAAGATTGACGGCCGAGATTTAAATATAGATCTATACGACGAATCAGGCCATAACAAGGAAAGGAGGAAGATTCCTCGTGTTTGTATTGTTGGGGAACGTAGTAATTTCAAAATTTTCCTACGCACACACAAAATCATGGTGATGCATAGTAAGGAGAGGGGAGAGTGTGTCCACGTACCCTCGTAGACCGAAAGCGGAAGCGTTAGCACAATGCGGTTGATGTAGTCGTACGTCTTCACGGCCCGACCAATCAAGCACCGAAAGCACGACACCTCTGAGTCCTTGCACACGTTCAGCTCGATGACGTCCCTCGAACTCCAATCCAGCCGAGTGTCGAGGGAGAGTTCCGTCAGCACGACGGCATGGTGACGATGATGATGTTCTACCGTCGCAGGGCTTCGCCTAAGCACTGCTACGATATTATCGAGGAGGACTATGGTGGAGGGGGGCACCGCACACGGCTAAGAGATCAATGATCAATTGTTGTGTCTATGGGGTGCCCCCCTACCCCGTATATAAAGGAGCAAGGGGGAAGGCGGGCGGCCTAGGAGGAGGGCGCGCCAAGGGGGCAGTCCTACTCCCACCGGGAGTAGGACTCCTCCTTTCCTTGTGGGAGTAGGAGAAGGGAAGGAAGAAGGAGAAGGAAGGAAGGGGGGCCCCCCTCCCTAATCCAATTCGGACTAGTCCATGGGGAGGGGTGCGGCCACCCTTTGGAGCATTTCTCTCCTTTCCCGTATGGCCCATTAAGGCCCAATACGAATTCCCGTAACTCTCCCGTACTCCGAAAAATACCCGAATCATTCGGAACCTTTCGGATGTCCGAATATAGTCGTCCAATAAATTGATATTTACGTCTCGACCATTTCGAGACTCTTTGTCATGTCCCCGATCTCATCCGGGACTCCGAACTCCTTCGGTACATCAAAACACATAAACTCATAATATAACCGTCATCGAACTTTAAGCGTGCGGACCCTACGGGTTCGAGAACTATGTAGACATGACCGAGACACGTCTCCAGTCAATAACCAATAGCGGAACCTGGATGCTAATATTGGCTCCCACATATTCTATGAAGATCTTTATCGGTCAAATCGCATAACAACATACGTTGTTCCCTTTGTCATCGGTATGTTACTTGTCCGAAATTCGATCGTCGGTATCTCAATACCTAGTTCAATCTCGTTACTGGCAAGTCTCTTTAGTCGTTACGTAATGCATCACCCCGTAACTAACTCATTAGATACATTGTTTGCAAGGCTTATAGTGATGTGCATTACCGAGAGGGCCCAGAGATACCTCTCCGACAATCGGAGTGACAAATCCTAATCTCGAAATACGTCAACTCAACAAGTACCTTCGGAGACACCTGTAGAGCACCTTTATAATCACCCAGTTACGTTGTGACGTTTGGTAGTACACAAAGTGTTCCTCCGGTAAACGGGAGTTACATAATCTCATAGTCATAGGAACATGTATAAGTCATGAAGAAAGCAATAGCAACATACTAAACGATCAAGTGCTAAGCTAACGGAATGGGTCAAGTCAATCACATCATTCTCCTAATGATGTGATCCCGTTAATCAAATGACAACTCATTTCTATGGTTAGAAAACTTAACCATCTTTGATTCACGAGCTAGTCAAGTAGAGGCATACTAGTGACACTCTGTTTGTATATGTATTCACACATGTATTATGTTTCCGGTTAATACAATTCTAGCATGAATAATAAACATTTATCATGATATAATGAAATAAATAATAACTTTATTATTGCCTCTAGGGCATATTTCCTTCAGTCTCCCACTTGCATTAGAGTAAATAATCTAGTTCACATCGCCGTGTGATTTAACACCAATATTCACATCTGTATGTGATTAATACCCATAGTTCACATCGTCATGTGATAAGCACCCAAAGGGTTTACTAAAGTCAATAATCTAGTTCACATCGCTATGTGATTAACACCCAAAGAGTACTAAGGTATGATCATGTTTTGCTTGTGAGAGAAGTTTAGTCAACGGGTCTGTCACATTCAGAGCCGTATGTATTTTGCAAATATTCTGTGTCTACAATGCTCTGCACGGAGCTACTCTAACTAATTGCTCCCACTTTCAATATGTATCCAGATTAAGACTTAGAGTCATCTGGATCAGTGCCAAAACTTGTATCGACGTAACCCTTTATGACGAACCTTTTCTCACCTCCATAATCGAAAAACATATCCTTATTCCACTAAGGATAATTTTGACCAATGTCCAATGATCTACTCCTAGATCACTATTGTACTCCCTTGCCAAACCAGGGCAGAGTATACAATAGGTCTGGTCCATAGCATGGCATACTTTTATAGAACCTATGACTGATGCATAGGGAATGACTTTCATTCTCTTTCCATTTTCTGCCGTTGTCGGGATTTGAGTCTTACTCAATTTCATAACTTTGCAACACAAGCAAGAACTCTTTCTTTGACTGTTCCATTTTGAACTACTTCAAAATCTTGTCAAGGTATGTACTCATTAAAAATCTTATCAAGCGTCTTGATCTATCTCAATAGATCTTGATTCTCAATATGTAAGTAGCTTTACCGAGGTCTTTCTTTTAAAGAACTCCTTTCAAACACTTCTTTATGCTTTTCAGAAAAAATCTACATCATTTCTGATCAACAATATGTCACTCACATATACTTATCAGAAAGGCTATAGTGCTCCCACTCACTTTGTTATAAATACAGGCTTCACTGCAAGTCCGTATAAAACTGTATGCTTTGATCAACTTATCAAAGCGTATATTCCAACTCCGAGATGCTTGCACCAGTCCATAGATGGATCGCTGGAGCTTGTACATTTTGTTAGCACCTTTAGGATTGTCAAAACCTTCTAGTTGCATCATATACAACTCTTCTTTAAGAAAACCATTAAGGAATGCAGTTTTGACATCCATTTGCCAGATTTCATAAAATGTGGCAATTGCTAACATGATTCGGACAGACTTAAGCATCGCTACAGTTGGGAAAATCTCATTGTAGTCAACACCTTGAACTTGTCGAAAACCTTTTTTGCGACAAGTCGAGCTTTGTAGATAATAACACTACTATCAACGTCCATCTTCCTCTTGAAGATCCATTTATTTTCTATGGCTTGCCGATCATCGGGCAAGTTCACCAAAGTCCACACTTTGTTCTCATATATGGATCCTATCTCAGATTTCATGGCCTTCAAGCCATTTCGCGGAATCTGGGTTCATCATCGCTTCCTCATAGTTCATAAGTTCATCATGGTCTAGTAACATGACTTCCAGAACAGGATTACCGTACCACTCTGGTGCGGGCCGTACTCTGGAAGACCTACGAGGTTCTTTAGTAACTTGATCTGAAGTTTCATGATCATCATCATTAGCTTCCTCACTAATTGGTGTAGGAATCACTGGAACTGATTTCAGTGATGAACTATTTTCCAATTCAGGAGAAGGTACTATTACCTTATCAAGTTCTACTTTTCTCCCACTCACTTCTTTCGAGAGAAACTCCTTCTCTAGAAAGGATCCATCTTAGCAACGAATATCTTGCTTTTGGATTTGTGATAGAAGGTGTACCCAATAGTTTCCTTTGGGTATTCTATGAAGACGCACTTCTCCGATTTGGGTTCGAGCTTATCAGGTTGAAATTTTTTCACATAAGCATCGCAGTCCCAAACTTTAAGAAACGACAACTTTGGTTTCTTGCCAAACCACAGTTCATAAGGCGTTGTCTCAAATGGATTTTGATGGTGCCCTATTTAAAGTGAATGCAACTGTCTCTAATGCATAACCCCAAAACGATAGTGGTAAATCGGTAAGATACATCATAGATTGCATCATATCCAATAAAGTGCGGTTATGACGTTTGGACACACCATTACGCTGTGGTGTTCCATGTGGCGTGAGTTGTGAAACTATTCCACATTGTTTTATATGAAGGCCAAACTCGTAACTCAAATATTCTCCTCCAAGATCAGATCGTAGAAACTTTATTTTCTTGTTACGATGATTCTCCACTTCACTCCGAAATTATTTGAACTTTTCAAATGTTTCAGACTTGTGTTTCATTAAGTAGATATACCCATATATGCTGAAATCATCTGTGAAGGTCAGAAAATAACGATACTTGCCACGAGCATCAACACTCATTGGATCGCATACATCGGTATGTATTATTTCCAATAAGTCAGTAGCTCGTTCCATTGTTCCGTAGAATGGAGTTTTAGTCATCTTGCCCATAAGGCATGGTTCGCAAGCATCAAATGATTCATAATCAAGTGATTCCAAAAGTCCATTTTTATGGAGTTTCTTCATGCGCTTTACACCGATATGACCCAAACGGCAGTGCCACAAACATGTTGCACTATCATTATCAACTTTGCATCTTTTGGCATCAATATTATGAATATGTGTATCACTACGATCGAGATCCAACAAACTATTTTCATTGGGTGTATGACCATTGAAGGTTTTATTCATGTAAACAGAACAACAATTATTCTCTAACTTTAAATGAATAACCGTTTTGCAATAAACATGATCAAATCATATTCATGCTCAACGCAAACGCCAAATAACATTTATTTAGGTTTAACTCTAATCCAAAAAGTATAGGGAGTGTGCGATGATGATCATATCAATCGTGGAACCACTTTCAACACACATCGTCACTTCACCCTCAACTAGTCTCTGTTTATTCTGTAACTCCCGTTTCAAGTTACTAATTTTTAGCAACCGAACAAGTATCAAATACTCAGGGGCTACTATAAACACTAGTAAGGTACACATCAATAACCTATATATCAAATATACCCTTGTTCATTTTGCCATCCTTCTTATCCACCACATATTCAGGGCATTTCCGCTTCCAGTGACCATTTTCTTTGCAGTGTAAGCACTCAGTTTCAGGCTTTCGTCCAGCTTTGGGCTTCTTCGTGGGAGTGACAACTTGCTTGTCATTCTACTTGAAGTTCCCTTTCTTTCCCTTTGCCCTTTTCTTGAAACTAGTAGTCTTGTCAATCATCAACACTTGATGCTCTTTCTTGATTTCTACCTTCATCGATTTCAATATCACGAAGAGCTCGGGAATCGTTTTCGTCATCCCTTGCATACTATAGTTCATCACAAAGTTCCAGTAACTTGGTGATGGTGACTAGAGAACTCTGTCAATCACTATCTTATCTGGAAGATTAACTCCCACTTGATTCAAGCGATTGTAGTACCCAGACAATCTGATCACATGCTCACTAGTTGAGCAATTCTCCTCCATCTTTTAGCTATAGAACTTGTTGGAGACTTTATAGCTCTCAACTCGGGTATTTGCTTGAAATATTAACTTCAACTCCTGGAACATCTCATATGGCCCATGACGTTCAAAACGTCTTTGAAGTCCCGATTCTAAGCCGTTAAGCATGGTGCACTAAACTATCAATTAGTCATCATTTTGAGCTAGCCAAACATTCATAACGTCTGCATCTGCTCCTGCAATAGGTCCATCACCTAGCGGTGCATCAAGGACATAATTCTTCTGTGCAACAATGAGGACAATCCTCAGATCACGGATCCAATCTGCATCATTGCTACTAACATCTTTCAACACGGTTTTCTCTAGGAACATATCAAAATAAACATATGAAAGCAATAACGCGACCTATTGATCTACAGCATAATTTGCAAAATACTATCAGGACTAAGTTCATGATAAATTTAAGTTCAATTAATCATATTATTTAAGAACTCCCACTTAGATAGACATCCCTCTAGTCATCTAAGTGATCGCGTGATCCAAATCAACTAAACCATAACCGATCATCACGTGAGATGGAGTAGTTTTCAATGGTGAACATCACTATGTTGATCATATCTACTATATGATTCACGCTCGACCTTTCGGCATCCAGTGTTCCGAGGCCATATCTGCATATGCTAGGCTCGTCAAGTTTAACCTGAGTATTCCGCGTGTGCAAAACTGGCTTGCACCCGTTGTAGATGGACGTAGAGCTTATCACACCCGATCATCACGTGGTGTCTGGGGACGACGAACTTTGGCAACGGTGCATACTCAGGGAGAACACTTTTATCTTGAAATTTAGTGAGAGATCATCTTATAATGCTACCGTCAATCAAAACAAAATAAGATGTATAAAAGATAAACATCATATGCAATCAAAAATATGTGACATGATATGGCCATCATCATCTTGTGCCTTTGATCTCCATCTCCAAAGCATCGTCATGATCTCCATCATCACCAACATGACACCATGATATCCATCATCTTGATCTATATCAATGTGTCGGCACATGGTCGTCTCGCCAACTATTGCTCTTGCAACTATTGCTATCGCATAGCGATAAAGTAAAGCAATTACTTGGCGCTTGCATCTTATGCAATAAAGAGACAATCATAAGGCTTCTGCCAGTTGCCAATAACTTCAACAAAACATGATCATCTCATACAACAACTTATATCTCATCACTTCTTGACCATATCACATCACAACATGCCCTGCAAAAACAAGTTAGCCGGCCTCTACTTTGTTGTTGCAAGTTTTACGTGGCTGCTACGGGCTGAGCAAGAACCGTTCTTATCTATGCATCAAAACCACAACGATAGTTCGTCAAGTTAGTGTTGTTTTAACCTTCTCAAGGACCGGACGTAGCCACACTCGGTTCAACTAAAGTTTGAGAAACTGCCACCCGCCAGCCACCTGTGTGCAAAGCACGTCGGTAGAACCAGTCTCGCGTAAGCGTACGCGTAATGTCGGTCCGGGCTGCTTCATCCAACAATACTGTCGAACCAAAGTATGACATGCTAGTAAGCAGTATGACTTGTATCTCCCACAACTCACTTGTGTTCTACTCGTGCATATAACATTAACGCATAAAACCTTGGCTCGGATGCCATTGTTGGGGAACGTAGTAATTTCAAAATTTTCCTACGCACATGCAAGATCATGGTGATGCATAGCAACAAGAGGGGAGAGTGTGTCCACGTACCCTCGTAGACCGAAAGCAGAAGCGTTAGCACAACGCGGTTGATGTAGTCGTACGTCTTCACAGCCCGACCGATCAAGCACCGAAAGCACGGCACCTCCGAGTTCTTGCACACGTTCAGCTCGATGACGTCCCTCGAACTCCGATCCAGCCGTGTGTCAAGGGAGAGTTCCGTCAGCACGACGGCGTGGTGACGATGATGATGTTCTACCGTCGCAGGGCTTCGCCTAAGCACTGCTACAATATTATCGAGGAGGACTATGGTGGAGGGGGGCACTGCACACGGCTAAGAGATCAATGATCAATTGTTGTGTCTATGGGGTGCCCCCCTGCCCCCGTATATAAAGGGGCAAGGGGGGAGGCGGCCGGCCTAGGAGGAGGGCGCGCCAAGGGGGCAGTCCTACTCCCATCGGGAGTAGGACTCCTTTCCTTGTGGGAGTAGGAGAAGGGAAGGGAGAAGGAGAAGGAAGGAAGGGGGCGCCCCCCTCCCTAATCCAATTTGGACTAGTCCATGGGGAGGGGTGCGGCCACCCTTTGGGGCCTTTCTCTCCTTTCCCGTATGGCCCATTAAGACCCAATACGAATTCCTGTAACTCTCCGGTACTCCGAAAAATACCCGAATCACTTGGAACCTTTCCGATGTCTGAATATAGTCGTCCAATATATCGATCTTTACGTCTCGACCATTTCGACACTCCTCGTCATGTCCCCGATCTCATACGAGACTCCGAACTCCTTCAGTACATCAAAACACATAAACTCATAATATAACTGTCATCGAACTTTAAGCGTGCAGACCCTACGGGTTCGAGAACTATGTAGACATGACCGAGACACGTCTCCGGTCAATAACCAATAGCGGAACCTGGATGCTCATATTGGCTCCCACATATTCTATGAAGATCTTTATCGGTCAAACCGCATAACAACGTACGTTGTTCCCTTTGTCATCGGTATGTTACTTGTCCGAGATTCGATCGTCGGTATCTCAATACCTAGTTCAATCTCGTTGCCGGCAAGTCTCTTTAGTCATTACGTAATGCATCATCCCGTAACTAACTCATTAGCTACATTGCTTGCAAGGCTTATAGTGATGTGCATTACCTAGAGGGCCCAGAGATACCTCTTCGACAATCGGAGTGACAAATCCTAATCTCGAAATGCGTCAACTCAACAAGTACCTTCGGAGACACCTGCAGAGCACCTTTATAATCACCCAGTTACGTTGTGACGTTTGGTATCGCACAAAGTGTTCCTCCGGTAAACGGGAGTTACATAATCTCATAGTCATAGGAACATGTATAAGTCATGAAGAAAGCAATAGCAACATACTAAACGATCAAGTGCTAAGCTAACGGAATGGGTCAAGTCAATCACATCATTCTCCTAATGATGTGATCCCATTAATCAAATGACAACTCATGTCTATGGTTAGGAAACTTAACCATCTTTGATTCACGAGCTAGTCAAGTAGAGGCATACTAGTGACACTCTGTTTCTATGTATTCACACATGTATTATGTTTCCGGTTAATACAATCCTAGCATGAATAATAAACATTTATCATGATATAAGGAAATAAATAATAACTTTATTATTGCCTCTAGGGCATATTTCCTTCATGTATGCCTGGAGCCCTCCCTCTTGCGTCCTGTTGCGTTCAGCCAATAATAAATACAGAGAAACCACGAAGGCTACACGATCAGCTACGGCAAAAGTAAAAAAAATGACAAGACATATGCCAAAGACATATCCGAGGACCAGCTATGGCCACCCCAGCCAAGCGATGTCTCCTCACGCTACCTGTTGGCAGTTACTCTGATCCTCAGAACCGGCTCGTCGCGCGACCTCGATAGTGGCGCCCAAGCCCAAGTTTGTTCCCTGGAACCACGACAGGTGGATGCATTAGGAGTTCAGGACCTGTGAGATGTGATCATGAATGGGTGGGTCAAAGTTGAGATTCCTAGACAGACGCAGACGGCACCGTGTTGGCTGAAACTCGACGTGCTAGCAGGAAATTCAAACCGATCAGACAGTGCAACCATTCCGGCTCGATGGGACCATGGAGCTCCGGATCGAAACGACAACGACAACGGGGTGACATCAACAAGGCCGTTGCCTCCCTGCAATCTACTGTTAACACGACGGCATGCACACCACACCTCCACACCACGCCGCTGAGATTGCCTCAATCATACGAATTTTTTGGCAGCGCAGTTTATGGACCGTGGCGGCTGGCGACGACAGCGAACAACAGGCCGGAGTTCATGCAGTTGACACATCGATGGTTACCAGCCAGTGGCAATGCCAGGCACGCCCTTGACCCCGACAACCCCCACCTGCACCTCAGCGCCAGGGTAGTGGTCGAGAAGCACTCGGCGCAAAGTTTGTCCTCACTTCCTGTCTCCTGAGTAGCCGAGTCCCTTGTCATTTCCTTGGCGACGGTGTCTGGGCTTGAGCCTGTGCATAGGCATCGGCGTCGGCTTATCGACGCTGGCCGTTGGAATTCTTCTGGGTCGATGGAGTACAACACACCAGCAGCAGAGCAGTACGTGTGTACGTCAATTCGTGAACATGGGCTTATGCATGCAACGTGCCTCAAGATGAACCTAATAACTCCTAATGCAAGGTACAAGGCAGCGGGGGCCACTACTTTGTACGTGATGAAAGTAAAAATCGTTTGGGCTGGGGGAGCCGCGGCCCTGTCCGATGTCTGTTCGTTTGTGCCCTTTGGGGTTGTATAAATAGCTGCAGTTATCATTCAATAAAGTCTCTCGTTCTTTACTTCTGTCTCTAAACAGTTCGCTCTCCTCCTTGAGCGACGCAAGCATCGCTCCCGATCTGTCGCCCCCGGCAAAATCCGCCTCGATCTCTCCTTGAACTCCTCCCACTCCCTCACGCTGAAGAGGGAACGAGATCGTCTGACTTAGAAGAAACTACTGCCAAGGGACGTCCTACACCCAGCGTCGTTGATCTACATCCGACGACACTCGCTACCAGCGCCACTTCCACTCGCATGGACACGAAAACAAGCCGTCCATACGGTACGCCCAGAACTCCTCGCTCTCGCGCCACTGCATCTGTTCGGCCGGTCGCTCTGGCCTCGCTCCTTCAGGGCGCGACGGGGAAGAGCAGCCGCTGCTCCTCCAAGGCGCGACGCTGGCCGGCGGGGAAGAGCAGCCGCTGCTCCTTCAGGGCAGGACGCATCCTAGCCGCGCCCCAGAGCCGCGGAGCCGCCGAGCTATCGAGGCCACGAAGCCCGCGCTATCTCCGTCAGGCCGCGACGCGCCTAGCTGTGGAGGGGGCGGAGCAAGCCACTGCCCCGCGACGCGCCGAAGCAAGCATCGTCGCGCCGTCGGCTACTCAGGCTCTGGACTTCTATTGGAAGTTCCCTGCTACTTGCCACTTCCCTGCTATTTAGTTGGACAGAACAGAGGAAGCAATGGCAGCAGAGACAAAGCGAAATGCCAAATTGAGATTGTAATTGGTGTAAATCAAAAGTAATGTGTAATGAATGGTGTGACTGAACTTAAATTCAGTTTGCAATGTCATTTGAGAGTGGAGTTGAGTGAAAAGTTTTACTGAATTTTTGTTTGGTTGTTGAGTTTGATTTGACTGAATGTTCCATTTGAGAGTGAAGTTGAGCGATTCCAGGACTACAAAGACCAACAAGTCACAATGCTTGATTTGGCTGTTGAATGTACAACTATCATATAAAGTGACACTTCAACAGAGGTCTTGCATATAGAACAAAATAGATGCCAAAATAGGGTAATATATCTCTAGGAGATATGGGAAAATGTTATCTTGAACTGAACTTGGACTGAACTCAATGTCAAGTGTTGCCCAGAACTGAACTTGCCCACCAATGTTTGTTTGCTCTCTCATTCATTTGCCCAAAAACAACAGTACTTCACCATGACCCAGTGAAAAGATCATCCGTAATTGGCCCCTGAAAATTAAATAAATAAGAATACCGTATGAGCAAGATTTTGCAATCTCTAGTTGGACCATTTTAGATTTTTAAACTACAGGAGCAAGATTATACCATCAGCAACTGAGTGAAGCTAAGGTTGGTCTTGTAACCTTCAGGCACCTCCACATTATCCCTATAAACTCTTATCATTTGCAACTTGTGCACCACCACCATCACCTGCCACTTCCCCGACCTCCCGCATCTTTGTTGTGAAAAAAAATTGAAGGTTGTGAGAATTAGTGGACATAATGATAACACCGAAAGCATTTTATTGTTTAGCAACATACCTCTTCAACCAACTATGATGTAGCTCTGCTTTCTCTCTTTTTCCTAGCCTTGTGCTTCTTATCAAGCCAATTTTGTTTTCGTTTTGAACTCTTTGTTTGGACCTCCTTTTTCTTTAGACGTGCATTAGTCAACAAGTCATTTGATGGGCTAGCATTTGTCGGAATTATACATGAATACTCCAATGTGCTTGCACATGCATTAATTTTTTCTTCAATTTGCTGTCGTCTGATGGTTGATGGATGGTGCCAAGCGAAGGACATCCCTCTGACTTGGAATCGCCAACGTCAGAGGATCTCGTTCCGCTGAAGAGGGCCACCTCGTAGCCCCCTCCAGTAGTCGATCCCCTCTGCTCTGGCGAGATCACTGACGGCGAATCCACCATCTCACGCTCATTCATCCTCTATCGCCGCCAGATCGCCTTGGCGATCATGGGAGCCCCGAGGGGGTTTTCTGTAAAAGGGCACCCTCATTCGGTTTTTCGTGTAAAAGGAAGTTTGTCTCTTTTTTTTTGCGATCAAGGAAGTTTGTCCTTCACGCGTCTTGTTCCGATGTCGTACCCGTATTCGGCCGTATATCGAAGGTAGACTGTGCAATATTCCAGCGTGGACACAGGATACCGGATCACGAAGCGTGAAGGCAGGCCCAGAATAACGTGCACACTGGACGCCATGCGCTGAAAATCCGCTCGCCTAGCCCCCCTCTCTCCCTCTCTATATAGGCACCCTGCATCATAAGGATGGACTTGGTTGATGCTATCTCGCACAAATGGACTTGGTTCTAACTAGACTGTTGGCGGGTGAAAACATATACGTACATTGGAACTTCAACAAGCACCACCAGGTTAAATCAATTATACCAGTAGAATTTCCCCTGATTGCATCCGTCATTTACCAGTTGAATCATACAAACACAGCCAGTGCCTGTGTGAATTCCTCTAACTGTATTTGTCTAAGTTTGCTGTTCTGAACAAACTAGGAGAAAACAAACCTGCAACATTGCTTTGAGCAGATGGTACATAATCTTGAAAATGCACATCCAACTTGTGCAGTGCCAATATTACCAGCAGATTTCAACACAAATCTGACATCAGATAAGCAGGTCCAATATTTGTCAAGAGATTGGCAGAATGTGGCACTGCGGTCTTAAAGATTGACAATGCCGACAACACGAGATGAGTCAAAAACTAAAACAGTAGTAAAACTCAAACTTAGACTGCATAGTAGTTACACAATACCATAACAATAAGCAACAAGTGTCGCCCATTGCCTAGAGTGTACAGTTTGACCATAATAATAATAATAATAATTAAGTACTGCCATATGGACTGAAGTAACTAAACAAACTGCTCGAAAGAATGATACTTGAGAGTAGTAGGTAGTAGCAACTGGGAACTGAATCTTGTATTAAATCTCCGGTCTGCTCCAAGGTGACCTTCCATCAGTAGCGGTCATCATATGAGCGAGCACCCCGAGTGGGACGATCATAGGGAGCAGGCCTATCTCGGTAACTCGCGCCAAGGCGAGCAGGTCCACCACTCCCATATCTGTCACCATTCGCCACACGTGGACCACCCCTGCCATAACCACCAGTGCCTCTAGATTCATCACGGTAATAACTTCCACCTGGCCGCCCTCCATCTCTCTCATAGCTTCTATCCCTGGCAAAGCCACCTGATGCATAACGATCACCAGCACCATATCTGTCGCCAGAAAAACGATCAGCAGCTGGAGGATAGCGATCGCGTCCACCACCATAACGATCATCAGCATAGCGGCCACCATCATAACGATCATCAACATAGCGATTACCAAAACGGTCTGATCCTCCAAAGCGGTCACCACGCCCACCAGCGCCATTGCCATACCTGGAAGGGGGAGAGTACCTTCCAGGCCTACCTCCATCAGAATAAGGACATTCACGAGCCCAGTGTCCAGGGCGTCCACACTTAAAGCAATCATCACTTGCAGCGGGTACCATGTCAGCTGCACCACGATATCCACCTCTAGCACCAGATGAGTAACTACTACCCCCATATCCATAGCCACCATCATCACTGTTCATCCTAGGTTGAGCTTTGTTCACAGAAATGGTCCGACCATCTAGTTCTCCATTGTGCATTTCCCGGATCGCAACATCCACAGCCCAAGGTTCCGAGAATGTAACAAACCCAAACCCACGGGAGCGGCCTGTGTCTCTTTCTGTTACAACCTATACATACAATGAAAGTGAACTCATGGGAAGATAGTAACTGCATATAATAGTGAACAGCCAAAAAAAATCCAACACTAGCAACAGCATGCACATGCAAATCAGGCCATAGGGAAATGACGACAGCTGGTAAGTATGTCAAGCATGGTAACCAGTGAAACTATCTCACAAGACTGGAGGAACACAGTCAATCTTTATGCCACTGCTCAATTATTGTAAGTAAATGTCAGTATCTCCTTTATCTGCCCCAACAATGCTATCCAGAAGGCATACTATGGGCAACAGGTCAGAACTGGAAGCATGTGACACTGTGACCACAACAATGCCATCAATGAGTCCTAGAAGATATCAGTTGCGCTGACAAAACAAACTGAACACTTCAATGTGCCGCTCATGTGCGACATGAATGAGTAAACTCCACATCCAACAAATTGGACGAGGCCAGTTACTTTGGTCGGTGCTGCAGGCACAAAACAATAACTTTACACCTGAAGTTCTAACACGAAGCTAATCGGACCTTAGTTAGTCTGCCACATTCCTTCAGGAAAACATAGTTGCAATACCTAAAGGCATCCTTATCAATCACTGCTCTTTGTTCATGTACGGGTATGTGTCCATTTGAAGGGGAAGGGGCATTTGAAGACTGAGAACAATGGCCTTCCAAGCGACTGTAGGAATAAAATAGCACACAACACTCACTCTGAAGCATCACTTGTAATAAATCACTAACCAAGGACAACAAACAAAGCTGCATCTGCCTTTCATATCAGAACTGATCCAGAGCATTGCCATTATGCAGCAAAACCTGCATTAATTTCATACCCAACACTGTGGTCATGTTTAGCTCTGTAGAATTGATTAGCCATGGCAATGAAAATTTGTTTGATGTACTGACATCAGTCAGCTTAAACACTACCCATGCCATGGCAAAGGAGGAGCACTGCTTCTGCCCAAAAGCATCTACCAAATTTGCTAACAGTACCGTTACTTCATATTGAATTTTATAGGACCCATCACCGCAAAAATGTATAACGATGAGCTCGAATTGACTAATATGTTTCATTTCCTTCAACTTCAAAAACTTCCTAAAATATAAAACTGGGGGTGACTGCAGGCTCTGTGAATCAGTAACTGCTATTAGATTGAAATTAGAAAACAAGATAAACTCAATAGCATTTTGCTAAGAGCATAAACAAACAATTAACACACCTAGGCGTCATAACTTGCTAATAAACACAGCTATGCTTGGAAATTCGTTGAGAAACAGGTTAATAATATAATCATCATCATACTTGCAAATGAGATGGTTCCACCTAACACTGAATGAACCATAAAGAAAGTAAGGACTGTCCAACCTGAAATTGTTTATCAGATCACGCTCTTCCAGACACCCCTAAGCAACAATAATAACGTAACATAACTGAATCATGCACTGAGTAACCATCAAACATAATACTAAGTTACAGCAAATAGCGAAACGGCAGTTTCACAATTTACCCCCCCCCCCCCCCCCCCCCTCCGCGCCCCCCTTTTTATTTTTACTCCATAACTCACATCAAAATGTTTTAATCATTTCGTCTTATTGATGGGCAGTGCTTTTGATTGGTACAATATGGCTCTTTAATCAAGATTATGTTTGCAACTAATCAGCGGAATTACAGCACAGATGAGTTAAAATGAAGAAACTCTGTAGAGAAATAGGAAAAACCAGCTTAAGGATGAAACTGAAAAAATCGTCACCTATATACAAAACTAAAGACTAAGCGTCGCCAAAATGATCTCAACACAAATCCTCCGACGAGCACGCACAATACAAACAAACGAATGGAGGAATATGGCTAATACCTGCGTCTCGATGACCTTGCCGAACTCGCCGAAAGCTCGCTCCAGCGTGCGCTCCGTGGTGTCCCAGGACAATCCGCCCACGAAGATCCGTCCCACCTCCTTCTCCGTCATCTCCAATCCAATCGAGCCGAAAATTCCCCGACGCCTACACAAGCCACCAAATCACACCGAAAAAGTCAATCAAGATCCTCACCAATCTGTGCCGTGGTGCAGCGCTAATCACGCCCCCTGAGCGCCATGGAAAGTAGGAGACGAGATGGTTCGATGCTTTTACCTTGCGCGGAAACGTAAGGACGGCTCTCTCAGGCTGCGGCGCTAGGGTTTTCAGAAAGAGGGAGAGGGATGAGATGACACGAGCAGAGAGAAAATATCAGGATCTTCTGCATGTATTCCGAATCGCGCTGCACGGAAAGCACGTGTCATGGCTTTAACATCCGATTTATCGGTTTCCAGCAAACATCTTTTTTTTAACAAAGAGGTGGCGCCCGAGGCGCCTTTCATTAACTTCAAGAACAGGTTACGATCATAGTTTTACAATACCTGATATTCAGGTTGCCTATCTTCAACAGCATGGGACAGTGATCAGCTAAGTGAGACTTGTTGCTACACACCATTATAGGGCTAATATTGGATTCTAGAGAGTAAGCTCTAGCTGCATTATTATGAGCCCTACTATTAAGCTCCCTGTGAATGTAACAAACGGTTATCTGAGTTTGGCTAGTAAAAGAGAAGAAGTTTGCCAACTGGTTTCTTATCTCCCAATGACCAGGACATGTAAGAATATCCCTTGCTTGTGCAGCCTGGGCCAAAACCTGATTGTCCGTGAAGAAGATGATGTCTCCTGTTGTGATTTCAGTGACCACTTGAGCAGCTACCTGAAGTTCCATAGCTTCTGCTTAAAGAGGCGATAATGTTTGCTCCTCGAATACATGTATACTAATATTGACCTCCTGCTTGCTTTTCTTCAAGTATTTGTATGAAGATTCCTATGCCTGTAGTATTTTGTCTTTCCACTTTCCATGTTGCATCTGTGAAAACCCTGCACTTTGTGTTAGTAGCTTGCATTGTACTAGCATGATCCATCTGTTGTGAGCTTAATGCTAGATTGATGTTATACTCATCTTTACAAATACCATGTTGTGTTTGTTGTGATTAAAATGTCAGCTCCTAACTGCTTAGAATGGCCTGCATAACCTGGAATACCTGCATAGGCTTGTTCTCTTTCATGTTAAAAAGTGTATCGTTCCTTGCCTTCCATATGCACCAAAGAAAAGTCATTATATTTACCAGAGAGTCCTGTGGTTGCCCTGAGTTAAGAAGCGCATGAATAATTTCTACAATACTAGCATAGTTATTACAAAAAGTTTCAGATTTGATGAACCAAAGATGAGCAACTCGGGCTGCTTTTGCAAATGGGCAATTAAAGAAAATATGCATGTCATCTTCCTCTTGATCACATCTAATGCAACTTTTCTTAATATGCTCAGAATACTTCCCTGATCTCATACCTGTTGGAAGTGCTTTCCTCAAGAGTCTCCAAGCGAAAGCCTGTACTCTTGGAACCATGGCCTTCTCTTTCCAAACCTGCTTGAGCAATTCTTTGATTTCTTGAGGTACCTGCTTAGGCAATGGAGATCCCTGTTGTTGCAAGTCTTGTAGACATGCTTTATATGCAGATTTTGAAGTACATTTTCCCGAAGGATGCAATCTCCAACAGAGGATATCAGCTCCCTCTTGTTGAATAATTGGTACCTGCATAATACTGTTAGCCACCTCATGATCAAAAAGATTATTAATAAGCTCAGCATTCCATATTTTCTGATTCTGGTTCCACAAATCCTTGATCTGAGAAGGATAGACATAATGTCCTGGTTGTATTTGTAAATGCTCATAAATAGATTGCCAATGGGGAAACCAAGGAGTGCTCCAAATAGAAGAATTGCCATCAAGAATTTGATAAACTGAATTTGCTTGAAGGACATGTCTTACCTTTAAAAGTGAAGCCCAGAATCCTGATTTAGGAATGTTACTTTTTGCTCTCCGCATAGAAGTATCAAGAAAATATTTAGACTTAAGTACCTGTGACAAGAAGCTTTGCGGTTTGTCCGCAATTCTCCAAGCTGTAGTCAGAATTAGTCCTCTGTTAACTGCTTGGATGTTCTTGATTCCTAGGCCTCCCTCAACTTTTGGAGTGCAAATGTCCTTCCATGCCGTAAGACAGAGCGGTTTCTTGGATGGGTCCTCTTTTATTCCTGTTCACCAAAAATTTCTAATGATAGCAGTAAGTTTGGCAATTAGTTTTCTAGAGAAAATAATATTTGACATGTAGTACACAAGGATGGAAGCAAAAACTGAACTGATTAGAGTTAATCTAGCTGCATGTGAAAGCTTATTAGCCTTGTAACCAGTCAATTTAACTTTGAATTTATCGACGACAAAGTTATAAGCACTAGATCTATCTTTGTCAGGGAGAATTAAAGGGTGCCCTAAATAGATAGAATTGTTAATAATATCCTGCACCGGGAAGATTCTCTTAATATTCTCCTTATTGATCTCATCAACATTTCTGCTAAAAATAATAGCCGACTTACTCCAGTTTGGCATTTGACCTGAAAGGTTGCAAAACCTTTGAAGGATTTGGTGCATATGCATTGCTTTTGCAGCTGTAGCCTGTTCACAAATCAGTAAATCGTCAGCGAACATTAAGGAGTGAATAGGAGGACATCCTGGTCCTAAAGTTATTCCTGATAACTGGTCAGCACACATGGCTTCCTGTAGAGAGATTGACAACTCATTGATGGCCAAAACAAACAAATAAGGGGACAAAGGACATCCCTGCCTAATACCTCTACTACTCTGGAAGCGTCCATAAGATTGACCATTGATGATGACCGAGAAAGTGGGGATAGCCATGCAAACATAAATTAAATTTATAAAGTGAGCATGCATCCCTTTACGAGTTAACGCCTTAACAATGAAACCCCACTCGATCCTATCAAATGACTTAGCAAGATCTATTTTTACCATAAAAGCAGGATGTTTCCAAGATTTAAGATTAAAGGAATGAGTAATTTCTTGAGCAATAATAATGTTATTACTAATCCTTCTGCCAGGCACAAAAGCTTGTTGAGAGTGATGAATATAGTTAGGCAAGTGCGGTTTAAGCCTGTTCGCAAGTGTTGTAGCGATAATTTTGTAGATTACATTGCAAAGGCTAATAGGTCTAAAATCTTGAGGGATGAGTGGCGCAATTGTCTTGGGAATCAAAACAATATTAGTATCATTCATATGATTAGGGAGGTTACCTTGTATGTAGAAATCTTTGACTACCTTGGTGACATCGTCACCTATCCATTCCCATGCAGCCAAATAGAACTCCACATTAAATCCATCTGGTCCTGGTGAAGCATTCCTTTTAATGGTCTTTAAGGTCTCCAAGATCTCATTTTTATCTGGGATGCTATAAGTAAAGTCACCTTCCTTTTCCTGATAAGATGTGTGCAAGTAAGGCCTGCCATGACTCACATTAGAGGAGGAAAAAAGATTCTGAAAATAATTGATGAAAGTCTTGGCAATAGCATGAGGTTCAATTTGAATATTCTCATTCTCATCCTTAATCGAAACAATTCTAATTTTTCTTCGTTTTAATAACAGCATGATGAAAGTAAGTAGTGTTCCTATCACCATTAACAGCCCAATGTTTTTAGCTCTTTTCCTATAATATTCTGTTAATCTAGTTATGTTTTGATCATACTTACAAATCAGAGAGGCCTCAAGAGAGTGGTTCTGTACCTGTGGTGCCTTCATTTGAATGTTTTTTATTTGCTCACCTAAATTGTCCAGCTCCTGTTGAATTGGTTTTTTCTTTCTGCACCATGTTCTCAAAGATCCTACAAGGTTAGTTGTCCTATTGTGGAAAGCTTTATTTCTAGAAGCAATCCAGACATTTTTTGCATATTCATGAAAATCATTCTCCATAAGCCACCAATTTTCAAATTTAAAATTTCTTCTAGGTTTGCGCATATGGGCATCAGTAGAGAGTAGAATAGGAGCATGATCACTAAGAATGATAGGCAGATTGTAAACATTGGAGTTGGGAAATATCGTACACCATTCAGTGTTAACCAGACATCTATCAAGTCTTTCCATGGTCGGATTAGAAGCATACCTCTTGTTTGTCCAAGTATAAGCTGGGCCACTATATCCTAAGTCAATCAGACCACACTTTTTCACAATACAACGAAAGGCATGCAAACGAGAGTAATTCACAAAGGGAGAACTTTTATCAGCATCATAAAGTATATCATTAAAATCTCCCATACATAGGATAGCATTGCCTTGGTTATCATACACAAAAGAGGCAATACGATCCCAGATATCACTAGTTTGACGATGGTACGGGTCACCATAAATACAAGCAAGAGCAAAAGATACGCTAGATTCTAGATTAACTACAGAGGCAAGGATCACATGGAAGTCCACAAAATGAACATGAACTTGTACATCATCCGTCCACATCAGCCACAGACCTCCTGATTTGCCTCTAGAAGAAACAATTACGCTATCTGCAATGTCAAAAAGATTAAGAAGGTCAGCTCTATTAGTTTTGGAAGATTTAATTTCAGAAATAAAAGTTACCTGAGCATTAGTAGAGCGCATAAGGTTGGCAAGGTAGGTCATCTTCTCACTGCCTAAGCCCTTGCCCTTGCCTCGACAGTTCCACGCTATAAGCTTCATGGCGCCTGTGGTGCCTTATGGGATGGCACCATTGCCCTATCCAGTTCCATTTGTTCTTCACGAAGAGGTTCTGACACAGCCATAGTATCCCCATGTACCATCAAGCTAGGCTTACTCTCACCTTGAAAAGAGGATGGAGTCCCAGCCTTGTAAGTGTCAAGATTAACATCCAGAGCCGACTGATGGTAATCAACAGCGTGAGATTGTGAGAAAGCTCCCATATTAGAGCTAAAAGAAGCTTCGCTGGGAATTGGCGATGAAGTATAAGGAAGTCTATTTGCAGGTGAATCATACTTATTAGGTTCCATCACTAGACCTTCTCTCTTGTGTGGAGGGTGATAGGGGTGAGCCATTTGCCCCATGGTTTGACACTTGTTTCTGCGCACAGAAGGACCAACACCCATCTTCCTTGATGTGCAATAGCGGTGGTCAAAAGAAGAGCCAGTCCCAAAGACAGTACCCTCAAGAGGATTGGAATTGAGAATTCCAAATCCAGGGGGTGGGACATCCCACCCGCTAACTTGACCTCCATGATATTGTCTGTGATCTCCTCCTCCTTGTCCCTTAGCTTCTACTTGTACTCCTCTCGCTGATCCACCATGACATGCTCGCTTGACCCGTGTTTCTTCTCCTTTATCAGTGTGTGTTGAAACCCCCTTTTCCTCTCTTCCTTCACCACTATTGGGTTCAGATTGCATCACATACGCATGACTTTCATCTGCTCTGTCCGTATTTCCTTGGCCAACATTGATTTGGTGTTGTGGAACTTTATGAGTACAGTCAGGGGTGGTCCACTTCAGTGGCGGAGACAGGCTATTTTGCATATGTTGTTGGGACATAGCAGGTTCAAGCTTCTGTATATTATTCATATTTTGAAATGGCGTTGCTTCTTCTCTCACTGAGTTAGGTACATCCTCCATATCATAATCTTGTAGCCCAGCCCTGTCAGCTGGAGTTGTCTTGCTTATTCAGGCACCACCAGATCGTTCAAATTGTCTCTCATGACCGTTCACACTCTGAACTGGTTGGCTTGCAGAAGTAATTACTTGTTGACCCTGATTTGCTGCTTTCAAAGATGGTATGGTGCTTCCACTAATTATGAGATGTTGGTCCTTAATTATAGGATTGGTTGCTGATGAACTCTGACCCATAAAAAACTCCCTTTCGACTACTTGTCCATAATTAAAATGATCTGGAGGCAATGTAGAATGCAGATTTGCTTTCCCAAGGGATACTTTTCCTTTTTCTGTTCTGTGATCCTCTTGAAACATCCTTTGGAATCTACTAAGAATGGGATTTGTGTCCTTTTCTTCTTCACAAACCTGTAGTGGAATTTTTCCTGAATCCAGTACCCATTCTCCATATATGAAAAATGGGATATCTCTTGCTGATTTCCCACTGCTGACCCTTGCCATAATAATGGCATTCCTCTTCTGGCAATGTTGAACTGTATGAAACATAACTCCACAGAATAAACAGATTCTGCCAATCTTCTCATTGTGAAGATAGACCATTTTAGTAGTCTTTTCATCCAATGTCAAGTTAATTTTGTCCACAACTGAATCATATATTCGAATCTTAGTAATTCCCCAAATATAGTCTGGTCTAGCAAACAACATGTTTTCTTACAGAGGATGAAATTCAGACGGCTTCCCGACAGTAGAGAGGATTTGCTGTAGGAGTTGTAGAGATCTGTGATTTTTTGGTACTCTATAAACTCGAACACTCACATAGATGTACTCAAATTTGTAGTCTTCCTTTGTCTTGGATTCATCTACTGGGTCTATCCACTCAATGAGAAGATTATCCGAGCCCATTGTCCACGGCTGACGCGTGAGTACAAACATCATGGATTCTTGAGATTTAAAATGAGCCATGAAAAGATGCGCAGACACTTGAGAAATTGCATGAAAATGGTGCCTCCACGCTCTAGTCATTGCTTGAGAGATGGCTTGCTGAGATATTGATCTCGGAGAGCCTCCTGTACAAGCTACTTTAATTAAGAGATTGTAGCAAGATTCAATCTGTGGATCTTGATGCACCTGAGTTGCCTGCAAACTATGAACTCTTGGTGCCGAGATGCTCAGTGTTTGAAGATTCAATCCTAACTCTGGAATCTCAGCCGAACAATGTTCCTCTTCTTGTACAGCTCCTGTTTTCCCCCCTTCTTCCTCATCTTGGATTGCAGAGAGCTGCATGTCTGCCATTGATTTAGATCAGATCTCAAAAGGGATGCACAGATCTAGCAAAACCTTAAAAGTGTAGAAGAGATTCAGCTGCGTTTTTTGGTGGAGAAGATTGAGAACGGAAGGATTTGGAAGTGGAAAAGGGATCTGGTTCGCTCTAGAAAGGAAGGGGCTAGAACGGCATTACGCCAAACGCCACGAAGGCAACTCTAGAAACCACGACGTCACTGTTCCCCACAACAGACTAATGTTTTCCTCACTTTTATGCAAGAGCTCCAGCAAACATCTTGTTGGCCTTTAGATCACATGCAAACAGTGAAATTTTCCACTCATCCACAACAACCGTTCATTTGGAGCGAACTCTTAGAGAAGTGATATCACCTTCACTCATTCGTCACCCTCACTTTAAGTCTGTTCCCCTCATTATCCCCCTCTCCACCCTGTCTCTCTCCTCTCCCAATTGCACGCACGGACGCACACACCACACACAAACGCACGAATACAGACGAACCACGAATCACGTACGTGGCATGTATGGACGACCCTACCACTCGGCAACAACCCATGTGTGCAGCCACTCTCGTCACCAGTTGAACATAAGTTCAAACAACGGATTGACCGAACACACACTCCAATGGGAATAATGATATTTGTTAAGATATATAGCTACATGCAGTATCATATTTGATAGAAGCAAAGGTGTCTAGTCTTTCGATGAGATGGTGGCTATCATTTTTTGGTGGAGTAGACTTTGACGATCCGATTATGAACATGTGAGGACGTCGCGCCTTATCAATTGCTAAGCCAACTCCGAGAGATTATTGACCACGCCGGAGCACGATCAACCTGACCACGAGGGTCTATTTTCGGCATGCAAACAAAGAACAAGCAAGAAACTGAAATTGCAATCTTGATATTGCGAATATAAGAGGAATGCTTTATTAATGAAGGTGGTGTTCTCTGACGTCTTTGTGTGGTCATAGAACACAAACGAAGTATGCGAAGTTGCATCTATGTCGAACTTTTAATCTAAATAAAACTCAAAGTCTAAACTGTGCCTTAAGGGATGTATTTGTAGGGTAGGGGGGAAGCATCGGGAATTAAGTCAATCTGATATTCCATCCTTCATTGAGTAGCTCCTGTACTTGACGCATAATCTCCTTCATCCCTCTATGTTGGTACGGTATGGCGCACAGTTGGGCAGCGAAGCATCGGGAATTAAGTCAATCTGATATTCAATCCCTTGAATAGGTGGTAGTCCCGGTGACACATCTTGTGGAAAGATGTTAGCGAACTCCTGCAAAATGTTAGTGACAGCAGAAGGCAAGGAGGGAGGCACGTCCTTGAATGAAAATAATGCCTCTTTGCACATAAAAGCGTAGCAAACAGATTTGCTGAAATCTAGATCATCAATATAAGATTTGGTGGCAAGCAAACATCCACTTTTCAATTTAATTTCAGAGGCAACATGAGATGATGTTTTATTATTAGGTTCATTTGTTGCTCAAATTCTTTTGCCACAATCTAATTTTCACTATTGTTTTGCTCCTGTTTTGCTTTACTAGCTCTAGTAAGATCATCTTTCAAAATTTGTTCAGGAGATAGGAAGCAAAGTGTCGTGCGTACGACGATCGATGGGACCAGCAAAGGCCCCTTTGTGGTTTGACTGGGGAGATCAACAAGCAGAAAGAGCATATCAAGCAATCAAGACAGTGGTTTACCCAGGTTTAGGCTACTGTGAAGCGTAAAAACCTACTCCTGCTTAGTAGTATTGAGTGTATGTGCACAAGTACAAGGAGCGCGACCTGCAGGAAAGGTTGCGCGGGAAGTGCAGCTACACGTGTAATTGGGCAAAGTGTCGATCTTTGTAAAGGTAGCCATGGACCTCCTTTTATAGATAAAGGGGTCACCACTGTGGCAAGATGGTAATTACATAAGGTGAATAGTGGCTACAGTGCCAAATACCTAACTCTAGCGGGTTAGGACATATGCATTAATTGCGCCGTGATGTGACACATTGATGGAGATCCCCGGCAAGAGTCGTCTCTCCTTCTGCCCCATTCGCCTATCTACCTCATATTTCCTTGACACGATCCTGGGACGGGTGTCACTAAAGTTGTGTCTTCAGCGGCGAGCTGCCACATGCCCAGACAAAGCTCACCTAACTACTTTCCCACTCGACTGTTGGGGAATGTTGCATGGAAAACAAAAAAAAAATCTACACACATGCAAGATCTATCCATGGAGATGTATAGCTACGAGAGGGGGAGAGCATCTACATACCCTTGTAGATCGCTAAGCGGAAGCGTTTATCAACGCGGTTGATGTAGTCGTACACCTTCACGATCCGTCCCGATCAAGTACCGAACACATGACACCTCCGCATTTAGCACACGTTCATCTCGATGACGTCCTCGCCTTCTTGATCCAGCAAGAGGGGCGAAGTAGTAGATGAGTTACGATAGCACGAAGTCGTGGTGATGGTGGTGGTGAACCTATTTCCACAGGGCTTCGCCAAGCACAACGGATTTAGAGCAAAGGATATTAGAACCTCACTAGGCTTTGATACGTCTCCGTCGTATCTACTTTTCCTAACGCTTTTCCTCTTGTTTTGGACTCTAATTTGCATGAAACTTACCCGAATTAACACTGTTTTCATCAGAACTACCATGGTGTTGTTTTTTGTCCAGAAATAAACGTTCTCGGAATGGAACGAAACTTTGCAAGGATTTTTTATACAATAAAAGATAATTTCTGGAGCCAAGAACCACCGGAGGGGGGCACCTGGGTGGGCACAACCCACCAGGGTGCGCCACCCCCTCCAGGCGCGCCCAGGTTGGTTGTCCCAACCTGGTGGCCCCGCAGCCCCTGAAACCGACGCTATAAAATCCTATTTTTCCTGAAAAAATCGAGGGAGAAAGAATTACCATGTTTCACAAGATAGAGCCGCCGATGTCTCCTGTTTTTCATCGGGAGGCCAAATCTGGAGTCCGTTTGGGGCTCTAGAGAGGGGGATCTTCGATCTTCATCATCACCAACCCTTCTCCATCGCCAATTCCATGATGCTCCCAACCGGGAGTGAGTAATTCCTTCGTAGGCTCGCTGGTTGGTGAGGAGTTGGATGAGATTCATCATGTAATCGAGTTAGTTCTGTTGGGGTTTGATCCCTAATATCCATTATGTTCTGAGATTGATATTGTTATGACTTTGCCATGCTTAATGCTTGTCACTTTGGGCCTGGGTGGCATGATTTCAGATCTGAACCACTTATGTTATCACCATTATATCCATGTTCTAGATCCGATCTTGCAAGTTATAGTCACCTACTACGTGTTATGATCCGGCACCCCCGAAGTGATAATAGTTGGGACCACTCCCGGTGATGACCGTAGTTTGAGGAGTTCATGTATTCATCGTGTGCTAATGCTTTGTTTCGGTTCTCTACTAAAAGGAGGTCGTAATATCCCTTAGTTTCCAATAGGACCCCGCTGCCATGGGAGGGTAGGACAAAAGATGTCATGCAAGTTCTTTCCATAAGCACGTATGACTATTTACGGAATACATGCCTACATTATATTTATGAACTAGAGCTAGTGTCGTATCGCCCTAGGTTATGACTGTCTCATGATGAATATCATCCAACGAATCGCCGATCCAATGCCTATGATTTTCCTACATATTGTTTTTGCTAAGTTACTACTACTGCTACTGCTATAGTTACTGCTACAAAACCATTGTTATCACTGTTACCGTTACTATTCTTGTTGCTATTACTATCAAAATTATCACACTACCTTGCTACTGATCACATTGCTGCAGATAATTAATCTTCAGGTGTGGTTGAATTCACAACTCAGCTACTAATACTTGAAAATATTCTTTGGCTCCCCTTATGTCGAATCTATAAGTTTGGATTGAATACTCTACCCTCAAAACTTTTGTGATCCCCTATACTTGTGGATTATCAAGACCTTTTTCTGGCATCGTTGCCGGGGAGCATAACTATATTTGTTGAGTCACTTGAGAATATTATCAAATTGTCACTATGAAGAATCTGAAGGATGGTAAGACTAAGATTTTTCCCTCTAAGACGAGGGGAGATAAGGAACTGACATCCAGCTCCGCGCTTGATTCACCTTCTATTATAAATAGACTTGCAACACCACCACATGCTATTAATTCTGATGTGTCGCAAGTTATTGATGATGCTACTTCTGCTATGAATGCTACTCATGATGATGCTAGTACCTTGCTTGATGATAATGTGCCACTAGGTGAATTTCTTGATGAACAAATTGCTAGAGTAAGACAACATGATATTGTTGAAACTGATGATGAGCTTGAAACTAAAAATCTTGAAACACCTATTAGAACTAGCCCTCCTAGATGTGAATTGCCAAAGGTACCGGAAGGTTATGTTATGGTTGAGGTGGTAACTAGAGATATTCTTGCTTGTAAGGATAGAGATGATCTAGAAAAATTATTATGCAAGTATAAAGAAAGATCTTTGAATGCTAGAATGAAATGTGATCCTAAGTTTGCTACTTCACCTGTCTTTATTGATGATAAGGATTATAAATTCTCTGTCGACCCAGTATTAATCACTTTAGTTGAATCTGATTGTAACACCCTGGATTTTGCACTTTTCTTTTTCCGATGATTTCCTTGGATTTATTGATTTGAATTTGCTTTTTTGTGGCTATGTGGTTCTGAAACTTGGGAAGATCAGGTCTTCTTAGGTTTTATGGTGGCTTGTCATCCTCATCACCATCCCTAGCTCATGCCATTTTCATCCTAGCCCAAATCCCAATATTCCTTTTATTAGGAATATTCCTTTTCTATTAAAGGAATTATCCTATTTGCCCTAGGTTGTGAAGCAACCTATAATTCTGTCACTCCAAAAATTCCCAAATAATTCTCATAAACTGTTTGGGTCCTATCTTGCTCAAATATGGCAAAACTTTTCATTTCCATGTTAAAAAATAATCCTCCAATAATTCTTTTCCTATTCTGCCCTAAATGGCACTGTGTGAAACAAGTGCTATTTATCTTTGCTTGATTGACCCCAAACTTTTTGGACACCTTTTCATATCCATATAATGGCTTCCTGCCAAAATTCAACTCAATTTGCCTAGTAGATATTCCCGAGCAATTTTTCAAAGTTCCTGACTGAGGGAAGCCATTGTGAAGGAAGTACAAGCTAGGCATATCCAAATGAGTTGAAATTATGCAAGATTCTTCATATGACCAAATCATGTCTCTCCACAAGATTAGAGCACATGTAACTCATCCATGTGAGCCCAGCTTCAAATCTTGGTTTCTGGTCAGAATTTCAGTTTGTGAAGCAACTATATTTTATATTGCTTCAATTAAGCTAAAAGTTACCAATACATTCTCCTATCTATATTAACTCCCTCCATCAATTTTTCGCCCATTTCATCTAGCCGATGCCCTATGCAATTTTTCAAAGTTTCTGGTCATATTGAAGCTTTGTGAAGCAAGCACCATTTTGGTATTTCCAAATGGCATGAAACTTTTATAGCGGCTTCATATGATAAAATGACCCACCTCCTCCAAATTTCAGCTCATGACAATCATGTATGTGAGTGCAACTTCAAAATACCCAAATCTGACCAGTAGGGCTTTTCTACAACAACTACCCTCTAAACTCCTCCTATTAAGCTGATTTTTGGTAATCAACTTCATCATGCTTGATCGAGCTGTGCCAAATCTGAATCCAACTCCATACACGTGAGCCATAACATGTATCAAACACCTTGGCTGTTGGAGTAAATTGCACAGAAGTACCACAACTGGGGCATTAAAAGCAGATTGATACCAAGATTGGTAATTTTTACGTGTCAGTACCAACTTTGGGGCGAGACGTTGCAAAAAAGGCTAAAACTACTGTTTGTACGTATTGACAGGGAAACTAACTGGTTGGGCCTGCCTGTCGGGTGCTGACGTGGCAAGTTTTTTGCAGAAAACTCCCTTCCTTTGTACATAATCACGTAAATGCCCAATTATTTCGGGAAAAAAGGCTCCTATGAGAGCCTTTTTTTTTCGTTCGTAATTTCCACCACCGATTCGGACTCGTTTGAAATTTTGTGTCGGCTGCAGTTCAGAAGCTCATCGCGCTAGCCACCCCGCCATGGCAACGCCCGCGACTAGAAGCAGGCGAGAAGCTTTTTATACTGCATCAGGCACGCTGGGCCGGCCCACCGAGGCCTGCATTTTTTTTCCTTTCGCACTTACCTGGCGCGCGTGTTGGGGCTCATTTGGTTTATTTTTAGGTTTTTCTTTCTTCTTTTTTCATTCACTAGGTTGGTTTTTCTCCTGGATTTTTAACATATTTACTGAACATTTTTTATGATGGGTTTTAGTAATGATGAACGGTGAACATTTATTTTATGTAATGAACTTTTGGTAATATACATTGAACATGTTTTCAATGCCATTTAATGTTTTTCTAATATATGTTGAATTTTTTCTTAAGATATGATGACATTTTGCATAATGCGCGGTAAAATTTTCGTAATTTATGGTGAACATTTTCTTAATACACGATGATTTTCAAGAATATTATGATTACACAATTTCTTAATTTATATTGAACATTTTTAATACACGTTGAACTTTTCTATACAGACAGTGAACGCTTTTCTAATAATATGAACGTTGAACATATTTGAATGCAAATTGAATATTTATGTGATATATGTTGAAATATTTTCTTAAGATATGATGAAAAGTTTACTTAAGGCACGGTGATTTTTTTGTAATTTATGGTGAGCATTTTCTTAATACACGATGAGTTTCAAAAGCATTATGGTGAATATTTTCTTAATACATGGTGAATTATTTGTATTGCAAGAAATGTTCAGCATGTGTTAAAAACTTATTGTGTAAATCATTCTTGCATTTCAAGAGACACGTCAGTTTTTTAAATAAAAGTTGAACAGTTTTAATGCATTTCTAAAATTTATTATGATTACACATTTATTTTTAATACATGTAGTCAACTTTTTAATTAACAGTGCATTTAATAAAATACAATCAATATGCGAGTAACTCAAATAAAAAACTGTGTGTTGGGCATATTTTTTTTAATAGTTGTGTATTTGAATAATTAGGATATATAATAATTTTGTACGGTTGTGGTCCTGAGTGCAGACACATTAAATTTGGGCCGTGCCTGTGTTCTAGTCTGGTGCTTGACACTTAATAATACTAATATGTAATCGCAAAATATATACGTATTAATATCATGATTAAAAAAACAGTAACCCAGCGCGCAGCCTCGCTGGGCCAACCGCCGGCCCAACGTCTTCGGGTTCGTATAAAATTAGTTCCGCCTGCTGTAAGTCGCAAGGGCTGCCTTTGTGGGGTGGCTAGCGCGATGCGCTGATGAACTGCAGGTCGGCGGTTCGAATCCTGCGCGGGATTCAATTTTTGTTTGTGTTATTTACTTGTGCAAAACTGACGCGAATTTTCGAACGACTCCGAATTGGTGGTGGAAATTACGAACGGAAAAAAAGCCTCTCATAGGAGCCCTTTTCCCCGAAATAATTGGGCATTTATGTCATTACGTACAAAGCAAGTGAGTTTTCTGCAAAAGACTTGCCACGTCAGCACCCGACAGGCGGGCCCAATCAGTCAGTTTCCCTGTCAACACGTATAAACAACAGTTTTAGCATTTTTTGTAACGGCTCGCCCCAAGTTGGTACTGACACGTAAAAATTACCAATCTTGGTACCAATCTGCTTCCAATGTCCCAATTGTGGTGCTTCTCTGCAATTTACTCTGGCTGCTGGTCTGTTTTGGAGCCTCCTGCCAATCTCTTCTTTGCCCACGGACCGATTTATTTCTTCATTTGGACAAGGGTAGCAAGGTCCATCTACTGGACACGGTCGGTCCGGCCAAAACGAGCTATTTGCACCAGTGTGCGTAGTGATCACGCTTGCGTCATGCAAATTGCGAGCTCTGGCTTCTTCTGGTCGCGGTTCCCGTCGTCTCCCTCCTCGTCTCAACCTCAAACCTTGTCTAGGAGTTAGCCCGTGCTCGACTGCATCGCCCTGTGCTGCTGCCTTGTCGTGGTTCACCATAAATGCGCCGCTAGCGCCATGCCTGTGCCACGTCCAGCCGCTTTCCTCTATTAGAGCTTGGCTTGAGCTCGCCCGTAAGCTTTAGAGTCTTCCCTGGCCCATATAAGGGTACCCTAAGGTGCTCCACAGCTCACCACTCCCTCCCTAGCCTCATTTGATCACCGGAGTCACCTCATCTCGTCGTTTCTTCGTTGTTCGTCCTCGGCGGTCGCCGGAGTACGCTCCTCCCCGGTCACCCCGAGCCCCCTCCACTGCCCTCCCCACCTCTCCGCGAGTCTCCCCAACCCCTTGCCCCTCACTGAAGCTCCCTGCATCACCGAGAACCACCACCACCACCGCAACCTCTGCCTCCTCCTGGCGCCGTCCCTCCCCTCCCCTCCACTCCTCCCCGGCGGTCCCTTCGCCTCTAAACGGGTGCGGCAGGCCTCCCTGAAGGAAATATGCCCTAGAGGCAATAATAAAATTGTTATTTATATTTCCTTATATCATGATAAATGTTTATTAATCATGCTAGAATTGTATTAACCGGAAACTTAGTACATGCGTGAAAATACATAGACAAAACAAAGTGTCCCTAGTATGCCTCTACTTGACAAGCTCGTTAATCAAAGATGGTTATGTTTCCTGACCATAGACATGTGTTGTCGTTTGATGAATGGGATCACATCATTAGTGAATTATGTGATGGACAAGACCCATCCATTAGCTTAGCATAATGATCGTTAAGTTTTATTGCTATTGCTTTCTTCATGACTTATACATGTTCCTCTGACTATGAGATTATGCAACTCCCGAATACTGGAGGAACACCTTGTGTGGTATCAAATTCCACAACGTAACTGGGTGATTATAAAGATGCTCTAGGGGTGTCTCCGAAGGTGTTTGTTGAGTTGTCATAGATCGAGATTAGGATTTGTCACTCCGTGTATTAGAGAGGTATCTCTGGGCCCTCTCGATAATGCTCATCACTATAAGCCTTGCAAGCAATGTGACTAATGAGTTAGTTACGGGATGATGCATTACGGAATGAGTAAAGAGACTTGCCGGTAATGGGATTGAACTAGGTATGATGATACCAACAATCGAATCTCGGGCAAGTAACATACCGATGACAAAGGGACAACGTATGTTGTTGTGCGGTTTGACCGATAAAGATCTTCATAGAACATGTAGGAACCAATATGAGCATCCAGGTTCCGCTATTGGTTATTGATCGGAGATGTGTCTCGATCATGTCTACATAGTTCTCGAATCCGTAGGGTCCGCACGCTTAACGTTCGATGACGATTTGTATTATGAGTTATGTGTTTTGGTGACCGAAGTTTGTTCGGAGTCCTGGATGAGGTCACGGACATGAAGAGGAGTCTCAAAATGGTCAAGAGGTAAATATTGATATATTGGAAGGTTACATTCGAACACCAGAATGGTTTCGGGAAGTTTTGGATAAGTTTCGGAGTACCGGGAGGTTACCGGAACCCCCCGGGAGAGGAATGGGCCAATATGGGCCTTAGTGGAGGAGAGAGGGTCGGCCATAGGAGGTGGCGCACCCCCCCTTGCCAATCCGAATTGGACAAGGGGTGGGGGCGGCGCCCCCCTTTTCCTTCTCCAATCCCTCTCTCTTTCCCCTTTGCTACTCCAAAAAAAAAAGGAAAAATGTGGGGGGGGGGGGGGGGCGAATCCTACTAGGTTTGGAGTCCTAGTAGGACTCCCCCTCCATGGCGTGCCCCCTGGTGACCGGCATCCTCCCCGTCCTTTATATACGTGGGCAGGGGGCACCCCAAAGGCACAACATTGTCTTAGCCGTGTGTGGTCCCTCCTCCACCATTTACTCCTCTGATAGTATCATTGTAGTGCTTAGGTGAATCCCTGCAGGGATCACATCACCAACACTGTCATCATGCCATCGTGCTGACGAAACTCTCCTTCGACCCTTTGCTGGATCAAGAGTTCGAGGGATGTCATCGAGCTGAACGTGTGCTGAATTCGGAGGTGCCGTACGTTCGGTGCTAGCTCGGTTGGATCGTGAAGACGTTCGACTACATCAACCGCGTTAACCTAACGCTTCCGCTTTCGGTCTATGATGGTACATGGACACACTCTCCCCCTCTCGTTGCTATGCATCTCCTAGATAGACCTGCGTGATCGTAGATTTTTTTTTTGAAATTGCATGCTATGTTTCCCAACAGTGGTATCCAAGCCAGGTCTATGCGTAGATGATATGCACGAGTAGAACACAAAGAGTTGTGGGCAATAATAGTCATACTGCTTACCACCAACATCTTACTTTGATTCGGCAGTATTGTTGGATGAAGCGGCCCGAACCAACATTACATGACCATGTTCATGAGACCTGTTCTACTGACGTGCTTTGCACACAGGTGGTTGGCGGGTGTCTGTTTCTCCAACTTTAGGTGAATCGAGTTTGACTACGGCCGGTCCTTGTTGAAGGTTAAAACAGCACACTTGACGAAAAATTGTTGTGGTTTTGATGCGTAGGTAAGAAGAGTTCTTGCTAGAAGCCCGTAACAGCCACGTAAAACTTGCAACAACAAATTAGAGGACGTCTAACTTGTTTTTGCATGGCTTGTTGTGATGTGATATGGTCAAGACATGATGTGATATAAATTGTTGTATGAGATGTGAAGTAAAAATGCCCCAGAGGCAATAATAAAGTTATTATTTATTTCCTCATATCATGATAAATGTTTATTATTCATGCTAGAATTGTATTACCCGGAAACATAATACATGTGTGAATACATAGAAAAACATAGTGTCACTAGTATGCCTCTACTTGACTAGCTCGTGAATCAAAGATGGTTAAGTTTCCTAACCATAGACATGAGTTGTCATTTGATTAATGGGATCACATCATTAGGAGAATGATTTGATTGACTTGACCCATTCCGTTAGCTTAGCACTTGATCGTTTAGTATGTTGCTATTTCTTTCTTCATGACTTATACATGTTCCTATGACTATGAGATTATGTAACTCCCGCTTACCGGAGGAACACTTTGTGTGCTACCAAACATCACAATGTAACTGGGTGATTATAAAGGTGCTCTACAGGTGTCTCCAAAGGTACTTGTTGAGTTGACGTATTTCGAGATTAGGATTTGTCACCCCGATTGTCGGAGAGGTATCTCTGGGCCCTCTCGGTAATGCACATCACTATAAGCCTTGCAAGGAATGTAGCTAATGAGTTAGTTACAGGATGATGCATTACATAACGAGTAAAGAGACTTGCCGGTAACGAGATTGAACTAGGTATTGAGATACCGACGATCGAATCTCGGGCAAGTAACATACCGATGACAAAGGGAACAACGTATGTTGTTATGCGGTTTGACCGATAAAGATCTTCGTAGAATATGTAGGATCCAATATGAGCATCCAGGTTCCGCTATTGGTTATTGACCGGAGACGTGTCTCGGTCATGTCTACATAGTTCTCGAACCTGTAGGGTCCGCACGCTTAAAGTTAGATGACAGTTCTATTATGAGTTTATGCATTTTGATGTATCGAAGGTTGTTCGGAGTCCCGGATGTGATGACGGACATGACGAGGAGTCTCGAAATGGTCGAGCCATGAAGATCGATATATTGGACGACTATATTTTGACACCGGAAAGGTTCCGGGTGAGATTGGGACAATACCGGAGCTCCGGGAGGTTATCGGAACCCCCCGGGAGGTATATGGGCCTTAATGGGCCTTAGTGGAAAGGAGGGGAAAGGAGCAAGGGAGGGGGTGTGCCCCCCCAAGCCCAATCCGAATTTGGAGGGGGCCGCCCCCCTTTCCTTCCTCCCTCCTTCCTCTTCCTTCCCTCTTCCTCTCCAAATAGGAAAGGGAGGAGTCCTACTCCCGGTGGAAGTAGGACTCCCCCACTAGGGCGCACCTCCTCCCCTTGGCCGGCCCCCTCCTCCACTCCTTTATATACGGGGGAGGGGGGCACCCCATAGACACAACAATTGATCATTGATCTCTTAGCCGTGTGCGGTGCCCCCCTCCACCATAGTCCTCCTCGATAATATCATAGCGGTGCTTAGGCGAAGCCCTCGATGGTAGAACATCATCATCTTCACCACGCCGTCGTGCTGATGGAACTCTCCCTCAACACTCGGCTGGATCGGAGTTCGAGGGACGTCATCGAGCTGAACGTGTGCAAGAACTCGGAGGTGTCGTGCTTTCGGTGCTTGATTGGTCGGGCCGTGAAGACATACGACTACATCAACCGCGTTGTGCTAACGCTTTCGCTTATGGTCTACGAGGGTACGTAGACAACACTCTCCCCACTCGTTGCTATGCATCACCATGATCTTGCGTGTGCGTAGGAATTTTTTGAAATTACTATGTTCCCCAACAGTGGTGTCAGAGCCAGGTTTTATGCGTTGATGTTATATGCACGAGTAGAACACAAGTGAGTTGTGGGCGATACAAGTCATACTGCTTACCAGCATGTCATACTTTGGTTCGGCGGTATTGTTGGATGAAGCGGCCCGGACCGACATTACGCGTACGCTTACGTGAGACTGGTTCTACCGACGTGCTTTGCACACAGGTGGCTGGCGGGTGTCAGTTTCTCCAACTTTAGTTGAACCGAGTGTGGCTATGCCCGGTCCTTGAGAAGGTTAAAACAACACTAACTTGACGAACTATCATTGTGGTTTTGATGCGTAGGTAAGAACGGTTCTTGCTCAGCCCGTAGCAGCCACATAAAACTTGCAACAACAAAGTAGAGGACGTCTAACTTGTTTTTGCAGGGCATGTTGTGATGTGATATGGTCAAGACGTGATGCTATATTTTATTGTATGAGATGATCATGTTTTGTAACTGAGTTATCGGCAACTGGCAGGAGCCATATGGTTGTCACTTTATTGTATGCAATGCAATCACCCTGTAATTGCTTTACTTTATCACTAATCGGTAGCGATAGTCGTAGAAGCAATAGTTGGCGAGGTGACAACGATGCTACGATGGAGATCAAGGTGTCGCGCCGGTGACGATGGTGATCATGACGGTGCTTCGGAGATGGAGATCACAAGCACAAGATGATGATGGCCATATCATATCACTTATATTGATTGCATGTGATGTTTATCTTTTATGCATCTTATCTTGCTTTGATTGACGATAGCATTATAAGATGATCTCTCACTAAATTTCAAGATAAAAGTGTTCTCCCTGAGTATGCACCATTGCCAAAGTTCGTCGTGCCCAGACACCATGTGATGACCGGGTGTGATAAGCTCTACGTCCATCTACAACGGCTGCAAGCCAGTTTGTACACGCAGAATACTTAGGTTAAACTTGACGAGCCTAGCATATGCAGATCTAGCCTCGGAACACTGAGACCGAAAGGTCGAGCGTGAATCATATAGTAGATTGATCAACATAGTGATGTTCACCATTGAAAACTACTCCATTTCACGTGATGATCGGTTATGGTTTAGTTGATTTGGATCATGTGATCACTTAGATGATTAGAGGGACGTCTATCTAAGTGGGAGTTCTTAAGTAATATGATTAATTGAACTTAAATTTATCATGAACTTAGTACCTGATAGTATTTTGCTTGTCTATGTTTGTTGTAGATAGATAGCTCGTGCTGTTGTTCCGTTGAATTTTAATGCGTTCCTTGAGAAAGCAAAGTTGAAAGATGATGGTAGCAATTACACGGACTGGGTCCATAACTTGAGGATTATCCTCACTGCTGCATAGAAGAATTACGTCCTAGAAGCACCGCTAGGTGCCAAACCTGCTACAGGAGCAACACCAGATGTTATGAACGTCTGGCAGCAAAGCTGATGACTACTTGATAGTTCAGTGTGCCATGCTTTACGGCTTAGAACCGAGACTTCGACGATGTTTTGAACGTCATGGAGCATATGAGATGTTCCAGGAGTTGAACTTAATATTTCAAGCAAATGCCCGGATTGAGAGATATGAAGTCTCCAATAAGTTCTACAACTGCAAGATGGAGGAGAATAGTTCTGTCAGTGAGCATATACTCAGAATGTCTGGGTATAACAATCACTTGATTCAACTGGGAGTTAATCTCCCGGATGATAGTGTCATTGACAGAATTCTTCAATCACTGCCACCAAGCTACAAGAGCTTCGTGATGAACTATAATATGCAAGGGATGGATAAGACTATTCCCAAGCTCTTCGCAATGCTAAAGGCTGCGGAGGTAGAAATCAAGAAGGAGCATCAAGTGTTGATGGTCAATAAGACCACCAGTTTCAAGAAAAAGGGCAAAGGGAAAAAGAAGGAGAACTTCAAGAAGAACAACAAACAAGTTGCTGCTCAAGAAAAGAAACCCAAGCCTGGTCCTAAGCCTGAGACTGAGTGCTTCTACTTCAAGCAGACTGGTCACTGGAAGCGGAACTGCCCCAAGTATTTGGCGGATAAGAAGGATGGCAAGGTGAACAAAGGTATATGTGATATACATGTTATTGATGTGTACCTTACCAGAGCTCGCAGTAGCACCTGGGTATTTGATACTGGTTCTATTGCTAACATTTGCAACTCGAAATAGGGACTACGGAAGCGGGCATTGGCTAAGGACGAGGTGATGATGCGCGTGGGAAATGGTTCCAAAGTCGATGTGATCGCCGTCGGCACGCTACCTCTATATCTACCTTCGGGATTAGTTTTAGACCTAAATAATTGTTATTTGGTGTCAGCGTTGAGCATGAACATTATATCTGGATCTTGTTTGATGCGAGACGGTTATTCATTTAAATCTGAGAATAATGGTTGTTCTATTTATATGAGTAATATCTTTTATGGTCATGCACCCTTAAATAATGGTCTATTTTTGCTGAATCTTGATAGTAGTGATACACATATTCATAATGTTGAAGCCAAAAGATGCAGAGTTGATAATGATAATGCAACTTATTTGTGGCACTGCCGTTTAGGTCATATTGGTGTAAAGCGCATGAAGAAACTCCATACTAATGGACTTTTGGAATCACTTGATTATGAATCACTTCGTACTTGCGAACCATGCCTCTTCGGCAAGATGACTAAAACGTCGTTCTCCAGAACTATGGAGCGAGCAACTGATTTGTTGGAAATCATACATACTGATGTATGTGGTCCAATGAATATTGAGGCTCGCGGCGGGTATCGTTATTTTCTCACCTTCACAGATGATTTGAGCAGATATGGGTATATCTACTTAATGAAACATAAGCCTGAAACATTTGAAAAGTTCAAAGAATTTTAGAGTGAAGTTGAAAATCATCATAACAAGAAAATAAAGTTTCTACGATCTGATCGTGGAGGAGAATATTTGAGTTACGAGTTTGGTTTACATTTGAAGCAATGCGGAATAGTTTCGCAACTCATGCCACCCGGAACACCACAGTGTAATGGTGTGTCCGAACGTCATAATCGTACTTTACTAGATATGGTGCGATCTATGATGTCTCTTAGTGATTTACCGCTATCATTTTGGGGTTATACTTTAGAGACGGCCGCATTCATGTTAAATAGGGCACCATCAAAATCCGTTGAGACGACGCCTTATGAATTGTGGTTTGGCAAGAAACCAAAGTTGTCGTTTCTTAAAGTTTGGGGCTGCGATGCTTATGTGAAAAAGCTTCAACCCGATAAGCACAAGATGAGGATGGCCATATCATAATACTTATATTGATTGCATGTGATGTTTATCTTTTATGCATCTTATCTTGCTTTGATTGACGGTAGCATTATAAGATGATCTCTCACTAAATTTCAAGATAAAAGTGTTCTCCCTGAGTGTGCACCGTTGCCAAAGTTCGTCGTGCCCAGACACCACGTGATGATCGGGTGTGATAAGCTCTACGTCCATCTACAACGGGTGCAAGCCAGTTTTGCACACGCAGAATACTCAGGTTAAACTCGACGAGCCTAGCATATGCAGATATGGCCTCGGAACACTAAGACCAAAAGGTTGAGCGTGAATCATATAGTAGATATGATCAACATAGTGATGTTCACCATTGAAAACTACTCCATTTCATGTGATGAATGGTTATGGTTTAGTTGATTTGGATCATGTGATCACTTAGATGATTAGAGGGATTTCTATCTAAGTGGGAGTTCTTAAGTAATATGATTAATTGAACTTAAATTTATCATGAACTTAGTACTTGATAGTATTTTGCTTGTCTATGTTTGTTGTAGATAGCTCATGCTGTTGTTCCATTGAATTTTAATGCGTTCCTTGAGAAAGCAAAGTTGAAAGATGATGGTAGCAATTACACGGACTGGGTCCGTAACTTGAGGATTATCCTCATTGCTGCACAGAAGAATTACGTCCTGGAAGCACCGCTAGGTGCCAAACCTGCTGCAGGAGCAACACGAGATGTTTTGAACGTCTGGCAGAGCAAAGCTGATGACTACTTGATAGTTCGGTGTGCCATGCTTTACAACTTAGAACCGGGACTTCAACGACGTTTTGAAGGTCATGGAGCATATGAGATGTTCCAGGAGTTGAAGTTAATATTTCAAGCAAATGCCCGGATTGAGAGATATGAAGTCTCCAATAAGTTCTACAGCTGCAAGATGGAGGAGAATAGTTCTACAAGTGAGCATATACTCAGAATGTCTGGGTATAACATCACTTGATTCAACTGGGAGTTAATCTTCCGGATGATAGCGTCATTGACAGAATTCTTCAATCACTGCCACCAAGCTACAAGAGCTTCGTGATGAACTATAATATGCAAGGGATGGATAAGACTATTCCCAAGCTCTTCGCAATGCTAAAGGCTGCGGAGGTAGAAATCAAGAAGGAGCATCAAGTGTTGATGGTCAATAAGACCACCAGTTTCAAGAAAAAGGGCAAAGGGAAAAAGAAGGAGAACTTCAAGAAGAACAACAAACAAGTTGCTGCTCAAGAAAAGAAACCCAAGCCTGGTCCTAAGCCTGAGACTGAGTGCTTCTACTTCAAGCAGACTGGTCACTGGAAGCGGAACTGCCCCAAGTATTTGGCGGATAAGAAGGATGGCAAGGTGAACAAAGGTATATGTGATATACATGTTATTGATGTGTACCTTACCAGAGCTCGCAGTAGCACCTGGGTATTTGATACTGGTTTTGTTGCTAACATTTGCAACTCGAAACAGGGACTACGGATTAAGCGGACACTGGCTAAGGACGAGGTGACGATGCGCGTGGGAAATGGTTCCAAAGTCGATGTGATCACCGTCGGCACGCTACCTCTACATCTACCATCGGGATTAGTTTTAGACCTAAATAATTGTTATTTGGTGCCAGCGTTGAGCATGAATATTATATCTGGATCTTGTTTGATGCGAGACGGTTATTCATTTAAATCTAAGAATAATGGTTGTTCTATTTATATGAGTAATATCTTTTATTGTCATGCACCATTGAAGAGTGGTCTATTTTTGATGAATCTTGATAATAGTGATACACATATACATAATGTTGAAGCCAAAAGATGCAGAGTTGATAATGATAGTGCAACTTATTTGTGGCACTGCCGTTTAGGTCATATTGGTGTAAAGCGCATGAAGAAACTCCATACTAATGGACTTTTGGAATCACTTGATTATGAATCACTTGGTACTTGCGAACCATGCCTCATGGGCAAGATGACTAAAACGCCGTTCTCCGGAACTATGGAGCGAGCAACTGATTTGTTGGAAATCATACATACTGATGTATGTGGTCCAATGAATATTGAGGCTCGTGGCGGGTATCGTTATTTTCTCACATTCACAGATGATTTGAGCAGATATGGGTATATCTACTTAATGAAACATAAGTCTGAAACATTTGAAAAGTTCAAAGAATTTCAGAGTGAAGTTGAAAATCATCATAACAAGAAAATAAAGTTTCTACGATCTGATCGTGGAGGAGAATATTTGAGTTATGAGTTTGGTTTACATTTGAAGCAATGCGGAATAGTTTCGCAACTCACGCTACCCGGAACACTATAGTGTAATGGTGTGTCCGAACGTCATAATCGTACTTTACTAGATATGGTGTGATGTATGATGTCTCTTAGTGATTTACCGCTATCGTTTTGGGGTTATGCTTTAGAGACAGACGCATTTACGTTAAATAGGGCACCATCAAAATCCGTTGAGACGACGCCTTTTGAACTGTGGTTTGGCAAGAAACCAAAGTTGTCGTTTCTTAAAGTTTGGGGTTGCGATGCTTATGTGAAAAAGCTTCAACCCGATAAGCTCGAACCCAAATCGGAGAAATGTGTCTTCATAGGATACCCAAAGGAAACTGTTGGGTACACCTTCTATCACAGATCCGAAGGCAAGACTTTTGTTTCCAAGAATGGATCCTTTCTAGAGAAGGAGTTTCTCTCAAAAGAAGTGAGTGAGAGGAAAGTAGAACTTGATGAGGTAACTGTACCTGCTCCTTTATTGGAAAATAGTTCATCACAGAAACCGGTTCCTGTGATGACTACACCATTAAGTGAGGAAGCTAATGATGTTGATCATGAAACTTCAGATCAAGTTACTACAGAACCTCGTAGGTCAACCAGAGTAAGATCCGCACCAGAGTGGTACGGTAATCGTATTCTGGAGGTCATGTTACTTGACCATGGCGAACCTACGAACTATGAGGAAGCGATGATGAGCCCAGATTTCGCAAAATGGCTTGAGGCCATGAAATCTGAGATGGGATCCATGTATGAGAACAAAAGTATGGACTATGGTTGACTTGCCCGATGATCGGCAAGCCATCGAAAATAAATGGATCTTCAAGAAGAAGACTGACGCTGATGGTAATATTACTGTCTACAAAGCTCGACTTGTTGTGAAAGGTTTTCGACAAGTTCAAGGGGTTGACTATGATGAGACTTTCTCACCCGTAGCGATGCTTAAGTCTGTCCGAATCATGTAGCAATTGCCGCATTATATGATTATGAAATTTGGCAAATGGATGTCAAAACTGCATTCCTGAATGGATTTCTGGAAGAAGAGTTGTATATGATGCAACCAGAAGGTTTTGTCGATTCAAAGGATGCTAACAAAGTGTGCAAGCTCCAGCGATCCATTTATGGACTGGTGCAAGCCTCTCGGCGTTGGAATAAACGCTTTGATAGTGTGATCAAAGCATATGGTTTTATACAGACTTTTGGAGAACCCTGTATTTACAAGAAAGTGTGAGGGAGCTCTGTAGCATTTCTAATATTATATGTGGACGACATATTATTAATTGGAAATGATATAGAATTTCTGGATAGCGTAAAAGGATACTTGAATAAAAGTTTTTCGATGAAAGACCTCGATGAAGCTGCTTACATATTGGGCATCAAGATCTATAGAGATAGATCAAGACGCTTAATTGGACTTTCACAAAGTACATACCTTGATAAAGTTTTGAAAAAGTTCAAAATGGATCAAGCAAAGAAAGGGTTCTTGCGTGTAATAGAAGGTGTGAAATTGAGTCAGACTCAATGCCCGACCTTTGCAGAAGATAGAGAGAAAATGAAATAAGTTCCCTATGCTTCATCCATAGGCTCTATCATGTATGCAATGCTGTGTACCAGACCTGATGTGTGCCTTTCTATTAGTTTAGCAGGGAGGTAACAAAGTAATCCAGGAGTGGATCACTGGACAGCGGTCAAGAACATCCTGAAATACCTGAAAAGGACTAAGGATATGTTTCTCGTTTATGGAGGTGACAAAGAGCTAGTCGTAAATGGTTACGTCGATGCAAGCTTTGACACTGATCCAGACGATTGTAAATCGCAAACCGGATACATATTTATATTGAACGGTGGAGCTGTCAGTTGGTGCAGTTCTAAACAAAGCGTCGTGGCGGGATCTACATGTGAAGCGGAGTACATAGCTGCTTCAGAAGCAGCAAATGAAGGAGTCTGGATGAAGGAGTTCATATCCGATCTAGGTGTCATACCTAGTGCATCGGGTGCAATGAAAATCTTTTGTGACAATACTGGTGCAATTGCCTTGGCAAAGGAATCCAGATTTCACAAGAGAACCAAACACATCAAGAGACGCTTCAATTCCATCCGGGACCAAGTCCAGGTGGGAGACATAGAGATTTGCAAGATACATACGGATCTGAATGTTGCAGACCCGTTGACTAAGCCTCTTCCATGAGAAAAACATGATCAACACCAAAGCTCCATGGGTGTTAGAATCATTACTGTGTAATCTAGACTATTGACTCTAGTGCAAGTGGGAGACTGAAGGAAATATGCCCTAGAGGCAATAATAAAGTTATTATTTATTTCCTCATATCATGATAAATGTTTATTATTCATGCTAGAATTGTATTACCCGGAAACATAATACATGTGTGAATACATAGACAAACATAGTGTCACTAGTATGCCTCTACTTGACTAGCTCGTGAATCAAAGATGGTTAAGTTTCCTAACCATAGACATGAGTTGTCATTTGATTAACGGGATCACATCTCATCATTAGGAGAATGATGTGATTGAGTTGACCCATTCAGTTAGCTTAGCACTTGATCATTTAGTATGTTGCTATTGCTTTCTTCATGACTTATACATGTTTCTATGACTATGAGATTATGTAACTCCCGCTTACCGGAGGAACACTTTGTGTGCTACCAAACGTCACAACGTAACTGGTTGATTATAAAGGTGCTCTACAGGTGTCTCCAAAGGTACTTGTTGAGTTGACGTATTTCGAGATTAGGATTTGTCACCCCGATTGTCAGAGAGGTATCTCTGGGCCCTCTCGGTAATGCACATCACTATAAGCCTTGCAAGCAATGTAGCTAATGAGTTAGTTACGGGATGATGCATTACATAATGAGTAAAGAGACTTGCCGGTAATGAGATTGAACTAGGTATTGAGATACCGACGATCGAATCTCGGGCAAGTAACATACCGATGACAAAGGGAACAACGTATGTTGTTATGCGGTTTGACCGATAAAGATCTTCGTAGAATATGTAGGAGCCAATATGAGCATCCAGGTTCCGCTATTGGTTATTGACCGGAGACGTGTCTTGGTCATGTATACATAGTTCTCGAACCCTTAGGGTCCGCACGCTTAAAGTTAGATGACGGTTATATTATGAGTTTATGCATTTGATGTACCGAAGGTTGTTTGGAGCCTCGGATGTGATCACGGACATGACGAGGAGTCTCGAAATGGTCGAGACATGAAGATCGATATATTGGATGACTATATTTGGACACCGGAAAGGTTCCGGGTGAGATTGGGACAATACCGGAGCTCCGAGAGGTTATCGGAACCCCCCGGGAGGTATATGGGCCTTAATGGGCCATAGTGGAAAGGAGGGGAAAGGAGCAAGGGAGGGCGCACGCCCCCCCAAGCCCAATCCGAATTGGGAGGGGGGCCGGCCCCCCCTTTCCTTCCTCCCTCCTTCCTCTTCATTCCCTCTCCCTCTCCAAATAGGAAAGGGAGGAGTCCTACTCCCGGTGGGAGTAGGACTCCCCCCTAGGGCGCGCCTCCTCCCCTTGGCCGGCCCCCTCCTCTACTCCTTTATATACGGGGGAGGGGGGCACCGCATAGACACAACAATTGATCATTGATCTCTTAGCCGTGTGTGGTGCCCCCCTCCACCATAGTCCTCCTCGATAATATCGTAGCGGTGCTTAGGCGAAGCCCTGCAACGGTAGAACATCATCATCGTCACCACGCCGTCATGCTGACGGAACTCTCCCTCGACACTCGGCTGGATCGGAGTTCGAGGGACGTCATCGAGCTGAACATGTGCAAGAACTCGGAGGTGCCGTGCTTTCGGTGCTTGATCGGTCGGGCCATGAAGGCGTACGACTACATCAACCGCGCTGTGCTAACGCTTCCGCTTACGGTCTACGAGGGTACGTAGACAACAATCTCCCCTCTCGTTGCTATGCATCACCATGATCTTGCGTGTGCATAGGAAATTTTTGAAATTACTACGTTCCCCAACAAGATGATCATGTTTTGTAACAAAGTTATGGCAACTGGAAGGAGCCATATCATATGGTTGTCGCTTTATTGTATGAAATGGAATCGCCACGTAATTACTTTACTTTATCACTATGCAGTAGCGATATTAATGGAAGCAGTAGTTGGCGAGACGACAACATTGCTATGATGGAGATCAAGGTGTCAAGCCGGTGACAATGGAGATCATGACGGTGCTTTGGAGATGGAGATCAAAGGCACAAGATGATGATGTCCATATCATGTCACATATTTTGATTGCATGTGATGTTTATCTTTTATGCATCTTATTTTGCTTAGTACGGAGGTAGCATTATAAGATGATCCCTCACTAAATTTCAAGGTATAAGTGTTCTCCCTGAGTATGCATCGTTGCTACAGTTCGTCGTGCCGAGACACCACATGATGATCGGGTGTGATAAGCTCTAAGTTCACATACAATGGGTGCAAGCCAGTTTTGCACGTGCAAAATACTCGGGTTAAACTTGACGAGCCCAGCATATGCAGATATGCCTCGGAACACTGAGACCGAAAGGTCGAACGTGTATCATATAGTAGATATGATCAACATAGAAATGTTCACCATTGAAAACTACTCCATCTCACGTGATGATCGGACATGGTTTAGTTGATATGGATCACGTGATCATTTAGATGACTAGAGGGATGTCTATCTAAGTGGGAGTTCTTTAGTAATATGATTAATTGAACTTTAATTTTTCATGAACTTAGTTCTGATAGTTTTTTGCATATCTATGTTGTTGTAGATCAATGGCCCATGCTATCGTTCCCTTGAATTTTAATGTGTTCCTAGAGAAAGCTAAGTTGAAAGATGATGGTAGCAAGTACACGGACTGGGTCCATAACTTGAGGAATCCTCATTCTTGCACAAAAGAATTATGTCCTTGAAGCACCGCTAGGTGCAAGGCCTACTGCAGGAGCAAATGCTAATGTTATGAATGTCTGGCAATCTCAATCTGATGACTACTCGATAGTTCAGTGTGCCATGCTTTATGGCTTAGAATCGGGACTTCAAAGACATTTTGAACGTCATGGAGAATATGAGATGTTCCAAGAGTTCAAGTTAATATTTCAAGCAAATGCCCGAGTTGAGAGATATGAAGTCTCCAACAAGTTCTATAGCTGCAAGATGGAGGAGAATAGTTCTGTCAGTGAACACATACTCAGAATGTCTGGGTACCATAACCACTTGACTTGGCTGGGAGTTAATCTTCCTGATGATTGTGTTATTGACATAGTTCTTCAATCACTGCCACCAAGCTATGAAAGCTTCGTGATGAACTATAATATGCAAGGGATGGAAAAGACAATTCCCGAGCTCTTCGCAATGCTAAAGGCTGCGGAGGTAAAAATCAAGAAGGAGCATCAAGTGTTGATGATTAACAAGACCACTAGTTTCAAGAAAAAAGGGCAAAGGGAAGAAGGGTAACTTCAAGAAGAATAGCAAGCAAGTTGCTACTCCTAGGAAGAAACCCAAGTCTGGACCTAAGCCTAAAACTGAGTGCTTCTACTGCAAAGGGACTGGTCATTGGAAGCGAAACTACCCCAAGTATTTGGCGGATAAGAAGGATGGCAAAGTGAAAGGTATATTTGATATACATGTTATTGATGTGTACCTTACTAATGCTTGTAGTAGCGCCTGGGTATTCGATACTGGTTCTGTTGCTCATACTTGCAACTCGAAACAGGGGCTATAGACTAAACGAAGATTGGCTAAGGACGAGGTGACGATGCGCGTCAGAAATGGTTCCAAGGTCGATGTGATCGCGTCGGCACACTACCTCTACATCTACCTTCGGGATTAGTTTTAGACCTGAGTAATTGTTATTTGGTGCCAGTGTTGAGCATGAACATTATATCTGGATCTTGTTTGATGTGATACAGTTATTCATTTAAATCAGAGAATAATGGTTGTTCTATTTATACGAGTAATATCTTTTATGGTCATGCACCCTTGTTGAGTGGTCTATTTTTGTTGAATCTCGATCGTGGTGATACACATGTTCATAATATTGAAGCCAAAAGATGCAAAGTTAGTAATGATAGTGCATCTTATTTGTGGCATTACCGTTTAGGTCATATTGGTGTAAAGCGCATGAAGGAACTCCATGCTGATGGGCTTTTGGAATCACTTGATGCTTGTGAACCATGCCTCATGGGCAAGATGACCAAGACTCCGTTCTCTGGAACAATGGAGCGAGCCACTGACTTATCGGAAATAATACATACCGATGTATGCGGGTCCGAGGAGTGTTGAGGCTCGCGGCGGGTATTGTTATTTATGGATTGGTGCAAGCCTCTCGGAGTGGAATATACGCTTTGATAATGTGATCAAAGCATATGGTTTTACATAGACTTTTGGAGAAGCCTGTATTTACAAGAAAGTGAGTGGGAGCTCTGTAGCATTTCTAATATTATATGTGGATGGCATATTGTTGACTGGAAATAACACAGAATTTCTACATAGCATAAAAGGATACTTGAATAAGAATTTTTCAATGAAAGACCTCGGTGAAGCTGCTTATATATTGGGCATCAAGATCTATAGAGATAGATCAAGTCGCTTAATTGGACTTTCACAAAGCACATACCTTGATAAAGTTTTGAAGAAGTTCAAAATGGATCAGTCAAAGAAAGGGTTCTTGCCTGTGTTACAAGGTGTGAAGTTGAGTCAGACTCAATGCCTGACCACTGCAGAAGATAGAGAGAAAATGAAAGTCATTCCGTATGCCTCAGCCATAGGTAGTATCATGTATGCAATGCTGTGTACTAGACCTAATGTGTGCCTTGCTATAAGTTTAGCAGGGAGGTACCAAAGTAATCCAGGAGTGGATCACTGGACAACGGTCAAGAACATCCTGAAATACCTGAAAAGGACTAAGGATATGTTTCTCGTTTATGGAGGTGAAAAAGAGCTTGTCGTAAATGGTTACGTTGATGTAAGCTTTGACACTAATCCAGATGACTCTAAGCCGCAAACCGGATATGTATTTATATTGAATGGTGGAGCTGTTAGTTGGTGTAGTTCCAAGCAGAGCGTCGTGGTGGGATCTACGTGTGAAGCGGAGTACGTAGCTCCTTCGGAAGCAGCAAATGAAGGAGTCTGGATGAAGGAGTTCATATGCGATCTAGGTGTAATACCTAGTGCATCGGGTCCAATGAAAATATTTTATGACAATACTGGAGCAATTACCGTGGCGAAGGAATCCAGATTTCACAAGAGAACCAAACACATCAAGAGACGCTCCAACCCCATCTGCGATCAAGTCAAGGTGGGAGACATACAGATTTGCAAGATACATACGGATCTGAATGTTGCAGACCTGTTGACTAAGCCTCTTCGACGAGCAAAACATGATCAGCACCAAGACTTCATGGATGTTAGAATCATTACTATGTAATCTAGATTATTGGCTCTAGTGCAAGTGGGAGACTGAAGGAAATATGCCCTAGAGGCAATAATAAATTTGTTATTTATATTTCCTTATATCATGATAAATGTTTATTATTCATGCTAGAATTGTATTAACCGGAAACTTAGTACATGTGTGAATACATAGGCAAAACAAAGTGTCCCCAGTATGCCTCTACTTGACTAGCCCGTTAATCAAAGATGGTTATGTTTCCTGACCATAGACATGTGTTGTCATTTGATGAATGGGATCACATCATTAGTGAATGATGTGATGGACAAGACCCATCCGTTAGCTTAGCATAATGATCGTTAAGTTTTATTGCTATTGCTTTCTTCATGACTTATACATGTTCCTCTGACTATGAGATTATGCAACTCCTGAATACTGGAGGAACACCTTGTGTGCTATCAAATTCCACAACGTAACTGGGTGATTATAAAGATGCTCTGCAGGTGTCTCTGAAGGAGTTTGTTGAGTTGGCATAGATCTAGATTATGAGTTGTCACTCCGTGTATCAGAGAGGTATCTCTGGGCCCTCTCGATAATGCTCATCACTATAAGCCTTGCAAGCAATGTGACTAATGAGTTAGTTATGGGATTATGCATTACGGAACGAGTAAAGAGACTTGCCGATAATGAGATTGAACTAGGTATGATGATACCGATGATCGAATCTCGGGCAAGTAACATACCGATGACAAAGGGAACAACATATGTTGTTGTGCGGTGTGACCGATAAAGATCTTCATAGAATATGTAGGAACCAATATGAGCATCCAGGTTCCGCTATTGGTTATTGATAAGAGATGTGTCTCGATCATGTCTACATAGTTCTCGAACCCGTAGGGTCCGCACACTTAATGCTCGATGACATTTTGTATTCTGAGTTATGTGTTTTGGTGACTGAAGTTTTTTTGGAGTCCTCGATGAGATCATGGACATGACGAGGAGTCTCGAAATGGTCGAGAGGTAAAGATTGATATATTGGAAGTTTACATTCGGACACCGGAATGGTTTCGGGAAGTTTCGGAGTACCGGGATGTTACCAGAACCCCCCGGGAGAGTAATGGGCCAACATGGGCCTTAGTGGAGGAGAGAGGGCCGGCCATAGGAGGTGGCCCGTGCCCCCCTGCCAATCCGAATTGGACAAGGGGTGGGGGCAGCGCCCCCCCTTTTCCTTCTCCTACTCCCTCTTTCTTTCCCCTTTGCTACTCCGGAGAAAAAATAAAAAGGTGGGGGGTGGGGGCGAATCATACTAGGTTTGGAGTCCTAGTATGACTACCCCTCCATGGCGCACCCCCTGGTGGACGGCCTCCTACCCCTCCTTTATATACGGGGGCAGGGGCACCCCAAAGGCACAACATTGTCTTAGCCGTGTGCGGTGCCCCCCTCCATCGTTTACTCTTCCGATAGTATCATCGTAGTGCTTAGGCGAAGCCCTGCGCGAGTCACATCACCAACACCGTCATCACGCCATTGTGCTAAAGAAATTCTCCTTTGACCCTCTATTGGATCAACAGTTCGAGGGACGTCATCGAGCTGAACGTGTGCTGAACTCGGAGGTGCCGTACGTTCGGTGCTAGATTGGTTGGATTGTGAAGACGTTCGACTACATCAACCGCGTTAACCTAACGCTTCCGCTTTCGGTCTACGAGGGTACATGGACACACTCTCCCCCTCTTGTTGCTATGCATCTCCTAGATAGATCTTCCGTGATCGTAGGAACTTTTTTGAAATTGCATGCTACGTTTCCTAACACGCCCCGCACCCACCGGTGTGCTCATCGTGGCCAGAGGCCACCTGAGCCGGCCGGCCCCTTGGCCGCTTCCTCCCCTGTCCCCTGCTCTGTTCCATGAGAGGAACAGAGGCACGAGAGGAGGAAGACGATGACTTGGTCGACCTCCCTGCCGCTGGACCCTACATGCCAGTGACACCCCCCGGGCCCAGGTGCGTTAAGTGGAAGCATACTTTCAAAAGTACGTTTTTTGCTATTGAAAGAACATTTTCTCTCTACTTCAGCTAAAAGTACGCTTTCCAGTTCAAAAAGCATATTTCTCTAAAAAGCGTTTTCTGTTTTCTGCTCCACGGACTTGTTTGTAGGAGAAATATTCACAGATAAGGTCCCTGAACTTCCACCCTTCGTATCTCCGTGACCGTAACTCCGATCGAGATGAAACCAACGCCCACGTCTTCGTCTCGTCAAGCTCTTTATGTTGGTAACATTTAACTAGGTGGTACCATATTGAAAATGACCATTTTGCCCTTGCCTCTAATCATTCCCCTCCAAGAGAGAACCGTTCGACGTCGGTCAGAGCGAAGTACTAATAGGCACAGAAACAATAGGGTTTCGTTCTGCGGCTTCACCGCACTTCTTCCCGGAGTCTCCATCACCCCCAAGCAAGCCAAAACAACCACTGGCATGATAGCCATGTAGTAGCCATGGTTTCTACTTGAATATTTAGTAAAAGTTTGCCCGTTATCTGCCTGCGTGTTTGCTACTACTGTCGTTGTTTCGGTTATGCTCGTGGTTTCATGATCACCCTCTTGCTATGTTTTGATGCATCATGTTATCTTGTGCTACTTGTTAGAACCATGTTCATATGTCATGCTTGGTAGTACATGCTGGTAGTAGTGATGTTTGTTCTGGTGCATGATTATAGTCTGTATCCAGTACCATTGCGGTGCATGTTCTGTTGCACATAGTTGTCACATGTTTACTTGGTAGTATCCTTGCTATCTTCTTGCATGGTATGTATTTGTGATGCTAGTGGTTAGGCTATGCTCATGTGTAGTGTTATGATCATGCTCGTCAGTATGCCATGCTCATTTGGATATATGCTTCACTGTTGTTATGCTCGATGATTTATTATGGTTGCACATCCATGCTCATGTTCGTATCATGTTCATGCATTGTAGTTGCATCATGTTATTTTAATATGACTCAGCTTATTGCATCCAAGTTTAACCGGATAATAATGAACTTGAACAACTGTTGGCGGAGTCATGGTGCCACCAAATCGAACTGACTAGTGTAGCCACACTTGCCTTATGGGGGGGGGGGGTCCTAACTGGGTCTATTGTCATGCCTCTCGCCGGTGCCTCCAAAGAGGGAAGGTTATGGGCGCGTGCTATGCTGATCAGGTAGGCGGACATGAACCTTCTGTGTCCGTTGTTGTTGTAAGGATCCTTGTCCCCGTTTGGGACCGTTTATGTTTTGCCATGACGGTGGCCGTTGGATGTCATTGGTTGACATCGGGGCCACTAGGACTTAGCCCAGTGGGGAGTTGGTCGGAATGACCGGGAGAGTGTCATGGGCAATAGATCGGTTTTGTCGTAATGCCATTGGTCTGTGAGGCCATGGATTTCATGGTGTGGGTATAGTGTACTAACCTCTACAGAGTGTGTGTTTAAATCTATCGATAGCCGCGCCCACAGATATGGGCCCAGTTCGTAGATGGTCACACTATGAGCCAATGGTAATAATTATAACCTGATTAATAATAACCCCAGTTCGATGATGAGAAAGAGGTTGGTAGTGATCGAGAAAGGATCACGGAGGTATCATGGATAACGAAGTTTGTTGATTTTTATGTGATCGCGAGAGGATCGTGGTGGTATGTGGATACCTAAGTTGGTTGATCTTTATGTGATCGCGAGATGATCACGGTGGTATCGCGGATACCGATGTTGGTAAGATGATGCATGTGTTGGTTACGAGGTAACCCAAACAAGCATGTTCATATGCTCATGCTATGCTTGTTCTAGCTGTATCATGTTCAGTTGGTGCATGCCATGTTGTTCTGTTAGTATCATGCTCATGATTGCTTTAACCTGCTAATGCCATGCTATTGTTTGTCTTGACTGATTTTGGTTATTGTGAGCTTGCAAGTACATTCAATGTACTGACCTGGCGTGTCATGCTAGTTTGCAGGTCGTGTCTGGATTGCTTGCTTGTTTGGCATGGAACCTGTGTTCGCGAGCTAGGATAAACGTTCCAGCCAGAGTCCCTACAGATTGGAGTCCATCATCACTGTTTGCTGTTCCGCTACCAGTAGTTGTTCCGTTGCCTCGAGTTGTTATGCTGCTTGCATAGAGCAACTATGGTTGGCGTAGCGTCGCCATGCCGATGTTATTCGTTTTAATATTGGAGACCTTGTATTCATATTCGTGCTATAATGGAGAGCTGATTTGTTCTATGCTAAGTAGTGTTGTATTCCAAAGACTTCACCTCGATCTCTGGGCTGGAATACGGGGCGTTCCGGTTTCACTGAACGGGGGTGCCACAATGCTTGGTATTAGAGTATGTTTGGATGTAGAGCGTCCTAGTCCGCTGGAACGTCAGAAAACGGTAGTATAGGGTCTAGTTGTTGCCCTTGCTTGCTGCGTTTGGTTGTTGCATTTGTTTGTTGCATATAGTCTTATTCGGTTACCCCTAACCCCTGTTTCATGTGTAGATGGCGGTCAGCTTCCATGAGTTTAGTGCCCTTCCCAAAGCTCCCGGTGCTGTTCCTATTGCGTTCAACCCCACTCCTACACCTCTCATCTTTGCCACCCTTCTTGGCGATATGTGGTGTAGCATTTATCCCCACGAAGATCCACCCCATTATCAAGTATTCCAGTTTTCTACTAAAGGAAGAATTCTGGAGTATGTTGCTCATGTCCATCTGTTAGCCCTGATTCCAGTTGGTAAGCGCACCTACAGTTTCCATGGTGGTTATGGTGCTACTCCCGAACGTGTCGTTCAGCTTGCCGCAATGGCTGTAATCACCGGTCTTCATCGTCAAGAGAGCAGGGTGCAAGAGAACCGTGCTTATCAATACTATCCCACCATCGCTGAAAATCCTAGGAGGATCCAGTTCCCATCCGTCGACCCTCAAGATGACCCGACTATCCTCGCCATGTCCCATTACATGACGACTGAGTGTCTTCTTATTTCTGAGTTAGTCCGAGATACCATTCGAGCCAGGAGATTGCTTGGTACCGCCCTACCCCAGTCTCCGCCAGATTCTCCAACCCCTCCGCCTCGTCCATCTAGAGTTTTAGAGTCAGCAGTTCCACTCGCTACTCCCTTAGCTTCTTCCTTGGTCCCCAAGCATTTGCTCAAGCGTAGTTTCGTGGAATTATCACGTCAGATGTCCTAGCGTAAGGACTTAGGTGTGGAGCCATCACAACGTAGTTAGCTTGAAGGGGTTAAACCGGACAAGGGACACAGAGGGTTTATGCTGGTTCGGCCCCTCACGGTGGAGGTAACAGCCTAATCCAGTGTAGGGTGGTTATTGCTTGGGCTTCGATTACCAGGGAGCGAATACACTTGACCTAGTTCTCGATCTCTTTCTTTCCTGCTGTAACTCGCCGCCGGGTTGTCCCTTTATATACACAGGTTGACGCCCGACGGCTTATAGAGTCCCGGCTGGCTCATAGACAACATGTCCAGCTCGATGACTAACTAATCTGCCTTATAATACAAGTCACTCTCATGGCGGTTGATCCTCTTGGGACCTAAGTCGCCTCTGGGTCTTGGGCCGCTAGCGGGCTATTATGACCCGCCACCTTCATGGGTTATCTCCAGTGGTATGACCCAGCCCCTCCTGGGCGGTTCATACCCAATAGTTATATCCTCAACATTAGGCCCCAGGTTGATTTTAACTTGTTCATATCAATATTCAATACCTGTCTTGTAAGAATTTCTGTCACTTGATGTAACCCGCCATGACGTCAGCTTTGAAAATCTTCTTGAACCGCCATGACTTCATTTCGCATTAACTCCGCACAAGGCCCAGAAACATCTTAACTGATCCTTATCTTAATAAACGTCCCGAAAATCGAGGCATCCCTATAGCCATACGATGATTTCGGCCTCCTCGGTTCCCGCGCATGCCTTGTACTCGCCCCCCTTATAAATAGGGATAGGGGTCTCTTCTCATTTTCCGCCCTGCTTCCTTCTTCGTCTTCCTCCTCTTAGCCGCACGAGCACTCCAGTCCCGCCGCTGCCTCAACTCAGGCCGCCTCATCGTCCTGACTAGACGAGAGAACTCTGGTGCGCCACCATTGATATTCATCACCTATAAGCACTCCTCCCCCATTCCTATTAAATCTGTATTAGGGTTTGTGTTTTGTTCATCGGTGTTCTTCGTTGTTCTTCATTACTTTCTTCAACTCCTATAGTTTTCAATCTGAACATGCCATAGATCTTGCGCGGAAGTAGTTTTATCACCATTTTCATCATTGAAATAGCATCTCCCTATAGAAAACCACATCAATGCATTAAGGTTTTTTCACTGCCGCCACCTTAGGTTTTACTTTCACTGCCTTTTCTGAACTGTCACAGATCCGAAATTATAGCGCCAGCTTGTGAAATCTATTTGTCTGCCCCTTAGCAAAATTTTCACTTGATAGATTTAAATCCCCAAAACTGCCATGGCGGCTTATAACATGAACCGTGACCCACCATATAACATTAGGCCCCGCTTAAGCCGCCATCGTCCACTTAAATTCATAACCCTTCCAGTTTAACCAAGATGGCTTGTTCTGAACTGAATCTCTATAGCTTTACCCTTGTATAGCGGTTGAAACAACAACTTGTAACTCGCCACCTATCTGCCGGTTTAATGACATCTTGAATTTGTCTATTGTCGGCCATGCACCCAATCATGACCAAGATAGTTACATCATGCGACTGGGTTCCATCCATTGTTACCGAGCCAATGCTTGAAGATTACATAAAGATTAGTTTCTTACCTGCCAAAGACATCATTCACTGGCGTGCTCCTAATCCGGGTGAAGCCAAACCTCAGCCGCAAGCCGGTGAAGTTATTGTTTTCACTGATCACATGAACTGGGGCTTCTCACCACCCTGGTCAAAATTCTTCTGTGACGTTCTGCATTTTATGCAACTTCATCCTCAAGATATCCGGCCCAACTCCATTTCCAATATTTGCAACTTCCAAGTCTTCTGTGAGGTGTACCTTCAAGAAGAACCTAGTGTTGACCTCTTCAGAGAGTATTTCTATCGGAACCGCCGGAATGAATTTACTGAGGGCCCCATCCAAGAACTCGGAGGGATCTCAATTTAGCGTCACAGAGATGCCATTTTCCCTTATGCTTCCCTTCCAAGCCATCCCAAAGATTGGAATCAAACCTGGTTCTACAGCAAGGACACTTCTCCTGTTGATGAAAATCCCTTACCAGGCTATCATGATTAACGGCTCAACCCAAAGCATCCTCTTCCTAGCCGTCTTACCACTGCTGAACGGGCCAAACTTGCACCTACCTTCTCAAAAGTTAGGGCATTACTGGGCAACAGATTAACCGGAATTGATCTGGTTTGGTGCTTGGTAGCTTAGAGGATTATACCCTTAAGCCGCCGACCCGGTTTAATGTGCACATACACTGGTGATACCAAAGACCCACTGCATTACAATTCAAAGCATTTGACTGATAAAGCTATCAATGATATGACCAAGACTCTTTTTAATGAGACCTCGGAAAGCTGCAGTGGAGTGGGTCTGAATCCCTTCTACGAACTTAACCCGGCACCGAGGTATGTCTGTCCGGTTTACATACTTTTTACCTCATTGCTCATAGAATCTGGAAATCCTAACATTTATTGTAAACTTTTCTCAGCCTGGATCCGCCTTTTGGGATAAAAGATATGATGAAAAAGCCGCCAAGAAGGCCAGAGCCAAAATCAAAGCCATGAAGAGAAGCAAAAAGACATCCACTGCTTCCGATACTTTTAACGTGGATGAAGATGAAGAGTCGGAGGTAGACCTTGATTCCCTTGGCTCCTTTTTCATCCATCATATTGACACTGGTTACTATCAGGACGACGCGGAGAGCAGCCAGGCGGTTGATGACGAGGTAATGATACGTCTCCAACGTATCTATAATTTTTGATTGCTCTATGCTATATTATCTACTGTTTTAGGCAATATTGGGCTTTATTATCAACTTTTATATTATTTTTGGGACTAACCTATTAACCGGAGGCCCAGCCCAGATTTGTTGTTTTATGCCTATTTCAGTGTTTCGAGGAAAAGGAATATCAAACGGAGTCAAAACGTTGGAGAAGTTATTTTTTGGAAGGAAACCCACCTGATGGACTTGGACCCCACGTCAGAAGATACGGGAGGTGCTCACGAGGGTGGGGGGCGCGCCCCCTGCCTCGTGGGGCCCCTGTAGCTCCACCGACATACTCCTTTCACCCATATATACCTACGTACCCTAAAACTTCCAAAACAGAAGATAGATCGGGAGTTCCACCGCCGCAAGCCTATGTAGCCACCAAAAACCTCTCAGGAGCCCGTTCCGGCGCCCTGCCGGAGGGGGATCCCATCACCGGTGGCCATCTTCATCATCCCAGCGCTATCCATGACGAGGAGGGAGTAGTTCACCCTCGGGGCTGAGGTTATGTACCAGTAGCTATGTGTTTGATCTCTCTCTCTCTCTCTCTCTCTCTTGTGTTCTCTCTCGTGTTCCTCTATGGCACGATCTTGATGTATCCCGAGCTTTGCTATTGTAGTTGGATCTTATGATGTTTCTCCCCCTCTACTCTCTTGTGATGAATTGAGTTTCCCCTTTGAAGTTATCTTATCGGATTGAGTCTTTTATGAGAACACTTGATGTATGTCTTGCCGTGATTATCTGTGGTGACAATGGGATATCATGTGCCACTTGATGTATGTTTTGGTGATCAACTTGCGGGTTTCGTGACATTGGGAATCTATGCATAGGGGTTGGCACACGTTCTTGACTATCCGATAGAAACTTTGGGGCACTCTTTGAAGTACTTTGTGTTGGTTGGATGAATCTGAGATTGTGTGATGCATATCGTATAATCATGCCCACGAATACTTGAGGTGACAATGGAGTATCTAGGTGACATTAGGGTTTTGGTTCATTTGTGTCTTAAGGTGTTATTCTAGTACGAACTCTTTTATAGATTGATCCGAAAGAATAACTTTGAGGTGGTTTCGTACCCTACCGTAATCTCTACGTTTGTTCTCCGCTATTAGTGGCTTCGGAGTGACTCTTTGTTGCATGTTGGGGGCTTGTTATATGATCTATCTATGTTATTATTGTTGAGAGAACTTGCACTAGTGAAAGTATGAACCCTAGGCCTTGTTTCCTATCATTGCAATACCGTTTACGCTCACTTTTACCACTTGTTACCTTGCTGTTTTTATTAGTTCAGATTACAAAAACCTATATCTACCATCCATATTGCACTTGTATTACCTTCTCTTCGCCAAACTAGTGCACCTATACAATTTTCCATTGTATTGGATGTGTTGGGGACACAAGAGACTCTTTGTTATTTGGTTGCAAGGTTGCTTGAGAGAGACCATCTTCATCCGACGCCTCCCACGGATTGATAAACCTTAGGTCATCCACTTGAGGGAATATTGCTACTGTCCTACAAACCTGTGCACTTGCAGGCCCAACAACGTCTACAAGAAGAAGGTTGTGTAGTAGACATCAAGCTCTTTTCTAGCGCCGTTGCCGGGGAGGCTAGGTAAAGGGCACTCACTCACACCCCGTCAACTAAGCTCTTTTCTGGCGCCGTTTCCGGGGAGGTGAGTGCTTGAAGGTATATCTTTAGATCTTGCAATCAAATCTTTTTGTTTCTTGTTTAGCACTAGTTTATTTTATAAAAGAAAATTACAAAAAAATGGAGTTAAGTTTGTCTCATACGCTTCACCTTTTTAATATCTTTCGTGAGTATGATGGAAAGGATAATTGTGCTGAAGTGCTAGAAGAAGAGATCTCTAAATTGTTTGGCACTAAATCTTTGAATGATGAGCATGATTGCAATGTTGTTAGTATGAATTCCTTGAATATCCATGATGCTAATGATATGTAAAGCCACAAGCTTGGGGAAGCTATGTTTGATGAAGATGATATTTTTTGTCCCCCAAGCTTTGATGAGCAAACTTACTCTGATGAAAGCATGCCTCCTATCTATGATGATTATAGTGATGACACGTATGCTTTAAAGAATAATGATAACCATGAAACTTGTCATCTTGATCTTAATTTTCAATCATATGATAGTTATTTTGTTGAGTTTGCTCCCACTACTATTCATGAGAAGAATTATGCTTATGAGGAGAGTAGTGAATTTTCTATGCAAGTAGATCATGAAAAGAATGCTTTAGGTGCTGGTTACATTGTTGAATTCATTCTTGATGCTACTGAAAATTATTATGAGGGAGGAACATATGCTTGTAGGAATTGCAATAATATCAAGTTTCCTCTCTATGTGCTTCAAGTTTTGAAGCTATGCTTGTTTTACCTTCCTATCCTAGTTGATTATCGTCCCCATAAGTTGTTTGCTCACAAAATACCTATGCATAGAAAGTGGGTTAGACTTAAAAGTGCTAGTCATATGCTTCATGGTGCTCCCGTTATGTTTCAATCCTTATCTTTTATATGAGTATCATTGTCATCATCATGCCTAGCTAAAAGACATTAAAGAAAAGCGCTTGTTGGGAGACAGCCCAATACTTATCCTTACTGTTTTTATGTGTTCACATGATTATGCTACTGTATTAATCATGTTTTATAGCTTTTGTTTCAATAAAGTGCCAAGTAAGACCTTTAGGATGGCTTACGGTGATAGTTGTGTTGATCCTGCTGAAAATCAGAAACTTTTGCACCCAGTAAATTAGTTTTGTTAATTCATAGAGACGTGCTTCTGATCTCATTCTTTTTGCTCTGAATTGGTACACTAATTGCTTAGGACTTCCTAATTTGGTTGGATTTGTGGAGTTCCATAAGTATACGTTTGTTACAGATTACTACATACTGTTCTGTTTTTGACAGATTCTGTTTTCTACGTGTTGTTTGCTTATTTTGATGCATCTATGGCTAGTATTAAGTGGTATGGACCATAGATAAGTTGGAGTACAATAGATATTACACCAATATGAATTTAGAATGAGTTCATTACAGTACCTAAGTGTTGGTTTTATTTTCTTATACTAACGGAGCTTACGAGTTTTCTGTTGAGTTTTGTGTTGTGGAGTTTTCAAGTTTTGGGTAAAGATTCGATGAACTATGGAATAAGGAGTGGCAAGAGCCTAAGATTGGGGATGTCCAAGGCACCCCAAGGTAATATTCAAGGACAACCAAGAGCCTAAGCTTGGGGATGCCCCGGAAGGCATCCCCTCTTTCGTCTTCGTTCATCAGTAACTTTACTTGGAGCTATATTTTTATTCACCACATGATATGTGTTTTGCTTGGAGCGTCATTTTCTTTTGTTAGTATTAGCTTGCTGTTATTTAGAATAATGTTTTGCATCTTTAGTTTCAATAAATAAGTCAAGGATAGCCTTTGCCATGCTTATTTTGCTAGTATACATGTTGCTGTTTGAAAAACAGAAAGTTTACCGCTGTTGCAAAAATTCCCTAGAAAAGTCAGAGAGTGGTATAATGTTGAATCTTTTTGCACATTGATCTATGATAAATTTATTACAGTGGGAATTTTAGTTCATAATTTGTGGAGTCAGGGAAGTATTGATACTCTTGCATTCTTTACAGACTGTACTGTTTTGGCAGATTGCTGTTATGGTTGCATTGTTTGCATATGTTTGCTTGATTAATGATTCTATTTGAGGATAGGAGTTTTAAATATGCAGAGGCATATTGTATGCAATGTTGAATAATTATTTAAGTGATTTGTTAAAGTAGGAAATGATAAGGTTTTGCATTGGTTTATACTAACCTATCTCACGAGTTCTTGTTGAGTTTTGTGTGGATGAAGCTTTTGATAAATAGAGAAACCATGATATGAGAGGAGTTAAGGAGACACAAAAGTTCAAGCTTGGGGATGACCAAGGCACCCCAAGATAATATTTCAGGAAGTCTCATGCATCTAAGCTTGGGGATGCCCCGGTAGGCATCCCACCTTTCTTCTTCAACAACTATCGGTTAGTATCGGTTGAGCCTAAGTTTTTGCTTCTTCACATGAGTTGTGCTATCCTTGCAATGTAGTTTTCTTTAGCTTTGCTTTCTGTTTGAATAAAGTATCAAGATCTGAAATTATTAAATAAGAGAGAGTCTTCGCATAGTTTCATAATTATTTAGCTACTCATTGTGCTTCACTTATATCTTTTGAGCGTGATAATTTTTGCTCTAGTGCTTCACTTATATCTTTTAGAGCACGGTGGTGGATTTGTTTGAAAGAAACTATTGATCTCTCATGATTCACTTAGATTATTTTGAGAGTCGTTAATAGCATGGTAATTTGCTTAATGTTAATATACTTAGTGTTCAAGATATGTGAAACTTTCTTTTGAGTGAATTGAATACTAAGATAAGTTTGATGCTTGATAATTGTTTTGAGATATGGAGGTGATAATATCAAAGTCGTGCTAGTTGAGTAAATGTGTATTTGAGAAATGCTTGTGTTGAAGTTTGCAAGTCCCGTAGCATGCACGTATGGTTAAAGTTGTGTAACAAATTTGAAACATGAAGTGTACCTGGCTTGTGCATCCTTATGAGTGGCGGCCGGGGACGAGCGATGGTCTTTTCCTACCAATCTATCCCCCTAGGAGCATGCGCGTAGTACTTGATTTTTGATGACTTCTAAGTTTTTGCAATAAGTATATGAGTTCTTTTGACTAATGTTGAGTCCATGGATTATACGCACTCTCACCTTTTCGCCTTTGCTAGCCTCTTCGGTACCGTGCATTGCCCTTTCTCACCTTGAGAGTTGGTGCAAACTTTGCCGGTGCATCCAAACCCCGTGATACGATACACTCAATCACACATAAACCTTCTTATATATTCCTCAAAACAGCCACCATACCTACCTATCATGGCATTTCCATAGCCATTCCGAGATATATTGCCATGCAACTTCCATCATCATCATCATCATGACATACATTACTTTTGTCATATTTCCATTGCATGATCATGTAGTTGACATCGTATTTGTGGCAAAGCCACCATGCATTATTTTTCATACATGTCACTCTTGATTCATTGCACCATCCCGGTACACCGCCAGAGGCATTCATATAGAGTCATATCTTGTTCTAAGTTTCGAGTTGTAATCCTTATGTTGTAATCAATAGAAGTGTGATGATCATCATTCTTAGAGCATTGCCCAAACAAAAATAAAGAAAAGAGATAGGCCAAAAAAAAGAAAGGCCCAAAAATAAAAATAAAAAAGGGGGGCAATGCTACTATCTCTTTTCCACACTTGTGCTTCAAAGTAGCACCTTGTTCTTCATGTAGTGAGTCTCATATATTGTGCTTCAAAGTAGCACCTTGTTCTTCATGTAGTGAGTCTCATAAGTTTTCTTTTTATACTAGTGGGAATTTTTCATTATAGAACTTGGCTTGTATATTCCTATGACGGGCTTCCTCAAATGCGCTAGGTCTTCTTGAGCAAGCAAGTTGGATGCACACCCACTAGTTTTCTTTTGTTGAGCATTCATAGCTCTAGTGCATCCGTTGCATGGCAATCCCTACTCCTCATGTTGACATCAATTGATGGGCATCTCCATAGCCTGTTGATTAGCCTCGTCAATTTGAGACTTTCTCCTTTTTTGTCTTCTCCACACAATCCCCATCATCATATTCTATTCCACCCATAGTGCTATATCCATGGCTCACGCTCATGTATTGCGTGAAGGTTGAAAAAGTTTGAGATTATTTAAGTATGAAACAATTGCTTGGCTTGTCATCGGGGGTATAGAAGTTGGGAACATCTTTGTGTGACAAAAATGAAGCATGACCTAACTATATGATTTTGTAGGGATGAACTTTCTTTGGCCATGTTATTTTGAGAAGACATGATTGCTTTGATTAGTATGCTTGAAGTATTATTATTTTTATGTCAATATGAACTTTTGTCTTGAATCTTTCGGATCTGAATATTCATATCACAAGTAATAAGAATTACATTGAAATTATGCCAAAGTATCACTCCGCATCAAAAATTCTTTTTTATCATTTACCTACTCGAGGACGAGCAGGAATTAAGCTTGGGGATGCTTGATACGTCTCCAACGTATCTATAATTTTTGATTGCTCCATGCTATATTATCTACTATTTTAGGCAATATTGGGCTCTATTATCCACTTTTATATTATTTTTGGGACTAACCTATTAACCGGAGGCCCAGCCCAGATTTGTTGTTTTATGCCTATTTTAGTGTTTCGAGGAAAAGGAATACCAGACGGAGTCAAAACGGAACGAAATCAATTGGAGAAGTTATTTTTGGAAGGAAACCCATGTGATGGACTTGGACCCCACGTCAGAAGATACGGGAGGTGCTCACGAGGGTGGGGGGCGCGCCCACCCCCCTAGGGCGTGCCCCCTACCTCGTGGGGCCCCCGTAGCTCCACCGTCATACTCCTTTTACCCATATATACCTACGTACCCTAAAACTTCCAAAACATAAGATAGATCGGGAGTTCCGCCGCCGCAAGCCTCTGTAGCCACCAAAAACCTCTCGGGATCCCGTTCCGGCGCCCTGCCGGAGGGGGATCCCATCACCGGTGGCCATCTTCATCATCCCGGCGCTATCCATGACGAGGAGGGAGTAGTTCACCCTCGGGGCTGAGGGTATGTACCAGTAGCTATGTGTTTGATCTCTCTCTCTCTCTCTCTCTCTCTCTCTCTCTCTCGTGTTCTCTCTCGTGTTCCTCTATGGCACGATCTTGATGTATCCCGAGCTTTGCTATTGTAGTTGGATCTTATGATGTTTCTCCCCCTCTACTCTCTTGTGATGAATTGAGTTTCCCCTTGGAAGTTATCTTATCGGATTGAGTCTTTTATGAGAACACTTGATGTATGTCTTGCTGTGATTATATGTGGTGACAATGGGATATCATGTGCCACTTGATGTATGTTTTGGTGATCAACTTGTGGGTTTCGTGACATTGGGAATCTATGCATATGGGTTGGCACACGTTCTTGACTCTCCGATAGAAACTTCGGGGCGCTCTTTGAAGTACTTTGTGTTGGTTGGATGAATCTGAGATTGTGTGATGCATATCGTATAATCATGCCCACGGATACTTGAGGTGACAATGGAGTATCTAGGTGACATTAGGGTTTTGGTTGATTTGTGTCTTAAGGTGTTATTCTAGTACGAACTCTTTTATAGATTGATCCGAAAGAATAACTTTGAGGTGGTTTCGTACCCTACCATAATCTCTACGTTTGTTCTCCGCTATTAGTGGCTTCGGAGTGACTCTTTGTTGCATGTTGAGGGCTTGTTATATGATCTATCTATGTTATTATTGTTGAGAGAACTTGCACTAGTGAAAGTATGAACCCTAGGCCTTGTTTCCTATCATTGCAATACCGTTTACGCTCATTTTTACCACTTGTTACCTTGCTGTTTTTATTATTTGAGATTACAAAAACCTATATCTACCATCCATATTGCACTTGTATCACCATCTCTTCGCCGAACTAGTGCACCTATACAATTTGCCATTGTATTGGGTGTGTTGGGGACACAAGAGACTCTTTGTTATTTGGTTGCAGGGTTGCTTGAGAGAGACCATCTTCATCCTATGCCTCCCACGGATTGATAAACCTTAGGTCATCCACTTGAGGGAAATTTGGTACTGTCCTACAAACCTGTGCACTTGCAGGCCCAACAACGTCTACAAGAAGAAGGTTGTGTAGTAGACATCAGGTAACCATTATTTCCTCCGACTCAGAGCCTTTGCCAAGACAGAAAATCTGACGCGTGATCCAGAAAGTAAGGTTTCCTAACCCTTTAGCTCACATGGACCCCAACTTTATTTTGAAGCAACAACAGCATGCGAATCGGCGCAGAACCCAGAATAGTGGAGGCGGATAACTTTCCTCCGATTTGCCTAACACGCCAGCCCCACGCAAACGCCGGAATGAGGTATTCAAAAACCCGACTCTTATTTATTTTAACCCAGATATTATTCATCCAGTACTTCATGTTTTGGATTCGAATTATCAGGGGACCTCTCATTCTTCGTCCGGTGACTCTTCTCAGACTCAGCTTACTCCTTCCAAGACTGCCCCTGGGTACCAACGTAAACCTGTGTTTAACATCTTTAAATTCATACTGACTTGCTGAATCCTCTTGTAGTGGGAAAGCAAAGCCTAGCAAAAAGGCCAGAACAACCAAGCCAACAGAAGATCCCAAACCTCGTGAGCCAGAAAAACAAGCACCAATTTCTGACGCCTCCGAGCAACAGCTGGATGATCCCGCCACCAGAAAACCGTGGCACCTCTGCTGATCCTATGGTTGCTGAACTGGAGATTGCTGAACCTCCAAGCCCAACTAAGCCTCCTAAAATGAACACCGAGGAAGTTGTGGTCACTGGCGCCGGTTTTCAAGAACCACGAAACCCTGTTGCTCTGGCTAAACATTCTGCCAAGGAAGAGCTGGTCGAGAGGCGCAAAGTCAAATTCGACATGGCCAATTACTCACATCTGAGCATTAGTGAAAACTTCTCCGGTTATCTGAATCAAGTACACAACAACCATGATCTAGAAATTGACATGGTCAAGCACATGCATCAGAAACATGAGGTATTAATTCTTGCTCTCATTTGAGATATATTCCTTCAGCCCCCAAGTCTACTGAATATGATAGAATAGAATATACTGTAGACTTGCTAGATAGACTTTTTACCATGCTTCTGAGTCAGAACCTGTAGCCCCCAAGAGCCGGCTTAAACTATTAAGTTAAGCTGGTTCTTCACTTAATAATAATCATCTTTGCATCTATAGCCCCCAAGGGCCGTCTTAAACTATTAAATTAAGCGGGGACTTTATCAATTGATAAGAAATATCATTTAATCATCCTTGCCAACCGGGTAAACTTGGATAAACGATGAGTCGGGGTCGCCTGTCACTGCCTTATAAAACAAACTTTGCATCCATTAGCCCCCAAGTGCCAAGCGCTATTGCTTGCAAAGGGCTTGGGACTTATAAATATATATAACTCGATAAAGAAACTTCCTGCACCCATTAGCCCCCAAGTGCCATGTGCTATTGCTTGCAAAGGGCTTAGGACTTATCAATATATGTTGTTTCAGAACTCTTCATATCTATTTGGACTTGTTCTTTCAGGAAGCATTCAGTTAATTTCAATCTCAGCTGAATGACTTGAAAACCCGGCTTGAAGCACAAGAAGCTGAGACCCCGAAGGCTGACTCCAAGTTTAAATTTAGCTTGGTAGAAAATGAGAATCTCAAAACTAACTTTAACACTGAGAAAGCCGCCTAGGCTGAAGAAAGGGCCGCCTTGATCAAAAGGGCTGAGAAAGCTGAAGCCTCATTGGAAGAGGTCACTACCAATTTTGCCGGCTTACAGCATCACATCAATCAAATGACCTTTGCTATTTTTGGTAAGATCATTTTGTAGCTCAATGATTTTATAACTTCCTTTTGTTATGAACCGCCTAGTGACTCAATAATAATCTCCCATGTAGGTCCTAGAAGCAGCAACCTTGGGAAAGAAACACTAATAAAGCTCAAGGCGGTTTACACCTTAGTAGAACAACTGTATACCGGAGCTCAACGCACAATTGCCACCATCTCCCCAAGCAAGCAAACACCATCTCTTCTCATAAACATTTTAAGCAGCCTTTCTGTCTTGCCAGCCCGGATTGAAGAAAGTAAGCGGTCCGCTACTAGAGCCGGTGCCCTTACGACTTTAAGCTGGGCTAAGGCATGGCAGTCGGAATTAGACTCGGCCGAGCTAGCCACTGGATGCCCCAGTTTCAAAGAGGACGGGTCTCCCTTTGACAACAAAAACTTTGCTGCCTGTGTAAAAGCGGTGCATCCTCTGGCGAGTCTTCTTGTTGAAGAAATTGATCTGTCCAAGTATCAGGTGGCTTACACCGCAGAAAATTAGAAGATGCCCATGCCGGCTTATAAAGTTCAGATCTTATCCCTCCAATCCATAAGCATACTTTCGCCCCGGATATTGATCCGTCTGAGCTTATCGATGGCGATGCTGAATTTCAAGCCTTGACTGGTATCAATTGGTTATCGTCTGACTTCCAGACGGTGGAGGAAGAAGAAGACCCGACGCAGGATGACCCGGAAGCTTCAAACCGCCAAGGCCAGGAGAACTGATCCGCTGGGTGGTTCTTTATTTGCACCACCAGGAACTGTTTAAAAATCAATTTATCCATTTGGGCTCACGGAGCCTTGTAATAGGTTAGTTAAGTAGTAGTCTGTCGTGCCATCGTGCATGTTTTGTTTGCATAACGCTGCTGATCCATCATTGGGAAATCCGTCCCTTATGCTTTATGGTATGATCAATTATGCAATTCTGGTTTGTCAGTTTTCCCTGTTTATAAACAGACAACAAGTGCCCTGGCGGTTTACCCCAGGGAGGGTCATGATACCCCATATATAAAAACCACTAAGGACTGATTAGTCCATAATCAGGGCCGGTTTATAAAAAACCTTATATAACGAAATAAATATCATACTTGTGATATTTGTTCACTCTGCCGACTTATCATAAGTCATGTGGTAAAGGCAATAGCCTATAGACAGAAGCACAATGCCTTGTTCAATATATTCATATTGCCGGCTTATAACGCCGCATGCAGCAAGGGGTGATATCGCAAAACTTGAGCGAAAAGCTCTAACCATATGATAATTATATCGTGGCGACTTAAAGTCCAAGGTCAGGCCGGGTTAATAACACTCCGGATAAAAATATACATGAACCGTAAGGCAACATGGCTCTAATTGGTTTTTCAACCATGTATTGATATGTGATAAGAGACAAAACTCCAAAAAATGTTCAAATGAAAGACAAATCAGAAAACAAGGCTTTCATAGGACGCCAAGCCTAACCCAAGTGCTTTTATGGGCCGCACATCTGCTAAGTTAAACCTTAATTCAAAACTTTGTAAGCCGGGCCTCACATGACCAATCGATGTTTTAACGTTGACAATTCAGTGTCTTTATAAGAATAACTGTCAAGAGTACAACGAGTCATTCCAGGATTACCTAGGCAGAGTGGCCAACTTACAAATGCAGGATAACCCGGATTTTTTGGTGAATACACCTAGGCGTCCAAGCCTAAAGGGTCATAGCTATGCTAATGAGCCCCCAAGTTAAAGTTCATTCCAGGTTTATAAACCGGAATCGGAGCTATGCTCCATGAGGAAGCCCCCAAGTATATTTCAATCATGGAGTATAAGCCGGATCAATAGGGTAATCTTTAGCTATGCTCAATGAGCAGGAAGCCCCCAAGTGATCGTATGAAGTGACAATAAAGACTCATATTCTCAGAAATGAAACGACAGAGACCCTGAATTATGAGGATGCCGGCTTTGTTATATTCATGATAATATATAAAATGATAAATTATGTACATCACAAGAGCCGGTGGCTCGGGTGTAATAAGGCCGAAGATGAGCAATATTCCACGGCCGACGGGTCTCCTCCTCCGACGTGCATGAGTCCTTATGGTCTCGAACATCGACAAGGTAGTATGACCCATTGTTCAGATTCTTGATGACCACAAAGGGTCCTTCCCAAGGTGGGGATAACTTGTGCATGTCAGTTTGATCCTAGATGAGCAGGAGCACTAAGTCGCCTTCTTGAAAGGTCCTGGTTTTAACTCGGCGGCTGTGATAACGCCGCAGATCTTGTTGGTAAATCGCCGAACGAGCCACTGCAAGGTCACGCTCATCATCTAACAGGTCAATAGCATCTTGACGTGCTTTCTCATTGTCAGCTTCAATGTAAGCCGCTACACGAGGTGAATCGTGATGTATGTCACTGGGAGAACCGCCTCAGCTCCATAAACCATGAAGAAAGGCGTGTAACCTGTAGATCTGTTGGGGGTGGTATTGATACTCCAAAGCACTGAGGGCAACTCTTCCACCCAACAACCCAGTGTTCTCTGCAACAGAACCATAAGCCGGGGCTTGATACCTCTCAAGATTTCTTGATTTGCTCGTTTAGCTTGGCCATTAGACTGGGGTGAGCCACTGATGATACATCAAGCCGGATATGCTCTTTTTTGACAAAATTCTTTCATTGCTCCCTTATACAGATTAGTACCATTTTCAGTGATGATACTATGAGGATACCCAAAACGAAAGATCACTTTTTTGATGAATTGAACTGCCGTGGCTGCATCACATTTGCTGACCGGCTCAGCCTCAGCCCACTTTGTAAACTTGTCAACCACCACCAAGAGGTGGGTCTTTTTATCCTTGGACCTTTTGAAAGGCCCAACCATATCCAGCCCCAAGACTGCAAACGGCCAAGTAATTGGAATCATCCTCAACTCTTGAGCCGACACATGAGCATGTCTTGAGAATTTCTGACAACCATCACATTTACTGACCAGATCTTCTGCATCAGCATGAGCCGTCAGCCAATAAAACCCATGATGAAAAGCTTTAGCAATGAGAGATTTAGAGCCGGCATGATGACCGTAATCTCCTTCATGAATCTCCCTTAGAATTTCACGGCCCTCCTCAGGAGAAACGCATCGTTGAAACACCCCTGTAACACTGCATCTGTGAAGCTCACTGAGGGAGTCCTGGATTAGGGGGTGTCTGGATGGCCGGACTATAGCCTTTGGCCGGACTCCTGGACTATGAAGATACAAGATTGAAGACTTTGTCCCGTGTCCGGATGGGACTTTCCTTGGCGTGGAAGGCAAGCTTGGCGATACGAATATGTAGATCTCCTACCATTATAACCGACTCTGTGTAACCCTAACCCTCTTCGGTGCCTATATAAATCGGAGGGTTTTAGTCCATAGGACGAACAACAATCATACCATAGGCTAGCTTCTAGGGTTTAGCCTCTCTGATCTCGTGGTAGATCTACTCTTGTACTACCCATATCATCAATATCAATCAAGCAGGAGTAGGGTTTTACCTCCATCGAGAGGGCCCGAACCTGGGTAAAAACATCGTGTCCCTTGTCTCCTGTTACCATCCGCCTAGACGCACAGTTCGGGACCCCCTACCCGAGATCCGCCGGTTTTGACACCGACATTGGTGCTTTCATGAGAGTTCCTCTGTGTCGTCATCTTTAGGCCCGATGGCTCCTTCGATCATCAACAACGATGCAGTCCAGGGCGAGACTTTTCTCCCCGGACAGATCTTCGTATTCGGCGGCTTTGCAACTGCAGGCCAATTCGCTTGGCCATCTGGGGCAGATTGAAAGCTACGCCCCTGTCCATCAGGTCAGATTTGGAAGTTTGAACTATACGCTGACGTCCGCGGAGACTTGATCTTCGACGGGTTCGAGCCACAGCCAAGCGCGCCGCACTGTCACGATGGGCATGATCTAGCTCTGCTGCTGGACAGTGCCCTGGAGGCCACACAAGTGTCCGCTCCGACCCTTAGCTCGGAGCCGACTATGCCGATCGAGGACGGGCGGCTGGACACCGCCTCAGGGGCTGCTATCTCTATGGCGATTGAGCCGAACACCAACCCTGTCCTTTGCGAAGCTTGTGGCTCTAAGGTGCAGGACTCCTCTCTGGACTCCGAACCTTCTGCGCTCCTGCCAGTCGAATCCAACTGGGTGCCAATCATCGAGTTCACCGCCGCGGACATCTTTCAGCACTGGCCCTTCGGCGACATCCTGAATTCACTAAAGTCTCTCTCTCTATCAGGAGAGCCCTGGCCGGACTATGGTCAGGAAGGTTGGGATACGGACGACGAAGAAATTCGAAGCCCACCCACCACCCACTTCGTAGCCACTGTCAAAAGTTTAAACGACGTGCTCGACTTCGACTCCGAAGACATCGATGGTATGGAGGACGATGTGGAAGACAAACATGAACCAGCACCTATAGGGCACTGGACAGCCACCTCATCTCATGATGTATACATGGTGGACACACCTAAAGGAAGCGACGACGAGGAACAATGGGACATCACGAGGGATCATTCCCTCGAAAAGCAGTCAAAACAACGACGTAAGCGCCGCTCAAAGTCCCGCCTCGACAAAGACAGCAGCCATACAGACCCAGCCATAGAGCAGGGCGAACCAGTGGATGATGAACATGCTATCAAGCAACCGTCCGAACAGGACAATCTGGATAAACAACCCGTCCCCGGCGAAGATAACAGTTCGGGCAATCTCACGCCGGACAAGTTACTGGAGCAGAAGAACCTCCACAAAAGGCTCGTCGCCACTGTGCGTAGCCTGAAAAAGCAGAAGCGGAAGCTCAAAACAGCGGAAGATGCACTCAGAATCAGATGGAGCAAAGTACTCAACACCGCAGACAAATACGGCGATAGTCGCCGAACAAAGAGCTACTCAAAGCGAAAACTACTGCCAGAATTTGATGAGGAGGCCGTAGAGCCACCGCAATCAAAGAACAAAGAGACCACCCGGTTAGATAGACGACCCCATGGCAAACATAGAGTGGCAAACGACACCACACACAAGCCGGCCTGCGATCCGCACACGGATTCGCATCAAAACGATGGCCCAGTTAGATCTATCTACGGGCCAAGAGAGCAAGCTCTAGTAAGCAATGCAACACGTCAAGTATCCGAATACTACGGTACACCTAAATATAGGGGTGCCGCACATCCCCTATGTTTCACCGATGAGGTTCTGGATTATGAATTTCCAGCGGGATTCAAGCCCATAAACATAGAGGGATACGATGGAACAATAGACCCTGGAGTCTGGATTGAGGATTACATCCTCCACATACACATGGCTAGAGGAGATGACCTCCACGCCATAAAATACTTACCCCTCAAGCTCAAAGGGCCAGCCCGGCATTGGCTCAAAAGCCTCCCCGAAAACACCATTGGAAGTTGGGAAGAGCTCGAGGATGCTTTTCAGGCAAATGTTCAAGGGACCTATGTCCGACCTCCGGATGTAGACGATTTAAGTCACATAACTCAACAACCCGGAGAGTCAGCCCAAAAATTCTGGAACAGATTCCTTACTAAAAAGAATCAAATAGTCGACTGTCCGGACGCCGAAGCCTTAGCAGCTTTCAAACACGACGTCCGAGACGAATGGCTCGCCAGACACCTCGGCCAAGAAAAGCCAAGAACAATGGCTGCATTAACAAACCTCATGACCCGCTTTTGCGCGGGAGAGGATAGCTGGCTGGCAAGATGCAGTACCAGCAACCCAAGTACATCCGAAGTCAGGGATGGAAACGGGAAACCGCGACGAAGCAAGGACCAGCGCCGGACTAAGGGAAACAGCCCGAAGAGCACAGCAGTAAATGCCGGATTCAAAAGCTCACGACAGGATCATAAAAAAACTGCCCCTTAAGGATAATAGGGACGATCTATCTAACTTAAACAAAATCTTGGACAAGATATGCCAAATCCACAGTACTCCCGGGAAGCCTGCAAACCATACCCATAGAGATTGTTGGGTCTTCAAGCAGTCCGGCAAACTCAACGCCGAACACAAGGGGATCGACACACCAAGCGAGGACGATGACGAACCCCACAAGCAGAGCACTGGAAAACAAAAGAATTTCCCACAAGAAGTCAAATCAGTAAACTCACTTTATGTGACAAAAGGGAAAAATAGAACGGCGCCCATAGATATACGCGCCATGCGGCCTATCCCAAAGGAGTCCCGCCACTGGTTGTCAAAACCAATGACCTTCGACCATCAGGATTACTCTAGAAGTATCCGGAATGCAGGATGGACTGCCTTGATATTAGATCCGATAATCGACGGACTCCAATTTACACAAGTCCTAATGGACGGCGGCAGTGATTTAATCCTGCTATATCAGGACACAATCCGCAAAATGGGGATAGACCCAACCAAAATTCGCCATAGCAACACTTCCTTTCAAGGGGTAATGCCAGGCTGATATGCCCATTGTACGGGCTCTCTATTGCTAGAAGTTGTGTTCGGCTCATCCGACAACTTCCGCCGCGAAAAGTTAACCTTCCACCTCGCCCCATTTACAAGTAGCTATCAAGCACTACCGGGGCGCGAAGCTTTCGCCCGCTTTAATGCAATACCGCACTATGCATCCCTCACACTTAAAATGTCTGATCCACGAGGCATCATCTCCTTAAAGGGAAATATCGAGTATTCCTCGAGCGCGGAAGATTGCGTGACTGCCTCGACAGCCACACACTAAACCGGCTTCACTAATCCAAGCGCCTAAACAGGTCGTTCAGACCCTGGACACGGTTAGACGAGTCCAGCGTAAACATACAGGGGCTTACCAGCTGCACACCCCCGCACAAGGGGCTCCGCGCATACACAACAAGAGACAATAAAGCTCAATTTTATTCATTTTTTGATACCTACTTTGTTTATTTAATATAACGTACATTTTCGCATGATCTTTTTCACCTAAGTTTCTCTCTTTTATAGATGAACACCGTGCGGCACCCGTCCAGGATACGGCACAACGGAGATACAGGCGCAGACGTGCAGTAGGGACCCGTTGCAAGGATTGTTTGCAGATTAAGACCCTGCGTAAACCTTTTTTACTGTCTCTTGTTGATACACATCCCCCGGTTTCTTGCTATAACCGAGGAGGAGGCTGGCGTTTTGGCATGGGCCACGTCAAAATTTTGCGCGTACCTGGACACCAGGGGCTTATTACCAAGGGCGTTGTTTGGCCCGTTTTCATAAAGACCGAATACCTTAGGGAGTGTTCGGCGTCTCGAGTTAGGCCTTATATGCATCAGCTCTGAATCATGTCTTTGGTCAAATGTTGGGTTTGCCCGGCTCCTGTGTTTTGCTACCTTACGTTCCGCTCTATCGGCTAACGCGGCACCAGGAGAACTACTGCGATTATGCCCCGGTTCGTCCAGGCGAGCACCTCAGTAGAGAAAGCCGAAAACTGAGTATCATGATATAGCGTGAGACTGTTCAACCACTCGATGACCCGCAGGAATCTATAGGATTCCTCCGCATAGACGAAGGACCGTTTCCCGGTCAGGCACATACGCGCCCCGAATTCGGGTGAGCGCGGTGCCCCTAGGGACTATATAGTAGCCCCACTGTCAAACTCCTATGGCTAAGTTAAACTGATAAAGCATTATAGTCCGGTTGCCTAGTTTGCTACGCTACCACCTCCTTTATAGGACCAAGACGTTGGATCAAGTGTGAAAATGCACCTTTTGCAAACACCCCCGCATTATATGCGTGGGGGCTGAAGCCGAAGACTGCCATCTTTCAGGTCATATACACATATACATTAACGACCGCACATGAGGTATTTTAATTCTTGAAGGCACAAGTATAAAAAGCTTTTATATTTCATCGAAACATTGTTTCACAATAATACATGTTATTCGAACATAATATCCTTCGAGCACTGCGTCTCTATTAAACGAGCGCCCTGCAGAACTTCCTGAAAATATTGCTCGACAGGTACTCGACTTCCGTCTGAATCTGGGGATGCAACATCGGTGGCCTTCATCTCTGCCCAGTATGTCTTGACACGGGCAAGAGCCATCCGCGCACCCTCTATGCATGCCGACCTCCTCATTGCATTGATATGAGGCACCACACCAAGGAACTGCTGCACCAAGCCAAAATAACTCTTCGGCTCTGGCCTCTTCGTCCACAAAAGACTCACGACATCCTTCATGGCAAGTCCGGATAACCTATTCAGCTCCGCCCATTCGGCCAAGCGATCGGTTAAGGGAAGTGGGCGCTCTGGATTATGGAACTGCGACCAAAAAACCTTTTCCATTTCGTGATCCTTTTGATCTCGGAAGTGTTCGGCCGCATCCACAGCACTTGCCGCCATGTCCAGATAAGTATCCTCCGAACCCCACAGCCGGTCCAACTGAGCATATTTAGGATCCGTGAACTTCCTCCGCAGCAGAAATTGCTTTCCAGCCGTGATATCTCCGGCCTGACGCAACTCCTCCTTCATAGCTCTCATCGTAGAGCAAGCATCCTTGGCCTCGGTAGTGGCCTTCTTTAGGTCCTCTTGTACCGCTCGATCTTCTTTTTCAAGAAGCTTGCAGCGGTCGACAACATTCTTCAACTCCACGGCCATCTCAGCAATTTCCTTCTTGCTTGGCAGTGAGCAGCCTGTTCGGCTTTTAGCTCTTCGGCCGCCTTTAAGGTAGCCGTGTCACTCTTTCTGGCTTGCTCCTTGGCTCAGGCGAGCTTCGCCCGAAGGCTCTCCATGGCAGCGGCACCATCTGCATCAAGCATACATGTTGTAAGGCACGGGCATCAAGCTCCCTTACCAGGTGTCCACGGAGAAATCACATACCTTGTGACTCGTCCAGCCGTTTATTGACAAGAGCGGTGTCGGCATCCGCCACGTCAAGTTGCCGCTTTAGTTCGGCAAATCCATCAGTCCGGCTAGCCACCGGACACTTCGCCACCTACATAGGAAGGGCGGCATATTATACCTAGGATTATGATCCTCGGTGCGCTGTCATTTTTGACAACACACCGTGTCTCAGCGGCTACTATCTTCACAGGGCGCATTCATATGCGGAACTGTCAAAAGGTACATCATTTTGCGTACCTCGAAACCTGTCAGTAAACTTCTGACGGCTTCATGCAATCCGCTCTCAGCGGATGAAATCCTTTCAATCACCATACCCATTAATGCACGGTGATCTTCTAAGATAGACGCTCGCCTGAGCAGGTCCTTCAGCTCCTCCGACCGTACACCAGGTGGTGCCGGACTCGTTCGATTGCCTTTTTCGAAGGCCGGACGCGGAAGGCTTTGAGGGGAACTATGACTGCCTTCCGGCCCCGCCGGATTCGAAGAAACCCTCCACGACGACACCTTAGGGTCGCCCGCCTCGCACGACGGTATGGCAGGGGGAGGCGTTTCGCTCTCTATCATCTCCGGACGAAGATCCCCCGAAGATGAGCTCTGCTGAGAAGGGATGAGATCCGAACTACAAGGTAAAACTTCAGTTATCTTCATCAGAAATAGGGCAGGGATATCCTTTATTTTAATAAAATCGCCCCTTTTTACTTACGGCTCGGTGGAGGACTGATCACCTTGGGGGCATAATGCGGCCGAGGCATCTCTTGGCGCCGGACCCTCTGACGAAGATTTCTTCCCCCGCTTTGAGACCATGGTCTCCGGGTCTTCAGAGGCGGTCCTATTCTTCCCTTGGATGGAGGGATTCTCGATCCCTCCTTTCCTGGCAGCCTCCTTCGCGGAGGCGGTAGCTTCCTTGTTCCCCCCTTTGCCTTCTTTCGAATGTGCAACCTCCAGCATCCTGGTTAACATGGGATCCGGCGTGGTCTCAGGGAGGGGGGTCGGACACCTGATTAACTTTGCTTTCACTATCCACTCCTGTTCAAGGGACAACTCTTTTAAAGGGCAAGTTTGTGATAAATATAGGATAGCGTGTCCGGGTACAGGGCTACTTACTTGAGTATCCGGGTGATTGCAGCTTAGACCCGCGTCCTCGGTCAAGTCCGGACACATCTCTTGTGATCCAAAGAAAAGCTTGTACATCTCCACAGGTGTCGCGCCCATAAAATGATGAAGAGCTCGTGGTCCCTCCGGGTTAAATTCCCACAAGCGGAGGGGGCGACGTCTGCAGGGTAGGATGCGACGAATCAGCATGACCTGCGCTACTACAACCAAAGTGATCTCTCTCTAGGAGGTCTCGAATGCGGCCCTGCAACAAGGGCACGTCCTTGGACGGCCCCTAGTCAAGCCCTTTATTGACCCATGACGCTAGCCGCGATGGAGGACCCGAGCGAAAGGCAGGTGGCGCCACCCATTTGGTGCCCCTGGGAGCTGTGATATAAAACCACTCTTGTTGCCATAAGCTGAGCTCCTCTTGAAAAGAGACCTCGGGCCGCGGAGCATCAGCTTTCTTGCTTATAATAGCCCCTCCGCACTCTGCCTGTTGACCCTTGATCATCTTCGGCTCCACTTTGAAGGTCTTGAGCCACAATCCGAAGTGAGGGGTAATACGGAGGAAGGCTTCGCACACGACAATGAACAATGAGATGTGGAGGATGGACTCCGGATCCAAGTCGTGAAATTCCAACCCATAGTAAAACATGAGCCCCCTCACGAAGGGGTCCGTCGGGAAGCTTAGCCCCCGAAGGAAGTGAGACGCAAACACCATGCTTTCACCAGGCTTGGGAGTGGGAATAACCTACCCTTGGGCAGGCAGCCTATGCGAAATTTCGCCGGTTAGATACCTGGCATCTCTTAGCTTTAGCACGTCTTCTTCCGTAACGGAGGAAGGCATCCACCGGCCTTGCAGGTCGGAGCCGGAAATCATCGAAGGTCCGAAGCGCCTGTATCTGGAGCTTTGGGTGTTGGAACTCGAGGCAAGGGGCGGATTCGATTGAGATTGTAAGAAAGGAGCGGAGCCTTGGTCTCTTTATATAGAGGTTGAATACCAAGAGCCTTCCCCGTGACCGTTCGGGGCTCGCCTTCGATAGAGGAGACGCGCTAACGGGCACGACTGGGTTACCCACGCCCGTATTAATGAGAATCCCGGAATAAGGGGACACGATCTCTGCTTTGACAAGACGTGCCAAGGAAACCGCCTCGCTAAACGTGCTGAGGTGGAACAGTAAAAATGATTCGAATAAAGGCTTGGCCGTGGTGTGATGTCGCACCACGGAATACGTCAGCAGATTGAATTTGTGTAAATATTATTCTCTCTATGGTGGTATGTGGAACTTATTTTGTAGAGCCGGACACTATCCTTGTGTTCAAAATATTCTATGAAGTATTCAGAGGAGGAACCCGCCTTGCAATGCCGAAGACAATATGCACGCCGGACTCGTCGTCATTGAAGCCTGGTTCAGGGGCTACTAAGGGAGTCCTGGATTTGGGGGTGTCCGGATGGCCGGACTATAGCCTTTGGCCGGACTCCTGGACTATGAAGATACAAGATTGAAGACTTCGTTCCGTGTCCGGATGGGACTTTCCTTGGTGTGGAAGGCAAGCTTGGCGATACGGATATGTAGATCTCCTACCATTGTAACTGACTCTGTGTAACCCTAACCCTCTTCGGTGCCTATATAAACCGGAGGGTTTTAGTCCATAGGACGAACAACAATCATACCATAGGCTAGCTTCTATGGTTTAGCCTCTCTGATGTCGTGGTAGATCTACTCTTGTACTACCCATATCATCAATATCAATCAAGCAGGAGTAGGGTTTTACCTCCATCGAGAGGGCCCAAACCAGGGTAAAAACATCGTGTCCCTTGTCTCCTGTTACCATCCGCCTAGACGCACAGTTCGGGACCCCCTACCCAAGATCTGCCGGTTTTGACACCGACACTCACCTTTGACAATAGTCATTGACTTAGACCGCCGGGTTATCTGCCTGGCCAAAGTTTCATCCTCAGGTAACTCGCCCCGGGTCATGTAAGCCAAATACGGAACAGTCCAATCAGGGATAACATGAAGAGCCGCCACCAATTTTGCCTCCGGGTCAGGAACTGCCAAGTCTTCCTCCATAGGCAATTTCACTGAAGGGGTTATGCAAAATATCGAGGAAAATATTAGGGGGGACCGGCTTATGCTGAGAACCCAACCGGCTTAACGCATCAGCTACTTCATTTTTCCTTCGATCGACATGCTCCACTTGATATCCTTTGAAGTGACCAGCAATAGTATCCACCTCTCGACGATAAGCCGCCATGAGTGGATTCTTGGAATCCCAGGTCCCTGACACTTGCTGAGCCACCAAATCTGAGTCGCCAAAACATCTTACCCGGCTTAGATTCATCTCTTTAGCCATCCGAAGACCATGGAGTAAGGCTTCATATTCAGCTGCATTGTTAGTACAAGGGAACATCAACCTTAAAACATAACAAAACTTATCACCTCGTGGGGAAGTCAATATAACTCCAGCCCCCGAGCATTCCAACTGCCTGGATCCATCAAAATGAATAGTCCAATATGTATGATCTGGCTTATCCTCAGGCATCTGCAACTCTGTCCAATCATTGATGAAATCCACAAGTGCTTGAGATTTTATAGCCGTCCTAGGCACATATTTTAAACCATGGGGTCCAAACTCAATGGTCCACTTAGCTACCCGACCTATGGCTTCTCTGTTTTGAATGATATCCCCCAAAGGAGCAGAGCTAACCACAATGATGGGATGACCAAGGAAATACTGTTTCAATTTGCGACCAACCATGAACACGCCATAAACCAGCTTCTGCCCATGTGGGTATCTCTGCTTAGACTCAATGAGCACCTCACTGACATAATAAACTGGCCTTTGAAACGGATGCTCCTTGCCTGACTCCTTCCTTTCAACCACAACTGCTACACTGACAACCCGGTTGTTTGCAGCCACATATAACAGCAAAGGCTCCTTCTCAAAGGGGGCTGCAAGAACCGACGGCTCAGCCAGTTGCTTCTTAAGTGCCTCAAACACCTCATTAACAGCACCGCTCCAGACAAAATTATCTCTCTTTTTCATCATCTAATACAGAGAGTTGGCCTTCTCTCCCAAGCGACTTATAAACTGGGTCAAAGCCGCGATACGACCCGCCAAACGCTGGACGTCTTTGATACACCCCAGTTTAGCCAAAGAGGTGATAGCCATGATCTTCTCCAGGTTAGCTTCAATGCCTCTCTCAGACACCAAGAAACCCAGTAACTTCCCTGCTGGCACACCAAAGACACACTTGGCCGGGTTAAGCATCATCTTGTAGACTCGGAGATTTTCAAAGGTTTCCTTCAAATCCTCAATCAACGTCTCCTTCTTCTTGGATTTTACAACAATATCATCCACACAAGCATGAACAATGCCCAATCTGGCCATGAAGGCAATTCTGAACACGTCATTGGTAAGTCGCCTGGGCACACTTGAGCCCAAAAGGCATAGATACATAACAGAAGGCTCCAAAGGGAGTGATGAAGGTTGTCTTCTCCTGGTCCTTAACTGCCATTTCAATCTGATGATAACCAGATTACGCATCCAAAAAACTCAAGCACTCACAACCCGTCGTAGCATCAATAATCATTTGGGATGAAAAACTTCAATGATGAACCCTGCCGCCAAGAGCCGGGCCACCTCTTCACCGATTACCTTGCGCCTTTCCTCATTGAACTGGCGAAGAAACTGTTTGACTGGTTTAAACTTGGGATCCACATTAAGAGTGTGCTCAGCGAGTTCCCTCGGTACACCTGGCATATCAGAAGGCTTCCATGCAAAGATGTCCCGGTTCTCACGGATGAACTTGATGAGCACGCTTTCCTATTTCAGATCCATATTCGCACTGATGCTGAATTGCTTTGAAGAATCGCCAGGGACAAAATCAACCAGCTGAGTATCATCTGCCGACTTAAATTTCATTAAGGGCTCATTCTCTATCGTTAGCTTCTTCAAAGGTGTCATATCCGCCGGTGCAAGTCGACTCAGCATAAGCAGCATCACCGTCTTCACAATCCAGAGAGATTTTTCTATTGCCATGCATCGTGATGGTGCCCTTGTGACCCAACATCTTAAGCTGCAAATAAACATAGCACGGCCATGCCATAAACTTGGGTAAGCTGGCCTCCCAAACAAAGCATGGTATGGGCTCTTAATTTTTACCACCTCAAAGGTTAACTTCTCAGCTCTGGAATCATTGTCATCTCCAAAAGCCACTTCCAGTGTTATCCTACCCACATGAGACACCGACTTACCAGGCACCACCCCATGAAAGACAGTAGAATACAACCTAAGATCCTTGTCAGTCAAATTTATACGACAAAAGGTCTCATAATAAAGGATGCTGATACTGCTGCCTCCATCCATGAGCACCTTTGTGAGTTTATATCCCCCTACCTGCGGAGCAACCACTAGTGCCAGCTGACCCGGATTGTCAACCCGGGGCGGGTGATCCTCTCTGCTCCGTCATAGACTGCTCAGACCACCTTAAGTATCGGGGCACCGCCGGTTCAACAGAGTTCACCGCCCGCTTAAGGATTTTCTGATCTCTCTTGCACAGACTTGTAGTGAACACATGATACTCCGTTCAGCTGCTTTGGATTACTCTGATAACCAAACCGCTGCTGCTAGTTTCCTTGGTTAGACTGTTGATTAAAACCACCTTGATTACCTTGACCCGAAAGCCAGAGCTTGAACCGCCACCATCAAAGCCAGGTCCGTGAGAGCCGGATCCAGATCCGCCATTTGGGCCATGATTGAAAAAATTGGAATTCCTAAACTCCTTCGTGTTGTAACAATCCTTCCACATATGACCAGATGGCTCATTGCGCGTGCCGTGCTTTGGACAAGGTTGATTTAGCATTGCCTCAAGGTTGAGTCTTGACCCTTGGGGCGGCTTTCCCTTGCGACACTGATTATTATTCTGCGCATTGGTGTTAGCCACAAAATCAAAATTACCATCAGCCTTACGCTTACCGTTGCCGGCTTGGACCGCCGGGTTATGCTGCCGCCCTTTTGTATTGCCGTTGTTCTTTCCCTTCCCAGGCTTATCATCATCAAACTCGAGATCCTTGGTACTATTAGAGTCGGTGTATTTGACGAGAGCCGCCATTAGCTCCCCCATATCGTTGCAGTAGCGCTTAAGCCGCCCCAGCTTCTGTGATGTAGGGTAGAACCCTAGACGCCCGATATTTCATGTTTGGAGGGAATCCTACCAAGAACACAAAGAACAGAAGGGAGAAACGAGGGAAAAACAAAGAGAAACACAAGAGAAAACACTCAACCAACAAGATCAATCATACATGTGCTAGATTCTCGAAACACAATGAGATACACGATCTGAATCCAACAAGGGACGATACATAGGGTAACCGGTTCTTCTTCGAGAGGAGGTCTTGAGTTCTTCCCATTAGGGGCCTTGAATCCAAGTGGATCTTCTCCGTAGAGGCACGGTATCTCTCGGAGGAGTAGATCAGGATAGATGAGTGAGGCTCTATCTCACAAATGAGCTATCACAACGCTAACCCTAGCTAGGAGGAGGGAGAGGTCTATTTATAGTCGTAGTACAAATGGGGGTCGAAGTGAAGGGGTACATGGGCTTTAGCCCGAAGCTGCGTGCACACAAGCAGCAGACGTCCGGTCGCTCGCGGAGGTCCGGACGTCCGGTAGGGATCGGACTTCCGCTAATTCCGTTCTGTGATGGTGGTGCTAGACGTCCGATCACTTTGGACTCCCGCTAATTTCCCTTCGGTGGTGATGGTGCCGGTCGTCCGGTGTAGGCCGGACGTTCGCTCACTAGGAGGTGTGGCCGGTCGTCCGGTCCTGGCCGGACGTCCGCTTGCTGTAGCTTGGGTTGGCTGGGACTTGGGCAGGCTGGGCTTCAGGTGCCGAACGTCCGGTTCCGACCGGTCGTCCGGTGGCTGTAGCTTCAATGGCAACTCTTCTTCTTGTCCCTCGTACTTGTGTCCTCTCCGTCTTGGAAATTGGATGTAGCTGTTCTGTGACCTCCTTCTAAGTACCCGATCACACATAGTGTCTCCGCTTGAGGTAGTAGCCATGTCTCATGTGTAGAAAGGGGTAGTTCGGAGAGGAGCGAGTTCACCTTATCTTTGATAGCCTTTGCTCGAGCTCTTGTCATAGGTCCAAGTGGTGTCATGGGAGATGTAGATACGTCCATGGAGATGATCGTGGGATGCTCCGCATAATCTCCCCCCCCCCTTGGAAAAAATCCGACCTCGGATCGAAAGCTTCATCACCATGGTATGGCGAGAGGTCCTTGACATTGAAGATGTCACTCACGTTGTACTTGTCTCTTGGGAGGTCGATCTTGTAAGTGTTGTTGTTGTAACGTGCTAGCACCTTGAAGGGTCCATCAGCTCGAGGTAGAAGTTTGGACTGGCATTCGTTGGGGAAGCGGTCCTTTCGAAGGTGTAGCCACACAAGATCTCCAATGTTGAATATCATGGGTTGCTTGTTGATGTTGAGCTTGGTCGCGAGTCATTGTACTTGGTTCTCGATGGTGTGCGTTGTATCTTCATCCAACTTCTTGAGGTAGCTTGCTCGTGCACTCGCGTCCATGTTGGTGCGCTCTTGTAGTGGAAGAGGTAGAATGTCCAATGGGGACAACGGGTTGAAACCGTAGACGACCTCGAAGGGAGACTTGCCGGTAGTCGAATGTCTTGCGCGGTTGTAGGCATACTCGGCGATGGGTAGACACTCCTCCCACTCCTTGATGTTCTCTTGATCAACACGTGAAGTAGAGTGGAGAGTGTACGGTTCGTCACCTCCGTTTGGCCATCGATTTGGGGATGGTATGCCGAAGAGAACAAGAGCTTGATTCCGAGCTTGGTGCATAGAGTCTTCCAAAAGTAACTCAAGAACTTGACGTCGCGGTCCGAGACAATTGTCTTTGGCACTCCATGGAGGCGCAAGATTTCCCTACAAAAAAGATTTGCAATATGTGAAGCATCATCTATCTTGTTGCGTGGAATAAAATGTGCCATCTTAGAAAATTGGTCCACAACAACAAACACAGAATCCTTTCCATTTTGAGTTCTAGGCAAACCAAGTAAAAAATCCATGCTAATGTCTTCCCAAGGTTGATAAGGAATTGTAAGAGGCATGTAAAGACCATGGGATTGAGATTTTGACTTAGCTTTGCGACATGTAGAGCATCGGTTGGTGAAGCGTGAGACGTCGCGGAACATCTTGGGCCAAAAGTAGTTCTTGGAGAGCGTGGCGAATGTCTTGTCACGTCTAAAGTGTCATGTGATTCCTCCTCCATGAGCCTCTTGCAAAAGGAGCAAATGAAGAGAAGACTCGGGAATGCAAAGTTTGTTAGCTCTCATAAGATAATCATCCTTGATGTAATAACGTTCCCAAGATGTATGCGTCAAACACTTAGCAAAAGGAATAGCAAAGATAGGATCATGTGCATACAAGTATTTTATGTGCTCAAAGCCAATGACATTCAATTCAAGTTTAGTGACAAGCGTGCATAAGCGTGAATGGGCATCCGCCACTATGTTTTCCTTACCCTTGATGTACTTCATGACATAAGGAAAAGACTATGAATTCACTCCATTTTGCATGATGCTTGTTCAACTTAGTTTGTCCTTTTAAGTACTTAAGCGTTTCATGATCGGTATGAATGATAAATTCATGAGGACGAAGGTAATGTTCCCATTCACGCAAAACTCACACTAAAGCATATAGCTCATTGTCATAGATGGGGTAATTGAGTTGAGCTCCGGAAAGTTTCTCACTAAAGTATGTTATGGGGCGCTTCTCTTGCGTTAACACACCTCCTAAGCCATTACCACTAGCATCACAACGAATCTCAAAAGGTTTGTCAAAGTTGGGTAATGCAAGCATGGGAGCATAGTAAGCAACTTCTTAAGCTCATTAAATGCGGTATCTTGGGATGGTCCACAAACAAAGGGCGCATTTTCTTGCTCAAGGAATGTAAAGTTGAAGCAATGGTGCTAAAATCCTTCACAAAGCGACGATAGAAACCGGCTAAACCAAGAAAACTACGCACTTGTTGCAAGTTGGTTGTTTGGGGCCAAGTTTTAATAGCATTTATCTTAGATTCATCTACACGAACACCCTTAGAAGACACAACAAAAACCCAAGAAAACAAGCTTATCAACACCAAAAAGGCATTTGTCCATATTAGCATAAAGTCTCTCTTTCCTAAGGGTTTGCAACACGGTTCTAAGATGGGTGACATGCTCTTTGAGGGATGTGCTAAAGACAAGAATATCATCAAAATAGACCACAACAAACACACCAATATAGGAACGAAGAACGGAGTGCATGACTCGCATGAAAATACCGGGGGCTTCGGATAAACCCATTGGCATAACTAGCCACTCATATAAGCCAAATTTGGTCTTAAGTGCAGTTTTCCATTCATCACCTTCTTGGATGCGTATTTGGTAGTAGCCACTCTTAAGATCAATCTTAGAGAAAATGGTGGCTCCGCTAAGCTCATCAAGCATATCATCTAAGCGTGGAATAGGGTAACGATATCTAACGGTGATAGCATTGATGGGACGACAATCGGAAACCATGCAATAAGTACCATCATTCTTTGGAACAAGTATGACCGGAACGGCACAAGGGCCCAAGCTTTCACGTACTTGACCGTTGTCGATGAGTTGTTGTACTTGACGTTGGATCTCCTTAGTTTCCTCGGTGTTGATGCAGTAGGGAGCCTTCTTAGGGAGAGGTGCTCCGGGGATGAGGTTGATTCGGTGCTCAATGAGTGGAGGTAGACCCGGAGGTAGGTCATCAGGGAAAACATCTTGGAATTCCTGCAAAAGAGAAGACAACACTAAAGGTAGATCATGAGAGGTGTTAGTTTTTGGTGCCTCATCCTTGCACACAAGGACATAGTGCATAACACGTGATGTGTTCTCACACACTTCTCTCATCTCACTTTTGGTGGCAAATAGGACTAAGTTTCTCTTGTCGCTCATCATGGAGGCACTCAATTTTGGCTTGTGGCGCTCACTCTCTTTTGGTTGTATCACTCTCTCACTCTTTTCTCCATGATGGGTGGCTTGCTTGTCGGTGATCACTTGACTTGGAGACATAGGTCGTAGAACATATTCCTTGCCTTTCATCTTGAAGCTATAGTGATTGGTACGCCCGTTGTGGATGACGCCGCAGTCAAATTGCCATGGTCGACCAAGAAGGAGGTGTCAAATGGACATCGGGACGACATCACACTCCAAAGTGTCTTCATATGCTCCGATTTTGAAGGAGATTTGACTGTATGCTCAACTTGTATAGTGCCGGAATCGCTTAGCCATTGGACCTTGTAAGGGTGCGGGTGCTTCATCTTGACCAATTGGAGCTTGGAGCATAGTTCTTCACTTGCTAAGTTGTGACAACTACCTCCATCGATGATGACCTTGACGGACCTTCCATAGATGTTGGCCTTTGTGTGGAAGATGTGGCATCTTTGGTCTTTGTCTTGTTGATGTTGAAGAGTCAAGACTTGGGAGACAACGTGAGCGGGGCTCGAATTCTCATCACAAAAGACTTGATCATATTCATCCTCGTTCACGCGCCGGTGCATGGCATCTTGATGGGATGATTGAGGCCATTCAAGAAACGGGCCATAGTTTGCTCATCATCTTCCATGACATTGGCTCTTATCATGGCAATCTCCATTTCCTTGTAGTATTATTCAACGCTCTTTGTTTCTTTCTTGAGTAGTTGGAGCTTCTTGAAGACATCGCGGGTGTAGTAGGTTGGCAAAAAGCGTGCACGCATGACATCTTTCATTTGAGCTCAAGTGGTGATTGGTGGTTCACCTCTTGCTTGTCGGCGATCAAGGACTTGTTCCCACCATATGAGCACATAGTCTTGGAACTCAAGGGATGCCATAGCGATCTTCTTTCTTCTTCATAGTTGTGCAAGTGAAAGATTTTGTCGACCTTCAATGCCCATGATAGGTACTCTTCGGATCATTGCTTCCATTGAACTTGGGCATGGTGAACTTGAGCTTGCCATAGTGTTGCTCTTCGTTGTGTTGGGGTCGAGGGTGATGATGACGTCCTTGACATGGAGGATTCTCATGTTGCTCTTGGCGTGGAGGATTTCCATTTTCGTCTTGCTCTTGATGAACTTGAGGTTGTGGAGGAGCTTGTCGAGCTTGTGGAGGATCTTGAGGAACTTGTCGATGCACTCTTCCTTGGTAGCATTGCTCTTGAATTTCTTCGCGAAGTGCTTCCTCGTGATTGTGCCTATCTCGGTTGCGGTTGGCAATGGCGTGACTTGATTCTTGAAGGGCACGTTGCGCCTCAAGAGCTTGTGCTTCACATAGTCATTATTCTTGACGTTCGGCCTCGGCGTCTTGCTCGTCCTGATGTTGCCATTCTCGCTCTTCCTCTTGGAGACGTTGACGCTGCCTTTCTTGTGCTTGTGCGAGAGGGACTTGGTTTTGTTGATGACGATGTGCTTGCTCGTCGAATTGCTCTTGACGTGTGGCACGACGTAGAGTGTTCGATGTCAGTGTACTTGAGCCGAAGAAGGTGTCGTCGGTGTGTCGACTCGAGCGGCTCCGTCTTGAGGATGAAGAAGTGGAAGAATGGTGGTTCACCAACAAGGCACGGATCTCGTCCATTCTTGCATCGTTCTCTTGTTTGTGAGTGTCGAGCTTGTTGTCGAAGTAGTCTCTTGTTCGTTGCTCAAAGAGTCGCAAGTCAGTGGCGAGATTGTTAATGCGGTCACTCATTACTTGTTGCTCTTGATGCAAGGCTCGTTGTGCACCAAAGAGGTGGCTCTTGGTGACATAGGATGACATGTTGTCATCTTGCTCGATGAAGAGTGGGTTGGTAGAAGAACTTGACCTATCCATCATTCCAAGAAAATATGTGAGTGGGAGAAAGAGAAGAACTTATACCAAATGTACCTTGACCGTTGTTGAAGATGGATCAATGATCACTCAAAGATGTAACAAGGAAATAGCACAATTGGTACAAATTCTTGTCGGTTCTCACACCTACACAAGTAAAAGCTTATGGTGGAGCTCGGTTAGGATGGTGGCACAAAATTTGATGCAATTGTTAGTGAGCTTCAATAATGTTGGAAAAGATGCACAAATTTGTAAATGCAACAAGTAGACCAATAGCAAGATATGGTACACGGAAACACACACGCAAATATATAAGTGGGTTCGTGCAACCAAGGGATGAGACAAAATGTGGATACCACGAAAATGCTCTTGTTGCACAACACTAGAGAGACGCTAGCACGATTGCACAATAGGCGGATACGGAACTTGTGCACAACCTACTAGGCAAAAATGCAACAACTACTATCCCAAGTATGCTATATGTATGGTATTCCGATGGTATGATCCAAGATGATCGGATATGACAATATTAATGTAGTATGATGCTATGGTTCTTGCTTATAAGCTCTTTGCTTATCTTTCCCTCTTTGCTTAAAAGCTTGTTTGGCTCTTTCACTTTTGAGCTCTTTTCTCATGCAAAACTTCACAAACCAAGATAGCAATTGTCTATGCGATGACAACTTTGTGACACAAAAGATGATATGGTATCTACACCACTATGATATGGTATGTATGCTATGTGGAGTATGATCACTAATGTACACAAGTCATGTTGCTGGCAATACTCAAAGGCTAGTCTCGATGGCTAAGCAACACAAAAGAAAGGCTATGGGGTTATCAATGCAAATGGCATGGAATAGACAAAGATGTCGTTGAGGTTACCGCCGCGGTAGTCATTTGCAAACACGGACGGTTGTTGGCGATACCGAGTCCTTTACAAAGATGAGCGGTGGTGATGATGATGTCAAACCGTACCTATATAGCTGCAACACAATAGAACATGGGAACCACAACTCAAATTCTTAAAGACCAAAACGTGTCAAAATCGTCGTAGGTGGTAGCGGTGAGCGATGGTGGTGCTTGCGGAAAGCGGTGGTGGTATCGGAGTTCGCAATAGGTGGTGGAAGGTGGAGAGGTGGTGGTGGCCGAACTAAAAAGTTTCAGATGCGTCAGGGTTCAGCAGACGTCCGGTGGAGAGCGGTCGTCCGATCGCCGGATGTCCGGTGGTCAGCGGTCGTCCAGTGCCTGGGTGAACTCGGGCACGAGATGAACACTCGGGTTCGTGGAGGAGGAAGGTGGAGAGGTAAAATCAGAGCGATTTTGTGGATGGAAATGGTGGAGAAGATGGGGGAAAGCTAGATCCACACGTGGCAAAGCAAATCCATGGATCAAATCCAACAAAACTTCATCACACCAACAAATCACAAAAAAAATTGGGGCTATTTTTAGTGGGGATTTTCAGATTAGGACGAAAAACAACAAAATCAAGCTAGAAAACAAAGGGTAGCGGATCCAAAAACGTGATCAACGTGGCTCATGATGCCAAGATGATGTAGGGTAGAACCCTAGACGCCCGACCTTTCACATTTGGAGGGAATCCTACCAAGAACACGAAGAACACGAGGGAGAAACGAGGGAAAAACAAGGAGAAACAAAACAGAAGACACTCAACCAACAAGATCAATCACACATGTGCTAGATTCTCGAAACACAATGAGATACACGATCCGAATCCAACATGGGACGATACATAGGGTAACCAGTTCTTCTCCGAGAGGAGGTCTTGAGTTCTTCCCGTTAGGGGCCTTGAATCCAAGTGGATCTTCTCCGTAGAGGCACAATCTCTCTCGGAGGAGCAGATCCGGATGGATGAGCGAGGATCTATCTCACAAATGAGCTATCACAATGCTAACCCTAGCTAGGAGGAGGGAGAGTTCTATTTATAGTCGTAGTAAAAATGGGGGTCGAAGTGAAGGGGTACAAGGGCTTTAGCCCAAAGCTGCGTGCACACAGGCAGCGGACGTCCGGTCGCTCGCGGAGGTCTGGACGTCCGGTAGGGATCGGACTGAAATTTTGAATAAAATGCCTCTTTAACTCTGCCCATGACCTAATAGAATTGTCGGGCATGGTTTTTAACCACGTACGAGCCGGCCCATCCAACATCATGGTGAAGTACTTAGCACACGCAGTATCGCCGACTTCCAAGATCTCCATGGCCATCTCATAAATCTCAATCCAAGCCTCTCGGGGCTGATCCGCCGTGTAATTAGGCACCTTACGGGGGCCCTTGAAATCCTTGGGCAAGCGCTCATTGCGTAGAGCCGGTAGTAAACATGGCACACCCAAGGTTCTAGAGGTTGCTCCTGCCTCCACGGACGCTGAAGGATAAACCAGAGATTGTTGTTGAGCCGCCAGCTCCACCTCACGCCGCGCTTTGCCCTGGTCTACCAAAATCTAAGCATCATTGCCGACACACGGCGGGTCAGGCCTGCGAGGCTGGTTGCGGTGCCACTCACTGCTTGACACGGCCGGTTCATCAATGTGCCTGCTATAACTCCTACTTGGACGGGGTGTTGAGTGGATATGATCACGACTGTACGAATAAGCCACCCGCTGGGCCACAGCCGTCTGAAGAAGCTCTCCGGCTCTCCGTATTTCCACTGCCGCTGGTGACTCATCCTGAGCCGGGAGAGCCGCCAGTCGTGTTGCCACAACTATCATGTTATCCAAGGGGTTAGAATGCACCGGAGGTGTTGGAACGTGCTGAGGAGAGGTTACGTTCATACGTGGGGGATCTGTAGCCCGTGGCTGAATCGGTTCTCCTGCCGCTGGTGCCTCAGCGGTCCGATTCACACCGGGCAGGTTACTGGGTCCTGCCCCAGGCCTGTTGAAAATATTCCTCGCATCATAAGTCGGGGGCAGCTGGCTCACATGCCTTCTGTTGAAAACAGGGTTTGGCGCATCCATATCCAAACTTAAGTGCAAGCTCTCCGCGTGAAGCCATTCTGCTTCCCCCTGCAAGGCGGCTCGCTCCGTTGCCATCCAAGTGTTCTATGCATTTAACTCCTCCTTGGCTTGTGCTATCTCATCACACAATTATGCTGAGCTTGATTCGCTGGGTTAACCTCCGCCGTTAACAATGTTGTCAGAGCATCCAATAGATCTGACAAAACTTGAGCCAGCGGGCGCATGGGGCCTCCTGCCCCGGAAGTCGTCGTTGCTGCTGACCCGGAGATCATTTCCGCTGCAGTCATAGAGTCCTACGCTGGCTGTGTACCGGCCATGAAGACTGTGACCCGGTTTGGTAGCTCGTAGGGGTCCGGAATACTGTCGCCATCGGAACAACCCCTAAGCCCTCCATCCTGAACCTGGTAGATGGAGTAGGTCTGAGTAAATAACCGTCTCACCACTAGATTCGGATCCTCCTTCTAGTTCCGCTCCATGAACGAAACCAACAAAAGCATGCTTTGGGGCGGCTTTAGCCTTGGTGGGTCGCGCGCGCTGAGTCGACTTAGCGATGCCGGTGCAGATGCCCGGCTCAGCTTCCGACTCACGATCTTGCCGATGAAGACGTGAAATTTCGCCAAAGGGGACCCGGTACCCATACTCGATTGAGTCAACCTCGGGGCCCTAGCCCTCGTCGTCGATGTAGAGCTTGCCGCGACGACTCTTGGTCATCCGTCCCATAGCGTACCCCTTGAGCCCTACGAAGCTGCCCTTCAAGAACTCGAAACCACCATGCGCTGGCCCCATGGTGGGCGCCAACTGTCGTGGAATTATCACGTCAGATGTCCCAGCGTAAGGACTTAGGTGTGGAGCCATCCTAACGTAGTTAGCTTGAAGGGGTTAAATGAGACAAGGGACACGGAGGGTTTATACTAGTTCAGCTCCTCACGATGGAGGTAACAGCCTAATCCAGTGTAGGGTGGTTATTGCTTGGGCTTCGATTACCAGGGAGCGAATACGCTTGATCTAGTTCTCGATCTCTTTCTTTCCTGCCCTAACTCGCCGCCGGGTCATCCCTTTATATACACAAGTTGACACCCGGTGGCTTACAGAGTCCCGACTGGCTCATAGACAACGTGTCCTGTTCGGTGACTAACTAAGCCTGCCTTATAATACATGTCACTCTCATGGCGGTTCATCCTCTTGGGCCCTAAGTCGCCTCTGGGTCTTGGGCCGCTAGCGGGCTGTTATGACCCGCCACCTTCAGGGGTTATCTCCAGTGGTATGACCCGGCCCCTCCTAGGCGGTCCATACCCAGTAGTTATATCCTCAACACGTAGGGTGTAGTCAGTCGTGTAGTGCATGTGCATTTGCTCTAGTATTATGTTTGTGTGAGCTTGTGTGGATAAGTTTTGTAGCTTGTTTGCTGTGTGCTTTGTTGCAATCGATCGTTTTTTCATGCTTCTTTGTTTTGAATCTTCGGTGTTACCCCCTTATGGAAATTGCTCATCGACCGACACCGGATCAGAAGAAGTCGTGAGAAGTAAAAATGTACACCAAGGAACTCAGTGAAAAGCAATGAGATTTTCAGTTGATAGCATTGTATTGCAGACATCCTGTCTGGATACAAATTATATTCTACTCAGACTTTCAGTAACAATTACCCGTCAAAGATACACCTTTATTGCAACAATGATTAAGCCAGCAGGAGAACAAAATTTGATCCAAGTCCAACAGTGCATTTCAAGTCAAAGGTATGGTCCGTACACAATGATTGATTCTGCCATGAGTTAGATTTAAAACACGTGACACCCAGAAGTCAATCCGAATATGCAATGAATTCAGCAAGGACAGTCAGACAATTCTTGTCATACAAGTTATCAATAGTCGGAATGACAAGAATATATATGTTATCCCGTCCACAAAGAAAATCAGCCCAGCGGTTCTCCACAATTTATCAGCGAAGCTTACAAGGAAAGATTACCCAGCCTGCATCAGAAAGGTATGAATGGATTCCCGTGCAAGATATTCAGTCTTCTTCAATAAGATACCGCAAAAGCTTCTGGCATAAGGTACTGAATCTTCCCTAGCAAGTCTTTAAGGGGGGAAGCTTCTGAGGTATGCTACCCAGCCTTCCCCAGCAAGCTACCCACCGAAGGCTTCGAGAACAAGCCATTCAGTCTTCCTCAGCAGGATATCCCGATGGCTTCCAACGCAAGCTGCCCAGTCTTCTTCAGTAAGGCACTACTACAAGATATTAAACTATGAGTTGTCAGCATATGACAGTGTCTCCAAGTGGAAGATCTGCAATAGTTGGGTCAGAAACAAGAATCAGTCAGAACAAAGTATGGCTTGAGAATCAGATATTTCTTCATACAGTGAATATGATGTCAAGTTCAAGCAAGTCCTTCGCACAAGGAAGAATTCACAGTACGCATCCGACAACCTCACTGGATATGCAAGTGATGGAAAACCAGTGGGTGATGCAAGAATCGACAAGTCTTGAAGAAAGGCAACATTGAGACACCATCTTGGTAGTAATCATCGAGATTAGCCCCCACACACCCGACAAGGAGATGTTATTAATCCAGTCACTGCCCGGCATAGTCAACAACAGTAACGAGATCTATATAAGCACACGTGAACCATGTAAATATCCCGAGGCTCAAGACATGAACAAGACCAAGGTATGGTTGCACGATATTGCACATGACAGTACTCAAGGTCGCAGAAATAATCAAGGGTATATAAGGCCCTGCTCTTTCAGTTAAGGATCCAGATGAGGAACATAATAATGAAAGAGCAAGACCGACAATACAGGTATGCCAGTTATTGTGTGAAAAATGTGGGATGTATGCCCAAGACAGTCTTATTCCACAAACCCAGGTGAAGATACACCTAAGAGGTCTACTCCATTGTAGTAAGGACCTCATAGCAAGGCAACCAGCTCAGTCAACAGTATATGATCGAAACTGTCAGCATTGAATACCCAAGTCTGTCAAGTCTGACCCAAGGACAACTCAACATATTGACCTCAGCAATCGTGCTGAAGCATCATACCAGCAAAATGGGTATTCAAAGTATTCATAAAAAACCTTAAAGCATGTGCTCTCGCATATGGGAATATGATTAAAGAATAGCCTGCCGTGAACGGGATTCCTTGCCAAGATCACCGCCAGTCAAGTCTGCAAATGTTATCACCTGGAGATGGCGCATTTTTCTATCAGTCATGTCAAGTGACAGTCAAATCTTTGGTACAAATTGGATACTCAAGATTGTGAAGCCAATCGAGATAAGTCAGAAACTCATGCAAGATGTCAGAATCCATCAGAAAGACAATTACGATTCCTATCACTATTTTCAATCCGGAAGGCATGCATATATTCGAGCATCACGATGTATGGATGGAAGAGATTCCTTGTTCCACTGGAAGATGTGTTCCCAACCCCGTGGAATATTCTCGGTACTCGATACGAGAATAACATCTCCAACAAGGAGCAATATCGAGAAGGACACGTATGTCCGTAAAGATCATCTTTCGGACCCCAGCTAAGTCAGCAGTATGAAAGAAATTTGAGCCAGTGAGAACATGAACATATGAGGTAAGTCCTATCAGTATGTCATATTTAGTGAAGCAAACCACCCCGGATCAAAGCAGTCAGTTAGATCCAATTCAGTGGGAACATTATATGAGAGTAAATAGGAGAACCCCGAGTTTGAACCGGTTTCTTCAAGTCGGAATGTTTATTAGTTCCCTAAGCAACCAAATCTCGAGGACAAGATTTCTTTAAGGGGGGAAGGTTTGTAACATCTTGGATTTTGCCCTTTTCTTTTTCTGATGATTTTCTTGGATTTATTGATTTGAACTTGCTTTTCTGTGGCTATGTGGTTCTAAAACTTGGGAAGATCATGTCTTCCTAGGTTTTATAGTGGCTTGTCTTGCTCATCACCATCCCTAGCTCATGTAATTTTCATCCTAGCCCAAATCCTAATATTCTTTTTAAATTTTTTTGACTGTACATAGTAGGGCAAAACCCCACTGCAATTTTTATATTATATTAAAAGAACAAAGAACAAAGGTCCCACTGTACAAAAGGCTTGAGATAAGCCAAGAAAAACAAAAGAGAAAACAAAAGAAAACTAGCTACTAGGATTACAAAACTAGATTGTCCAGCCATGAACAATAGGCTCCAGCATAGCTCTTCTTAATTCTAAATCTGAGCAAGTTTAGCTCTTCCAAGAAGATAACTTTCCAGCTCTAAATACTAGGATGAATTGCTTGGAAGATCAAGTTGTTCCTTGAGATCCAAATAGCCCAAGAAGCTAGGATGATGATTTCCATGAAAAAGGGCACATGAAGTTTCTTTCTGAGTTCAACAAAGGCTTCAAGTACTGAAACATTGGCCTGTCTTGAGGGACATATCAGATCCCAACACTGAGCTACAAAAGGGCAGGTCTAAAATAGATGCTGGAGTGTTTCCTCCTATGGGCAATTGTTGACAGCATAGTTGTAGTTGTCCAGATGAAAAGTTTTCCTTCTTAGAAGGTTCCTAGTATTGAGCCTATCATGAAGGAGTCTCCAAAAAAACACCTTGTACTTTGGCTGACAGGAGCTGTTCCAAATCCAGTTGAATTGTTGGGGCACAATTTTAACTCCCATCATCACTTTATATGCCTTAGCAACCGAGAATTGCTCATTTCACCAAATCTAACTCCAGGTATTAGTGTAATCTAGGGTGCCAGAGGCCCTTAAGGCAATGCAAATGTCTTCCATAGCTTCAAATTTCTGGAAAGCTTGCACAGTCAGAGGTAAATGGAATAGATCCTCCAGGTATTCAGTGTGTATAATGGTGTGAACAGTAGTAGTCTTTTTTTTGACAAAAGAGAATAGGTGAGGGAACATGTCCTGCAAACAAGCTGAGTGCCATAGATCAGTCCAAAATAAAGCACTTTTTCCATCTCCTATGTTGCATATGGCCAAAGATTTGAAGTTATCAATAAGATTAAGGTTTGCCTTCCACCAAAAAGATCCAATCCAACTACTGCTAGGCAGCAAATCATTGTTGTAATAGGATTCCCAAATCAAGTTGACCCATGGAATGTTGTGTCTGTTATAGAACTTGTGCAGATTCTTAAGTAGCAGAGCTTTATTTTGGACAAAGATATCCATCACCCCAAACCACCCTGATTTTTTGGTTGACAAGCAGTGCTCCAGGCCACCATGGCAGGCCTGTGATCCTCCAGGTCAGGGCCTCTCCAAAGGCAATGCCTCAAATACTTGATAGCTTGAGTTTTAATAGTGACAGGCACATCAAGACATCCCATGAGATAGATCAACAAAGAGTTTAGGACAGATTTCACCAGCAACAATCTCCCAACCATTCTCATAAGGAAGACAAACCCACAAGTTTCTTCTGCAGTCTTGTGACAAGAGGGAAACATTGTTCAACAGTAGGCTTATGAAGACCTAAAGGTGCTCCCAGGTATTGTATGGGGAAAGTTTCCTTTTTGCAGTTAAAAGTATTTATCAAAATCTCCACCACCTCTTCTGGCACATTGATTGGAATCAGACTTGATTTATTATAGTTCACTTTAAGGCCGGTGGCATCTTCAAAAGTATTGAGTAGGGCTTTGAGACAGTGGAGCTGCTTTGCATCTGCTTGTAGGAGAACCAGAGTGTCATTTGCATACTGAACAATTGGAAAATAAGGGCATGACTCCACTTGTAGTGGGGAGGTAAGCAAACCCAGGTGCTTGGCCTTATTGAGGATTGACTGTAGTAGGTCTGCATCAAGCACAAAAAGAAGGGGGGACAGAGGGTCTCCCTGCCTGACCCCTCTAAGACAATAAAACTTCTTGCCAGGTACACCATTGAGCAAGATAGCAGATGAAGCAGAGGTGAACAACATTTTGGTCCAGGTAATCCATCTGTCCCAAAACCTTTGGCCTTTAAAATATCCAACATTGCCTGGTGTTCAATGGTGTCAAAAGCTTTTTCAAAGTCCAATTTAAGCACAATGATTTCTTCCTTGGACTTATGGCATTGGTGCAGATATTCATATGCCCAACCCAAACAGTCATGTATGGATCTTTCCTTAAGAAAGCCATATTGGTTGATGTGTACCAACTTGAGAATCACTTTCTGTAACCTATTTGCCAACAGTTTAGTGACAAGTTTCAGACAGCAGTTCAGTAGTGAGATTGGCCTAAAATCATTACCTGTCAAGGGGGTACTCCCTTTGGGAATAAGAGTGATGTATGATGTGTTTAAGCTCTCAAGTGAAATTTGCCCTACATGAAAATCATATATGAATTTGAGCACATATCCTTTAATAATGTCCCAGCAAGACTTGAGAAATTCATTGTTGAAACCATCAGGGCCTGGTGATTTGTCCAGTGGGAGTTCTTTGACCACATCATTAATTTCTTCAGTGAAAGGTAATTCAAGGTTATCAAAAATTGCTGAATCTTGTCTGTGGCCAAACAAGGAATCCAAGTCAAAGTGCATTGAGATGTGCCCATTCTTTTCTTATAAGTTTCCAAAAGTATTGCAGCTTTCCCAGCATGATCAGATATTTCAACTTGGTCATCATTTTGGAGAACAACAATGTGATTATGCCTATAATTGATGGATGCTTTTGTGTGAATTTTTTTTTGTATTTTCATCTCCAAATTTCACCCCCTTGATTTTCCCCCTTTGCTTCCAATAGATCTTTTGGTTTCTCAAAAGAGTGAGCAAATGTTCTTTAAGAATAGCCCTGCAATTCCATTCATGAATGTCCAACTCTCTAAATTCCTCAAAGAAATCCCAAAGAAAGATGAGTTCATTTAGCTTTGCAATTTGAGAATTAAGACAAGATAGAGATTTGGCCCACAGCTTCAAAGCTCTACTTAAGTTCATAAATTTGGCATTCAAAGTTTTGACAACATCAAGATTGCCCACAGGGATATTCCAAGCAGCAACAACCACCTGCTTAAAATCAGAATGTTGCAACCAATAATTTTCAAATCTGAACACTCTTGCTTTTGGGATAGAAGTGCCAACTTTTATAACACAGGGCAGATGATCTGATATAGGCTTTGCAAGAGGGAGCACAATGGTGTTTGGAAAAGAGGTCATCCAGGAAGCAGATGTAAAAACCAATCAAGCTTGACCAAAAGAGGGTCATGTTGCATGTTACTCCGGCCGAACTTTCTACCATGCAAAGGCAATTCAACTAAACCTTGGTTACTGATTGCCTCATTGAACATAAGCATGTCATTAACATCTCCACCAGGTCTGTTTCTATCTAAAGTTGCCCTCATAAGGTTGAAATCTCCCATGAGGATCCAGTCCACATCTTCAGGCATGTGGATATTCAAAAACCAATTAATGAACTCAATTTTTTCCTGTGGGCCACATGGCCAATTTATATTGGAAAGAATCCAAGACTGATTAGAGAGTAGACTGGTAAATTGAATTGAAAGTGAGAACCTGTTTTGGGCAATAACTTCTCCAGCAAACTGAGAACCATTCCAAGCCACAAGAAGACCCCTAGAAGCTCTGACAGAGGGGATGAAAGCAAATTTATTAATTCTATTAGAACAGAAGTTTTTAATGTAAGCTGTGTCAGAGATCCCTCTCTTTGTTTCTTGCAGACATAGAATATTGTAGTCACTCTCATCTATTTTCTGCCTTAAAGCCAACCATTTATCCTCAAAATTCATCCCTCTAATATTCTAGTTGAGAATATTCCAGTTTCTGTTTGTGTTATTCATTGATACACATGTGATTTTTGCACCAAAAATCAAGCACCAGCACTTGATCAACCAAAAATAAGAGAAGATGGCACAAGGCCCTGATCCACATCACATCACATGACCAGCAGAGCATCCAACAACCACACATCACATGAATACTATTAAGATAGTACATCAACAGGTAAACAAGTTTCATAAAGTACCAGCATCCAAGTCTTACACCATTCATAAAGATATCCAAAATAGAAGATGAGGTTCCAAACACACTACCCCTCAACACATTACTCCAACTATGGGCCTCTATCATCATGAAGAGTTGGAGGTATGTCCTTCTCCTTTGGCAAAGGGCACCTTGTCCAAAACATCATCTTGCCTTCTCTTGGGCTTCTTAGCCAGCTTGTCCTCTAGCTTCGTCTCAGAAACCTTACAAAAAGAGGCAGTGAGATTGTTAACAACTGATTTTTGTATGATGGGAGGGACAACATTGCAAGGTAGACAGTTATTATTTGAGCAGGAGTTGCTTTTGTAGCCAACATTATCCTTCTTAATTCTATCACTTCTCATTACCTCTGTTTCAACCAGGGGAGTTTTTCCACTTCTTCTCTTCCACAAATTATCTTGGCCAAAAGGCTGCAGTAGAACCTGGGACTCCACATCCAGCATATTGGCAGGCACTCCAATATTTTCTTTGTCCTTGTCCTTAGCACAATGTTCCTCCATGGCCTGACAAATAGGTGCATGTGAGGTAGGCCACTTATCAGGTATGTGAAACGGAATGGCTTGATCCATATTTTCCACAACAGTGAAAAGTTCCCACATTCCAGATTTTAACATATTGACAGTCGAAACAAACTTATCAGGGGAGAGAAGAAGGTGGACAATAAAATTAAACCTACTTACAGGAATGTTGGTAGAGAAAGAGCTCTTGTTTCCAAAGGTTGCTCTTGAAAGTGTTGCTTCCACAACAGCATGCCTTCTTCAGAAATAGCATGGTCATTGTTAGCAGTTGCAGCCATCTGAATGCATTTCAAACCTAGTAGAGAAGGTGCCATGCTAAAATGTTCATTGATTTGGTTGACCCAATTACCTTGAAGCCCTGACTGAAGATCCCCCAAGTTCTCAACTGGCAAAAGGCTTCCTCTAGAAGTATTGATGTGACCAGAACTGCCAAGAATGGCCTCACTAGAAGATCCACCAGCATGAGAGGAAGAAATTTGCTCAGTAGTTGCCACAGTATCCAAGGGCAAGGCTGAGACCAAACCAGACTCCAATGTAGCTTCCACTTGCAATACAGGATGGAGAGGAACGATATCTTGAGCTTCAGAAACAATAGCAGTGTCGTCTGCCCCAGGAATCCTAGTAGGAGGACTGAGTGCAACATGTTGCAATTGATTTGCAGCAACTTGATCATGCAGGTCTACATCAATCATTGCAGCATCCAAGTTCTGTCCTTGCAGCAAAAGAGGCTCCTCAACATCAGATTGATAGGCCTGGATAATGTTCTGCAAGCCATTGGCAATCACAATGGCAGGAGGAGGTAAAACAGCATGCTCTGCTGCCCAAGGGGTGAAGTTCTCCACTGCTATAGGTGGCAAAAGTATGTTTGTGTTATCTCCTTCAGAGAAAGACATATCTGAAGATAAGCTACTGTTACTAGGTGTAGGATGCAGTTCTTCCCCATCTTCCCATGCCATTTCTTCTTGCTGAACTGCATCAAGAAGATCTTCAAGTACTGCATTATGGTTATCCTGATGGTTCACATTCCAACTGTCCCAATTCTCCTCATTCTGAACATCCATAGGATTGTTGTTGATAGCATCATCATGGAAGCCATCTCCAGGCACATCATTCTCAGGCAATGGGTGTGGGTCCACATTGTCAGGAGGAATAGGATCCTCATCTGCTGGGCCCCCACCAAGAAGCACACTTGCCAGAACTTCAATGGATGAAGACCAGCCATCTTCCTCAAACTCATCCCCTTCAGACCATCTCATACTTTTGGGAATGATATCAACATTCATAACTCGGTCTTTGACCACAATACACCCCATGTGATCATCTTCCTTGTCCCAGGAAATCATACGGCCAAACTTAGTGACAACACAGGCCAAATCTTCAGTGTTTCGAAAATCAAAAGGAACTCCCGTCATAAGCAACTAAACAGTCCTATTGAAATGGACCCTCCTATGGTTTCTGCCCTCATCATGCTTCACAAAAGAAATGAACATGTCACCAAATTTATGCGAGCTATCTAGCACCAACTTATCCCTGTCTCGAACCCTCGTAAGACGCACATAAGCCTCTCCGAATGGACACCGTTGAATGTCCCTCAACCCCAACTGCCTATGCTCAACAATAAACTCTTCAAGAACATCTCTTACATTAGGAAATGGAGCATCGGCAGGGAGGGGATGGATGGTCACAATCACCCAATCTTCATGGCGACAAGGACGATGCGACAGCACCACCCGAGCCACCCCATTGGGGCCCTGGACCTGCTGAATATCGAAGCCATGGGGCACGAAGGGGCGCGGGTCAATCGGAATGTTGGCCATCAGAGCCGCCGCACGAGCGCTCACCGTCGATGTCGAGCTCAAGGTGACAGGAGCAAAGTTTGTGCTCTGTGGAGAAACAAAGGAGCAGTGCGTAGAAGTTGAGGAAGAAAGTGCAAAACGAGGCTGAAAATTAGGGAAAGATCCCAAATAGAGCTCGCTAAAAGAGGAAACCAGCGAGGGGTTGCGGGCTGGGCCAGTGGACTTAAACCAGTCCTGGACCGCATCCAAGTCCCAGGCCTCGTTTGGTGGGCTGGGGAAAGTTGCAAATCGAAGGGATGGGAAAAGCCCCGGTAAATGTTTCTCGTGACACTCCGTGGCAAAGTGGCCCATCTGGCCACACGCATAGCACTGAAGTGAGTCATTTGAATAACCCTGATTCCGGCCCTGTGAAACCGCAATGTGAACCTCTCCTGAGGTATTAAGATTGAGTATTAAGGGCTCATTATTGCCCACGGCCACATTATTGCTAGAGGTCGGAATATTCGCAAGGCGAGCAAAAACTGATGGCCGGAGTTGATCGCCGGAAACATTGCCGGCGGCAGATCGTTGATGCGGACCACTAGTGACCAAAGTCCAAGAAGCATCCTCTTCACGATAGAATAGCTGCTCTTCACGCAACCAGTTGGGGCCTCCAAAACCCCAAAGATTGAAAACTAACTCAAAATCCTTTTCAACCACACGGCCATGATTATAGATCTCAAAACCCACTACTTTTGAAGCAACACAAAACTTGAAAAATCTGTCCTTGAGATGATGCACACGAAAACCTTGAGGATAGCCACCAAAGCAAGATTGAAGTGTGATACTAACAGTGTGACAATCCAACTGAAAACGAGCATGACAGAAGGAAACCACCAAAGTGAACTCTCGCTGATGAAAACCAGGTGAAAATACTACTGGATGTCCAAACTTTTGTCTCATCAAATGCTGAAAATCTTTACCTCGAGCAAAGTTCAGTGAAGGAGGATCCATGGCCATCTCCCTCACCCCTACTCACGCAAAGAAACAAAAACAAGGTTGGTGGCTGCCACCCTCAGAGTGACAGGTAGCAGAGAGGCAGTGGCCGCCGACGCCGGAGTGGCAACCGACGGGAGGAGAGGTGGCCGCCGAGGCCGGAGTGGCCACCGGCGGTGGGCGCTGAGGAGGAGCCTAGGAGAGGAGTCCGTGTAGTTGGGCGAGTTGTAATATTCTTTTTATTAGGAATATTCCTTTTTTATTAAAGGAATTTCCTATTTGCCCTAGGTTGTGAAGCAACCTATAATTCTGTCACTCCAAAAATTCCCAAATAATTCTCATAAACTGTTTGGGTCATATCTTGCTCGAATATGGCAAAAAAATTCATTGCCAGGTTCAGAAATAATCCTCCAATAATTCTTTTCCTATTCTGCCCTAAATGGCACTGTGTGAAACAAGTGCTATTTATCTTTGCTTGATTGACCCCAAACTTTTTGGACACCTTTTCATGTCCATATAATGGCCTCCTGCCAAAATTCAACTCAATTTGCCTAGTAGATATTCCTGAGCAATTTTTCAAAGTTCCCGACTGAGGGAAGCCATTGTGAAGGAAGTACAAGCTAGGCATATCCAAATGAGTTGAAATTATGCAAGATTCTTCATATGACCAAATCATGTCTCTCCACAAGATTTGAGCACATGTAACTCATCCATGTGAGCCCAGCTTCAAATCTTGGTTTCTGGTTAGAATTTCAGTTTGTGAAGCAACTATATTTTATATTGCTTCAATTAAGCTGAAAATTTACCAAGACATTCTCCTATCTATATTAACTTCCTTCATCAAGTTTTGGCCCATTTCATCTAGCCGATTCCCCTGTGCAATTTTTCCAAGTTTCTGATCATATTGAAGCTCTGTGAAGCAAGTACCATTTTGGTATTTCCAAATGGCATGAAACTTTTACAGCAGCTTCATATGATCAAATGACCCACCTCCTCCAAATTTCAGCTCATGACAATCATGTATGTGAGTGCAACTTCAAAATACCCAAATCTGACCAGTAGGGCCTTTTCTACAACAACTACCCTCTAAACTCCTCCTGTTAAGCTGATTTTTGGTAATAAGCTTCATCTTAGTGCTTGATTGAGTTGTGCCAAATATTTGAGTCCAACTCCAGACACATGAGCCACAGCATGTATGAAACACCTTGGCTATTGGTCTGTTTTGGAGCCTCCTGCCAATCTCTTCTTTGCCCCTGGACCAATTTATTTCTTCATTTGGACTAAGGGTAGCAAGGTCCATCTACTTTACATGGTCGGTCCGGCCAAAACAAGCTATTTGCACCGGTGTGTGTGGTGATCATGCTTGCATCATGCAAATTGCGAGCTCTAGCTCGTTCCGGCCACTGTTCCCGTTGTCTCCCTCCTCGTCTCAACCTCAAACCTTGTCTAGGAGCTAGCCCGTGCTCGACTGCATCGCCCTGTGCTACTACGTCATCGTGGTTCACCATAAATGCGCCGCTAGTGCCATGCCTGTGCCACGTCCAGCCGCTGTCCTCCATTAGAGCTTGGCTTGAGCTAGCCCGTGAGCTCTAGAGTCTTCCCTGGTCTATATAAGGGTGCCCCGAGGTGTTCCGCAGCTCACCACTCCCTCCCTAGCCTCATTTGGTCACCGGAGTCACATCATCTCGTCGTTTCTTTGCTGTTCGTCCTCGGTGGTTGCCGGAGTTCGCTCCTCCACAGTCACCCCGAGCCTCCTCTCGTCCTCTAGCCTCCTCCACTACCCTCCCCACCTCTCCGCGAGTCTCCCCAACCCCATGCCCCTTTCCAGAGCACCCTACATCACCAAGAACCACCACCACCGCCTCTGCCTCTGCCTCCTCCTGGCGCCGCCCCTCCCCTCCCCTCCGCTCCTCCCCGGCGGTCCCTTCACCTCTGAAAGGGTGCGACAGGCCGCCCCGCACCCGCCGGTGTGCTCACCGTGGACAGAGGCCACCTGAGATGGCCGACCCCTTGGCCGCTTGCTCCCCTGTCCCCTGCTTTGTTCCACGAGAGGAGCAGAAGCACGGGAGGAGGAAGACGACGACCTGGTCGACCCCCCTGCCGATGGACCCTACGTGCCAGTGACACCCCCGGGCCCAGGTGCATTAAGTGGAAGTGTACTTTCAAAAGTACGTTTTCTACTATTGAAAGCACATTTTCTCTCTAATTCTAAAAAGCATTTCTGTTTTCTGCTCCAGGGACTTGTTTGTAGGAGAAATATTCACAGATAGGTCCCTAAACTTCCATCCTTCATATCTCCGCGACCGTAACTCCGATCGAGGTGAAACCAACGCCCACATCTTCGCCTCGTTGAGCTCTTTCTGCTGGTTACATTTTCACTAGGTGGTCCCATAGTGAAAATGACCATTTTGCTCTTGCCTCTAATCATCCCCCTCCGAGAGAGAATCGTCCGGCGTCGGTTAGAGCGAAGTACTAATAGGCGCAGAAACAACAGGGTTTCATTCCGCGGCTTCACCACACTTCTTCCCAGAGTCTCCGTCACCCCCAGGAAAGCCACAACAGCCACTGGCATGATAGCCATACAGTAGCCATGGTTTCTACTTGGATATTTAATAAAAGTTTGCCTGTTATCTGCCTGCGTGTTTGCTACTACTGTCGTTGTTTCGGTTATGCTCGTGGTTTCATGATCACCCTCTTGCTATGTTTCGATGCATCGTGTTATCTTATGTTGCTTGTTAGAATCATGTTCATATGTAATGCTTGGTAGTAGTAGTACATGCTGGTAGTAGTGATGTTTGTTCTGGTGCATGATTATAGTCTGTATCTAGTACCGTTGCGGTGCATGTTCCGTTGCACGTAGTTGTCACATGTTTACTTGGTAGTATCCTTGTTATGTTCTTGCATGGTATTTATCAGGCTATGATCATGTGTAGTTATATGATCATGCTCGTCAGTATGCCATGCTCATTTGGATATATGCTTCATTGTTGTTATGCTTGATGATTTATTATGGTTCTACATCCATGCTCATGTTGGTATCATGTTCATGCATTGTAGTTGCATCATGTTATTTTGATATGACCCAACTTATTGCATCCAAGTGTAACCGGATAATAATGAACTTGAAGAATTGTTGGTTGAGTCATGGTGCCGCCAAATCGAGCCAACCAGTGCAGTCACACTTGCCTTATGGGGGGGGGTCCTAACTAGTTCTATTGTCATGCCTCTCGCCAGTGCCTCCAAAGAGGGAAGGTTATGGGCGCGTGCTACCCTAATCAGGTAGGCGGACATGAACCTTGTGTGCCCGTTGTTGTTGTAAGGATCCTTGTCCCCATTTGTGACCCTTTATGTTTTGCCACGATGGTGGCCGTTGGATGTCATTGGTTGACATCGAGGCCACCCAGGGCTTAGCCAACTGGGGAGTTGATGAGGACATCAATAATATTGTTACACCCACAACCCCTACTGCTACATATACTGGACCAATTACTAGAGCTCGCGCATGCGAATTAAATTATCAAGTACTTTCGTTTCTTGGTAATGATTCTAATGTTCATGAGAATATGATGCTGCCTAAATTGGATACATTTGTTTTGCTCACAAATGAAGGGCCTGGCATGGGTAAGAGGGAAGAACACTGGAGCAAGACCAAGCATGGAGATGATGGAATGCGCAAGGGGAACAAGAACGGAGTTACAAGTGATGATTTTAGGACTTCGAAGCCACCATAATGAGTGCATGAAGCCTTGGACGAAATATACAAGATGCCACTTCATAAATTTCGTCCAGAGGCTATTCTAGGTGCTGCATCACCTAATTATTGGGCCAGGCCCATGGAATTTCTAAATACATAGGTATAGGCTATTTTTAGAGTCCGTATGTGTGAGGAAACACGAGATAGGGTTGGTTTCGGACCCCTCCACCAAGGGCCACGAAATTCCCCCTCTTCCTTCATATATACAGCCCTTAGGGCACCGTTTAGACTTTGGGTTTTGTTTAGATTAAAAGTTCACCATAGCTGCAACTTTGCGTACTTCGTTTGTGTTCAACGACTAGACCAAGACGTCACAGAACCCCATCTTGATCAATAAAGCTTTCATATTATATTTGCAATATCCATATTGCAATCTCAGTTTCTTGCTTGTTCTTCATTTGCTCGCAGGAAATAGACCCTCGTGGTCAGGTTGATCGTGCTCCGGCGTGGTCAATAACCTCTCGGAGTTGGTTTAGCGATTACTAAGGCGCGACGTCCTCACACGTACATAGTCGGATCATCAAAGTCTACTCCTCCAAAATGATAATCACCATATCATCGAAAGACGGGACACCTTTGCCTCTATCAAGTGGTATCAGATTTCCAGGTTGCTCGGTGAGATTTTTACAATTTTTCGTAGTTTAGATCGAGTGTGTTATCATACCTACAGTCTAGGAAAAAGCCACAAAAAAATTAGGGTTAGTTCATCATATCCGAACCAATCTGAGTCTTTGCATAATATTTTTAGGGTTTTGCATTGTTGAATTTGTAGCTGCATCGTCGTGTCTAGTTGCTGGTCTTAGCATCTAGTCCTTTAGAGTTTCGAGTTCTGTCACAGTTTGTCATGCCGCCGCCACACCATCTTCATCGCTGCTGCCATATACCACCACCGCTGCCATATCCTACCACCGCTGCCATATACCACCACCGCTGCCATATCGTACCTCCGCTGCCATATACCACCATCGCTGCCATATATCCTACCACCGCTGCCATATACCACCACCGCTGGCATATCCTACCACCGCGGCCATATACCACCATATATCCACCACCAATCCGAGTTCTTTTCATATTAGGTTTGTTTTCAAGATCCATCTATTTTCCGATTCGTGTTTCCTTGCCCGAGTAAGTTTCGGAAAAAAAGAAGTCTGGAGACCCCCGGGTAGTTTTTAGGCCAAAATTTTGGCGACCGGAAATATTTTTCCCTATCCTATTTTTAGGTTCCAAGGAGCATTTTGAGACACTCGCCATCATAGTGATTTTTGTGGCATTTTTTCATCGTCGCTGCCCTGATTTTCGAAAAAGTAAAATAGTCAAAAAAAATCGTGCCTATCCTGTTACCTTGACTCGGGAAAAGTTTTGAGACACTTGCTATTATAGTGAATTTTCGCAGAAAAAAGAGGAGCGCAAAAAAAGTGCGCAAAAAAAGAGCAAAAAAAATTCAGTGTGCTTTTCCCTTGTTTACGTGCCGCGCCGTGATTTTGTTAGTGTTCTAGGCTCACGTCTCTAGCACGGTCTAGCCTAGGACCAGCACAGTACCGTCGTTGAGCGTTCAACTTTGCATCTCTGAATTGATTATTGTTGACCCTTTTTGCTACCATATTATAAGCCTTCTCAGCTCCACATACATCTACGTTGTGCGTTTGACTCTTCCTGGTAATTGATCTATTCAAGCTTTGAGAGTTTTGACTACAACGGTTGCCGACCACCACCTGCTGCTGGGTAAGAACCGGTAAGAATTTGAGATTCGCTTGACGCATTTGTGACAGCCCACCACCACCATTTTCCAGTAGTCTGTAGGATCATATTCTTGTCTGTTTCTATTGCTACTAACTATGGCAGCCGACGAGATTGACTGGGAGAACATGACGAACAAGGAGCTTCATGATAAGTTTCATCAAATGTTGGTCAACAGGTGGAAGACGTGATGTCCAGCTTTGGAAAAGCAATGAATTACTCAAACGTCTCCCACCACCAGCTTCACGCCGCGATACAGTAGGGTGACCACAACGTATTCCTCTTGAGCCAGGACAAAATTCTAGTGCCGCTGTTACTGCTGTTGATGCTTCTGTAGCTCCTTCTGCTAGTGCAGAGGTGGAGGACTATTAAGAAGATGAGGTTGATCAAAATCAAAACTACGTGCATCCACCAGCACAACCACCAGCAGGTCGACCTCAGGTATATATTCGCAATGGTAGGCCTGCACCACCACCTCAGGTACGAGATAATGACCATATTCCTAAACTTAAATTGAATATTCCACCATTTGAGGGTAGATACATTCCTGATGTATATCTTACTTGGGAGTTAGAAACTGAACAACGTTGTACATGTTTACAATATCCCGAGGAGAGACGGGTTGCTGCTGCTGTTTGTGCTTTCACTAGTTTTGCATGTGTATGGCGGTCTGAACATTGTAGATTATATCCTATTCCAGCTACCTGGGCTGCTTTGAAAACTGCTATGCGTACTCATTGGGTTCCACCATATTATCAACGTGAATTATTTCAAAAACTGCAGCGTTTGAGACAAAGGGAAAAATTCTGTAGAAGAATATTATCAGGAATTACAAACTGGCATGATTAGATGTGGTATTGTTGAGGAGAATGAAGCTATGCTTGCACGTTTTATGGGTGGATTAAATAGAGAGATTCAGACAATTCTAGAGTATAAGGAGTATACTAATATCACTCGTTTATTCCATCTTGCTTGTAAAGCTGAACGTGAAGTGCAGGATCAACAAGCATTGGCGCGAACTAACTTTTCTGCAGGTCGACCTTCATCATGGACACCACGTGCATCTTCTACTTCCACTGCACCAGCACCTCCATCAGGTGACACCTCCAGCCATGATACAAGAAAGCAGGCACAACCACCACTATCTGCCAAGAGCGCACCTGCCGGGCCTGCACAGAGCTCTTCTTCGTCCATGGCATCAACAGGGCAAACAAGTGATATTATTTGTTGTCATTGTAAGGGAAGAGGTCATTATGTGAGAGAATGCAAATCTCAGCGTGTGATGATTGCTACTGAGGATGGTGGATATGAGTCTGCTAGTGACTATGATGAGGAGACTTTGGCTCTTATTACACGTGAAGAACATGGTGGAGATGATTCTGAACATGAGACGCAATATATGGCTCCTGAAGATGCTGACAGGTATGAATGTTTAGTTTCTCAACGTGTTTTGAGTGTGCAAGTCCCACAAGCTGAGCAAAATCAGAGGCATAATTTGTTCCATACAAAGGGAGTTGTGAAGGAACGTTCTGTTCGAGTCATCATTGATGGAGGGAGCTGCAACAACTTGGCTAGCATGGAGATGGTGGAGAAGTTATCTCTCACCACAAGACCACACCCACATCCTTACTATATCCAACGGTTCAATAACATCGGCAAGGTTAAGGTAATGCATGCTATTCATGTGCATTTTAGTATCTCTACATATGCTGATTATGTTGATTGTGATGTGGTACCCATGCAAGGATGTTTCTTATTACTTGGTAGACCATGGCAATTTGATAAAAATTCTGCACACCATGGTAGAAACAATCAGTATACTCTTGTTCATAAGGATAAACATATTACTTTGCTTCCTATGTCTCCTGATTCCATTTTGAAAGATGATATTAATAGAGCTAATAAAGCAAAACAGGAGAAAAATAAGAGTGAAAATCAGATTGTGGCAAAAGATTTTGAGCAACAAATGAAGCCTAATAATAAACCATATAGTGTTGCTTCTGAAATTAAATTGAAAAGTGCATGTTTATTTGCCACCAAATTTGATATTGATGGGCTAGATTTCAGCAAATTTGTTTGCTATGCTTTTGTGTGCAAAGAGGCATTATTTTCATTCAAGGACGTGCCTTCCTCTTTGCCTCCTGCTGTCACTAACATTTTGCAGGAGTTCGCTGATGTCTTTCCACAAGACGTGCCACCGAGATTACCGCCTATTCGAGGGATTGAGCATTAGATTGACTTAATTCCCAGTGCTTCACTGCCAAACCGTGCGCCATACCGTACCAATCCAGAGGAGACGAAAGAGATTATGCGACAAGTATAGGAGCTTCTCGACAAAGGTTATATACGTGAATCTCTTAGTCCTTGTGTTGTTCCTATTATTCTAGTGCCAAAAAAGGATGGTACATAGCGCTTGTGTGTTGATTGTAGAGGCATTAATAATATTACTATTCATTATCGTCATCCTATTCCTAGGCTAGATGATATGCTTGATGAATCAAGTTTCTCTACAATATTCTCCAAAGTTGATTTGCGTAGTGGATACCATCAAATTTGTATGAAATTGGGGGATGAATGGAAAACAACATTTAAAACTAAGTTTGGATTATATGAGTGGTTAGTCATGCATTTTGGGTTAACTAATTCACCTAGTACTTTCATGAGATTAATGAACGAAGTTTTACGTGCTTTTATTGGACAATTTGTGGTAGTCTATTTTGATGACATACTGATTTATAGCAGATCTTTGGAGGAACATTTGGAACATTTACGTGATGTTTTTATTGCTTTATGTGATGCACGTTTGTTTGGTAACCTTGGGAAGTGCACCTTTTGCACCGACCGAATATCTTTTCTTGGCTATGTTGTTACTCCATAGGGAATTGAAGTTGATAAAGCCAAGATTGAAGCTATTGAGAGTTGGCCGCCGCCCAAAATGGTCACACAAGTGAGGAGTTTTCTTGGCCTCACTAGATTCTGTAGGCGTTTTGTGAGAGATTTCAGCACCATTGCTGCACCTCTCAATGAGCTTACAAAGAAATATGTGCCTTTTGTTTGGCGTGCCGCACAGGAAGAAGCCTTCACGGTATTGAAAGATAAGTTGACACATGCTCCTTTACTCCAACTTCCTGATTTTAATAAGGCTTTTGAGCTTGAATGTGATGCTAATGGAATTGGATTAGGATGTGTGTTATTACAAGATGGCAAACCTATTGCATACTTTTCTAAAATATTGAGTGGGCCTAGTCTGAATTATTCTACTTATGATAAAGAATTATATGCTCGGACTTTAGAAACATGGCAACATTAATTATGGCCCAAAGAATTTGTTATACATTCTGATCATGAATCTTTGAAACATATTAAAAGTCAAGCTAAACTGAACCGTAGACATGCTAAATGGGTTGAATTCATTGAGACTTTCCCTTATGTCATTAAACACAAGTAGGGTAAAGAAAATGTTATTGTTGATGCATTGTCTCGTCGCTATACTATGCTTTCACAACTTGACTTCAAAATATTTGGTTTGGAGACCATCAAAGATCAATATGTGTGAAAGTGCGTCATATCGACTAGAAGGGGGGGTGAATAGGCAATTTTTATGAATTCTTCACTGAGGAATTTGCCGGTGAGGAAATTCCTTAGCGAAGAACTACTTGCAGCGGAATAAGTATTCAGAATTAAGCATAACAGAATACACACATAGTCATCATGATGAAATGAAGACAATCACAGAGTACAGAAAGCGTAAACACAGGATAACACAAGATGAAGACAAACAGACTGAACAAATCAAACTGAGGAAATTGAGAAAGTCTTCAATCAAAGTCTTCAAACATAGATATGAACAATTACTCAACACAGTAATGAGGAAATGAAAGAGTTGAGGAAATAGAACCAGTAAGGTTGGTGAAGACAATGATTTGGTAGACCAGTTCCAACTGCTCTCTCAGTTGTACATCTGGTTGGAGCGGCTGAGTATTTAAACTCGAGGACACACAGTCCCGGACACCCAGTCGCTGAGCATGCAGCTCAGGACACCAAGTCCTCATCGTATTTTCCTTGAACTAAGGTCACACAGACCTCGTCCAATCACTCGTGGTAAGTCTTCAGGCGACTTCCAAACCTTCACAGACTTCGGTCACTCGGCGATCCACAATTCCTCTTGGATGCTCTAGACCATGACGCCTAACCATCTGGAAGAAGCACAGTCTTCAAAGGTAACAAGCGTCAGATCCACGCAGGATCAATCTCTCTAGTGATGCTCAATTACTTTGGGTTTGTGGGTGTTTGGGTTTGGATTTTCCTCACTCGATGATTTTTGCTCAAAGTCCTCGGAGGATGGGTTGCTCTCAAATGACAAGTGTCAGTTTCTCTCGGAGCAGCCAACCAGCTAGTGGTTGTAGGGGGTGGCTATTTATAGCCTAGGGAGCAGCCCAACATGATAAGACATAAATGCCCTTCAATGATATGACCATTATGTGGATAAGATATTTTGGGACAGCTGGCGCAAAGCACAGCAACGGTCAGAAATTTGACTCTCAAATTCCTCAGGGCTATCATGTTCCTCACTGTGTAGGCAATCCGCACTAGCAAATTCCTAACTCCTCAGTCAGAACAAATTCCTCAGCGACCAGAAGAACTTCGTCTCTGTCACTGAAGAAATTGACTGAACTGTATGAGATTTCCAATGGCTTCACTCGAAGGGATTGGTAGGTGTAGGATTTTGAGTTGAGCATCACATGGAAATTTTTCCTTAGTATTTCCTCGACCCCCTTTAACAGTACAGTGTTTCCTATGACTAAAGAAAGAGAAAAACAAAACTATGAAAATGAAAGTCTTCAAGCTTCATATTCCTTGCATGAATATCAAGTCTTCACGGACACACCAATTTCTTCACTTTCAAAGTCTTCATGAAAGTCTTCAGGAATACAAAAATCTTCAGTCGAAGATATTCATTTTTAGGGGTCGACTTTCTCTGTAAATATCAAACTCCTCATAGACTTATAGACTTGTGTACACTCATAAACACATTAGTCCCTTAACCTATAAGTCTTCAATACACCAAAATCACTAAGGGGCACTAGATGCACTTACAATCTCCCCCTTTTTGGTGATTGATGACAAGATTGGTTAAGTTTTCAACGGGGATAAACATATTAAGTGTAAGTACTGATATTGAGGAATTTGATTGCAAGATATAGAAGAACTCCCCCTGAAGATGTGCATAGTGAGGAATTTGCTTTTGAAGCAATGCACACTTGAAGAGTTGAATCATGGAGATCTCCCCCTATATCTTGTAATTCATACATGCATTTGACATATAATATGAAGAATTTGAAATGCATGATGAAATATGGTGCCTGAAGAGATTCAACATGCGAGCAATAATATTAATGAGGAACAAGCATGCAGAATCAGAGCACAGTGCATCAAAAGTATCAGAGCACCATCGGGTTTAAGATTACAACTCGATCCAATAAAAGTTTCAGAAGAGCGAGAGTTGTAACTTAGCAAAAAAACGCCCATATAATAGACCCGCTTGAAGACTAACTCAGATTTCTCCCCCTTTGTCATCGAATGACCAAAAGGATCGAAACTGAGGACTAACGCCCCTGAAGAATATCAAGTTGATGGAGGAGCGCCAGCGTTGTCGGGGTTGATTGTCGTAGTAGGGCCTGCCGCAGTGTCATCCAAGTCTTCATTTTCATCAGAGGCGCGCGATGAAGAATAGGAGCTGGCCTCCAAGGAAGGAACCTTGACCTTCTTGAATTTCTTCAGTGGAGGTGCAGCCAGTCAAAATCTTTCTTGAGACCCATGCTCTTCAGATCTTCTGCGCTGTAGATATGAGATAGAACAACCCAGGTATGGCTGAAGGTTTCATGGAGGTAGAATTGGTTTTTCTTCACTGCATTGTGGGTTGAGGTCATGTTGTGAAGAATTGAACCAAACTGACGCTTGACCCATTCATGATTGCGATCAACTTTCTGATGAAGACTGAGGAGTAACTCACGATCAGTCATCACCCTAGGAGCTGTGGCTTGAGGAATTTGCTTGGCAGAGGTGTTGGCGGCAGAGTCATGTGTGGCAGAGTCATCATTGGTGGAGTAGGATGCAGCCTTGCGAAATTGACCATCCAATGGACGAATGCCTTCATTTATCACAGCAGTTGCCTTGCCTTTGTCATCAGCTGAGGAAAATGTCTGTTTGAGGACTTCAATTGGAGGCAAGTAGCTGCCATGGTTCAGAGTATCAGCCTTGTAGTTGAGTGAAGACCTTGTCATGATGAACTTCATAATCCATGGTGCATAAGGCTTCAGCTCAAATGGTGACATATCAATATTTGCCAGAGTCCTCATGAGGAAATCATGGAAGTTGACGGGAACGCCATGAATGATATTGAAAAGCATATTTCTTCATGATGCCAACGACTTCTTCATCATTTGAGTCGTGACCTTTGATAGGACTCATTGTCTTCGTCAGAATGCGATAGACAGTCCGTGGCACATACAGTAATTCCTTGACAAGGAATTTGGTTCGAGGGGCCTGCCCTGGCTTCAAAGGCTTCATCAGCACTTGCATGTAATGATTTGTAAGCTCAGGTTCATTATAGATGCAACGAGCACCATCAAGGGGAGGACTGAGTGGGAGGGCACGAAGAAATTCAGTTGCTGGTGCCTTGTAGTGAGTATTTTCTGACATCTAGTCCAGCACCCAAGTGTTCACATCTTCAGAATTTCCTGTGATGTGCAGCGTTGCAAAGAATTGAAGAATGAGTTCTTCATTCCAATCACAGATGTCAGTGCAGAAATTCAGCAATCTAGCATCGTGATGAACACTGAGAACTGGCTCGAAGCATGGCAGAGATTCCATGTCCACATGAGGAATGTGTGCATGATCGAAGACTTTGTCTTTTTCGAATAGCACAGAGGAATAAAAGTTTGCTTGACTAGCAGTCCAGAAACGCCTCTTCCTTATGCGAGCAGAATCATAGGGATTATAGTCAGTGAAGAACACATGCTCGTTGAAGAAATCAGCAGCCTTGAACTTTTGCTTCTTTGAGAATGGATCCTTTGGCTTGGGCATAGGAGTGTCAATGAGTTGCATCACAACCTCAGGAATCACAATCTCAGGTTCTTCAGGCTGAGGAATTTCTGGTTCCTCTTCAGTGGCAGTCTGCATGTTCAAGGTATCAGCAGCAGCAGTTTCTTCAGCACTAGTGGCTGGAATTTCTTCATGCACAAATGAGGTGGCATGAGTTTCTTCAGAGCCCATTTGAACAGTTGGTGCAGGGGACTGGGGTATTTGCTGTAGAGGGGTGAAGTGTGGGGAATTGGGATGCTGACTTTCCCAAAAGTCATCATTCATCACAGGCGTGGTGCATCCAATATCCACGTCTTCATCTTCAATTTCTTCAATGCCAGCCTCTTCAGCTGTGAACTGAGGCATGGGCGAGGAAGCAATAGGTGTTGAAGGGATCGCATCCACTTCAATTTCTTCATCAATCTGCTCTGACGAAGCAGCAGAATGATTTTCTTCATCAGATCCGCTAGGGATCACATATTCTTCACCATAAGGAACAAGGTCCTTTGATGGCATGGATGAAATCGGAACAGCATCAATTGGATTCTCAAGTGAGCTGGTCATAGTCTTCATTTCTTCGGAGCTGAAGAATCTGAAGCAGATGATGCTTTCCTTTTCTTCACTGCAGCTTTCTCTGCAGCCTTGGTCTTCCTCACATCTGATGCAGATGGAAGGGTAGGAGTTGGGGTAGGTGCAGGAGGAGCTGAGGAATCAGTTTGTATTTCCTCAGGCGCAACTGATGCAGTTTCCCTTACTTCTTCATTTTCTTCAGGCGCATCACTAGTGGATGCCCTGGCAGTTTCTTCAGCGGCTGGAATGGAGTCATCAGCCCTGGAACTAGCATTTTCTTCAGCAGCTGGAAAATCATCAGCGGTGCTGGCATGTTGTTCAGTTTGCTGAACAGAGGCTTCAGCTTGAGGAATTTATTGTTGCGATGGGGGTGCAACATTGGTGAACTTCTCAGTCAGTTTAACAAACCTGACTTTGGCTCCTTGCCAATCAGCATAATAAGAATTGAAATTATCGCTGAGGGTTTTGATCTCAGACTGGATCTTGAGGAGTTCATCAGTTGTCATTTTGACAACGTTGTTCCTCAGGAACTTCTCTTTCCTGAACTGAGCCTTCTTGATTTGCCTGGCCTTCTCAAATTTCCATTTCTCTTCATTGATGAAATGGGTCAGCACGTGACTTTGGCCAGGAGTCAAATGAAAATCAGGCATAGGAGTGTTTGGGTCCTTGTGCCACAGATCAATGTAGTCGAGGATCACCTTTGGATCCAAAAGCAGTGGCACATTTGTGCCTTTGGCTCTAGCGGCCCTTTCTTGCCTATCTCTGATGATTTCTGCAAGTTCATCATCATCAGCTTCATCGTCAGATGGCACATGGAAGGCAACTTGTTTCTTCTTCGGACTAGGCCGAGGACCTCGTCCAGTAGTGGCCTTTGTCTTCAGCAGAGTGGGGCCTGGTGAAGATTTTGGTGCAGCTGAGGAACTCGCTTAGACACCAGAGGCAATGGAGATGCCTGCAGTCCTTTGGCATGTGGCCAGATGTACAGGTGTTGAGGACTTTGCCGGAGCAACTAAGGACTTTGGAAGAGCAGGAGAAGCATGAGGAATTGGCCATGAGGGCTTTGAAGAAATTGGCCGTGAGGGCTTTGAAGATTCTGGCCGTGAGGGCATTGCTGAGAAACTTGGCCGTGAGGGCATAGTTGGTGAAGCACTTGGCTTGTGAGCGGGCTTCTTTGCCATAGATTTCCTAGGGTTGTCAGAGGCCTTTGTGACAGCAGCAGCAGCAGAGTCTTCATTAAATTTCCTCACTACTTCTTTGGCTTGTCTAGCCAACTTGGCTTGGCGCTTGGCCCATTCCTGACCGCGCTTGATGCTGGTGGGATCAGCTTCTTGACCAAGTGCCACTGGAGCTCTTGGGCATGGAGGATTTAGAGCGAATTTCTTCATGTACTTTGGAGTTACATATTTGTACTCCCTCCATTCTCTTGCCCATCTCCTTTCAATCCTCTGTATGCGCACTTTGCGCTGATTTTTGTTCTCTTTTCTGAACTTGGCCTCATCAGGTGTACAGTAATCCTTATAAATGTCATCAGGGATCTCAAAAGCAGTCATGACCTCAGGCTTCTTTCCTCCTTTCTGTGGTTTCTTACCTTCTGCCATATTCTTCAGTTGAGGAATTTGAACAATCGAATTCTCTGAAGAAGTATGCAACTTTTCTTCGAGGAACGCTGCAAATGAGTTAAGTTGATGAGAACCTAGTGATTCAGTAGCAGACATGAGTAACTGTGCACAGAGTATAGTTGCGAGGAATTTGAAGAGGTCATATGCGTTCTCAGAAGGTTTTCAAAATGAACAAGTTTGAGGAATTTGACCAGATGAGTCTTGAAGAATTTCACTAAGCGTACTTTGTCTTAGGTTCCAGAGTTGTATAGATCGACGATCCACACAATTGAGGAATCTTGAAGAAAAATGATGCTTAGGGAAACGAATCAAGAACAGATGACTTGTGAGGTGTTTTGTGTGTGAGGATTTGAAGAATAAAACACCTCTGAAGATTTTGTAGAGAAAATTTGAATCAAAGAGGGCAATAAAAGTAACTTTTAATTACCCTGGTTGAAGAACACGACGAACTGAGAAGTGTAGATTTGAAGCTCGTCAGTTCAGATCTTCCACGCCCTCACTTGGCGGAGGAAGACGGCTACGGCGGTGGCGGAGTGAAGATTTCCGCGGTCGGCGCGAGTACGATGGTGACGAGGTCGAGGCAGGGAAGCTCTTCCTCACCGGCGACGATGGAGTAGCGGCGGCGCTAGGGTTTGAGAAGCTCGAGCAAGAGAGAGAGAGAGCGGTCGAGCGGAGTAAAGGAAGTGAGGAAGGGCGAGGGGGTATTTATAGTCGCAGTGAAAAACTGTTCGCTCGAAGATTTAGGACGAACGTGCCCCGGGCCCTTCTCATTCGCTTGTCATGTGTCACCCATGTACTGAAAAGTGGAGATCGTGTTAGATCGTGGGTGAATAGATAAGTCTATCATGGGATATGGGACGGTTTGAGCGGCAAAACCGAAAATTTTGATAAGATTAGTTTTAAAGTTCCGTTCGCAATTTCTTCAGCTGACAAGGACACAATGAAGATTTTGAACGAGTTTCAAGTAGAACGCACATGAAGAATTTGTGAATAGATTTGGTTGAGTGTAGCATAGAGGGGGAAGGGTCCGATCACATTCACTTAGCAGAAAATGCAACTTGAAGAAATAGCCATAAGTGAATGATGTAGAGGATATAAACCCATATATATATATATATATATATATATATATATATATATATATATATATATATATATATATATATATATATATATATATATATAGCCAATGAAGAAAATGACGGAAACAGTGAAGATTTTGCAAAGTTGAAAATTTTGAAAAACTGAGGAAAAACTCAAATTGAAGATTTTCAACTTTGGTGGTGGCGTGACCCACCGTATAAGAATGATGATTTCAGACACCGCGTACAATTGTCGTAGGGTTCTGAGAATCAAATTCTTCATTAATTTCTTCACACTTAGAGTGTTATTCTTCATTGATTGAAGAAAAACATTTCTTTATGTGTTGCACATCTAAGTCATCAATTTTGCATAAGTGTTAGGATGTGTGTCCTTTTCAAAGAACATTCGAAGATTCTAAGATATTTAGCTCACACCGCAACTTGCTAAATTTCTTCTCATCCAAGGGCTTTGTGAAGATATCGGCTAGCTATTCTTCAGTCTTAACATGCTCAATAGAAATGTCACCCTTCAACACATGATCATGAAGAAAATGATGACGAATATGAATGTGCTTTGTCTTCGAGTGCTGAACTGGGTTGTGAGCAATCTTCATGGCACTCTCATTGTAACAGTAGAGAGGCACATTCTTCATGTTGATGCCGTAGTCCTTGAGAGTTTGCTTCATCCACAGCAATTGAGCACAGCAAGAACCAGCAGCAATATACTCAGCTTCAGTAGTAGACAGTGATGCGCAGTTCTGTTTCTTCGAGGACCAACAGACCAGAGATTGTCCGAGGAAATGACAAGTACCAGATGTTGACTTGCGGTCCACACGATCACCAGCATAGTCAGAGTCAGAATATCCAATGAGATCAAAAGTAGAGCCCTTGGGGTACCATAATCCTAGTGTTGGTGTGTGAGCTAGATATCGAAGAATATGCTTCACAGCCTTATGGTGTGATTCCTTCGGTGTAGCTTGAAATCGGGTACACATGCAAACACTAAGCATTATATCTGGCCTAGATGCACATAAGTACAATTAAGAACCAATCATGGAGCAGTATACCTTGTGATCGAAGTCAATACCATTTTCATCAGTGCATAGATGGCCATTTGTGGGCATAGGAATTTTGACTCCTTTGCAATCTTGCATGCCGAATTTCCTCAGAACATCCTTGAGGTATTTCTCCTAAGATATGAATATGCCATTGTGCTGTTGACGAATTTGAAGACCTAAGAAGAATTTCAACTCTCCCATCATAGACATTTGATATTCTTCACTCATCATATAGGCAAACTCATCACTATAACTTTGGTCAGCACAGCCAAAGATAATATCATCAACGTATATTTGGCACACAAACAGTTCACCATCATAAGATTTAGTAAAGAGAGTAGGGTCGAGTGAACCGGGTGTGAAGCCATTCTTCACGAAGAATTCCTTCAAAGTATCATACCACGCCCGAGGGGCCTGCTTGAGGCCATAGAGGGCCTTGTTGAGTCTGAAGACTTTGTCAGGATTCTTTGGATCTTCAAAACCTGGGGGTTGAGCAACATATACTTCTTCCTCAAGCTTACCATTGAGGAATGCACTTTTCACATCCATTTGATATAAAGTGATATTATGATGATTAGCATAAGCCAGTAATATGCGAATAGCCTCAAGTCTAGCAACAGGTGCAAAAGTTTCTTCGAAATCAATTCCTTCAACCTGTGTGTAGCCTTGAGCTACAAGTCGTGCCTTATTCCTCACCACAAGGCCATTTTCATCTTGCTTGTTGCGGTAGATCCACTTCGTGCCAATGATATTATGCTTGCGAGGATCTGGACGTTTGACCAGTTCCCAGACATTGTTGAGCTCGAACTGATGTAATTCTTCTTGCATGGCCTGAATCCACTCGGGCTCCAGAAATGCTTCATCTACCTTAGTGGGCTCTGTGATAGAGACAAAAGCATAGTGCCCACAAAAGTTAGATAAATGTGAAGCTTTTGAGCGAGTGAGAGGACCTGGTGCTTCAATGTCATCGATCATCTTTTCAACTTGCACTTCTTTTGCAACGCGAGGATGAGCTGGTTGTCGTCGAGGAATTTGATCAGCATTTTCTTCAGCACCATTTTCTTCAGCATTTTCCTCAGGTACATCAGCTCGACGATCTTCGCGTTCTGGAATGAATTCTTCAGTAGATTCTTCGGTAGGAATGACATCCTCAGTAGCCTTGAACTTGATAGAATCTTGAGGTGCTGGTTCATCTATCACAGAAGGTAGGTGCTCTCTTTGCGAGCCATTAGTTTCATCGAACCGCACATCTACAGTTTCAACAATCTTGTGAAGAGCGATGTTGAAGACTCTGTAGGTGTGCGAGTCCTTTCCGTAACCAAGCATAAAACCTTCATATGCTTTCGGTGTGAATTTAGCATTGTGATGAGGATCTCTAATCCAACATTTAGCACCGAAGACTTTGAAAAAACCCACATTGGGTTTCTTGTCAGTGAGGAGTTCATAAGCAGTCTTCTTGAAGAATTTGTGAAGATATACTCTGTTGATGATGTGGCACGCGGTATCAATTGCATCAATCCAAAAACGATGAGGCGTTTTGTATTCATCAAGCATAGTGCGAGCCATCTCAAAAAGAGTTGTGTTCTTGCGCTCCACGACGCCATTTTGCTGAGGAGTATAAGGAGCAGATAACTCATGAGTAATACCAAGTTCATCAAGATAGCCATCAAGACCGGAATTCTTGAACTCAGTTCCATTGTCACTCGTGATGTGCTTGATCTTCACACCAAAGTTGGTTGAAGCTCTCGAGGAAAATCATTTGAAGACTTCTTGCACTTCATGTTTGTAAGTAACAATGTGTACCCATGTGTAACGAGAGTAATCATCAACAATAACAAAGCCATATAGAGATGCATCATTAGTCACTACAGAATAATGATTAGGACCGAAGAGATCCATGTGAAGCAATTCAAATGGTCGAGTGGTGGTCATGATAGTCTTCGCTGGATGCTTGGCCTTAGTCATCTTCCCAGCTTCACAGGCACCACACAAGTGATCCTTGAGGAATTTGACATTCTCAATGCCAATGACATGCTTCTTCTTTGCAAGCATGTGCAAATTCCTCATGCCTGCGTGACCAAGTCGTTGATGCCATAGCCAGCCTTCTGAAGCTTTTGCAAGTAAGCACACGGCAGGTTGTGGTCCTGTAGAGAAATCAACAATGTACAAGTCTCCTTTCCTAAAGCCTTCGAAGACTTTGGAATTGTCAGCTTCCATGATCACAACACAACGATACTTGCCAAAGACAACAACCATATCAAGATCACAAAGCATTAAGACAGACATGAGGTTGTATCCTAAGGACTCGACAAGCATGACTTTGTCCATGTGCCGATCCTTAGAGATCGCAACCTTACCTAGACCCAATACTTGACTTTTCCTTTGTCAGCGAAGATGATATGCTTCAGATGTGACGGTGTTAAGGGAGTATCCATCAATAGATTCTTGTCACCAGTCATGTGATTTGTACATCCACTATAGAGGACCCACTCATTTGCTTTGGGTTGATCATCCTGCAGATGAATTAGTGCAGCTTACAAACTCATATACTTCATCAGTGAAGAATATGACATCAGTATCATCAGTTCAATTCCATCAAGCAATAGCACAGATAAGCAGTGTGAGGACGTGTGAAATGAAAGTTCATTTCATCATGATTCGCCTGCGTCCTTTCAGGCAATTTTGTCAGGCCCCCAGCAAATTCTTCAGACGTTAAAGCACGTCTGGAGACCTGACCCTGCATAAGAGATTAGTTCTTTTTCTTCACCACCCACATCTGGAGGGGTGGCAAAGAATTCATCACTCTGCGAGCACCATATGAGAAAGGTGGCAAAGATGCCAAACCATTTTGTTTCACATAAGAGGGGTTAGGGTAAGCATATGAATAAGCAGAGAAATTCTTCGAGGACTCATGAACATAATGATTTGAAGAATAATGCACATATTCATAGCCCTTAGCTCTACCCTGCGAAACAGAAGGATTAGCACGATGATGATCATATGAGGATTTTGATCCATGTGAGGAATTTGATCTGTATGAGGACTTGGATCCATATGAAGAATTTGGTCCATATGAAGAGTTTGATCTGGGGTTCATGTTCTTCACTAGTGGTGTCATGAGGACATTCACCTGAAGACTTTCAACATAACTTTTGGGAACCCAGATTTTCTACATAGGGGAACCGTTCCTGCAGTTAGTGCCAACATATCTAGCAAATACTTCACCATTCTGATTTTTGAACAGTTTATAGTTGGAGTCAAATGACTCATCAGAAGAATGAGGAGATTCACATGTAAAGCCAGATAAGTTAGATGGATCAACTGGAGGTCCCTTTGCAGCAACCCATGAGGTTTTGGGGTACTGCTCAGGCTTCCAATATGTTCCATCAGCATTGAGTTTCCTCTCAAAGGCAATACCCTCTTTCCTAGGGTTTCTGTTGAGGATCTGCTTTTTAAGCACATCACAAAGAGTCTGATGCCCTTTGAGACTTTTGTACATGCCTGTCATATACAATTCCTTCAGCCCTGCATTGTCAGTGATACTAGCAATGTCCTCAGATGAGGAATTACTGATAGCAGAGGCAGGTGAAGAATTAGTAACATTTGAAGCATTGCAGCATTCAGGTGAAGAATTAGTAGATTCACGTTCAATGCACTTTAAGCATGGAGGATCAAATTCTTCCTCAGTAGCGCTGATTTGTTGAGCAAGTAATGAATCGCGCTCCTTCTGAAGATCTTCATAACTCACTCTTAGCTTCTCAAGATCTTGCTTTCTTTGAAGAAGTTCAAGAGAAAGCTTCTCGTGATCAGATAAGAGAGCGTTATGATGACCTTGAAGGTCGTCAAACTTGGAATGGAGTCCCTGAAGACTTTCAGCCAAGGCTTTTGACTAATCCATTTCTTCACCCAACATATCATCGCTCTTATTTAGCATGTAGTGAACTTTTTCCAAGGCTCTTTGTTGTTTATGGGCAAGGGAAGTAAGTTTGACATAGCTAGGTCCAAATTCATCGCCAGATTCATCATCACTAGATTCGGATAGGTAGGATTCGGTTACCTCAGCACTGTTTGCCATAAGGCAGGGGGTAGACGACGATGATTCTGGTTCGAATGTCATCGCATTGAGAGATTCCTTGTAATGCTCAAACCAAGGATCATGACGAGTCCGATGACCTTCATAGACCTCAGAGAGACGGTCCCAGATTAGCTTCACATGATTGAGATGCATGACGTTCCTAAACTGATTTCAGGACAGACTAGAGCAGATGACATCCTTCGCTGTGAGGTTGAGCAGTGTGTACTTGCGAATGTCATCAGCCTCAGCCATCTTGCATAGATCGGTAAGACCGATCTCGGTGATGGTCCACAGTTCGCTGTCCATAGCCATGAGTCACTTTTTCATCATGGCCTTCCACCGAGGATACTCATGACCGTCAAAGATGGGGCAGGAAACGTTCCTCGATCCTGCAGTCGACATACTAGAACTCCAGGTGGTTAAACCAAAATCACACAGAACAAGGGAGTACCTTGCTCTGATACCAATTGAAAGTGCGTTATATCGACTAGAGGGGGGGTGAATAGGCGATTTTTATGAATTCTTCACTGAGGAATTTGCCGGTGAGGAAATTCCTTAGCGAAGAACTACTTGCAGCGGAATAAGTACTCAGAAGTAAGCATAACAGAATACACACATAGTCATCATGATGAAATGAAGACAATCACAGAGTACAGAAAGCATAAACATAGGATAACACAAGATGAAGACAAACAGACTAAAGAAACTGAACTGAGGAAATTGAGAAAATCTTCAGTCAAAGTCTTCAAACACAGATATGAACAATTACTCAACACAGTAATGAGGAAATGAAAGAGTTGAGGAAATAGAACCAGTAAGGTTGGTGAAGACAATGATTTGGTAGACCAGTTCCAACTGCTGTCTCAGTTGTACGTCTGGTTGGAGCGGCTGAGTATTTAAACTCGAGGACACACAGTCCCGGACACCCATTCGCTGAGCACGCAGCTCAGGACACCAAGTCCTCACCGTATTCTCCTTGAACTAAGGTCACACAGACCTCGTCCAATCACTCGTGGTGAGTCTTTAGGCGACTTCCAAACCTTCACAGACTTCAGTCACTCCGCGATCCACAATTCCTCTTGGATGCTCTAGACCATGACGCCTAACCGTCTGGAAGAAGCACAGTCTTCAAAGGTAATAGGAGTCGGATCCACGCAGGATCAATCTCTTCAGTGATGCTCAATCACTTTGGGTTTGTGGGTGTTTGGGTTTGGATTTTCCTCACTCGATGATTTTCACTCAAAGTCCTCGAAGGATGGGTTGCTCTCAAATGACAAGTGTCAGTTTCTCTCAGAGAAGCCGACCAGCTAGTGGTTGTAGGGGGCGGCTATTTATAGCCTAGGGAGCAGCCCGACATGATAAGACATAAATGCCCTTCAATGATATGACTGTTATGTGGATAAGATATTTTGGGACAGCTGGCGTGAAGCACAGCAACGGTCGGAAATTTGACTCTCAAATTCCTCAGGGCTAGCATGTTCCTCACTGTGTAGGCAATCCGCACTGGCGAATTCCTAATTCCTCAGTCAGAACAAATTCCTCAGCGACCAGAAGAACTTCATCTCTGTCACTGAAGAAATTGACTGAACTGTATGAGATTTCCAATGGCTTCACTCGAAGGGATTGGTAGGTGTAGGATTTTGAGTTGAGCATCACATGGAAATTTTTCCTTAGTATTTCCTCGACCCCCTTTAACATTACAGTGTTTCCAATGACTCAAGAAAGAGAAAAACAAAACTATGAAAACAAAAGTCTTCAAGCTTCATATTCCTCACATGAATATCAAGTCTTCACGAACACACCAATTTCTTCACTTTCAAAGTTTTCATGAAAGTCTTCAGGAATACCAAAATCTTCAGTCGAAGATATTCATTTTTAGGGGTCGACTTTCTCTGTAAATATCAAACTCCTCATAGACTTATAGACCTGTGTACGCTCATAAACACATTAGTCCCTTAACCTATAAGTCTTCAATACACCAAAATCACTAAGGGGCACTAGATGCACTTACAATGTGCATGATGCTGATTTTAAAGATGTAATGCAGAATTGTAAAGAAGGAAGAATGTGGAACAAGTTCATCGTTAATGATGGATTTGTGTTCCGTGCTAACTAGCTATGCATTCCAGCTAGCTCTGTTCGTCTTTTGTTGTTGCAGGAGGCTCATGGAGGAGGATTAATGGGACACTTTGGCGTGAAGAAGACGGAGGTCGTACTTGCTACGCATTTCTTTTGGCCAAAGATGAGACGGGATGTTGAGCGTTTTATTGCTCGCTGCACTACATGTCAAAAAGCTAAGTCACGACTCAATCCTTATGGTTTATATATGCCTTTGCCTATACCTAGTGTTCTTTGGGAGGATATATCTATGGACTTTGTTTTAGGTTTACCTCGAACAAAGAAGGGGAGGGATAGCATATTTGTTGTCATGGATAGATTCTCGAAAATGGCACACTTTAATGTTGCTGATTTGTTCTTTCGTGAAATTATTCGCTTGCATGGTGTGCCAAATACTATCGTTTCAGATCATGATACTAAATTTCTTAGCCACTTTTGGAGATGTTTATGGGCTAAGTTGGGGACTAAGCTGCTTTTTAGTACTACTTGTCACCCCAAACTGATGGACAAACTGAAGTAGCCAATAGAATATTGTCTACTATGCTTAGGGTTGTTTTGAAGAATAATAAGAAAATGTGGGAGGAATGTTTGCCTCATATTGAATTTTCTTATAATCGTTCATTGCATTCTACTACTAAGATGTGCCCATTTGAAATTGTGTATGGTTTCCTACCTCGTGCACCTATTGATTTGTTGCCTCTTCCATCTTCGGAGAAGGTTAATTTTGATGCTAAACAACGTGCTGAATTGATCTTAAAAATGCATGAGTTAACTAAGGAAAACATTGAGCGTATGAATGCTAAATATAAACTTGCTGGAGATAAGGGTAGAAAACTTGTCATGTTTGCACCTGGAGATCTTGTTTGGTTACATTTGCATAAGGATAGATTTCCTGATTTGCGCAAATCAAAGCTAATGCCACGTGCTGATGGTCCTTTTAAGGTGTTGGAGAAAATAAATGATAATACATATAAACTTGGGCTGCCTGCAGATTTTGGGGTTAGTCCCACTTTTAACATTGCAGATTTGAAGCCTTATTTGGGTGAGGAAGATGAGCTTCCGTCGAGGACGACTTAATTTCAGGAAGGGGAGGATGATGAGGACATCAATACCATTGTTACACCCACAACCCCTACTACTACATATACTGGACTAATTATTAGAGCTTGCGCACGCCAATTAAATTATCAGGTACTTTTGTTTCTTGGTAATGATTCTAATGTTCATGAGAATATTATGCTGCCTAAATTGGATACATTTGTTCTGCTCACAAATGAAGGGCCTGGCATGGATAATAGGGAAGAACACTGGAGCAAGACCAAGCATGGAGATGATGGCATGTGCAAGGGGAACAAGAACGGAGTTACAAGTGATGATATCAGGACTTTGAAGCCACCATAATGAGTGCATGAAGCCTTGGACGAAATATACAAGATGCCACTTCATAAATTTCGGCCAGAGGCTATTCTTGGTGCTGCGTCACCTTATTATTGGGCCAGGCCCATGTAATTTCGAAATACATAAGTATAGGCTATTTTTATAGTCTGTATGTGTGGGGAAACAATAGATAGGGTTGGTTTTGGACCCCTCCACCAAGGGCCACGAAATTCCCCCCTCTCCCTCCATATATACATCCCTTAGGGCACCGTTTAGACTTTGGGTTTTGTTTAGATTAAAAGTTTGCCGTAGCTGCAACTTCATGTACTTTGTTTGTGTTCAACAACCAGACCAAGATGTCACAGAACCCCATCTTGATCAATAAAGCTTTCATCTTATATTCACAATATCCAGATTGCAATCTCAGTTTCTTGCTTGTTCTTCATTTGCTCGCAGGAAATAGACCCTTGTTGTTAGGTTAGTCGTGCTCCGGTGTGGTCAATAACCTCTCAGAGTTGGTTTAGCGATTGCTAAGGCGCGACGTCCTCGCACGTACGTAGCCGGATCGTCAAATTATACTCCTCCAAAACGATAATCACCATCTCATCGAAAGATAGGACACCTTTGCCTCTATCAGGAGTTGATCGGAGTGGCCAGGAGTGTGTCATGGGCAATAGATCAGTTTTGTCAAAACAACATTGGTCCACCCGAATGGGAGTGCGAGGCCATGGATTCCGTGGTGTGGGTATAGTGTACTAACCTCTGCAGAGTGTGTGTTTAAATCTATCGGTAGCCATGCCCACGGATATGGGCCCAGTTCATAGTCGGTCACACTATGAGCCAACAGTAACAATGATAACCTGATTAGTAATAACCCCAGTTCAATGATGAAAAAGAGGTTGGTTGTGAGCGAGAAAGGATCACGAAGGTATCGTGGATACCGAAGTTTGTTGATTTTTATGTGATCGTGAGAGGATCACGGTGGTATCGTGGATACTGAAGTTGGTTGATCGTTATGTGATCGCGAGATGATCACAGTGGTATCGTGGATACCGATGTTGGTAAGATGATGCATGTGTTGGTCACGAGGTAACCCGAGAAAGAGTAAGTTGTTGCATGATAATGTTAACCTGTTGCATGTAGTATCATCATGTTCATATGCTCATGCTATTCTTATTCTAGCTGTATCATGTTCAGTTGGTGCATGCCATGTTGTTCTGTTAGTATCATGCTCATGATTGCTTTAACCTGCTAATGTTATGATGTTGTTTGTCTTGACTGCTTTTGGTTATTGTGAGGTTGCAAGTACATTCAATGTACTGACCTGGCATGGCATGCCAGTTTGCCGGTCCTGCATGGATCACTGCTTGTTTGGTGTGGTTCTTGTGTTCGCGAGCTAGGATAAACGTTCTAGCCAGAGTCCCCATGGATTGGAGTCCATCATCGCCGTATGCTATTTCGCTGCCTCGAGTTGTTATGCTACTTGCATAGAGCAACTGTTGTTGGCGTAGCGTCGCCGTGTCGATGTTATTCATTATAATATCAGAGACCTTGTATTCATATTCATGCTGTAATAGAGAGCTGATTTGTTCTATGCTAAGTAGTGCAGTATTCCAGAACACTTCACCTCGATCTCTGGGCTGGAATACGGGGCGTTTCGGTTTCTCTGAGCCGGGGTGCCACACTGATCCTTTCCATGGTTATGAAACTGAAATTGTTGTGGCACATCTTACTAAGTTGAATGACATAGCCACCCTTTTTGCTCATGATGAGAAGATTTGCTATTACTATATCCTCGAATTATTTCCATTCTCATTAAAGGGTGATGCTAAAGCTTGGTACAATACTCTTGCTCCTGGTTGTGTGCATAGTCCCTAGGATATGATTTATTACTTCTCTAAAAAATATTTCCCTGCTCATAAGAAACAAGCTGCCTTGCAAGAAATATTTAACTTTGTGCAAATTGAAGAAGAGAGTCTCCCACAAGCTTGGGGGAGGCTTCTCCAATTGCTTAATGCTTTGCCTGATCATCTTAAGAAAACTGAAATACTTGATATCTTATATAATGTACTAACCAATGCTTCTAGAGATTTCCTAGATAGCTGTGATGGTTATATTTTTAGGGAATGAACTATTGAGCAAGCTGAAGAATTATTGAATAAGATATTGAAAAATTATGATGATTGGGCTCCTTCTGAAGCACCTCTAAACCCACTCCGAAGAAGAGGGGTATTTTATATCTCAGTCCTGAAGATATGCAAGAGGAAAGAAATCTATGAAGGAAAAAGGTATTAAAGCAGAGGATGTTAAAAATTTACCACCTATTGAAGAAATACATGGGCTTGATACACCACCACCACCTAAGGTGGTAGAGGTAAATTCTTTAATGAAATTCAATGATAGTGATAATCCTCATAATAAACATCCTAGCCAATTCCTTTATGAGTTTGATAATTACATTAGATAGCAAGATCACTTCAATGCAAATGTTATGAAACAGTTGAAATACAACTCCGGTATGATTGCTCGCTTAAGTGACTTGTTATTTAGAATCTCAAATGATGTTCGAGGTGTAGGAAAGCATGCCTCTATGGTTTAAAATCAATTAGAATAAGTTTCTAAATCTCAAAAAGAGTTGCTTGATAAAATGGACAATAATATAAGTGACTTTGCTATTAGGGTAGCAACTAGAGGAGGTAAAATGACTCAGGAACCACTTTATCCCAAGGGACACCCAAATAGAATTGAACAAGATTCTCAAAGAATTAATACTGATGCACCTAGTTCTTCTAAAAATAAAAAGAAGAAGAAAAATGATAGGACTTTGCATGCCTCTAGTGAACCTGAAGTAGAAAAACCTCCTGATAATGATAATGAAGTTTCTATCTCTGATGCTGAAACCCAATCTGGTAGTGAACACTCAGCTTCTGATAATGAAAAAGATAACGATGGGGTTCATGAAGACACTCAACCAAATAATAAAGAACTAGATAATGATGTTGAGATAGAACCTGATGTTGATCTTGATAACCCACAACCAAAGAATAAAAGATATGATAAAAGAGAATTTGTTGCTAGAAAACATGGAAAGGAAAGAGAGCCATGGGTTCAATTACCTATGCCCTTTCCACCTAAGTCAACTAAAAAGAAAGATGATGAAGAATTTGAACACTTGGCTAAAATGCTGCGGCCAGTCTTTTTGCGTACTCGCTTGACTGATATCTTAAAAATGCCTCCCTATGCAAAGTACATGAAAGACATCATCATCAATAAGAGAAAAATATCGGAAGCTGAAATCTCGACCATGCTTGCTAATTATACTTTTAAAGATGGAGTACCTAAAATACTTGGAGATCCAGGAATACCAACTATACCTTGCTCCATCAAAAGAAACTATGTGAAAACTGCTTTATGTGATTTGGGAGCTGGTGTTAGTGGTATGCCTTTCTCTTTATATAAAAGACTTGAACAAACTCACACCTTTCCCACAAAAAAAAGAATAAACTCACACCTACTGAAATATATTTGCAAATGGCCGACAAATCAACTGCCATACCTATCGATATTTGTGAGGTTGTGCCCGTTGTTGTTGCTAATGTTACTATTTTGACTGACTTTGTTATACTTGAGATGCCCGAGGACGACAACATGTTGATTATCCTTGGTAGACCCTTCTTGAATACTGCAAGAGCTATTATTGATTGCAATAAAAGCAAGGTCACTTTTCATATCAATGGTAATGAGCATACGGTGCACTTTCTGAAGAAACAATTTCAAGTGAATGGTATTAATGTTATTGAAAAATCTCCGACAATCACTATTGGAAGTTTTCAACTACCTCTACCTTTTGTTAAAAAGAAATATGAAATGCTTATTGTTGGGGATATTCATATCCCCGTTGAGGAAACTTAGTGATACATGACAGTTCTTCGGTTTAGTGCTAATCGAGAGTGGTTGTTAATAAGACTCGATCAACCTTATTAATGGATCATTTTGAGAGGTATGAAGTTGATGAATTTAGTGAGCACTACCTGGTGTCCCTACCTTTTGTTTTCTGTTTTTTTAGTTAAATAAAATAGAATTCCATGTTCTGTCTTTCTTCTGAATTTTCTGTGCAATAAAAAATGACCCAAAAAAAAAGTTCTAAGAATGCTCTGAAAATTTAATACAATTTTTTTCTGAATATTTAAGAATTTTTGGTGCAAATAATATCAGAGGGAGGTGCACCAGGTGGGCACAACCCACCTGGGCGCGCCAGGACCCCCAGGCGCGCCCTGGTGGGTTGTGGTCCCCACGTGGGCCCCCTCACTTATTTCTTCATCCCACATCACCACCTACCTCCAGAAAAAATCACCATTGCTCTCACTCTCGTGTTCTTGCTCCCGAAACCGCGGATTTCGATCTCTTTGCTCGAAGCTCCATTTCCAAAATTCTTTCAGGGGATTGTTTCTTGGTATGTGACTCCTCCATTGGTCCAATTAGTTTTTACTTTAGTGGTTTATATTTTGAATAATTAGCTACTCTTGGTGCTGCTATAGATGAGCTTGCATGTTGAATTCTTAGAGTTGTAAGTAGTTTGAATGCTTGCTTTATCCTCTATACATCCCTATGAGTAGTTGCTTACAATCTTGTGAAGTTTTGTTGAGAAAAATTTTGTGGACTAAAAATTTCAGAATTTTGTTCATAGGAAAAAGATGAGTATCTTTAGGAAGTTTGCTTCCAAGAAAAACTCCAAGGGAGTCATTGGGGATTCATCTGACAGTGATCTCCATACCCGGAGATTGGCAGAGTTACGGCCGTGCGAATGGCCACATAACCCATTCATGGAAGGGGCCGGAATCCTTCGGGAGTTGCACAATACGCTGCTAATGCCGGCCTCACCGACCTCATCGCTGTTGAATGCGAATAATATCATCTCCTCACAAATTCGTTTGTGCAAAATTTTCATTTCCATTCTAGGAATAATCCCCCTGAGGTGCAGTTTAATTTATATGTTGAAACCCATCAGATACCGCTTACTGACTTTTGTGTCATATGCATGCTTCCTTCTGATGGTACTTTAGCTGAGCCTAGAGAAGGTGCTAGTTATCGACTAGAGGGGGGGTGAATAGGCGATTTTTATGAAAGTCTTTGAAACACGATGGCTTTGAATACAAACAAGTAAACTCAACCTATATAGTAAGCAGCAGAATGTAGACTACACTAGCCAAGCATTAGTCAAGCATACAATATAGGGAAGCACGAAGACTAACTGCAACTAGGTAGACAGGATCAGAATGGAAGACAGTACGAAGCCAAACAGATATAAGTCTTCACATAGTGAAGTCAAATGAATTGAGCAGGAAAGAAATGACTTCACGAAGACAAATTGAAAGGTAAGTAGAGTAAGGGATAGAACCAGTTGCTTGGTGAAGACAAGGATTTGGTAGACCAGTTCTAGTTGCTGTGACAACTGTACGTCTGGTTAGGGAGGCTGAGATTGAACTCAGAGGATCGTGTCTTCACCTTATTCCCTGGAGCTAAGGACATCCAGTCCTCGCCCAATCACTCTGGTAAGACTTCAAGGTAGACTTCCAAACCTTCACAGACTTTGTTCACCGAGAATCCACAATGACTCTTGGATGCTCAGAATGCGACGCCTAACCGGCTGGAGGATTCATAGTCCTCAAGTGTAACAAGTCTTCAGATCATGCGGACAGAAAGACTTAAGTGATGCATAACACTCTTTGGCTCTGGGTGTTTTGGGCTTAGTCCTCGCAAGGATCTCTCTCTCAAATGCTTCAGAGGTGGGTTGCTCTCAAACGACAAAAGCCGTGCATTAACTCTAAGCAGCCACCAATTTATGGTGTAGGGGGTAGGCTATTTATAGCCAAGTGGAAACCCGACCTGATATGTACGAAATGACCCTGGGTCACTAAGGAATCGACATGTGTCCAACGGTCGGATTTCAAACACAAGCGGCAGCTTGGCTTGGGCTACAAGCAAAGCTGACTCATCCAGCTCTGGATAAGGTTTGCTCTCATTGTCTTCGCTCGAAGACATAGGATTTGGTTGAGCATCACATCAGTCACTCTGACTTTGTTCACTTGGACCCCACTTAATAGTACGGTGGTTCCTATGACTCAATAAAGAAGAAAGCAAACTACAAAACAACTATGTCTTCGCACTCCTTAGTCTTCAAGTGAATATCTTCACACACCATAATCTTCATCGTGAATGTGTTCACGAACCACCATTGTCTTCAATGTCTTCACACATTTTTAGGGGTCATCTTTGGTAGGTAAACCGAATCAATGAGGGACTACTACCCGTGTTATCCTGCAATTCTCACAAACACATAGTCCCCAACCATGTTTGTCGTCAATACTCCAAAACCAACTAGGGGTGGCACTAGATGCACTTACAATCTCCCCTTTTTGATGATTGATGACAAACTGGTTGAAGTTTTCAACGGGGATTAAAGTATGTGAAAGTTCAGTTTTGTGAGCATTGTCTTCATAGATTAGAAGAGGCTCCCCCTGAAGATGTGCATATAAGTAGTTTGCTTTTGAATGAAAATGCACATATCAGGTTCTGCTTTGTGGAGGCCATCTTCAATGTATGAATACAATTCATCATGCATATATGAAAGTAATGAAGATAATGATATGCGTAATGAAAAATGGACGTCTACAGAATGACTTCTTGCGGAATTTATCATCGCATCACAACGTAGTAGCAAAAGTAGCAGAGGGCCATCATGTTTAAGTGTTACAACTCAAGAGCCAAATAGTTTCAAAAACTAGAGTTGCAAGCACTTAGCAAAAATTAAGGCAACCACCCCATATGGACCCGCTTGAAGACTACCAACCTCATATGCTTCTCCCCTTTTGTCAATAAGGACCAAAAAGGTTTGAAGACATAGAGTTTCTATGCGTTCCCAGGTGGAGAAGAAGTTGGAGCAGCAGGGTCGACGTTGGAGTTAGGTGGTGCAGAAGGGCCTGGTGCAGCATCTTGATGCAATGAAGTTAATGCTGGTGAAGTGGCGTTGTCTTCTTCATTGACGAGTCTTGCAACAACAGTTGCAGTTGAAGATGAGTACTCAGAGTCTTCAATAGAAGGTGTTGGACACCAACTTGTAGATTGCGGTGGCCTAGAGTCAAACTTGAATTTTTTAGTGAAGCCATCCTCGCGAAGATCATCTTCAGATCAGAGCAAGGTAAGGCTCTTCCAGGACCGCCGACAGGCTTCATGAGCAATGAAGGAGTTCTTGGTGGCCAGATGTGAATGTGATTGGCATCCACTAGAAGACTCTGCATTTGGCGTTTCAGCCATTCATGATGCTTATCCTGCTTCTAATGCAAAGATACCAGAAGCTCACGATCATTGAGGACACACAAACGCTTTCGAGGCCTTTGAGCAATTGTACTGGCAGTGGCTTCAGTATTGGCGCGATGCGGCATATGAAACTTACCAGCCAGGGGATAGTCAGGAGTAGAAGAGTTTGGTACGTGAATGCCTTCAATAGGTTGGGTGAAGCTTTGATATTCAACATTCTGCAGATGGAGTGGCTTCTTTGCTGGATCAGAGTAGATGGCTTCATAGGACATGTCAACTTCAGGCAGGAATACGACATGATAGCGTGCTGAAGGTTGGTAGTCAACTATAGAATGAAGCTTGATTAGGCGCATAATCAACGAAGCATAAAACTTCAGGACAAACAGATCAATTCCAGAAGCAGCCAGCTGGCGGATGAAGAAATCCAGAGTGTTGAACCTTATGCCATTGACAATATAGAAGACCAATGTCTTCATGGCGCCTTCGAGTTTAGCTTCAGAAGAGTTGCCTTTGATTAGCCACAGAGTATGCCTCAGAATGTGATATACTGTGCGGGGCAAGTACTCGAGGTCTTCAACAAAGAACTCTTTAGGGTATTCAGCGTCTTGGGGCAATGGCTTCATCATGCTCAGCATCTGACTCACATTTGATTCTGGCTTCTGAAAGATGCTCTGCAGTTCACTTTGATAGAGCTAACAACCTGGTTCATACAACTCACCAGGAGTGGGCAGGGAAGTAAGCTTAATGATGTCTTGAGCTTTGGCTTCATGATGAACATCTCCTGTCATCCACTCAAGGACCCAAGTCTTTAGATCCCTATTGTAGCCTCAAATGTGCAAAGTTGCATAGAACTGCAGTAGAAGCTCTTCGTTTCAGTGCTCCTTGTCAGTCACAAAAGGCAGCAGCCCAACATCTCTGAAACAATCAAGTGCCTCTTCAAGGCATGGCAGCCCAGCAACAGCATCACAATCCAGACGCTTATGAGGAATAATCCGGTCTTGGTTGTATAGGATGTAAGAGTAATAGCTCCACTGGCGTCGGCTCCAAAACCTGTCAGAGGAGATCTTCAGCTTCGTGTATGGGTTCTTGGCGCTGTCAAAGAATGTGTTGTGCTCTCTGAAGCTGAGAACACTAAACGAGCCGTGTGTTGTTGCAGCACTAGGAAGCCTTGGCAGTCTTGGCTTTGGCTTCTATGTCTGAGGCCTCTGCTCCACGTGATAATCATATTGTGGCCCGGGAGCAGTGGGTGGAACCATTATAGGCCATCTGACAGTTACCAACTCACCTTGATAGAATGCGCGTTCCATGGTATGAGGCCTTGGTGGAGGAACAGCGTCATCAGAAGTGATTGGCTGGTCAATGTTGTCAGTAGCTGCATTGGCTTTGGGCTGCACATTGTCTTTAGCCATGGCAGTGTCATTGGCTTCAGTGGTGTTGTTGGTGGCAGCTACATTGGTTTCAACCTCCATCTCTTCAACAACTGGAGGGTCTGGCACAAGCACATTCTCGGCTTGTATGGTTGGATCACTAGCAGGGGAGTGGCTTCTCTTTCTTCTTCTTTTTCTTCATCGGCTGATGCAGCCGGAATGTCTTTAGCAGCTTTTGCTTCAGACACTTGAGTAATCGCAGAGGGGATGGCGTCAGGGAACTCTTGACGTGCTACTGAGCCAGTTGGTTGCACATCCTCCTCTTGTATGCTTGACATTGATGCCTGATACCTGGGACCTCTACGAAGCCTCCTGAAGGAAGGCGACACCTGTGGTGAGGGATAGTGAAATCAAAGTCGTCAGGACTTTCTTGCTGAGTCTCAAGTACTGGAGTGGTGACTTGAGTTGGAGGAGTGCGCAGAATAGCTCCACCATCCATTGGCATATCCTGAGTGATTGGCGTCATAGGACGAGGAGTCAGAGGATGACCAATACTGATCAATTCACTTCTCGTCGGAGCAAGCGATGATACCATGGGAGTTGGTTCAAGCTGAGGAAGGAATTCATCATCATTCACATTATCTCATGACCAATGTCTTCAGCTGCATTGGGGTCAGCAGCTGGAACTTCTCCATTTTCTGGAGCCTCTGTGGAAGTAGGCTCATGGATTACGAGGCGGCGCTCGTGGTTGGTAGAGGCAGGTAAGGCAACAGAGATGGGTTCAACTATGAGGGGCTCTGGGGCAGTAGCACGCTCTTTTATTGAAGCCTTTGAAGCCTTTGTATTCAACTTCTTCTTGGAGGGAGCATCATCAGATGTATGTTTGAGCTTCCTCTTCCTGGCTTCCGCTTCAGCTTGCCTAGTCTTCTTAAGTTCGGAAGCGACAAAGGGGACCTTTGGGTTTGAAACAGTCATGCTGGCAGGGAAGACGATGCTGGTTGTCCCTGCCTTGGAGCATTGGGATTAGCTTCTGTAGGCTTCCTGCTTTTCTTGGCAGCCATCCTGGGGTCGATGCAAGGACGCCCAAGAGTCTTTCTCTTTTCAGCTTCATTGTGTGCTTGCACACATTTCTGCGCATAGTACTCCATGCGCTCGCGTGAGCCTTTGGCTTCTTTACGCTTCTTGTTGAATTCTGCCTTGAGGTCGTGCATCATCTTCTTGAAGATTTGCACATCAGCCACGCTGAGCTTGTCCATGTGCTTCTTGAAGTGTGCCTTCTCATGGCCAATCTTGTTCTTGAGCTCGACGATTTTCTGAGCCAAGGCAAGTTCATTAGCAATGGCTCCATGAAAGTTAACACTGATGTCCATTGGCAGCTGTAGATCATCAAGGTTGATGTGTTGGTCCTCGAACCATTCATCAATGAAGTTGTTCAGAATGTCAGCATCAAATAGAGGCAAATCCTGGAAGATCTCAGCCTCCTGCTTGCTCTTGATCAACTATTCCAGAGCATCGTCTGCAAGATCTTCATCACTTGACAGATCAATAGTGTTTTCCTCATTGCGTAGGATGGCAGCAGTAGTGAGAGCCTGCCCAGAGACCTTCTTGGGCTTTGCCTTCTTGGTCCTCTTGGAGACATGGGCCAGATCTTCTGATTGCACACTAGCTTCAGGAGGTGCAGTTTTCAATGGCTTCTTCGTCGAAGCTTTTGGAGCAGCTGCAACAGAGGGCTTTGAAGCTTTAGACTTTTTCTTCTGCTTCGGTGGTGAAGGAGCATCATCAGAGTCTGTATCTTCAGCAGATTGCTCCACTATGGCACTCTAGGCAGTTATGTGAGACATAAGCCCATCAAAGTTGGTGAAGGGGCCAATTCTGTTTTCATTTGCTTCACGGGTGCCATCAGACCTTGGAGCAGATGGACCAGGGCTAAAGTTGAGTCCAACCTCCTTCTTGTTGTGCTTGGCAGAATCCTTGCCAAACTGGAAGTTGCGCTTGAAGAGATCATCATCACGACACCATCGAAGAGATGATGGGTCAGCATTTTCTGGATGAGGTCCTCAGACCATGCATGGATAGAATTCCTGAGCAATAGCTTTAGGCTTTGTCTTCGGTGCTAAGTTCTTGTAAAGAATATTGCCCCATGGGTGCTTGATGGCATTCTTCTTAGCATATTCAGGCGTGACGAACTTGTACTTGAACCACTACTTAGCCCAATATCTTCGGATCCATTGGATTCTGTTCTTGCGCTGAGTATAGCTCTTTCAGGATCAGATTTGTAGAGCTCATACAGATCTGGGGGCAAGTCCAGTTAAGTATTGCCATGGAGTTGCCTGCCGCCTTTCCTTGCAGATTTTTCAGTAGCCATTGGATTCAAACGGATAGGCTTCGGAACAGTGAAAGGCTTCCGTCGACTTGTCAAACAAGAACTGGCTTCAGGAGATTCAATGTGACGGTGTAAGAATTCTGCAAATGAATGCATACTATGAGAAGCAAGAGATTCTCCCATGAACATGTACCTATGACAGCATTAGAGATGCGAGGGAAGGGGAAGAGGTCATATGCATTCTCAGAAGATTTTGAAGATAAATCAGTTAGAAGACATTGACCTCACAGTGCGAAGACATTCACTTATTTGAAGGAAGTTGGTTCTAGATTTGTACAAATCCAAGAATAAGTACAAGTGAGTAATCTAACTAGTTGTGAAGCATAAGTGAACATACTTTGAAAGATATGAGATGCAGAAAAAGAAAGATCCAGATTTGGAAGTTCAGAAACCACTTTTGGGTGAAGCTGACACATTTGACGGATCTAAAAGGCGGTAAAAGCGAGTTTTATTTACCATAGAGGAACTGCTAGACAAGGCAGAATGGATGCTGAGCAGTCCAGTCTCCCGTGCCCTAACTTGGCGACGGAAGACACCTACGGTGGCGGCAGACAAGACGAGGTCTGTGGCCGGCGTGAGGACGACGTCGAAGAAGTCGCGACAGCTAAGCACTTCTTCTCCGCCGTCGACATGAGATAGAGGTGGCACTAGGGTTTGAGCGAGATGGCGAGGTGGAAGAGGAGATAATGACTGGGTGGGCGAGTATTTATAAGGAGGAGGGCAATGCAGCGCAATTATGCAGGTGCCCCTAGCGGTTCACATCTGAAGGACACGTGGCCTGCATGCAACTTATCAGGAGTTGAACCATGTTCCCACTCACGCCTGGATTGTCGGGTGGTCGTTCCGGCTTCTCCGATTTTCAGGCAAAATATAAGGCATTGAAAACAGTTTTAAATGTGTGTCTCTGTATCTTCAGATGACAAGGACACAGTGAAGATATTCAACAGGTGTCAACATAATGCATATGACTAGACAAAAAGAATTTGAGGGAGTAGCATAGATGGGATTAGGGTCCGATCAAATTCACTTAGGTCAGAAAAATAGCAAATTGAAGTCATAGCTATAAGTGAATGCTGTAGAGGACAAAACACATATATAGTATTGAAGATAAATCAACATTGCGAAGATATAGATTTTGAAGACAAATAAATGTTCAAGACAATCCAAATGTGATGATAATGCAATCACGACGCCAAATGAAAATCTTCAAGAAAGTGTGGTGGTGGCGTTACCCACTGTATAGCAAGTATTAGACCCAGACACGACGCACAATTATCGTGGTGCTCCGAAGTCAAATTCCACATTAATGTATTCACACTCAGAGGGTAAGTCTTCATTGATGGAAGAAATGCGTTACTTTGTGTGTTGCACATCTAAGTCATGAACATGCATAAGCGTTAGGATGTGTGTCCATTCACTGGACATTTGAGGATTCTAAGATATTTAGCTCACACCGCAGCTTGCAAAATCTTTTCTCATCCAAGGGCTTTGTGAAGATATCTGCCAGTTGCTCTTCAGTGTTGACGTGAATGATATCAATATCTTCCTTGATGACATGATCTCTAAGAAAGTGATGACGAATCTCAATGTGCTTGGTCATCGAGTTCTTGGATTCTTGGCAATCTTGATGGTGCTTTCATTGTCGCAGAAGAGTGGCACATTCTTCATGTTGATGCCATAATCCTTGAGAGCTTGCTTCATCCAGAGAAGCTGAGCGTAGCAAGATCCAGCAGCAATGTATTCATATTCAGCAATGGAGAGGGATACATAGTTCTGCTTCTTTGAAGACCAACAAACAAGAGATCGTCCAAGAAAGTCACATGTGCCTGATGTAGATTTGCGACAACTTTGTCACTAGCATAATCAGCATCTGAGTATCCAACTAGATCAAATGATGAGCCCTTTGGATACCATAATCCTAGTGTTGGGGTGTGAGCCAAATATCGAAGAATTCGCTTCACAGCAAGGTGATGTGATTCCTTTGGTGCCGCTTGGAATCTGTCAGATTTTGGGTTCCGCAAACCCTTGATAGGTTCGAACTCTGCGTGCGGAGATCTCAACCTACCCAGCCTGCCTACTCGCGATCCTCTAGGCCAAGCGCGTCGAGCTCAAAGGGACAGAGAGACACAACAGTTTATCCTGGTTCGGGCCACCTTGTGGTGTAATACCCTACTCCAGCGTTTTGGTGGATTGCCTCGAGGGGCTGTGGATGAACTAGTATAGTGGATGAGCTGGCCTCGGGAGGTGAGGTGTTCTTGAGCTCAAGAGAGCTAGTGAGTGATACGTCTCCTGCGTATCTATAATTTTTTATTGTTCCATGCTATTATATCACCTGTCGGTGTCAAAACCGGGGGATCTCGGGTAGGGGGTCCCGAACTGTGCGTCTAGGCGGATGGTAACAGGAGACAAGGGACACGATGTTTTTACCCAGGTTCGGGCCTTCTCGGTGGAGGTAAAACCCTACTCCTGCTTGATTAATATTGATGATATGGGTAGTACAAGAGTAGATCTACCACGAGATCAGAGAGGCTAAACCCTAGAAGCTAGCCTATGGTATGATTGTTATTCGTCTTACGGACTAAAACCCTCTAGTTTATATAGATACCGGAGAGGGCTAGGGATACACAGAGTCGGTTACAATGGTAGGAGATCTACATATCCGTATTGCTAGGCTTGCCTTCCACGCCAAGGAAAGTCCCATCCGGACACGGGACGGAGTCTTCAATCTTGTATCTTCATAGTCTAGGAGTCCGGCCAAAGATGATAGTTCGGCTATCCGGACACCCCCTAGTCCAGGACTCCCTCAGTAGCCCCTGAACCAGGCTTCAATGACGTCGAGTCCGGCGCGCATATTGTCTTCGGCATTGCAAGGCGGGTTCCTCCTCCAAATTCTTCATAGAAGATTTTGAACACAAGGATAGTGTCCGACTCTGCAAAATAAGTTCCACATACCACCGTAGAGCGAATAACATTTACACAAGTTCAATCTGCTGACGTGTTCCGTGGCATGACATCACACCACGGCCAGGTTTTTATTCGAATCGTTTCTACTGTTTCACCTCAGCGCGTTTAGCGAGGCGGTTTCCTTGGAACGTCTTGTCAAAGCAGAGATCGTGTCCCCTTATTCCGGGATTCTCATCAATACGGGCATGGGTAACCCAACCGCGACATTGATTACGACGCTTGGGAGATAAGCGAGTTTTACCAGGCTGGTGGGGACGCATACTTTCGTCCATCCATATAAGGGGATAAGGATCCACCTTTTTACCTACGCCTTCTTCCTCCTTTGTTCATCCATTTCTGCGCACTCGAGCTCCAGCGCCCAAGTCCGCACATCTCGCCTCAACCTTCTCCAGCCATGTCCGGAGCGGGAGGCAAGTGGATGGCCTCCTCCGTCACGGAGGGGCACATCAAAAGGCTGAGGAAAGATGGATACCTGCACAACGACATTGCGCACCGGCTTCCAGACGAGGGGCAGCTCGTCCCCACCCCCTGGCCCCATGAGAGGGTGGTGTTCCTTCCCCATTTCCTCCGTGGACTAGGCTTCCCACTCCACCCATTTGTCCGGGGGCTCGTGTTCTACTACGGCCTGGATTTCCATGATCTGGCCCCGAATTTAGTCCTCAACATCTCAGCATTTATCGTTGTGTGCGAGGCCTTCCTCCGCATCAAACCCCACTTTGGCTTATGGCTGAAGACCTTCAATGTCAAGCCGAAGGTAGTGGGTGGCTAGCAGGCGGAGTGCGGAGGCGCCATGGTGGGCAAGATGCCCAACGTCATATGGCTCGAGGGCGCCTTCGTGGAAACCATCAAAGGGTGGCAATCGGGGTGGTTCTACATCACCGAGCTGCGTGACCCTGAATGGGCAGCGGCCCCCAAATTCAGATCTGGCATTCCCACACGGCTCACCTCCTGGAAAGAGAAGGGCCTAACATGGGGTGATTTGGAAGAGCTGACCGACTCCAAACCTGCGTCCAAAACCTTGTGAATAAGAAGATCAAGCTCGTCAACGCAGTCCAGGTCATGCTCATCCGCCGGATCCTCCCATGCCAACAACGGGCTTTCAACTTGTGGGAGTTTGATCCGGCACAACACCAGACCTTGAGCAGGCTCTTCAACACTACGTACGAAGACGCCTGGAGGGTGTTGTTCAAGGGCGCCGAGGCTCCCGCATCCTCTACCGAAGATCGCGGATTCAGCTCGCAGCATCAAGCCGGCGAGGTAAGCTATTTTACCCTTTATGGGACACTTGTTTTTCATAGTTTGACTCTATGCGGGATCTAAACTCCCTTACCTTTGACAGGCCTGGCAGAAGAAGTCCGGGCAGGTTAACTATCCGGCTGCCTTGCCCGAAGACCCAGCGGACGCCCAATTAACGGGGTTGCTAGCTTCGGCGCCTTACGTGGTGCCGGAGAAGAAGGCCAAGAAGAAGGCCGCGGGAACTTGGAGGAGTTCCCGGCGCCAGGTGTTATCAGACTCATCGTCCGATGACTTTGAGGTGGACTCCTCCCGTCAAGACGAGGAGGAGAAAAAAGAGGCCACTCCCCCAGCGGGGGGAGAGAAGAAAAGGAAGGCTTCCCCAATGGGGGAGGCCGAAGGGTCCAAGAAGGGAAGGACCCTCCCTCCGGACTACTCCACCAACACCGACGACGATGAAGAGGAGTGGCCACCGAGGACTAAGCCCCTGGCGACTTCGTAAGTGTCCAAATACCAGAATAACTCATGGTGTTTCATCTGTTGCATGGAATCTCTTAACGCCGAATATAACCCTGCAGCCCGCCCAGGGACGGGCTCGACACTTCAACGAGCGGCTCCCTGGCACCATCGGACGTGGATAGCACTTCACATCCGGCCGTCTTACCTCCTCGCGCTGCGGATGACGCCGAGGTGGGGTCCCAAAAGGGTCCTAGCCAGGAGGAGGAGGTTCCGGAGGTGCCAGAGGGCAACCTCCCAGACTTTGGGCACGAGGGGGATCAACCCCTAAAGGGTTCTGAGTTCGGCACTGGGCCGGACTCCGCACCGGAACCTTTAGTGGTTCCAGAGTCCGGCGGGCGGCCCCTTCATAAGAAGGGTGAGACTGCGACGCCGGTGACCTCCATCCAACCGGAGGCGCCGGATAATTTGCTGGAGGCGCTTAACGGCGCCTCCATCGACGAGGAGCACCGTACTGTTATGAGTGCGGTGATCAGACAGTTCAGTCCGCCAAGAGCGGGCTGACTGAAGCCTATACCAGCCTTCTAACAGGCTTTGAGGTAAGTTTTTAAGAAATAGTACCGCATAGACAGTAGCCCCTGATGCTCAGTTTGGTGTTCGGAAAGAAAAGCCGAACTGAAGATCTAAAAAGATATACGCAGGAGTCTAACATAAGCATGTCAATATGGGAATGCAGGCTGCGCTGCTGACCTCTGCCGCACGGACTGCGGAGGTCGATGCATTGAAGCAGAGCCTCGAGCGGTCCGAGAACGAGCTCGGCCGTGCCAAGAAGCAGCTCGAGGACAAGGAAGGTAAATAATACCTTATTAAAGTAATACCTTATAGAAAGGATTTGGTTGCAAAAAATGAAAGGAATAACGTGAGTATTGCAGGGGCCACGAATGAGGTGGCGACCCTGAAGGAAGCGGTGTCCCAGGCCGAAAGCAATGCGGCCCCGGAATGCACCGAGCAAGAGAAGCCGGAGCCGCGGATGGCGGAGGTGCGGCAAGAGCTCCAGGCTCTCGTGGAAAAACACGAGAGTTTGGAGCGTGACTCGAAGACTCGAGAGTCCGAGCTCGCCTTGGCTCTTGAGAGTGCCAAAGCCACTAAGGCCGAAGCCCAAAAAGCCCTCCAGGAAATTGAGGCGATAAAAAAGATAGCGGCAGGTAAGGCATTCTTCATGCAAAGCAAGCATGTAAAAGTGAATTATCTGTTACTTACCCGAATTCGGAGCTCTCCAGGAGCGTTCGCAGATCTGCCCTGTAGCGTGTCCGATGCTGCCGCGTTCTACCGAGCCGAGGAGGGGAGATCGACGGAAAAGGTGTTCTGGTCTCAATATGCTGAGGCCAGACATCCGGTGCCCCTGAGTGACCAACTGAAGCAGCTGGTCGAGCTCCACAAGGTGGCCGAACAGGCCATGAAGGGCCTCATAGTTCGGTTGTGGCCTAAAGAAGCCATGCCTGGGAGCTACTTCGGTCTGGTGCGGTGATTGGTGGATGCCTGTCCATGGATTGAAGTCATCAAGCATTCCATCTACATTGAAGGTGCCCGTCGGGCCCTTGCCCACGCTAAAGTGCACTGGGGCAAGATGGACGCCGAGAAGCTTGTGACGGACGCACCACCGCCGGGCAAGGAGTATCGCACGCCTGAGATGTACTATAAGGGTGTCCGCCTTATAGCGGGTGAATGCTCCAAAGATGTAATTTTTGAGTAGACTCGCATTTGTTATCCTGTGCGCTGAAAACTTTGTTCATATGCGCTAAGAAACGCTTGTTAATTTAAAATATTACCTTCTGTTCGGCCGTTTATCAAATTTGAGAGATGGCGAGTCATTGGCTTCAGCCCCCATGCCACGGTGCTAGGGTGTTCAGGATAAACTTGAGCGCTCTTGTTCCCATTTTTGGGTCCTTCGAGGGAGGCGCTCAACACAATGAACGAGGCAACCAGACTTATAATGCTTGAACACTCCCACTTAGCCATAGAATTCTATAATTTTAAATTTCGGCGAAGCACCTAGTGTTCGGAAGACCGAATTCGGGGCGCTATCCACGCCTGGGCCGGACAAAGCCGACTCCTCGCTCTAAGCGGCATAAGTCTTTAGGGACTCGAAAAACCTCTCGAACAGCGACCGGCTCTCGCCCTATCATGACGGTCAGTTTTAGCTTTCTCCACTGAGGTGCTCAACCCAGCTCAACCGGGGCACAATCGCAGTGGTTCTCCCAGCGCTACCTTAGCCGATATAACGGAACATAAGGTACCAAAACATGGGAGCCGGGCAAACCCAACTATTGACCCAAGACATGATTCGGAGCCGATGCATATAATGCTATAAGTTTGGGGTGCCGCACTTGTTAAAGTGTTCGGACTTATTACACCATATTTTGGGGTACTTAAGCCCCTGGTGTATTTGGCCGTACCAAAGCGTACGGGTGCAACATGTCGTAAGTGAACATATATAGATAAAAAAAGGAATGCAATAATAGGCAAAAAGCGATGCATTGTTTATTCAAAAAATACTGCAATGAAAGCAGAATGATAGAAATAGTGCGATAAGCAAGGGATGGGACTATTTAACATGTCCCCCTCCAGGGGTAGGCTGCGGGATGGTATGCAAAACAGGTATAATGCTCGTAATAGAGACCACCTGGATACTCGACGTAGCTTTTCTGCTTCCCTGGCTGTTGCATCGTGAGTTCGGCGATTCCACTGCCGGGCAGGGCCTCTTGAAAACGGAGTCCTGAGAATAAGAAGAAAAAAAGGATGACACAATTTGGGAGCCCCTGGTGTGGTTGAGCCGCTCTCCGGGCATCCCGTGGTCGTGCCCCTACCCCTATGCCCATGGTATCTCCAGAGCGTAGTTATGTATGCGTGGTACTGGTCTCGCGATTTCGCGAGGGCTGGGGTTGGGGCCGCATTGCTACGCGTGCTCAGAATGTGCCAGGTGGTCTTGTTGTAGGTTACTCCGGGTGCGCTTGACGGTGTCCGGCCGCTTAACATCCGGACTCGAGAATTGCCTTAAGAGGCTGCTTTGTACTTCCGCCGTGAGAGCCGCTGTATGCTCCTCCGTTCGGAGAGAGCGTTCGATGTTTCCGTTGACCATAATGACTCCTCGAGGGCCTGGCATCTTGAGCTTGAGGTATGCATAGTGTGGCACCGCATTGAACTTTGCAAATGCGGTTCGTCCGAGCAGTGCATGATAGCCGCTGCGGAACGGGACTATGTCGAAGATTAACTCCTCGCTTCGGAAGTTATCCAGGGATCCGAAGACCACTTCAAGTGTAACTGAGCCTGTATAGTTGGCCTCTACACCTGGTATGACGCCTTTAAAGGTCATTTTTGTGGGTTTAATCCTTGCGGGGTCTATGCCCATTTTGCGCACTGTATCCTGATAAAGCAGGTTCAGGCTGCTGCCGCCGTCCATCAGGACTCTAGTGAGATGAAATCCATCGACAATTGGGTCTAGAACCAATGTGGCGAATCCACCATGGCGGATGCTAGTGGGGTGGTCCCTTCGATCAAAAGTGATCGGGCAGGAGGACCACGGATTGAACTTTGGGGCGACTGGCTCCATCGCATATACGTCCCTGAGTGCACGCTTCCGCTCCCTTTTGGGTATGTGGGTTGCTTATATCATTTTCACCGTCCGCACTTCTGGGGGGAAACCCTTCCGTCCTCTATTGTTCGGCGGCCGGGTCTCCTCCTTGTCATCGCTATGCAGCCCCTTGTCATTGTTTTCGGCAATTAACTTGCCTACTTGCTTGAACACCCAACAATCCCTGTTGGTGTGATTGGATGGCTTTTCGGGGGTGTCGTGTATCTGGCATGAGCGATCGAGTATTCCGTCCAAATTGGATGGGCCCGGAGTATTTTTTTTGAATGGCTTTTTCCGCTAACCGGGTTTCGAGCCTCTGAATCCAGCATTGACTGCTGTATCCTCAGTATTATCGCTATTAATGCGGCGCTTGTGCTTATTGTGACGCAACCTGCCGTTGCTATGTTTGGTATCCGAACTACCAGGGTTTTTGGTCAGGTTGTTACTGCGAGCTAGCCATCTGTCCTCTCCCGCGCAGAAGCGGGTCATGAGTGATGTGAGGGCTGCCATGTATTTCGGCTTTTCCTGTTGAGGGAGTCCTGGACTAGGGGGTGTCTGGATAGCCGGACTATGAATATCCGCCGGACTCCAAGACTACGAAGATACAAGATTGAAGACTCCGGCTCGTGTCCGGAAGGTACTTTCCTTGGCGTGGAAGGCAAGCTTGGCGATATGGATATGTAGATCTCCTACCATTGTAACCGACTCTGTGTAACCCTAGCCCTCTCCGGTATCTATATAAACCGGAGGGCTTTAGTCCGTAGGACATCATACATTACAACAATCATACCATAGGCTAGCTTCTAGGGTTTAGCCTCCTTGATCTCGTGGTAGATCTACTCTTGTACTACCCATATCATCAATATTAATCAAGAAGGACGTAGGGTTTTACCTCCATCGAGAGGGCCCGAACCTGGGTAAAAACATCGTGTCCCTCGTGTCCTGTTACCATCCGCCTAGACGCACAGTTCGGGATCCCCTACCCGAGATCCGCCGGTTTTGACACCGACATTGGTGCTTTCATTGAGAGTTCCTCTGTGTCGTCACTGATAGGCTTGATGGCATCTTCAACCAGCAACGCTGTCCAGGGTGAGACTTTTCTCCCGGACAGATCTTCGTATTCGGCGGCTTCACCCTGCGGGCCAATTCACTTGGCCATCTGGAGCAGATCGAAAGCTACGCCCCTGGCCGTCAGGTCAGATTTGGAAGCTTAAACTTCACGGCCGATGTCCGAGGAGACTTGATCCTCGATGGACTCGAGCCACAGCCAAGCGCGCCGCACTGTGACGATGGGCATGATCTAGCTCTGCCGCCGAACAGTGCCTTGGTGGCCGCACACGGATCCGCCCCGGCCATTGACCCGGAGCCGATCGCCCAGATCGAGGGCCGGTGGATAGACGCCGCCCCGGGGGCTTCAATATCCACGGCGATGGAGCCGAACACTAATCTTGTCCCCTGCGAGACTCATGATTCCGAGGCGCCGGACTCCTCGCCGGACTCCGAACCTCCCGCGCCCCTGCCAATCGATCCGGATTGGGCGCCGGTTATGGAATTCACCGCCGCGGACATCTTCCAATGCTCGCCTTTCGGTGATATCTTGAATTCACTAAAGCATCTCTCGTTATCAGGAGAGCCCTGGCCGGACTATGGCCAGGATGGTTGGGATGCGGACGACGAAGAAATTCAGAGCCCACCCACCACCCACTTTGTAGCCACTGTCGACGATCTAACCGACATGCTAGATTACGACTCCGAAGACATCGACGCTATGGACGACGATGCCGGAGACAAACAGGAACCAGCGCCCACAGGGCACTGGAAGGCCACCTCGTCATATGATGTATACATGGTGGATACCCCAAAAGATGGGGACGGCGAAGGAACAGCGGAGGCAGATCCCTTAAAGAAACAGCCCAAGCGCCGGCGTCAGCGGCGCCGCTCTAAATCTCGCCACAGCAAAAACGGAAATTCCGGCACAGGAGATAATAATACTCCAGAGAGTGCCGAAGACAATCCCCTCCAGCAAGACTCAGCGCAGGAGGATGCAGAAGCAAGCCCCCATGAGGGGGCGGCAGACAAAGAGGTTGAGGATCATAATTACATGCCTCCCTCCAAAGACGAAGCAAGCCTCAACAATGACGAATTCGTCGTACCCGAGGATCCCGTCGAACAAGAGCGCTTCAAGCGCAGGCTTATCGCCACAGCAAACATCCTAAAGAAAAAGCAGCAGCAGCTTCAAGCTGATCAGGACCTGCTGGCCGATCGATGGACCGAGGTCCTCGCGGCCGAAGAGTATAAACTCGAACGTCCCTCCAAAAGTTACCCAAAACACAAGCTGCTCCCCCGATTAGAGGAGGAAGCATACGTACATCCATCACCAGCGCACGATATGGCCGACCGACCACCCCGTGGTCGTGACAGAGAGGCATCCAGGCCACCAGCCAAGACCATACCCCGACATCGCTTCAAAAGTACGAAGCCAAGAGGGAACGCGCCGGACTTGCGAGACATATTGGAGGACAAAGCAAGACAATCCAGATCCATCTATCGATCACGGGGGCGCCCTACGACCCACGACGAATACCATCGTGCCGGACACAATAACCCCGGCCGGGCCGAACACAGCAGACAGCGCTCTCTCGAGCTGCATCGCGATATTGCTCAATACAGGGGCGCCGCACACCCGTTATGCTTCACTGACGAAGTAATGGATCATCAGATCCCTGAAGGGTTTAAACCCGTAAACATCGAATCTTACGATGGCACAACAGACCCCGCGGTGTGGATCGAAGACTATCTTCTCCACATCCATATGGCCCGCGGTGACGATCTCCACGCCATAAAATATCTCCCACTCAAGCTTAAAGGACCAGCTCGGCATTGGCTTAACAGCTTGCCCGCAGAGTCGATTGGGTGTTGGGAAGACCTGGAGGCCGCATTCCTTGATAACTTCCAAGGCACATATGTGCGACCACCAGATGCCGATGACCTAAGCCACATCATTCAGCAGCCAGACGAATCGGCCAGACAATTCTGGACACGGTTCTTGACGAAGAAAAATCAAATCGTCGATTGTCCAGACGCAGAGGGCCTTGCAGCCTTCAAACATAACATCCGAGACGAATGGCTAGCCCGGCACCTGGGGCAGGAAAAGCCGAAATCCATGGCAGCCCTCACATCGTTAATGACCCACTTTTGTGCGGGAAAGGACAACTGGCTAGCCCGCATCAACAATCTCCGTAAAAATTCTGGCAGTTCGGATACTAAGGACAACAACGGCAGGTCACGTCGAAACAAAAACAAGCGTCGAGTTAACGGCGACGATAAGGAGGATACGGCAGTCAATGCCGGATTCCGAGGCTCTAAACCCGGTCAAAGGAAGTAGCCATTTAAAAGAACTATTCCGGGTCCGTCCAATCTGGACCGAATACTCGATCGCTCATGCCAGATACATGGCACCTCTGAAAAGCCAGCTAACCACACCAATAGAGATTGATGGGTGTTCAAGCAGGCCGGCAAGTTATTTGCCGAAAACAATGACAAGGGGCTAAATAGCGACGACGAGGAAGAGACCCGGCCGCCGAACAACAAAGGATAGAAGGGTTTTCCCCCACAAGCACGGACGGTGAATATGATATACGCGACCCACATACCCAAGAGGGAGAGGAAACGCGCACTGAGGGACGTCTATGCGATGGAGCCAGTCGCCCCAAAGTTCAACCCATGGTCCTCTTGTCCGATCACTTTCGATCGAAGAGACCATCCGACCAGCATACGCCATGGCGGATTCGCCGCATTGGTCTTAGACCCAATCATCAATGGGTTCCACCTCACGAGAGTCCTGATGGACGGCGGCAGTAGCCTGAACCTGCTTTATCAGGATACAGTGTGCAAAATGGGCATAGACCCATCAAGGATTAAACCTACAAAGACAACCTTCAAAGGTGTCATACCAGGAGTGGAAGCCAATTGTACAGGCTCAGTCACACTGGAAGTGGTCTTCGGATCCCCGGATAATTTCCGGAGCGAAGAGTTAATCTTCGACATAGTCCCGTTTCGCAGCGGCTATCACGCTCTGCTCGGGCGAACCGCGTTTGCCAAATTCAACGCGGTGCCGCACTATGCATACCTAAAGCTCAAGATGCCAGGCCCTCGTGGAGTCATCACAGTCAATGGGAATACGGAACGCTCCCTCCAAACGGAGGAACATACAGCGGCTCTTGCGGCAGAAGTACAGAGCAGCCTTCTAAGGCAATTCTCGAGTCCGGCCGTTAAACGGCCGGATACAGCAAAGCGCGCACAGAGCAATATCAACCAAGACCACCTGGCGCGATCAGAGCACGCGTAGCAATGCGGCCCCAACCCTCGCCCGTGTATGATTGCAAGAATAACACTCCGCGTACATCATTACGCTTTGGAGATTCCATGGGCACAGGGGAGGGGGCACGATCACAATGGACCCAGAGTGCGGTTCGACCACACCAGGGGCTCGCAAATGTGCTCCTCTTTTACTATTATTTTTCTTCTTTTTTGTACACAGGACTCTGTTAACCAGAAGCCCTGTCCGGCGGTGAACCTGCCGAACTCATGATGCAACAGTCAGGGACTTAAGAAGGCCGCGTCGAACACTCAGGGGCTTATGTTCCCCACTTTATGGTGTGATAAAGTCCGAACACTTTCACAAGTGCGGCACCCCGAACTTATAGCATTATATGAATCGACTCCGAATCATGTCTTGGGTCAATAGTTGGGTTTGCCCGGCTCCCATGTTTTGGTGCGTTACGTTCCGTTCCGTTCTTTCGGCTAAGGTGGCACTGGGAGAACCACTGCGATTGCGCCCCGGTTGAGCCGGGTTAACGCCTCAGTGGAGAAAGCTAAAACTGACTGGCATGATAAGGCGAGAGACTGGTCGCTGTTCGAGAGGTTTTTTTGGGTCCTTAAAGACTCACGCCGCTTCGAGCGAAGTTCCGGATGATGTCCGATGAAGGCGTGGATAGCGCCCCGGATTCGGTCTTCCGAATACCAGGGGCTTCGCCGAAATTTAAAATTATAGAATTCTATGGCTAAGTGAGAGTGTTCAAGCATTATAAGTCCGGCCGCCTTGTTCGTCGTGTTGAGCGCCTTCCTAGATGGACCCAAAAATGGGAACAAGAGTGCTCAAGTTTATCACCGAACACCCCAGCACTTGTGGCTTGGGGGCTGAAGCTAACGACTTGCCATCTCTCAGATTTTATAAACGGCCGCACAGAAGGTAATATTTTAAATTAAACAAGCGTTGCTCATGGCGCATATGAACGAAGTTTTCAGTGCACATGATAAATAAACAGCGAGTTCACTCAAAGATTACATTTCGGGAGCACTCATCTGCAATACTGCAGGCTCCCTTCAGGACAATTTTATAATACTTCTCCGGCGTGCGATACTCCTTGCCCGGTGGCGGTGGGTCCGTGAGAAGCTTCTCCGCATCCAATTTGCCCCATTGCACCTTTATGCAGGCAAGGGCCCGACGAGCACCTTCGATACAGGCAGATCGCTTGACTACATCCAGTCTACGGCATGCATCCACCAGCCGCCGCACGAGGCCAAAGTAGCTACCAGGCATGGTCTGTCCAGGCCACAGCCGGACTATGAGGCCCTTCATGGCCTCCTCAGCTACCTTGTGGAGTTCGACCAGCTGCTTCAGCTGGTCGCTTGGGGGCACCGGATGGCCGGCCTCAGTATACTGAGACCAGAAGACCTTCTCCGTCGAGCTCCCCTCCTCGCCATGATAGAATGCGGCGGCATCAGACGCACTACGCGGCAGATCTGCAAACGCCCCTGGAAAGCTCCGAATTCGGGTAAGTGTCAGGTAGTTCACATTAACATGCCTGCTTTGCATGAAAAACGCCTTACCCGCCGCTATCTTCTTTATGTCCTCAACCTCCTGAAGGGCCTTATGGGCCTCGGCCTTGGCAGACTTGGCACTTTCGAGAGCCGAGGCAAGCTCGGACTCTCGAGTCTTAGAGTCACGCTCCAAACTCTCATGTTTTTCCATGAGAACCTGGAGCTCTTGCCGAACTTCCGCCACCCGTGCCTCTTGCTTTTCTCGCTCAGCCCGTTCCGCGGCCGCACTGCGTTCGGCCACGGACACAGCATCCTTCAGGGCTGCCACCTCGTTAGTGGCCCCTGCAATGCACATATTATCCTTGTTAATTTTATTTGGAACCAAAATCCTTTTCTGTAAGGTACTTATTCAAAGAGATGTTACTCACCTTCTTTTTCCTCGAGCTGCTTCTTTGCACGGTCGAGCTCTTGCTCGGACCGCTCGAGATCTTTCTTTAGCACATCAACCTCCGCCATTAGTGCGGCAGAGGTCAGCAGTGCAGCCTGCAAATCCATATTGACATATTTTAGGCAACCCTGCGTAAATCTTGTTATAGATCCTTAGTCCGGCTTTTCTTTCCGAACACCGAACCAAGCATCAGGGGCTACTGTCTATGCGGTATTATATTACATTATTTTAACTTTTTTACCTCAAAGCCTGTTAAAAGGCTGCTGCAGGCTTCGGTCAGCCTGCTTTTAGCGAGCTGAACCTTCTCAATCACCACACTCATGAGAGTGCGGTGTTCTTCCTCGATGGTAGCGCCTTTAAGCGCCTCCAGCAGGTTATCCGGCGCCTCCGGTTGGACGGAGGCCGCCGGCGTCACGGTCCTGGCCTTCTTTTGAAGGGGCCGCTTGCCGGACTCTGGAACCACTGCGGGTTCCGGTGTAGAGTCCGGCACAAAGTCCGGGCGGCTGCCTGATGGCGCCTCCGGAGCCTCCTCCTGATGGGTCCCTCTTTGGGATCCCACCTCGGCGTCCTCGTCGGCGCGTGGGGTGGAGGCAGTCGGGATGGAATTGACATCCGACGCGGCCAATGACCCGCTCGATGAGTCGGGGAGATCATCATTGGCCGGACTACGGGCAGAATACGGCGTTAGAAGGATACTACGCGACACAAAAATTACACATCAAGGATCCGGATATTTACGATCTTGCCGGACGCCTGGCCCTTGGAGGCCACTCATCCTCACCAACGCTGATGTTGGCGAAACTGTCCGGGGGGATAGTTCTCCCCCTCTTGGACCCTTCAGCCCCCCCCCCCCGATGGGGGAAGCCTTCCTTTTCTTCTCTCCCTCCTCCGGGAGAGAGTACTCCTCCTCCTCATCTTCGGGAGAGGAGTCCTCATCGTCGTCAGACGCCTGATTGCGGGAACTCTTTCGAGTCCCCGCGGCCACCTTCTTGGCCTTCTTCTCCGGCACCACGTGCGGTGCCGGAACCAGCAGCCCTGTTAAGCGGGCGTTCGCTGGGTCTTCTGGCATGGGAGCCGGGCTGATGAGCAGCTTGGCCTTCTCCATCCATTCCTGTCAAAGGAAGAGGCAGAATGAAACCTCACTAGAGTCAATATAATTATCACAAGTGTCCCGTAATGGGGTCGAATCACTTACCTCGTCAGTTGGATGTTGCGAGCTGAATCCGCGGTCTTCGGTCGCGGACGCGGGGGCTTCGGCGCCCTTGAACAGCACCCTCCAGGCGCCTTCGTATGTTGTATCGAAGAGCCCGTTTAGCGCCTGGTGCTGTTCCGGATTGAAGTCCCACAAATTAAATGCCCGTTCTTGGCATGGGAGGATCTGCCGGATGAGCATGACTTGGACCACGTCGACGAGCCTGAGCCTTTCGCTCACCATCTTCTTGATACATGCTCGGAGTCCCGTCACCTCCACTGGATTCCCCCACTGCAAGCCCTTCTGTTTCCAGGAGGTGAGCTGCGTGGGGATGCCAGATCTAAACTCGGGGGCCGCCGCCCATGTGGATTTGCGCGGCTCGGTGATGTAGAACCACCCCGATTGCCACCCCTTGACGGAGTCCACAAAGGTCCCTTCTAGCCAAGGGACGTTGGGCAATTTTCCCAACATGGCGCCTCCGCATTCCGCTTGCGTACCCTTTACAACCTTCGGCTTGACGTTGAAGGTCTTGAGCCACAGGCCGAAGTGGGGCCGGATGCAGAGGAAAGCCTCGCACACGACGATAAACGCCGAGATGTTGAGGATAAAGTTTGGCGCCAAATCGTGGAAATCCAGGCCGTAGTAAAACATGAGCCCCCGGACAAATGGATGGAGCGGAAAGCCCAGTCCGCGGAGGAAGTGGGGGAGGAATACGACCCTCTCATGAGGCCCGGGGGTAGGGATGAGCTGCCCCTCGTCGGGCAGCCGATGCGCGATATCGCCGGAGAGGTATCCGGCGCTGCGCAGCTTGGTGATGTCCTCCTCCTTGACGGTGGAGGCTAACCATTTACCTCCCGCTCCGGACATATTCGGAGAAGGTCGAGGCGAGATGCGCGAGCTCGGGCGTTGGAGCTTGAGTTCGCGGGGATGGATGAGCAAAGGAGGAAGAAGGCATAGGTGAGAAGGTGAATCCTTATCCCTTATATATAGGCGGACAAAACTATGCGTCCCCCACCAGCCTGGTAAAACTCGCTTATCTCCCAAGCGCCACCATAGATGGCGCGGTTGGGTTACCCACGCACGTATTGATGAGAATCCCGGAATAAGGGGAACGCGATCTCTGCTTCGACAAGACGTGCCAAGGAAACCGCTTCGCTAAACATGCTGAGGTGGTATAGTAATTCAAACAAAGACCTGGTGGCGGTGTGGTGTCACGCCGCATAATACGTCAGCAGATTGAACTAAGTGTGCATTTTATTCTCTCTACGGTGGAATGTGGAATTTATTTTGCAGAGCCGGACACTATCCTGGTGTTCTTGATCTCCTCTGGATTATTCAAGGGAGGAACCCGCCTTGTAATGCCGAACATTATGCACGCCGGACTTATCGTCATTGAAGACTGGTTCAGGGGCTACTGAGGGAGTCCTGGACTAGGGGGTGTCCGGATAGCCGGACTATCAATATCCGCCGGACTCCAAGACTACGAAGATACAAGATTGAAGACTCCGGCTCGTGTCCGGAAGGTACTTTCCTTGGCGTGGAAGGCAAGCTTGGCGATACGGATATGTAGATCTCCTACCATTGTAACTGACTCTGTATAACCCTAGCCCTCTCCGGTATCTATATAAACCGGAGGGCTTTAGTCCGTAGGACATCATACATTACAACAATCATACCATAGGCTAGCTTCTAGGGTTTAGCCTCCTTGATCTCGTGGTAGATCTACTCTTGTACTACCCATATCATCAATATTAATCAAGCAGGACGTAGGGTTTTACCTCCATCGAGAGGGCCCGAACCTGGGTAAAAACATCGTGTCCCTCGTCTCCTGTTACCATCCGCCTAGACGCACAGTTCGGGACCCCCTACCCGAGATCCGCCGGTTTTGACACCGACACCTGTCCTACGTGCCGGGCAAGCCACTCGTCGCGGATGTTATGTTTGAAGGCTGCAAGGGCCTCTGCATCCGGACAGTCGATGATTTGATTTTTCTTGGTTAAGAACCGTGTCCAGAATTGTCTGGCCGATTCATCTGGTTGCTGAATTATGTGTCTTAGGTCATCAGCGTCTGGTAGTCGCACATATGTTCCCTGGAAGTTATCAAGGAATGCGGCTTCCAGGTCTTCCCAACAACCAATTGATTCTGCTGGCAAGCTGTTGAGCCAATGCCGAGCTGGTCCTTTAAGCTTGAGTGGGAGGTATTTGATGGTGTGTAGATCATCACCGTGGGCCATGTGGATGTGAAGGAGATAGTCCTCGATCCAAACCGCAGGATCTGTTGTGCTTGTTTACGGGTTTGAAACCCTCAGGGATTTGATGATCCATTACTTCGTCTGTGAAGCATAGTGGGTGTGCGGCGCCTCTGTATTGGGCTATATCACGACGCGGCTCAAATGAGCTTTGTCTACTGTGTTCGGCCCGACCGGAATTGTTGTTTCCGGCGTGACGGTTGTCATCACGTATCATGGGGCGCCCACGCGATCCGTAGATCGATCCTATTTGTCTTGCCTTGTCCTCCAATATGTCTCGCAAGTCTGGCGCATTCCCCCGTGGCTTTGTACTTTTCGAGCGACGCCGGGGTGCGACTTTAGTGGAGGGCCTAGAGGCCTCTCTGTCGCGGCCACGAGGTGGCCGGTCGGCCGTATTGTGCGCTGGTGATGTAGGTTTAGGTGCTTCCTCCTCTAATCGGGGTAGCAGCTTGCGTTTTGAGTAGCTCTTGGAGGGGCGTTCGAGTTCATACTCTTCGGCCGCAAGGACTTCAGTCTATCTGTCGGCTAGCAAGTCCTGGTCAGCTCTAAGCTGTTGCTACTTTTTCTTGAGGCTGCTTGCCGTGGCCATAAGCCTGCGTTTGAAATGCTCTTGTTCAACGGGATCGTCAGGCACGACAAATTCGTCGTCATCGAGGCTTGCCTCGTCTTCGAAGGGAGGCATATAATTATCGTTCTCTACCTCTCTGTCTGCCGCTCTCTCATGAGGGCTGGCTTCTCCATCCTCCTGCGCTAAGTCCTGCTGTAGGCGGTTGTCTTCGGCACTGTCCGGGGTATTATTGTCTCCGGTGCCGGAATCTCCATTTTTGCTGTGGCGGGATTTAGAGCGGCGCCGCTGACGCCGGCGCTTAGGCTGTTTCTTGGAGGGGTCGTCCTCCGTTGTTCCATCGCCATTCCCATCCTTTGGGATGTCCACCATGTAAATGTCATATGAAGAGGTGGCCTTCCAGTGCCCTGTAGGCGCTGGTTCTTGGTCGTCTCCTGCATCGTCGTCCATACCATCGATGTCTTCGGAGTCGAAGTCTAGCATGTCGGTTAAGTCATCGACAGTGGCTACGAAGTGGGTGGTGGGTGGGTTTTGAATTTCTTCGTCGTCCGCATCCCAACCGTCCTGACCATAATCCGACCAGGGCTCTCCTGATAAAGAGAGACACTTTAGCGAATTCAGGATGTCGCCAAAGGGCGAGTGCTGAAAGATGTCCGCAGCGGTGAACTCCATGATCGGCGCCCAATTGGATTCGATTGGCAGGGGCGCGGAAGGTTCGGAGTCCGTAGAGGAGTCCGGCACCTTGGAGTCACGAGCTTCACGAAGGACAGGGTTGGTATTCGGCTCTATCACCGTAGAGGTAGCAGCCCCCGAGGCGGTGTCCAGCCACCCGTCCTCGATCGGCGCAGTCGGCTCCGAGCTAAGGGTCGGAGCGGACACTTGTGCGGCCTCCAGGGCACTGTCCGGTAGCAGAGCTAAATCATGCCCATCGTGACAGTGCGACGCGCTTGGCTGTGGCTCGAACCCATCGAAGATCAAGTCTCCGCGGACGTCAGCCGTATAGTTCAAACTTCCAAATCTGACCTGATGGCCAGGGGCGTAGCTTTCGATCTGCTCCAGATGGCCAATTGAATTGGCCCGCAGTGCAAAGTCGCCGAATACGAAGATCTATCCGGGGAGAAGAGTCTCACCCTGGACCGCGTCATTGTTGATGATCGAAGGAGCCATCGGGCCTATAGGTGACGACACAAAGGAACTCTCAATGAAAGCACCAATGTCGGTGTCAAAACCGGCGGATCTCGGGTAGGGGGTCCCGAACTGTGCGTCTAGGAGGATGGTAACAGGAGACAAGGGACACGATGTTTTTACCTAGGTTCGGGCCCTCTCGGTGGAGGTAAAACCCTACTCCTTCTTGATTAATATTGATGATATGGGTAGTACAAGAGTAGATCTACCATGAGATCAGAGAGGCTAAACCCTAGAAGCTAGCCTATGGTATGATTGTTGTTCGTCCTACGGACTAAAACCCTCCGGTTTATATAGACATCGGAGAGGGCTAGGGTTACACAGAGTCGGTTACAATGGTAGGAGATCTACAAATCCGTATCGCCAAGCTTGCCTTCCACGCCAAGGAAAGTCCCATCCGAACACGGGACAGAGTCTTCAATCTTGTATCTTCGTAGTCTAGGAGTCCGGTCAAAGATGATAGTTTGGCTATCCGGACACCCCCTAGTCCAGGACCCCCTAGTCAATGGTGTGCCTTGTATCTTCATGCATCTTCTTGAGGTAGTTCACTCGTGCACTTGCGTCTATGTTGGTGCACTCTTGTAGTGGTAGAGGAAGAATGTCCAACGGGGATAACGGGTTGAAACCGTAGACGACCTCGAAGGGGGACTTGCCGGTAGTAGAATGTCTTGCGTGGTTGTAGGCTTACTCGGTTATGGGTAGACACTCCTCCCACTCCTTGATGTTCCTCTTGATCAACACGCATAGTAGAGTGGAGAGTGTTCGGTTCATCACCTCCGTTTGGCCGTCGTTTGAGGATGGTATGCCGAAGAGAACAAGAGCTTGATTCCGAGCTTGGAGCTTAGAGTCTTCCAAAAGTAACTCAAGAACTTGACGTCGGTCCGAGACAATCGTCTTGGGCACTCCAGCCGCAAGATTTCCCTACAAAAAATATTTGCAATATGTGAAGCATCATCTATCTTGTTGCATGGGATAAAATGAGCCATCTTAGAGAATTGGTCCACAACAACAAACACAGAATCCTTTCCATTTTGAGTTATAGTCAAACCAAGTACAAAGTCCATGCTAATGTCTTCCCAAGGTTGATAAGGAATATGAAGGGGCATGTAAATACCATGGGATTGAGCTTTTGACTTAGCTGTGAGACATGTAGAGCATCGGTTGGTGAAGCGTGAGACGTCACGGAACATCTTGGGCCAAAAATAGTTCTTGGAGTGCGTAGAGAATGTCCTGTAGTGTCCAAAGTGTCCCATGAGTCCACCTCCATGAGCCTCTTGCAAAAGGAGCAAACGAAGAGAAGACTCGAGAATGCGAAGTTTGTTAGCTCTCATAAGATAATCATCCTTGATGAGAATATCGTTCCCAAGATGTATGCGTCAAACACTTAGCATAAGGAATAGCAAAAGTAGGATCATGCGCATACAAGTCTTTTATGTGCTCAAAGCCAATGTCATTCAATTCAAGTTTAGTGACAAGCATGCATATGCGGGAAAGAGCATCTGCCACTACATTTTCTTTACCTTCGATGTACTTGATGACATAAGGAAAAGACTCAATGAATTCACTCCATTTAGCATGACGCTTGTTCAACTTAATTTGATCCTTTAAGTACTTAAGCGTTTCATGATCGGTATGAATGATTAATTCATGAGGGCGAAGATAATATTCCCATTCACACAAAACTCGCACTAAAGCATATAGATCTTTTTCATAGATGGGATAATTGAGTTGTGCTCCGGAAAGTTTCTCACTAAAATATGTTATGGGGCGCTTCTCTTGCGTTAACACACCTCATATGCAATTACCACTAGCATCGCAATGAATTTCAAATGGTTTGTCAAAGTTGGGTAATGCAAGCACGGGAGCATGAGTAAGCAAATTCTTTAGCTCATTAAATGCGGTATCTTGTGATGGTCCCAAACAAAGGCGCATTTTTCTTACTCAAAGAATGCAAATGTGAAGCAATGGTGCTAAAATTCTTCACAAATCTACGATAGAAACCGGCTAAACCAAGAAAACTACACACTTGTTGCAAGTTGGTTGGTTGGGGCCAAGTTTTAATAGCATTGATCTTAGATTCATCTACATGAACACCCTTAGAAGACACAATGAAACCCAAGAAAACAAGCTTGTCAACACCAAAAAGGCATTTGTCCATATTAGCATAAATGCGCTCTTTCCTAAGGGTTTGCAACATGGTTCTAAGATGGGTGACATGATCTTTGAGGGATTTGCTAAACACAAGAATATCATCAAAATAGACCACAACTAATACACCAATATAGGGACGAAGAACAAAGTGCATGACTCGCATGAAAGTACCGGGTGCTTCGGATAAACCCATTGGCATAACTAGCCATTCATATAAGCCAAATTTGGTCTTAAATGCAGTTTTCCATTCATCACCTTCTTGGATGCGTATTTGATAGTAGCCACTCCTAAGATCAATCTTAGAGAAAATGGTGGCTCCGCTAAGCTCATCTAGCATATCATCTAAGTGTGGGATAGGGTAACGATATCGCACGGTAATAGCATTGAGAGGACAACAATCGGAACACATGCGATAAGTACTGTCTTTCTTTGGAACAAGGATTACCGGAACGGCACAAGGGCGCATGCTTTCACGTACATGACCGTTGTCGATGAGTTGTTGTACTTGCCCTTGAATCTCCTTAGTTTCCTCGGTGTTGACGCGGTAGGGAGCCTTGTTAGGTAGAGGTGCTCCGAGGATGAGGTCGATTCGGTGCTCAATGCCTTGTAGTAGAGGTAGACCCGGAGGTACCTCATCGGGGAAAACATCTTGGAATTCCTGTAAAAGAGAAGATAACACTAAAGGTAGCTCGTGAGAGGTGTTAGTTTTTGGTGCCTCGTCCTTGCACACAAGGACATAGTGCATAACACTTGATGGGTTCTGACACACTTATCTCATCTCACTTTTGGTGGCACTCGATTTTTCTTGTCGCTCATCGTGGAGGCACTCAATTTTGGCTTGTGGCGCTCACTCTCTTTTGGGTGGGTCACTCTCTCACTCTTTTCTCCATGATGGGTGGCTTGCTTGTCGGTGATCACTTGACTTGGAGACATATGTCATAGCACGTACTCCTTTCCTTTCATCTCAAAGCTATAGTGACAGGTACGCCCGTTGTGGATGACGCCGCGGTCAAATTGCCATGGTCGACCAAGAAGGAGGTGCAAACGGACATTGGATGACATCACACTCCAAAGTGTCTTCATATGCTCCAAGTTTGAAGGAAACTTTGACCGTATGCTCAACTTGGATAGTGCCGGAATCACTTAGCCATTGAACCTTGTAGGGGTGAGGGTGCTTCATCTTGAGCAATTGGAGCTTGGAGAACAGTTCTTCACTTGCCAAGTTGTGACAACTCCCTCCATCGATGATGAACTTGACGGACCTTCCATTGATGCCGGCCTTGGTGTGGAAGATATGGCATCTTTGGTCTTTGTATTGTTGATGTTGAAGAGTCAAGACTTTGGAGACAAAGAAAGCGGGGCTCGAATCCTCATCACAAAAGACTTGATCATCTTCATCTTCGTTCATGCGCCAGTGCATGGCCACTTGCTCAAGGTCTTCCATTTCCTCTTCACTCATGGAGTCATAGGTTCCGTCATCATTGAGGATCATGGTGTGCTTGTTGGTACACTCAAAGGATTTGTGGCCTCGACCGCCGCATGTGAAACACTTGATGGAACTTGTCTTGACGGTCTCATCGGTTGGAGTAGATGATGAAGCTCGCGGCTTGAAGTTGCTTGTCGTAGGAGGATGACTTGAGGTGGTCAAAGTTTTCTTGTAATTCGACTTGTCGCCGTTGCTTGTAGATGGTTTGGTTGAGGTTGAAGTTGTTGGAGTCGTTGAAGCTTGGGTGTTGGAGAAGCCATAGCTCTTGGACGAGTATTTGGCGTCATTGAAATCATCTTGCACTTGACGTTACGCTTTGGTAGCTTGATGCATGAGCTCAATGAGGTTGGAGTAGGGTTGGAAGTCAGCAATCTTCTTGATGGGATGATTGAGGCCATTCAAGAAACGGGCCATAGTTTGCTCATCATCTTCCGTGACATTGGCTCTTATCATGGCAATCTCCACCTTGTAGTATTCTTCAACGCTCTTTGTTCCTTGCTTGAGGAGCTGGAGTTTCTTGAAGAGATTGCGGTTGTAGTAGGTTGGCACAAAGCGTGCACGCATGACATCTTTCATTTCCTCCCATGTGGTGATTGGTTGTTCACCTCTTGCTTCTCGGCGCTCAAGGACTTGTTCCCACCATATGAGCACATAGTCTTGGAACTCAAGTGATGCCAAAGCGATCTTCTTCTCTTCTTAGTTATGCAAACGAAATATCTTGTCGACCTTCATTGCCCATGAAAGGTACTCTTCAGGATCATTGCTTCCATTGAATTTAGGCATGGTGAACTTGAGCTTGCCATAGCGTTGCTCTTCATTGTGTTGTTGTCGAGAATGATGATGACGCCCTTGACGTGGAGGATTGTCAACCTCATATTGCTCTTGGCGCGGAGGATTTCCATAGTCATCATGCTCTTTATGAGCATGAGGTTGTGGAGGAGCATGTCAAGCTTGTGGAGGATCTTGAGGAACTTGACAATGCACTCTTGCTAGATAGGTTCGCTCTTGAATTTGTTCGCGAAGTGCTTCCTCTTGATTGCGCCCATCTTGCTTGCGGTTGGCGATGGCTCGACTTGATTCTTGAAGGGCACGTTGCGCCTCAAGTGCTTGTGATTCACGTTGTTGTTGTTGAAGACGTTGAGCATCGGCATCTTGTTCGTCTTGATGTTATCGCGCTCGCTCTTCCTCTTGGAGACGTTGACGTTGCCTATCTTGTGCTTGTGCAAGAGGAGCTTGGTGTTGGCGATGACGATGTGCTAGCTCGTCGAATTGGTCTTGTTGATGATTGCCATGTAGAGGATTCGAGTTGCTTGACAATCTTGACGCGCGGCTCAACGTAGAGTGTTTGATGTCGGTGTACTTGAGTTGGAGAAGGAGTCGTCGGAGTGTCGACTCGAGCGGCTCCGTCTTGAGTAGGACGATGTGGTAGAATGGCAGTTCACCAACAAGGCACGAATCTCGTCCATTCTTGCATCGTTCTCTTGTTTGTGAGCGTCAAGCTTGTTGTCGAAGTAGTCTCTTGTTCGTTGCTCGGAGAGTCGCAACTCGGTGGCGAGATTGTCGATGCGGTCGCTGATACGTCTCCAACGTATCTATAATTTTTTATTGTTCCATGCTAATATATTACCCGTTTTGGATGTTTATGGGATTTACTATACACTTTTATATCATTTTTCGGACTAACCTATTAACCGGAGGCCCAGCCCGAATTGCTGTTTTTTTGCCTATTTCAGTGTTTTGTAGAAAAGGAATATCAAACGGAGTCCAAACGGAAGTAAACCTTCGGGAGAGATCTTTTTTGAACAAACGCAATCCAGGAGACTTGGAGTGGACATCAAGAAGCAGCCGAGGCAGCCACGAAGCAGGAGGGCGCGCCCTAGGGGGGTGGGTGCGCCCCCCACCCTCATGGGCCCCTCGTGGCTCCCCTGACCGACCTCCTTCGCCTATATATGTCTACGTACCCCGAGAACATCCAGGAGCACCACGAAACCCTATTTCCACCGCCGGAACCTTCTGTACCCGTGAGATCCCATCTTGGATCCTTTTTCGGCGCTCCGCCGGAGGGGGAATCGATCATGGAGGGCTTCTACATCATCTCCAAGGCCTCTCCGACGAGTTGTGAGTAATTTACCACAGACCTTCGGGTCCATAGTTATTAGCTAGATGTCTTCTTCTCTCTCTTTGAATCTAAATACAAAGTTCTCCTCGATCTTCTTGGAGATCTATTCGATGTAACTCTTTTTGCGGTGTGTTTGTCGAGATCCGGTGAACTGTGGGTTTATGATCAAGTTTATCTATGAGAAATATTTGAATCTCCTCTGAATTCTTTTATGTATGATTGGTTATCTTTGCAAGTCTCTTTGAATTATCAGTTTGGTTTGTCCTACTAGATTGATCTTTCTTGCAATGGGAGAAGTGCTTAGCTTTGGATTCAATCTTGCGGTGTCCTTTCTCAGTGACAGCAGGAACAGCAAGGCACGTATTGTATTGTTGCCATCGAGGATAAAAAGATGGGGTTTATATCATATTGCTTGAGTTTATCCCTCTACATCATGCCATCTTGCCTAATGCATTACTCTGTTCTTATGAACTTAATACTCTAGATGCATGCTGGATAGCGGTCGATGTGTGGAGTAATAGTAGTAGATGCAGAATCGTTTCGATCTACTTGCCGTGGACGTGATGCCTATATACATGATCATTCCTAGATATTCTCATAACTATGCACTTTTCTATCAATTGCTCGACAGTAATTTGTTCACCCACCGTAATGCTTATGCTATCTTGAGAGAAGCCACTAGTGAAACCTATGGCCCCCGGGTCTATCTTCCATCATGTAAGTTTCCGATCTATTTTATTTTGCAATCTTTACTTTTCAATCTATATCATAAAAATACCAAAAATATTTATCTTATCTTATTATCTCTATCAGATCTCACTTTCGCAAGTGGCTGTGAAGGGATTGACAACCCCTTTATCGCGTTGGTTGTGAGGTTCTTGTTTGTTTGTGTAGGTACGAGGGACTTGCGTGAAGCCTCCTACTGGATTGATACCTTGGTTCTCAAAAACTGAGGGAAATACTTATGCTACTTTGCTGCATCACCCTTTCTTCTTCAAGGTAAAACCAACGCAGTGCTCAAGAGGTAGCAAGAAGGATTTCTGGCGCCGTTGCCTGTGAGGTCTTCGCACAAGTCAAGACATACCAAGTACCCATCACAAACTCTTCTCCCTTGCATTACTTTATTTGTCATTTGCCTCTCGTTTTCCTCTCCCCCACTTCACCCTTGTCGTTTTATTCGCCCTCTCTTTTCTGTTCGCCTCTTTCTCGCTTGCTCCTAGTATTTTCTATCACTATGTCTGAAACTGGGGAGGTTATCATTGATAAGTACAATAGTAATAACATGGGAAATTTTGATGCTTTTGATGATCCTGTTGAAGAACCCACCATCTTACACACTAAAAAGTTTCGAATCGGTAGTCGTAATATTATCCGAAAAGGGGTTATTCAAGATTTCTTTACTTGTGTCGGCTCGTTGCCTGCTATGGGTCGATCTCTTCTTCATAGAACTAGTAGTCTTGCGGATGTTATATCCTTGCTTATAGTTGAATTTGAAAGACAGTTTATGCATATGCATTCTTGCATACAAAAGATTTTCCTAGAATTTTCCAATATTGAGCATTCTTCTGTTAAGCATGCAACTACTATCTTTTTGGCACATGAGTTTAGATTTATAGAGAAGCTAAAGAAATTTTTGCGCACTTTAGAGTGGACGGTGGTCGTCCTCCCATAGAGGTGATCCAATTTAATCAAGAAGACTTGATGCGTTTACAATCTTTAGACCCTGTTGCTTATAATGAAAACCTTAGAAAAAAGGTTCCTACCGATGTTCTAGTTGATAGAATCTCTGAGCTTAATGATGACTTTGCTATTCAAAACATTGGGTTAGGATTTTCTCTTGAGCATAGGCTCATGACTTTATGCCAAAAGAATGCTTATAATGATGAATTGGTTGTACAATATATGGGGCCAAAGGAGGAACCCATACCTCCCGAGATTGATCTTGGGGACTTTTGTCCCATTAAATTTAGCCCTTTTGATTACTTTTGCTTGCCACAAAGGAAACTTGCTGCTGAACGTAGGGCATATGAGATGAGTTTTCGTGATTTACCTTATCATTATGGCAATGCTTAGATCTATTCTCGCTTTTATGCCTAGCTAGGGGCGTTAAACGATAGCGCTTGTTGGGAGGCAACCCAATTTTATTTTTGTTCTTTACTTTTTGCTTGTGTTTAGTAATAAATAATCAATCTAGCTTCTGTTTAGATGTGGTTTTATGTTTTAGTTAGAGTTTTTGCCAAGTAGAACCTATAGGATAACCTACGGTGATAGTTAATTTGATCTTGCTGAAAAACAGAAACGTCTACACGCACGAGAATAATTTTCATAAATCACAGAAACGTGCTTTTGAGTTTATTATTTTTGCAATAGATTAATAGACAAATTGCCTAGGACTTCGTATTTTGGTAGGATTTTTAGAGTTCCAGAAGTATTCTAAAGTTACAGATTGCTACAGACTGTTTTGTTTTTGACAGATTCTGTTTTTCATGTGTTGTTTGCTTATTTTGATGAATCTATGGCTAGTATCGGGGGTATGAACCATAGAGAAGTTGGAATAAAGTAGGTTTAACACCAATATAAACAAATAATGAGTTCATTACAGTACCTTAAAGTGGTGGTTTGCTTTCTTGCACTAACGGAGATCATGAGATTTCCTGTTGAGTTTTGTGTTGTGAAGTTTTCAAGTTTTGGGTAAAGATTTGATGGACTATGGAATAAGGAGTGGCAAGAGCCTAGCTTGGGGATTCCCATGGCACCCCAAGATAATTCAAGGACAACCAAAAGCCTAAGCTTGGGGATGCCCCGGAAGGCATCCCCTCTTTCGTCTACATCTATCGGTAACTTTACTTGGAGCTATATTTTTATTCACCACATGATATGTGTTTTGCTTGGAGCGTCTTGTATGATATGAGTCTTTGATTTTTAGTTTACCACAATCATCCTTACTGTACACACCTTTTGGGAGAGACACACATGATTCCGAATTTATTAGAATACTCTATGTGCTTCACTTATATCTTTTGAGCTAGACAATTTTGCTCTAGTTCTTCACTTATATCTTCTTAGAGCACGGCGGTGGTTTTATTTTGTAGAAACTATTGATATCTCATGCTTCACTTATATTATTTTGAGAGTCTTTTAGAACAGCATGGTATTTGCTATGGTTATAAAATTGTTCCCAATATGATGGGCATCCAAGTTGGGTATAATAAAAACTATCATAGAAAGTGCATTGAATACTATGAGAAATTTGATACTTGATGATTGTTTTGAGATATGAAGATGGTGATATTAGAGTCATGCTAGTTGAGTAGTTGTGAATTTGAGGAGTACTTGTGTTGAAGTTTGTGATTCCCGTAGCATGCACGTATGGTGAACCGTTATGTGATGAAGTTGGAGCACAATTTATTTATTGATTGTCTTCCTTATGAGTGGCGGTCGGGGACGAGCGATGGTCTTTTCCTACCAATCTATCCCCCTAGGAGCATGCACGTAGTACTTCGTTTTGATAACTTGTAGATTTTTGCAATAAGTATATGAGTTCTTTATGACTAATGTTGAGTCCATGGATTATACGCACTCTCACCCTTCCACCATTGCTAGCCTCTCTTGTGCCGCGCAACTTTCACCGGTACCATCCACCCACCATATACCTTCCTCAAAACAGCCACCATACCTACCTATTATGGCATTTCCATAGCCATTCCGAGATATATTGCCATGCAACTTTCCACCGTTCTGTTTATTATGACACGCTCCATCATTGTCATATTGCTTTCGCATGATCATGTAGTTGACATCGTATTTGTGGCAAGGCCACCTTCATAATTTTTCATACATGTCGCTCTTGATTCATTTCATATCCCGGTACACCGCCGGAGGCATCCACATAGAGTCATATTTCGTTCTAAGTATTGAGTTGTAATTCTTGAGTTGTAAGTAAATAAAAGTGTGATGATCTTCATTATTAGAGCATTGTCCCAAGTGAGGAAAGGATGATGGAGACTATGATTCCCCCACAAGTCAGGATGAGACTTCGGACTTTATAAAAAATAAAAGAGGCCAAAGAAGCCCAAATAAAAAAAGTCCAAAGAAGCCCACCAAAAAAATGAGAGAAAAAGAGAGAAGGGACAATGTTACTATCCTTTTTCCACACTTGTGCTTCAAAGTAGCACCATGATCTTCATGCTAGAGAGTCTCCTATGTTGTCACTTTCATATACTAGTGGGAATTTTTCATTATAGAACTTGGCTTGTATATTCCAATGATGGGCTTCCTCAAAATGCCCTAGGTCTTCGTGAGCAAGCAAGTTGGATGCACACCCACTTAGTTTCTTTTGTTGAGCTTTCATATACTTATAGCTCTAGTGCATCCGTTGCATGGCAATCCCTACTCACTCACATTGATATCTATTAATGGGCATCTCCATAGCCCGTTGATACTCCTAGTTGATGTGAGACTATCTTCTCCTTTTTTTGTCTTCTCCACAACCACCATTCTATTCCACATATAGTGCTATGTCATGGCTCACGCTCATGTATTGTTTGAAAGTTGAAAAAGTTTGAGAACATAAGAGTATGAAACAATGGCTTGACTTGTCATCGGGGTTGTGCATGATTAAATACTTTGTGTGATGAAGATAGAGCATAGCCATACTATATGATTTTGTAGGGATAGCTTTCTTTAGCCATGTTATTTTGAGAAGACATGATTGCTTTGTTAGTATGCTTGAAGTATTATTGTTTTCATGTCAATATGAACTTTTATCTTGAATCATTTGGATCTGAACATTCATGCCACAATAAAGAAAATTACATTGAGAAATATGCTAGGTAGCATTCCACATCAAAAATTCTGTTTTTATCATTTACCTACTCGAGGACGAGCAGGAATTAAGCTTGGGGATGCTTGACACGTCTCCAACGTATCTATAATTTTTTATTGTTCCATGCTATTAATTATATTACCCGTTTTGGATGTTTATGGGCTTTACTATACACTTTTATATCATTTTTGGGACTAACCTATTAACCGGAGGCCCAACCCAAATTGTTGTTTTTATGCCTATTTCAGTGTTTCGCAGAAAAGGAATATCAAACAGAGTCCAAACTGAATGAAACCTTCGGGGGGGGTCTTTTTGGAACAAACGCAATCCAGGAGACTTGGAGTGGACGTCAAGAAGCAGCCGAGGCGGCCACGAGGCAGGAGGGCGTGCCCTAGGGGGGTGGGCGTGCCCCCCACCCTCGTGGGCTCCTCATGGCTCCCCTGACTGACCTCCTTCGCCTATATATATCTATGTACCTCGAGAACATCCAGGAGCACCACGAAACCCTATTTCCACCGCCGCAACCTTCTGTACCCGTGAGATCCCATCTTGGAGCCTTTTCCGGTGCTCCGCCGAAGGGGGAATCGATCACGGAGGGCTTCTATATCAACACCATAGCCTCTCCGATCAGTTGTGAATAGTTTACCATAGACCTTTGGGTCCATAGTTATTAGCTAGATGGCTTTTTCTCTCTCTTTGAATCTCAATACAAAGTTCTCCTCGACCTTCTTGGAGATCTATTCGATGTAACTCTTTTTGCGGTGTGTTTGTCGAGATCCGATGAATTGTGGGTTTATGATCAAGTTTATCTATGAGAAATATTTGAATCTCCTCTGAATTCTTTTATGTATGATTGGTTATCTTTGCAAGTCTCTTCGAATTATCAGTTTGGTTTGGCCTACTAGATTGATCTTTCTTGCAATGGGAGAAGTGCTTAGCTTTGGGTTCAATCTTGCGGTGTCCTTTCCCAGTGACAGCAGGGGCAGCAAGGCACGTATTGTATTGTTGCCATCGAGGATAAAAAGATGGGGTTTATATCATATTGCTTGAGTTTATCCCTCTACATCATGTCATCTTGCCTAATGCGTTACTCTGTTCTTATGAACTTAATACTCTAGATGCATGCTGGATAGCGGTCGATGTGTGGAGTAATAGTAGTAGATGAAGAATCGTTTCGATCTACTTGTCGCGGACGTGATGCCTATATACATGATCATTGCTACGTCTTGAGCTTGCGTTGGTTTTCCTCGAAGAGGAGAGGGTCATGCAGCAAGTGTAGCGTAAGTATTTCCCTCAGTTTTGAGAACCAAGGTATCAATCCAGTAGGAGGCTCCTCAAAAGTCCCACGAACCTACACAAACAAACTGAGAACTCGCAACCAACGCAATAAAGGGGTTGTCAATCCCTTCACGGCCACTTGCGAAAGTGAGATCTAATAAAGATAGTAAGATAAGATAAATATATTTTTGGTATTTTATAAGATAGATGCAAAAAGTAAAGATGCAAATAAAAGTAGATTGAAAGCAAATATGATAAGAGATAGACCTGGGGGCCATAGGTTTCACTAGAGGCTTCTCTCAAGATAGCATAAGTATTACGGTGGGTGAACAAATTACTGTCGAGCAATTGATAGAAAAGCGCATAGTTATGAGATTATCTAGGAATGATAATGTATATAGGCATCACGTCCATAACAAGTAGACCGACTCCTGCCTGCATCTACTACTATTACTCCACACATCGACCGCTACACAGCATGCATCTAGAGTATTAAGTTCATAAGAACAGAGTAACGCATTAAGCAAGATGACATGATGTAGAGGGATAAACTCATGAAATATGATATAAACCCCATCTTGTTATCCTCGATGGCAACAATACAATACGTGCCTTGCAACCCGTTCTGTCACTGGGTAAGGACACCGCAAGATTGAACCCAAAGCTAAGCACTTCTCCCATGGCAAGAAAGACCAATCTAGTAGGCCAAACCAAACTGATAATTCGAAGAGACTTGCAAAGATAACTCAATCACACATAAAAGAATTCAGAGAAGATTCAAATATTATTCATAGATAAACTTGATCATAAACCCACAATTCATCGGATCTCGACAAACACACCGCAAAAAGAGTTTACATCGAATAGATCTCCACAAGAGAGGGGGAGAACATTGTATTGAGATCCAAAGAGAGAGAAGAAGCCATCTAGCTAATAACTATGGACCCGTAGGTCTGTGGTAAACTACTCACAACTCATCGGAGGGGCAAGGATGTTGATGTAGAGGCCCTCCGTGGTCGATTCCCCCTTCGGCAGAGTGCCGGCGAAGGCTCCAAGATGGGATCTCGCGGATACAGAAGGTTACGGCGGTGGAAATTATGTTTCGTGGTGCTCCTGGATGTTTTCGGGGTACATAGGTTTATATAGGAGGAAGAAGTACGTCGGTGGCCGCCCGAGGGGCCCAGGAGACAGGGGCGCGCCCTACAGGGGGCGGCCTCCTATCTCATGGCTTCCTCGGCTGCTTCTTGACTTGCACTCCAAGCTCTCCGGATCACGTTCGTTCCAAAAATCACGCTCCCGAAGGTTTCATTCCATTTGGACTCCGTTTGATATTCCTTTTCTTCGAAATACTGAAATAGGCAAAAAAAACAGCAATATGGGCTGGGCCTCTGGTTAGTAGGTTAGTACCAAAAATGATATAAATGTGTAAAATAAAGCCCATTAACATCCAAAAGGGGTAATATAATAGCATGGAACAATCAAAAATTATAGATACGTTGGAGACATATCAAGCATCCCCAAGCTTAATTCCTGCTCGTCCTCGAGTAGGTAAATGATAAAAAGAGAATTTTTGATGTGGAATGCTACCTAGCATAATTCATAATGTAATTTTCTTTATTGTGGCATGAATGTTCAGATCCAAATGAATACAAAATAAAAGTTTATATTGACATAAGAAATAGTAATACTTCAAGCGCACTAATCAAAGCAATCATGTCTTCTCAAAATAACATGGCCAAAGAAAGTTATCCCTACAAAATCATATAGTCTGGCTGTTGCTCTATCTTCATCACACAAAGTATTTAATCATGCACAACCTCGATGACAAGCCAAGCAATTGTTTCATACTTTAATAATCTCAAACTTTTTCAACTTTCACGCAATACATGAGCGTGAGCAATGGACATAGCACTATATGTGGAATAGAATGGTGGTTGTGGAGAAGACAAAAAAGGAGAAGATAGTCTCACATCAACTAGGCGTATGAACGGGCTATGGAGATGCCCATTAATAGATATCAATTTGAGTGAGTAGGGATTGCCATGCAACGGATGCACTAGAGCTATAAATATATGAAAGCTCAACAAAAGAAACTAAGTGGGTGTGCATCCGACTTTCTTGCTCACGAAGACCTAGGGAACTTTGAGGAAGCCCATCATTGGAATATACAAGCCAAGTTCTATAACGGAAAATTCCCACTAGTATATGAAAGTGACAACATATGAGACTCTCTATCATGAAGATCATGGTGCTATTTTGAAGCACAAGTGTGGAAAAAGAGATAGTAGCATTGTCCCTTCTCTCTTTTTCTCTCATTTTATTTTTTCTTCTTTTTCTTTTTCTTTTTTTTCTTTGGCCTTCTCTTTTCTTTTTTTTGGCCTTTTTTTTCTTTTTGTAAAGTCCAAAGTCTCATCCCGACTTATCGGGGAATCATAGTCTTCATCATCCTTTCCTCACTAGGACAATGCTCTAATAATGAAGATCATCACACTTTTATGGATTTACAACTCAAAGCTAGAACAAGATATGACTCTATATGAATGCCTCCGGCGGTGTACCGGGATATGCAATGAATCAAGAGTGACATGTATGAAAATTATGAAGGTGGCCTTGCCACAAATACAACGTCAACTACATGATCATGTGTCGTGGGGAACGAACACCTATGGGGCAGGGCCCCTTTCGGTCCGGCAGGGAGCGGAGGGCGCACGAAGAGCGGATCGAGGCGGAGCACGCGAGCGATTTTACCCAGCTTCGGAGCTCTCCGGAGAGATAATACTCCTACTGCTGCTTTGTGGTTGTATTCTATTCTTGCTTGAGAGCGTGAGAGTGTTCTGGTTTCGAATGAGTCGAACCCCCCCTACGTTGCATGTGGGCCTCCTTTTATAGGCTCAAGGGGTCACCGACAGGTGGCAACGCATGCAGGGGTAAAAGTGTAAAAAGAGCTACGGTTGGTACAACTGCTTCTACAGTGGATCCTACCTAACTCTGACGGCAGGGGACAAGAGCATTTAATGCCCGTCCGCGTCGCCCAAACAGTGCATAAAAGCGACCGTTAGGGGCGCCACCGTTCGCCACGATGGCCATCTCGTCATCTCCACTCGCCACCTCGCACCGCTTGGCTACACAGCTTCCCGCCACGTGCGCCTGGAACGGTCCTGCGGCGACACGTCGACGGATGCGCTGGAGCGTGGGCACAGAGTGGTGGCTTCGCCACGGCAAGCGCCTTGCCGTGGTCGTTGTCTTGTCGCGCCCGGAAGCTTGTCACTTGCCGGGTCTTGCCGGGGCGCGCGGCGCGTCGCGGCAAGTTTCTTGAAATGCCTTGGTTGGCCTTCCCGGCAAGCTCCTCTTGCCGGGGCCTTGTCCTTCCCGGCAAGCTCCTCTTGCCGGGGCCTTGTCTTCTCAGTTAAAACACTTTGTTCTTGAATGGCATCAATAGGAACTACGGAGGATCTTGGCGGGCACCCGGCAAGCCTTGCCGCGGGGCGCTGCGACTGCCCGTGCACAAGTTCGGGATACTAAGGTACCCCTACTTTAGTACACCGATAGGAGCCCCTGGGCCTGGGCCACACACGGTGCCGAGCGCTATTGGGCCAGGCCCAAAACAAGGCACGAGCACGCGCGGCCTGGGTCCACACCATATCTAACTCCGTATCCACCGCGCCCTCCCGTAACGGCACGCGTCGAATGCGGCATCGTGGGAGAGATCGTGGGTGATTCTTTATTCAGAAAAAGCGTAACGTTCGCCTCCTCCTCTTTATAAGCAGGGGAAACAGGGGCAGTTCCCCCACCTTCGCCACTTGCGGTTCCTTCCTCAGAAATCTCCGTCGCTCCCCTCCGCTTCCCAAAGCCGAAAGAGAGCAGTGCTCCGCCCCCCCCCCCCCCTGTCGCCATCATCGCCAACGCGCCCGCTCTCCCCCACCGCCTCTGCCATGGCTCCGAAGACCGGGAAGGGTGCGAAGTCGGCCGAGGCGCTGCGGCTTGAGGCGCTGCGGAAGGAGCGGGCACTCTTCCCCCCTGAGCTCTCCGCGAAGGAGCTGAGGGAATGGTTCTATCTTTTCTGGTCGATGGAGACGCGGGCGCATCCGCGCACGCAGGTACTTTCCGCCGCCGCTTCCACTTCGAAATGGTGTCCAAAAGGATACCCCTTCTTCGCACTGTTCTTCTATTGCGGGCTCTGCCCGCCCTTCTCCGATTTCTTCTGTGATATCATGAATACCTACGGGTTCCACCTCCTCGATTTCACCCCCAACGCTGTTCTGACCATGGCGGTTTTCGCACACCTCTGCGAGAACTTTGTCGGAATCCACCCAAACGTAGCCCTTTTCCGCCACTACTTCATGCCCCGAGTCGAGAAAGGAGAGCCCTTAGCTGGCTGGATCGCCTGGATCTCAAGAGTCGGCATGAAGGAGGTCTATCTGGAGGGGGAGCTCCGTAGCAAATGGGAGGAGTGGAGAGCGGAATGGTGTTGGATTGTTGATGAGAACCCGCAGCCATTCACCAACTTGCACCAAGCCCGAGTAGTGCGTGGCGGCGATTGGAGCGCCTTGGCGGCGGACGATGCTAGACTGAAGATCGCCACCACCCGGATCTTGCAGCTCAGGCTTGCCGGGCTCACTGTAGGTGCTGTTGGCGCGGACTTTCTTCGCCGCTGCATCGCCCCCCTACAGGAGAGGGGGAGACCCGCCTGGCTGTTCGGGGGTCCGACAGATATCATGAGGCTGCGCCCGGGCCTCAACTCCAATTTCACTGTTTTGGAGTTGGATGGGACGCTCAAGGAACTGTTCAAGCACGACCCCAACCATCCCGAGTGGTTCAGGCTGCCGCAGGGCGTCGTCCCATTGTACAACAACTCCCAGCTCGATCGCATCCGCGCAATGATGCCAGAGTGCGACTCGCATGGGATTATCCCAACTTGGCAGGAGCCTGCTGACGACGTCGTGCAGCAATTCTTCGACGACTTTGTGGAGGTGGCGGTCCGCACCAACGAGCAGAGGAGCCTCACCCGCGACACCACCGACGAGGAGATGGGGCGCATTGCCACCAGGGCGGAAGAGCCGGCGGCGGCCGCCGCCGCGGGCGAGTTCGGATTTACTATGGAGGAGGCAGAGGCAGCCGAGGCGGCAAACCTTGCCGAGCGGGAGGAGCTTGTCGGGGAGGTCGTCGGCGAGGGAGAACCCGAAGCCGAATCGAGCGAGCCCGTCGAGGGTGCAAGCGGCCAGCCGTCCTCAAGCAACTTGCCGCAAGCGGAGCTCCCAGTGCAGCCCCCAGCTCCACCAAGAAGGCGCCTCCGCAGGACCGGAGACATAGCAGGGCGGCAGACGGGCCAACAGCCGCCGCGCCGCGGGACACGCTCCACCGCGACAAGCACCATTGCCGCGGGAGCATCTCACGCCGCACCGGCAACTGGAGCGGGGTCTTCTCGGGCCGCCGCTTCTGATCCTGCCGCAGCTCCCGCCAAGCGTCCAAGGGAGCCTACTCCTCTGCCTCATCGCGCTGAAAGAGTACCGGACTTCGACCTCTCCACGCTCAGTTCCGACGAGGAGGAAGAAGAGGAGGAGGAGTAAGATTTTCTTTTTGTTGTACTTATACTTCTTCGATTCTTGTTGTTTCTTGTCTTGTATCTGATCTGCTTTCTTCTGAACCTTGTTCCTTTCCAGGACTCTGGCCCAGAGAGCGGCGAAGAGGGCCAAGGTCCCCGTGGTTGTCATCGAGGACGATCCTGTTGTGACAACAGAGGGCGCGTCCGAGACCACCTTGTCGGACCCGGCAATCTCTCCCTGAAGCAGCCCCCAGCGCAGCCCCCAGCGTAAGTACATACTTTTACTTCCCGCTGTCAGGCGCGCATGGGTGTTCTTTCCTTGCTGATATCTTGATTGTTGGTTTGCTTGTGTAGGAGCAGAACAGGCCCACCAGGAACAGCCAGAAGCCGCCCCTGAGGTGCTATCTGCTTCCACTACGCCGCCAAGGGATGACTCCCCGGCAAGGGAGCACTCTCCGGCAAGGGAGAGGTCCCCGGCAAGGGGTAGTTCTCCGGCAAGGGACGGGACCAGCGATCCCCCGGTGGTGGAGCCCATGATTACAGAGCCCAGCACAGGTAATCCTTCTTGTTAGAAAACTTCCCTTGTGTTCTTCTTCTTCTGATCTTCCTTTTTGGATATTTGCTTGACTTTTTCTCCCTCTTCCTGTCTTCAGATCCTCCCTCCACGGAGCCGATGGAGACCGAAGCCACCGGCGAGGAGAACGTGCGCGGCAATACTGACGAAGCCGCTGCCACCGAAGAAGAGGCCGGCGCTGATGATCCTGCCGATGAAGAGGCCGCCAAGGCTGCTGGCGCAGGAGCTGGCGAGGGGTTCGGCAATCGCACTGACGACCCGGGGGCCGCAGGAGCGCAAGGCGCTACGCCGACCGCCGATCCCTCCGCCGCTGACGCAGCGCCAGGCTCCGAAGAGCCCCAGCCCGGCGCCTACTTGAAGGCCGGCGACGGTGTCTTCATCAAGCTCCCCTGGGCGTCAAGCTCCAGGGCGCCGGTCGAGGGAGAAGCTTTTGACGGAGAAGTGCTCGCCTCCGCTGGGCTGACAGTGGTTGACGCGCCAAGCAGCAGCAGCGGCGAGTCTGAGGAGGAGGAGCTGCTCCGGAAGCTGGTGTCGCTCTACCACGCCCGACAAGCCAAACTGGAGTCCCGGGAAGCGCTTGTCGCACAGGCGGGAGTAGACATTGAGAAGCATGCGGAGGAGCTCCATAGCCGCAACCAAGAGGCCCTCCGGTCCATTGCAGAGGAGAGGGCGCAGCTTGCCGAGGCGCGGAAAGCCTTCCTCCTCGAGAAGGCTGAAGCCGAAGAGCAGCAGCGGCTTGCCGCCGAGGAGATGTCCGTGCGAGAAGGCGAGCTGACGCAGAGGAAGGTTAACTTGGACAGCTATGAGGAGGAGCTTGCCGCGCGCAAGGAGACACTTGGCGGGGCCCTCAAGGAAGCGAAGGATGCTACTGCAGCTGCCGAGGCCGCCAAGAAGGAGCTGGAGGTGAAGGTGACAGAGCTAGAAGCCACTCTCAAGGCGAAGAACGAAGAGCTTGCCGCGCTCCAGCGCGAGCGTGAGAAGGACGCCCTTGCCCATGGCGAGCTACAGGGTCATCTCCTCGAGAGGGGCAAAGAGCTGAGTGCCGCCAAGGATTCAAATGCTGATCTGGAGCTGAAGCTGGCCACGCTGACTGAGACGCTGGACGGTGCCAAGAAGCGGGAGGCGGACTTGAAGGAGGAGCTCAAGGCCAACGAGGCACTGCTGACGAGGGCCGCCAAGACCCAGAACACCTTCAGAGACACTGTGGAGCTCTGGACGGAGGGCCTCGTCAACATCGCCGCAGTCATCGACGAGGAGCTGACGCAGCTGGAACTGGAGGGCTTCGGGTACTCCTCCGACGAGAACCTCCAGCCCAGCGCCAAGCTCACTCTGTTCTTTAAGGGCGTGGCGACGGCTCTCCAGCAACTCCGGGAAAGGATCGCAAAGCAGCTGGCCGACGAGTCGCGCGCAATCTGCGCCAGAGTTCTAGAGAAGGTGTTGGTGAAGGTGCTCTTCCGCAACCCGGGCCTCAACCTCACCAACGTCCTCAAGAAGCTGCCGGCGGGTGCTGATCTTGAAGAGCTCAAGGCCCTTGTCGCACCCATTGTGGACAAGGTGAATGAAGTCAGGAGGGTTGATGGCGGCCGCGTAGATTAGGCCGCCCGTTTTCTCCTTTTTCTTGCCGCTGCTAGACATGTTACGGGAACAATCTATTAGAGCGCGGCAAGTTATTTTTGTAATATAACTTTATCTTGGGCAGTATTTGTTGTGTTATTTCCTTTACTTGATTCCTTCCTTTGTATGCTTTTACCCTACGCTCCCAAGGAACTTGCCGGCGCAGGCACCCTTGCCACGAGCGCTGAGTGCGGAACATCAGCAGCCTACTGGCGGTGCTGCTTCCGGCAAGAAACCTTGTCGCAACTAGTCGCAACACACTTAAGTTGTTGAGCGGACTCGAAACAAAGTAAGGGCGCAACTAGCTACGAGTTGGTTCCTCCGCGCACAGGTTTTCCATACAAAGCACGGTCGTTCAAGGGAGATAACTTAAAAAAATTTAAAACTGATTGTGCTCAAACTTTGGCAACTTAGCTTTTCTGTCGTCTGCGTCCCGGCAAGGTGATACTTTCTTGAACCACGCCTGGTCCACACCATTATCCTCCCCTCCCCCCCCCCCCCGGTGAACTTGTGGGCGAGGGAACCTTCCTTTTGAGAAAAAGAAAGAAGAGAAAATAAAGATATGGAGCCTTAAGGCTCGTTATTACTTACCGGGGGTAAGCGCTGCACAAAGTGTCAGATAATTCATGCAAAAAAGAAAAAAGTATGAAATTTGACAAGATGTGCAGAGCATATGATCTTTATTTATGCACGGGGTCTGTGCCCGGCTTTGTACAAAGGGTTACATGCAACAGCGGCAAGGCTTGTACAAAAGGTGGTTGCCGGGATGGGTTCCGGCAACCGCGCCTTACGGATAAAACTTACGAAGATGCTCAATGTTCCAGGAGTTGCTCATCGGAAAGCCATCTTCGGTCTCAAGGCGGACAGCGCCAGGCCTAGTGACTCGTTTCACCCGATAAGGGCCTTCCCACTTTGGCGTCAACTTGTTGGAATTCTTGGCGGATTGAACGCGCCGAAGAACAAGGTCGTCTTCCTCGAGACTTCTGGCATTAACTTTGCGGTTATGGTAGCGGCGAAAAGCTTGCTGGTAGCGAGCAGCTCGTACAGCAGCCTGAAGACGATCTTCCTCAAGGAGCAGCGCTTCATCTTGTCGCAGCTGCTCTTGCTCAAGCTCATCATAAGCAAGCTCTCGAGGTGATCCGTATACGAGTTCCGTGGGGAGAACTGCCTCTGCTCCATAAACTAGAGCGAAAGGTGTCTGGCCAGTGGCTCGATTTGGCGTCGTCCTGATCGACCAAAGAACCACCGGTAGCTCCTCAATCCAATTCTTTCCGCACTTGTGCAGCCTATCAAAAGTCCTGGTCTTGAGCCCGCGCAGCACTTCAGCGTTTGCCCTCTCTGCTTGACCGTTGCTTCTCGGGTGAGCAACAGAAGCGAAGCAGACCTTGGCGCCAAGATCTTGGAGGTACTGCATGAAGGTGCGGCTCGTGAACTGTGTGCCATTGTCAGTGATAATCCTGTTAGGGACTCCGAAACGGCAAACAATCGACCTGAAGAACTTGACTGCTGACTGTGCTGTCACCTTCCTCACTGCTTCCACTTTCGGCCACTTTGTTAACTTGTCGATTGCAACGTACAAGTACTCAAATCCCCCGACAGCTCGGGGAAAAGGGCCGAGGATGTCGAGCCCCCAGACCGAAAATGGCCAGGATAAAGGGATCGTCTAGAGAGCTTGAGCTGGTTGGTGTATCTGCTTGGAATGGAACTGGCACGCTTCACACTTGGTTACTTGTGCAGTTGCATCCTGGAGGGCTGTTGGCCAAAAGAAACCTTGCCGGAATGCTTTGTCGGCAAGTGCTCTCGTGCCAATGTGATGACCACATATGCCTCCATGTATCTCCGCCAACAGCTTCTGTCCATCTTCCCGGGGAATGCACTTCAATTTCACTCCGTTGAATCTTCTTCTGTACAGTATGTCATCGACAAACTGGTACATACTTGATTGCCGGGCTACTCTCTCTGCTTCTTCTTGCTCTTCGGGAAGTTCTCCTGTCTGAAGGAAACGGACAATCTGCTGCGCCCATGTCGGAGCTTGCGGCTCAACGACAAGGACTAAAGGCGCAAATGTTGCTGTGGGAACATCTGCTTCTGCGGCAAGAACCTGTGGTTCAGCCGGAGCTTGATGTTCCCCGGCAAGCTTGCCGGAGCAAAACTTGTCAGGAGCGTCTGCTTCAACGGAACAAACCTTAGGGCTTGTCGGAGCAGACTGCTCCTCAGCACTCTTGGTGTTGATCTTGGGGACCTTCTTGGCGGCGGCTTCGGGGAGCTCTGCCGGAAAGTAGTCACCAGCAACCAACTTCCTCTTCTTGCTCTGTCCAGTTGATGGTGTTACAGATGGTTGAGTCAGCTTGAGCACAAAGATCCCTGGTTCCACAGGTAACTTTAATGCAGCGCATTTTGACAGGCCATCGGCAACGTCGTTCTGGGCTCTTGGAACGTGTTCCATCTGCAGGCCGTCAAAATGCTCTTCCAACTTTCTCACTTCATCAATGTAAGCTTCCATCAATGGACTCTGATAATCTTTGTTTACTTGGCGGACGACAAGCTGTGAGTCACCCCTAACAATAAGCTTCTTGATCCCAAGGTCTGCCGCGATCCTGAGTCCGGCAAGCAAACCTTCATACTCTGCAGTATTGTTTGTCACTTGCTCCTTGGGAAAGTGCATCTGGACCACGTACTTGAGGTGCTCTCCGGTGGGTGCGACAAGTAACACGCCGGCACCGGCGCCTTGCAGCGAGAAGGCACCATCAAAGTACATGATCCATTCTTTGCTTGCTTCCTTGACGGGGATGCTCATCTTTGGAGTTTCTTCATCAGGTGTTGGCGTCCATTCTGCTATGAATTCTACCAATGCTCGGCTCTGGATAGTTGAAGTACTTTCAAACTTGAGGCCAAAGCTTGACAATTCCAGTGCCCACTCGACAATCCTGCCTGTTGCTTCTGGATTTTGCAATATCCTCTTCAACGGAAAGTGAGTGACAACTGTGATCGCATGTGCTTGAAAGTAATGGCGCAGCTTTCTCGAGGCCATGAGAAGGCCGAAAAGCAACTTCTGCACGCCAGAGTACCTTGATCTAGCCCCCTGCAGAAGGGAACTGACAAAGTAAACTGGGCGCTGCACCATTTTCTTCTGTTTCTCTTCTTGTGGCTGCGCAGATCCATCCTTGTCAGGACCAGAGCTTGTCGGGGAAGCCCCCTGCTTGTCGCTGGACGCGCTTGCCGTGGCCGCTGGCTCATCATCCGCCTCCCTTTCTGCTACTAACGCAGCACTAACCACTTGATTGGTTGTCGCTAGATACAGCAACAACTTCTCTTGTGGTTTAGGTGCGACAAGTATTGGAGTGGAGGATAGGTATCTCTTCAAGTCCTGCAGCGCAGCCTCCGCTTCCAGAGTCCATTTCATTGGACCTGCCTTTTTCAGTATTTTGAAAAATGGTAGGGCGCGCTCAGCAGACTTAGAGATGAACCTGCTGAGAGCAGCTATGCAGCCGGCAAGCCTTCGTACATCCTTGACGCGCTTCGGTGCTTCGATCTGCTCAATGGCCTTGATCTTGTCGGGGTTGGCTTCAATTCCCCGCTGAGACACAAAGAACCCAAGAAGCTTGCCGGAGGGGACCCCAAACACGCACTTCTCGGGGTTGAGCTTGAGGTTGATCTTGCGCAGATTTGCAAAGGTCTCGTCCAAATCTTGAATCAGAGTTGCTCTGTCTTTGCTCTTGACCACTATGTCATCCATGTAAGCTTCTACATTTCTGTGCAACTGTGGTTCAAAAGCTTCGTGAACTACCCTTGCAAATGTTGAACCAGCATTCTTTAGTACGAAAGGCATCCGTACAAAGCAGTATGTGCCACATGGAGTGATGAATGCGGTTTTCTCCTCATCCTCTTCTGCCATGAAGATTTGATGATATCCTGAATATGCATCAAGAAATGAAAGCAAATCACATCCTGTCGTGGAGTCGACAATCTGGTCAATGCGCGGCAAGGGAAATGGATCTTTGGGACAAGCTTTATTAACATCATGAAGTCAATACAAAGCCTCCATTTTCCGTTCGCCTTGCGCACGACTACAGGATTGGCCAGCCACGTAGGATGGAGCACTCCTCTGACAAGGCCTGCTACTTCCAACTACTTGATCTCTTCTGCAATGAATTCTTGGCGCTCCACTGCTTGTTTTCTGACTTTTTGCTTGACGGGCCGCGCGTGAGGACAGACGGCGAGGTGGTGCTCAATTACTTTCCTCGGAACACCGGGGATGTCAGATGGTTGCCATGCAAACACATCGACATTCGCCCGCAGGAAAGCAACGAGCGCGCTTTCCTATTTAGGATCAAGCGTGGCACTGATGGTGAAGGTACCACCAGTGCCGTCCTCCTTGGCGGCCACTTTCTTGGTCTCTGGCGGAGCTGCCTTCGCCTTCTTACACTTGCCGGTGGAGCTCGATGGTGCGTCCTCGACGGTAGCGCAGCACTCCGAAGAGGTGCGCTTGCCGGAGTGAGCATCAGAGCTCTTGCCGGACTTGGTCTTCTTCTTCCCCCCGGGAGCTTCAGCGGCAAGTGTCTTGCGATCTGCTGCGGCTGCTGCTTCCCGGTAGATCTTGTCGGTGCAGATAAGGGCATCCTTCTTGTCGCTAGGGACAGAGATGACACTTATCGGACCTGGCATCTTGAGCACGTTGTAGGCATAGTGAGAGGCTGCCATGAACTTGACGAGCGTTGGACGGCCGAGTATCCCATCGTAGGGCAATGGGAAATCAGCAACGTCAAAAGTGACTTTCTCTGTTCTAAAGTTCAGCTCGCTGCCAAATGTCACTGGCAACGTGATCTTCCCCTTCGGCTTGCTCCTTCCCGGGTTGATTCCTTGGAAGGTACCAGTCTCTTCGAGCTCGTTGTCGGGGATCTGGAGCTTCTTGAGTACCGCTGAGGAGATCAGGTTCAAGCCGGCCCCGCCGTCAACTAGCATCTTTGTGACCTTGAGGTTGCGGATAGTTGGTGAAACCAACATCGGCAAGCACCCGACCGCAGTTATGCGATCAGGGTGGTCCTCAATGTCAAAGATGATAGGCGTGCTGGACCACTTCAGAGGCTTGCGTGACTCAACTGGTGGTTCTGCTGCATTCACTTCCCGCACCCACTGTTTGAGCTGGCGGTGCGAAGTATGCAGAGAAGCACCACCGTCAACGCACAGAACCTCTGTTGCTTTCTGAAACTCCTGCTCGTCGGCCTCGTCATCTTCCATATCCTCATCTTCGTCCTCATCTTCATCCTTGTCGCGGCCACGGGGAGGCCTGTCTCCTTGCCGCTGCTTGGCCTTGCCGCGGCATCCTCCCCGGCCGGGGCGCTTCTTCCCGGATCCGCCAGTACCTTCCTGGGCCTTCTCCTTGTCGCGTCGCTCGTACTCAGCTTTCTGCTGCTCGACAAGCTGCTCAACCTTCTTGCAACTTTGGAGATCGTGGCCCTTGGTGCGGTGGATCTTGCAACATTGCTTGTCGGAGCCGCCCTGCTTGTCGGCGGCCGCCACAGGTTCTGCTTCCTTGGCGCCACCTCCGTTGCCAGACTGCTCAACAGCTACCACATCTTTACCTTTCCTTCTTCTGTTGTTCCGCCGCCGGTTTTTCTTTGCCGGGGCAGCATCCTCACTGTCAGACCCCCCTGCTCCTGTGTTCTCTTCGGGGAGTTTCCTCCCTTCTTCAGCACATGCACACTTGTCAGCCAGGGCGTAGAGCTCACTGACGTCCCTTATATTGCACATCGCCATCTCCTCCCGCATCTTGCGGTTACGCACGTTCTGATGGAACGCGCTGATGACCGCGGCGGGGTGGACATCTGGGATGTTGCGCTGCACTTGGCTGAATCTCTGAATGTACTTGCGCAGGGGCTCTCCTTCCTTCTGGGCGAGCAGATGAAGATCGCTCTCTTGGCCATGGGGCTTGTGGCCGCCTGTGAAGGCGCCGACAAACTGATGGCACAGATCCGCCCATGAGGAGATGGAGTCATCCGGCAAGTGCATGAGCCAGGATCTGACATTGGGCTTGAGCACTAGTGGGAAGTAGTTGGCAAGGATCTTCTCGTCGCGCCCTCCGGCAGCTTGCACCGCGATGGTGTAGATGCGGAGGAACTCCGACGGATGCAACCTGCCATCATACTTCTCTAGTACATCTGGCTTGAAGTTCTTGGTACTGGGCCACTGGACTTGCCGCAGCTCGCGAGTGAACGGAGGGCAACCTACCGCGTACGCCAAGTCGCCTGGTTCCCCTGGCGCATGCATGTCAACAGCGGGCCCAGCGCGCTGGTCTGACTGACGCCGCGCTTCTCTTCGACGCTCGATGCAGGTGCGAGCGTCTTCATATTGTCGTTCTTGAAGAAGTTGGCATTGATCGCGACGAGCTCGTGGATCTGACGACGCCATGGAGTCGGTGTCGAGGTTGACCCGGCGAGTCGGCGATCTTGGCCTTCGGGGCGGGGAGTGCATGGTGGTTGCACCCCCACCAGTCTTGTCGCCATCGGCTCGCGCCTGGACGTCTTGTCGCGGCTTCGACGTGCTCGGTTGCCGGGGAGTGTCGCCGTTGGCGAAGCCGATGAGGCTCTGAATGGTGGCCCTCCAATCGTCTATCTTGTCCGCCGTTGGAGGGTAGTCCAGGAGCAGTTGGGCTCGAGCCAACGCTTCTTCTGGAGTCTTCGATGGCGTAGGCGAACGGTGCGAGGAGCGGGATATGCTCGGACTTCTAACTATGTTAGAAGGAGCAGAATCCCGTCCAGGCGACCGTGTTTTGCTCGTGCCAGCAGGTTGGCGTGCATGCTGGTCTTGAGCATCTCGAGATCCGCCAGCTCGATTTTGGTCCAACGAGCATATGGTACCGCGAGTACCATGACGCTGCTGGCCCCGCACCTCCTGAGACGGGCGCGGTGCGTGTACGGACGCCGAGGTTTGTGCGGCCTTGTCCTTGGACCTGGCGGCAGCATGAGCTCCCTCGTCGGCGCCCGTTCCTCCGCCGGCGTCTACCCCACCGCCCGTTTGCTCCGGTGGCGGTGGGATCGACGTGGACGGAGCAGCCACCTCCGAAGCCTTCTTCTTCGGTGGCATGTCGATGAAGATGATGAAACAGACGAAGATCTGGCTCGCGTGAACGCCGGATCGGGTTCACACAAACTCGACGCCCCCTACCTGGCGCGTCAAAGATGTCGTGGGGAACGAACACCTATGGGGCAGGGCCCCTTTCGGTCCGGCAGGGAGCGGAGGGCGCACGAAGAGCGGATCGGGGCGGAGCACGCGAGTGATTTTACCCAGTTTCGGAGCTCTCTGGAGAGATAATACTCCTACTGCTGCTTTGTGGTTGTATTCTGTTCTTGCTTGAGAGCGTGAGAGTGTTCTGGTTTCGAATGAGTCGAACCCCCCCCCCCTACGTTGCACGTGGGCCTCCTTTTATAGGCTCAAGGGGTCACCGACAGGTGGCAACGCATGCAGGGGTAAAAGTGTAAAAAGAGTTGCGGTTGGTACAACTGCTTCTACAGTGGATCCTACCTAACTCTGACGGCAGGGGACAAGAGCATTTAATGCCCGTCCGCGTCGCCCAAACAGTGCATAAAAGCGACCGTTAGGGGCGCCACCGTTCACCACGATGGCCATCTCGTCATCTCCACTCGCCACCTCGCATCGCTTGGCTGCACAGCTTTCCGCCACGTGCGCCTGGAACGGTCCTGCGGCGACACGTCGACGGATGCGCTGGAGCGTGGGCACAGAGTGGTGGCTTCGCCGCGGCAAGCGCCTTGCCGTGGTCGTTGTCTTGTCGCGCCCGGAAGCTTGTCGCTTGCCGGGTCTTGCCGGGGCGCACGGCGCGTCGCAGCAAGTTTCTTGAAATGCCTTGGTTGGCCTTCCCGGCAAGCTCCTCTTGCCGGGGCCTTGTCCTTCCCGGCAAGCTCCTCTTGCCGGGGTCTTGTCTTCTCAGTTAAAACACTTTGTTCTTGAATGGCATCAATAGGAACTACGGAGGATCTTGGCGGGCACCCGGCAAGCCTTGCCGCGGGGCGCTGCGACTGCCCGTGCACAAGTTCGGGATACTAAGGTACCCCTACTTTAGTACACTGACATCATGCAAAGAGCAATATGACAAAAGTGATGCGTGTCATATGAACGGAACGGTGGAAAGTTGCATGGCAATATATCTCGGAATGGCTATGGAAATGCCATAATAGGTAGGTATGGTAACTGTTTTGAGGAAGGAGTATGGTGGGTGTAAGGTACCGGCGAAAGTTGCGCGGCACAAGAGAGGCTAGCAATGGTGGAAGGGTGAAAGGGTGCGTATAATCCATGGACTCAACATTAATCAAAAGAACACATGCACTTATTGCAAAAATTTAGAAGTCATCAAAAACCAAAGCACTACGCGCACGCTCCTAGGCGGATAGATTGGTAGGAAAAGACCATCGCTCGTCCCCAATCGCCACTCATAAGGAAGACAATCAATAAATAAAATTGTGCTCCAACTTCATCACAAAGCGGTTCACCATACGTGCATGTTACGGGAATCACAAACTTCAACACAAGCATTCTTTAAATTGATAATAACCCAACTAGCATGACTTTAATATTACTACCTCCATATCTCAAAACAATTATCAAGCATCAAATTGATCATAGCATCCAATTCACTTTCTATGATAGTTTTTATTATACCCAACTTGGATGCTCATCATTCTAGGACCAACTTTATGACCATGGCAAATACCATGCTATTCTAAAAGACTCTCAAAATAATATAAGTGAAGCACGCTACAAGAAATGTGTTAATCCATGACGGATTTCTGATGACGTTCTCAGGAACCGTCATGATCTATGACGGATTCTTCCTGTTCGTCATGAAATCCGTCACAGATTAATGTGACGAGAACAAACCGAGCGACAATGGCTCCCTTATGATGAACCGTCACGGATACCGTCACGAGTCGACCTGTAGTACACCAAACATACCGTCATGGATGGCTCATGCTGTTGTGTCACACGTGTTCGACCCACATATGTAAGCCTTAGTTTTTCTGAAGTTGTTGAATCATCACGGGCGGCCTTCTCGTGTTTTTTTAGGAAAACGGAGTGCTGATGTTGCTACATGTCTTGACGTTGCTTTTTTTAGGGGGGGGAAAGGACTGCTGCTGTAGTGTTGTCTCGAGGTTGGGCTGCTCTAAGTCCTTTTTTGAGAAAAACGTGACGTGCCTTCTGATGCTTTATTTACGAAAACGGAATATTGCTGATGTGTGTCCCGACATTGCTCTTTTTGGCAAATCCTATTTGCCGTTGTAGGCGCCTGTTAATGTGTATTCTGTAAACGGGCCCCTGCAGCGCCCCGCACTTGGCCGTCCTGTCACTGTGTACTTTATTCCACAAAAAATAAGCGTGCCATCGCGACTCGAACCAGAGGCCTCCTGCACTGAGGTTTGATAGTATAACCATCCTGCCACACAACAGGATCTAATAGGCTTCAACCTTTTCTTTCAATTATTATTCACTTTTCGTTTTTCTTTTTTCTTTTTTCTTTTTTCCATTTTTTGTTATCTGTTTTTTCTTTTCTTCTTCTTCCTGGTTCCTTCCCTCATTGATTTTTGTTTTTTTCTTTTCTTAAATACGTGAACATTTTCAAAATCGATGATGTATTTTTTCAAGTTCGATGAACTTTTCTTTTCAAAATCTATGAACTTTTTCCTTTTTTCCCAAATTATTTTTGAAAATTGATGATGTTGTTTCAAGTTCGATGACCTTTTTTCAAATTTCATGAAATTTTTTCAAAATCTATGAATTGTTTTCAAATTCAACGAACATTTTGCAAATTGGATGAACTTTTTTAAATTGGATGACTTTTATTTCAAAAATGATGAACTTTTTTAAGTTTTGTGATTTTTTTAAATGATGAACTTTTTCCGAATTGGTGAACTTTTTTCAAATTTTTTATGAACATTTTTCAATTTTTGGTGCACGTCTTTTTAAAAAAATTGATGAACTTTTTTTAAAATCATTGAAATTTCCTTGAATAGGGCAACATTTTTTTGCATGTTCATGAACCTTTTCTGAAATTTCTGAAGTTTCATATTTCTTAAAGAAAATCATATATGAGCGGCTATGAAAGTTTTTTCAAGTGTTAGCGCTGCATTTTGTCAGTTGCAAAGACATGCCCTAGTGGTTAGCTGGACAAATGTAGGTAGTGCAGGTCACGAGTTTGAATTGTCGCTGTAACGTAATTTTTGGAATGTTTTTCACGCATTTTTTTCACCATTTTGTGCGGTGCCCCTTCGTGGGCTAGCCCAGGTCATGCTGTAGCGAGCGTCGCTTCTCCTAATTGGCGCTCTCTTTTAAGAGGGGAAAGGACTACTACTGCTGTGTCGTCCCGACATTGGGCCACGCAAAGTATATTTTTATAGAGAGAAAAACTGTGTGATTTCTTTAATAAACCTTTATCTTTAAATTAAGAAAAGGAAAAACTCCCAGAAGGCATTGAACTAGGGGACCTCACGCTTATATACCTAGGTCGCTACCGCTAGAGTATATCTATCTTTATGTTAAATGCCTTTTTAAGATCTTACTTACAGATAAAACTAGCAAAGTTGTTTAGTATAAAAAAAAGGAGATTGAGCGGGGATTTGAACTAATCTCTACGTTCCAACAAGCCAAGTTCTTACATACAACGAGCGAAGTTTTTTTTTAAGATTTTTGTAGTACTTTTCACGTGTAGGCAACAATATGTTTTTTTTCTTTTGCGAAAAGACAACAATAGTTATGTACTGTACAACTTAATGTCAATGTATAGCAAACATTTGCGAAATCTCCTAAAAAATTGTGCCCATCTTATGAATCAATAACATTGTTCCATGTCCATTTGGAAGAATTGTCTACCGTATTTTGATATTATTATCATTTTTTCTAATAGGTTGCAACTAGAAGTGAAGTTATCCCTAAGTATCTTTTGACATTTTTGTCTATTTCTTGGATATGAGCTAAAATAAAACATAATTCCTTAAATATCTTTTTTGAAATGTTTAAACCTTATTTGACTTACATATACAACAAATTGCACTACCTCCAGTAAGCACACATAAATTTATTTAAACCATAGAAAATTTAAATCATCTAAAAAATTATTCAAACTCCTACAAACGAAAATATATTTATTATAGTACATGTGACAATTTTATAGGGGTGTGCCACATATTTTAATTAAAAAAAGAACACCACATTAATGGAACTCGAACCTGAGACACAAATTTTAAGTGGTTAGCACCTTCAAACTTGGCAACTTGTATTTAAAAAAATGGTTAACATTTTTTTGAGAAATAAATTCAGACATCTATTTTGAAAAAAATCGTCATGTATTTAAAAAGTGTTCAACGTGTATAAAAATGTTGTGTGTGCATACAAAAAATGTACAATGTCTATTGGATAAAGTACACATGTATTTTTCTAAAATAAAATGAAAAAATGATGAAAACTGTGCAAAGAAAACCAATAATAAAAACACAAAGAAAACCTTGAGTTTTATTGGAGCAAAAAAAAAACGTGAGCTTGGCCTGGGAATTAATTAAATGGGAAATCTTTTTCAATAAATAAAGTGCACAAATTGATTTAAATAAAAAAGATACAAATTATCGGTAAGATTAGGAAATAACTATTATAGCTATAAGTTAATTTAATGCCAAAATATTAAGAAATGATTTCATTTGATATTTTTTGACGTCTGTTTGCTATATTTCTAGGCGTTTAATGAATATAGCTTGACTTTGAGCTGCAAATGTGTGACATAATGGCCAGAAATGCATAGTAGAAGAGTGTGAGAATGGCAGGAGCTACAAATCCATGTCAACTTTTCTCCGCTCTATTTTTATACTTGGTTATTTTCTATTACTTATTTTAAATCTATGTCAAGATTTGGCATCTTTCCGAATCTGTTTGCATTAAGTGCATTTCTACACATTTAACAAATATAATTCAAATTTGAATTCAAGTGGTAAAAGGTTGGCAAAATTGGGTTGAAAAAACATACTCATGTTCTCGAGTCTACGTTTAGGCCTTATAAAAGAAAATGAAATGAATTTGAAACACGTGGTGGCAGTAGCCATGGCGAACGTGGCCGAAACAACATTTGGCGCAACGAGGCGTCCGACGGTCATGGCTAGCACCCTTGGGTGGGGTACTCGACCCCATGGGGTGCGTCGTTCCCACCCCGTCGTGCGCCCTGGGTGCCCCCAAACTCTGCAGGCATCCTCGGGTCCCGACTTGGTGCGCCGACACAGGCGTACCCGGTCATGTACGCCGCCCCTTCGTATGCCGCCACTCCGTACGTCGCGTTTCCCCCAACGCTAAAGTGGATAATGGACACATGAGCTGCGTCTCACGTCACCGGGGACTCATGTAGCCTCACCTTGTCTCGTTCCCCATTAGCGTCTGATTCTCGTTCCATAACAATCGGTAATGGGGCCTGCCTTCCCGTTGTTGCCATCGGTAGCCTCTCCTCCCCTCTCGCCCGTTTCATCTTCCCAAAATCCTTCTCTTGCCTAATATTGTTAAGAACCTCATTTTAGTCCGACAATTTACTCGTGAAAACCTTGTTTCTGTGAAATTTGACCATGCTGGTTTTTTCATGAAGGATCTGGTCAGCAAGGCCCTTCTCTTGAGGTGCAATAGTGGAGGTGATCTCTATCCGTTTTCAAGCAATAATGGCCGCTCCTCTCCGATGGTCCTCACCGTCCAGCCGTCCAACTTGTCGCAGACTTGGCCACCCCAGCTCATCTACTTTAGCTCATTTCCCCCTTGATTTCTTAGACTCATGCAATAAAGATGTCCATGACTCCATGCTTTGTACTGCATGCCAACTTGGCAAATAAATTCGCCTCCCCTTCCCCACCTCTACATTGTTCGCCACCGCGCCTTTTCAATTAGTCCACTGCGATTTATGGACATCGCCAGTTGTTAGCTTTTCCGGTTATAATTATTACCTTGTTATATTGGATGATTTTTCGCATTATTCATGGACATTTATTTGCGAGCCAAATCTGATACGTCTCGAACATGGAGTTTTGTTTTTTAATTTTGAAATGCAACCTAACTCCGAAAGGCATGAAAGTTCATGTTGGAAAAAATGTTAAGACGTTTGTCTTCAAATAAAGTACAAAAGAAATAGATACTATTTCATTTATCCATGTCCAAGAACGAATTAAATTTAGTAAAATAAAACTAAAATAAGGAAAAAAGCCACAAAAATAGTAGTACGTACGTCGGATTTGAACAAGGACCTTATTTATATTACATTTCTAACGCCACAAAACTACAGTTTTAATCTAAACACACACCGGCCTTTTTATAGTAGTAGAAGATATTTTCTAGCCTGCTGCCTTCTGATTGGCTGAACCAGACCTCCCACGGATCACGCCTCTCCACCGTCCATCCTTAACTGATCCAACGGTCTCCGCTCCTTCTACTCTCTATCTGTGCTTTCCCTGATTCTTATCCTCTCACAGCCACACGAACGAGAGCACCATGACAGCAGCAGCCGCGCCCGAGGAATTCCACAGCTCACAGCCGTCGGACGCCGCCGTCCGCGCGAAGGGCCGCCGCCCGAACCTCCCACCACAGCACGCCGGTGAGCCGCGCCTTGCGCCGCCTCTCTCTCTCTCTCTCTCCCTCCCTCTCTCTCTCTAATCTCTCTCCTCCTTGCAGCAATGGAGGCCGACCGCCCATGGCATCGCCCGAGCTCACTTCCCAGCAGTCATTCTCTTTTGAATTCGTCGGGATCCGGCTGGATCCGGACGCCAGCGCCCTGTTCCTACCTCCCCGCCTCGCTTGGGTCGTCGGCCACCTCGACGATGTCATACCGCTCGCGGGATCCAGCGCCACCGCTGGCTGGCCACTTCCTCCTGGAGGAGACGCCCCCACATCGACGCCTCCTGGAGCAGCAGAAGCGAACGCCTCGCTAAGGGCATCTCTGGTGGTGTTTCTTTTAAAATTGTTTTGAAGAAGTTTGCCAGATCTGTGCCTGAAAAACAATGGCGTTGAACTCCGATTGACGTCCCGCGAAGACTGGGCGGCGCTTGATGTGGTGGCTGCAGAATATCTCCGGGAAAAATAGTAGGCCAGATCTAGGGGAAAAAATCTGTAATTCCAAGTTTTTGGTTGTGTATTTCTTCCTTTTGGTAAAAATACAGTACAATTTAGTTATCTAGTATGTCTTTGCAATTTTCCTTTTTATCTATAAGGCTATGAGCATATATAATAAAAAAACTTACTGACTCAGAGTTTCCATGGACCAAGAGAAACAAATGGATCCGCTAATGTCTCAATTAAAATCAGTGGGCCTTGGACGGGTCGGAAATTTAATGGGCCAAAGTTCTTATGATGGGCCGATGGTCTTGGATAGAGTTGAAATTTAGTGGGCCAAAACTCTGACTAGGCCGACTACTACATGGGCTGCCATGTCAGATCCATGTTGGCGGCCATGTCATATGATGACGTGGAATGCATGATTAACGCCGTTATTTGATAGTAAATTGTGACGGCCAAGAACTGTCATGGATCCATGATGGCTTTGCAAATCCATCATGGAGTGCATGGTGGTCAAATTATGACGCGATATACATGACGGATTTTAAATCCGTCAAGGACGACCTACCATGACGGATTTGCACACATATGTGACAGTTCGAATCCGTCATGGACTAACACATTTCTTGTAGTGGCATGAGATACTAGCAATTTCTTCAAAATTAAGACACCACCGTGCTCTAAAAGATATAAGTGAAGCACTAGAGCAAAAACTATCAAGCTCAAAAGATATAAGTGAAGCACATAGAGTATTCTAGCAAATTCTAATGAAATAGGCTTCTCCCAAAAGGTGTGTACAGCAAGGATGATTGTGGTAAACTAAAAAGCAAAGACTAATATAATACACTATGCTCCAAGCAAAACACATATCATGTGGTGAATAAAAATATAGCTCCAAGTAAAGTTACCAATGAACGAAGACGAAAGAGGGGATGCCTTCCCGGGGCATCCCCAAGCTTAGGCTTTTGGATATTCTTGAATATCTTGGGGTTCCATAAGCATCCCCAAGCTTAAGCTCTTGCCACCCTTTATTCCATACTCCATAAAAGCTTTACCCAAAACTTGAAAACTTCACAACACAAAACTCAACAGGAAATCTTATAAGCTCCGTTAGTGAAAGAAAACAAAACCACCACATAAGGTACTGTAAAGAACTCATTCTTTATTTAATTTGGTGTTAAACCTACTGTATTCCAACTTTCTTGTGGTTTATAAACTAATTTACTAGCCATAGATGCATTGAAATAAGCAAACAACACACAAAAAACAGAATCTGTCAAAAACAGAACAGTCTGTAGCAATCTGTAACTAACGCAAACGTATGGAACTTTACAAATCCTACCAAAATAGGAAGTCCTGGAAAATTTGTTATTGAACAGCAGAAAAAAGAATGAACGCAAAAGCACGTTCCTGTGATTTAACAAAATTATATTCGTGCGCACAAAGTTTCTGTTTTTGGCAGAATTAAATCAACTATCATTGTAGGTTATCCTATAGGTTCTACTTGGCACAAACACTAATTAAAAGATAAAAACACATCTAAACAGAATGTAGATGCAAGATTTATTACTAAACAGGAGCAAAAACAAAAAACATAAAGAAAATTGGGTTGCCTCCCAACTAGCGCTATCGTTTAACGCCCCTAGCTAGGCATAAAAGCAAAGATAGATCTAACGAGTGCCATAATAATAAGATAGATCTTGAAAGCTCATCTTATATTATCTACGTCCCGCAGCAAGTTTCCTTTGAGGAAAGCAAAAGTAATCAAAAGGGCTAAATTTAGTGGGACAAAGATCCCCAAGATCAATCACAGGAGGAATGGGTTCCTCCTTTGGCCCTTCATAGTGCACAACTATTTCATCACTAAAAGCATTCTTTTGGCAAAATCTTGTGAGCCTATACTCAAGAGAGTTGTTTCGAAGGGCAAAATCATTATTAAGCTCGTTAATGCAATCAACCAAGACATTGGTAGGAACCTTTTTGCTAATGTTTTCATTAAAAGCAACATAGTCTGAAGATTGAAAACACCTAATTTCCTCTTGATCATAGAGGATCGCCTCTATGGGAGGATGACCGGCGTCTACCCTATAGTGCGCAAAGATTTCTTTGGCCTCTCATATGATAAATCTAAACTCATGAGCCAAAAAGATAGTGACAGCGCGTTTAACAAAAGAATGCTCAATATTGGAAAATTCTAGAAAAAGTCTTTGTATGCAAGGATGCATATGCATAAATTGTCTTTCAAGCTCAACTACAAGCATAGCGATGGCATCCGCAAGACTACTAGTTCTATGAAGAATAGAACCACCCATGGAAGGTAAAGCACCGGCACAAGTAAAGAAATCCTGAATAACACCCTTTCCAATGATATTACCACTACCGATTCGAAACTTTTTAGTATGCAAGATAGGGGGTTCTTCAGCCGGAGCATCCGAATTTTCCATGTTATCATGGTTGTCCATATTGGCGATAATCTCCCCACTTTCAGACATGACGGCAAACAAAAGCAAGAGGGAAGAAAGCCAGCGAAAAAGAGGGGGAGATTGGGAAGAGAGGGCGAATAAAACGGCAAGGGTGAAGTCGGGGAGAGGAAAATGGCAAATAATGTAAATGCGAGGGAGATGGGTTTGTGATGGGTACTTGGTATGTGTTGACTTGAGCGAAGACCTCCCCGACAACGGTGCCAGAAATCCTTCTTGCTACGTCTTGAGCTTGCGTTGGTTTTCCTCGAAGAGGAGAGGGTCATGCAGCAAGTGTAGCGTAAGTATTTCCCTCAGTTTTGAGAACCAAGGTATCAATCCAGTAGGAGGCTCCTCAAAAGTCCCACACACCTACACAAACAAACTGAGAACTCGCAACCAACGCAATAAAGGGGTTGTCAATACCTTCACGGCCACTTGCGAAAGTGAGATCTAATAAAGATAGTAAGATAAGATAAATATATTTTTGGTATTTTATAAGATAGATGCAAAAAGTGAAGATGCAAATAAAAGTAGATTGAAAGCAAATATGATAAGAGATAGACCCGGGGGCCATAGGTTTCACTAGAGGCTTCTCTCAAGATAGCATAAGTATTACGGTGGGTGAACAAATTACTGTCGAGCAATTGATAGAAAAGCGCATAGTTATGAGATTATCTAGGCATGATCATGTATATAGGCATCACGTCTGTAACAAGTAGACCGACTCCTGCCTGCATCTATTACTATTACTCCACACATTGACCGCTATCTAGTATGCATCTAGAGTATTAAGTTCATAAGAACAGAGTAACGCATTAAGCAAGATGACATGATGTAGAGGGATAAACTCATGCAATATGATATAAACCCCATCTTGTTATCCTCGATGGCAACAATACAATACGTGCCTTGCAACCCTTTCTGTCACTGGGTAAGGACACCGCAAGATTGAACCCAAAGCTAAGCACTTCTCCCATGGCAAGAAAGACCAATCTAGTAGGCCAAGCCAAACTGATAATTCGAAGAGACTTGCAAAGATAACTCAATCACACATAAAAGAATTCAGAGAAGATTCAAATATTATTCATAGATGAACTTGATCATAAACCCACAATTCATCGAATCTCGACAAACACACCGCAAAAAGAGTTTACATCGAATAGATCTCCACAAGAGAGGGGGAGAACATTGTATTGAGATCCAAAAGGAGAGAAGAAGCCATCTAGCTAATAACTATGGACCTATAGGTCTATGGTAAACTACTCACAACTCATCGGAGGGGCAAGGATGTTGATGTAGAGGCCCTTCATGGTCGATTCCCCCTCCGACAGAGTGCCGGTGAAGGCTCCAAGATGGGATCTCGCGGATACAGAAGGTTACGACGGTGGAAATTGTGTTTCATGGTGCTCCTGGATGTTTTCGGGGTACGTAGGTATATATAGGAGGAAGAAGTATGTCGGTGGCCGCCCGAGGGGCCCACGAGACAGGGGGCGCGCCCTACAGGGGGGCGGCCTCCTATCTCATGGCTTCCTCGGCTGCTTCTTGACTTGCACTCCAAGCTCTCTGGATCATGTTCGTTCCAAAATCACGCTCTCGAAGGTTTCATTCCGTTTGGACTCCGTTTGATATTCCTTTTCTTCGAAATATTGAAATAGGCAAAAAAACAGCAATATGGGCTGGGCCTCCGCTTAGTAGCTTAGTCCCAAAAATGATATAAATGTGTAAAATAAAGCCCATAAACATCCAAAAGGGGTAATATAATATCATGGAACAATCAAAAATTATAGATACGTTGGAGACGTATCAACCATGCCTAGATATTATCATAACTATGCACTTTTCTATCAATTGCTCGACAGTAATTTGTTCAGCCACCGTAATACTTATGCTATCTTGAGAGAAGCCACTAGTGAAACCTATGGCCCCCGGGTCTATCTTCCATCATATAAGTTTCCAATCTATTTTATTTTGCAATTTTTACTTTTTAATCTATATCATAAAAATACCAAAAATATTTATCTTATTTTATTATCTCTATCCGATCTCACTTTCGCAAGTGGTCGTGAAGGGATTGACAACCCCTTTATCGCATTGGTTGCGAGGTTCTTGTTTGTTTGTGTAGGTACGATGGACTTGCGTGAAGCCTCCTACTGGATTGATACTTGGTTCTAAAAAACTGAGAGAAATACTTACGCTACTTTGTTGCATCACCCTTTCCTCTTCAAGGGAAAACCAACGCAGTGCTCAAGAGGTAGCAACGAGCAGGGTAGACAAGTAATCTGGCTTTGCTGCACCCTCGTGCCTAATTTTTCTAGTTGTAGATGGCTAGTGCAGCTACCCTCTTTGACCCTAGTTTGATGATGCGCCAATCATAAACAGACGTGTAGGATCATTCGCACGCTCACAAGCGTCGTGATAGACCTGACAGTGATGAACAATCAGGGATCAAAGTGACGTAATAGCGGTTATGATGTCAACTGGTGTCGTGTGCTCAATAATGCTCCATAACATTTCTCTAAAAAATGATCCATAACATTTACCCACTATCATTTTAGTTCTTCCCAAAATTGATCCATTTCACTTTGGCTTCATGGCATGCGTGCCTTCTCGCGCCCAATTTCTCTACTAGGGGGTAAACCATCTTATTTTTATCCACTTTCGTGATGTAAAACGACATCTTTTTTTCCTTTTTAAAGTAGGGGATCCACCATCTCCAAAGATAACCACATAGAGACCAATGTCGTGAAATATTCTTGACAACCGACATTAATAAACTAATAAAATTGTCATCAACACCAAAATATGATTAGGGACTAAATGCACTTTCTATCTTCCCTTTTTTTGATGAATTGATGACAAGTCGATTGTAGACATGTCAAGATAAAGGATCAACGAATGATGTCACACAACACTATGGATATAAGTATAGTTCCTCCTCTTTGTGTGCAATTATTCAAATATGCTTGGAGTGCAAACCACACACAACAAGGGAAATCCCCTATATAGAGAGAGATAAGTACAATGATATGATTGAGATACATATGCAAAGATACATTGTACAAGAGGCTAGCGTGTGACCACAAGAAGAAGACATGCGATGCAAAGGTCACACGCTAGATGTGTGCTGTGAGAGCATAATATGAAAGAGACAAGTGCAATGCATGACATGATATGAGGATAAGCAAGAGTACTCCATATCCATGACGAAAAAACATCACATAGTCTCATATAAATAACATAAAGAGTAGCTCACAACCACAGGTATGGAAAATAAATAAAAGTAACACAAGCCCACAGAAAAAGCAAATCAAAGACCAAGGGCTTGTAATCCCCCAAAACACGCGCCTAATAGAACTATTCTCCCCCTTTATCATCAAGACAGCAAAAAGGATAAAGGTGATGTTAGCACGAATGAACTAAGCAATGGGAGGCGTGATACGCCTTTGATGTATATGCTTTTTGTATATTTCATGCCACTGTCTTATCTTTTTTATCTAAAATTTTATATTTATTTGGACTAATATACTAATAGTTGCAAGGCATGCACAAGTTCTTGTTTTCTGTTATGTGTGTGGAACTTCATGGAAAATTAATGAACTAAAAAAATTCAAGGTTCGGTGAAATTTGAAGTTATTGTGAATATGTCCCTGCAGGGCTAGTACATAGACATCATCATGGGGACCCCTAAATGTGGTGTCAAACTAAGGAAGTAAAAACATGCAAATTAAGACATGTCTCAGAACAAAACCTTAACAGTTGAAACTACTCGATTCTGAGTCTGTATGCCCCTTTGCATCAAATCCAATATTTATGAAAACTGCCACTTTCGGGAATCCGAAACTGCGGATGACGGGATTGACTCTGACTCCTTACAAACTTATTTAACCTCAACGTGCGAAAGTGCATCTAATACCCAAGGTGGATTTTGGTAATTCATGTCGACATATCCCAAAGAACTAATGATACTTCAAAGTGTATTTTAGCTAAAGACGTAAAGTTCATATAGGAACAGGATTGCAATGGAAGGTGACCCCTAAAAATGCTTAAAGACAAGTAGTGGCACAACGGCATTATGTTGAAGGTTGTTTTTCACTAGACAAAGTGACACAACGATGTTTTCAAATAGTTTTAATCAGCTCGTGGGAGCATGACCTCCTCATATGCAGTCGTCAAGAGTAGTGTCGGGGACACGGGGCGCTTGGAGTGCGGGCGTTTATTAGTGCATTAATCCTGTCAATGCATTTTTGAACATTTTTACGGGGGTTTGAATTATCCTCATTTTCACATTAAATGAATGGTGCTTATGAGATGATTATAATGCATAATAAATTCCTCATTATTACTACTAATTTGGGGTTGTTACAGTCGAGATCTTTAGACCTCGATACTTGAGAAAACCCATCTATACCTACCTACTAATAAAGGGATTAGTGCTTCTGCCCATTCATCAGCAATTTTGTAGAAACCCCCAACCATTTCCTGAAATCAACCTAAGGTACTGTTTTAAGTGAATAAAAAAAGTTTCATTTTCTGCAGAAACCCCCCGATCTTTTAGTTAATCAACCCACGGTCATGTTTTAAGTGAATCCATAAAACCTTTCATGTTTTGCATGAGCCCACCGATATTTCATTTAATAAACCCGCAATTTGTCTAGAAAATAACATTATTTCTTTGGGGGCGGATTCAAATGCTTTTAAAAAATCCATAACTTTTATACCCTAACTCCAATTTAGAGATGTTCATTAGGAAGATGTGTAGAATCTAAATATGATGTTGTTTTACCTGTTAAACATTATTTTAAATGCTATTTAGGATGCAACCTTGATCAATAGTGCACAATCCGTCTTTTTTGTACAGGTGTAGATCCGGATTGAAAATCAACACCTCAGCAAAGCCACATTAGAGACAAAATAAACAATATATAACTCGCATGCACGTCCCGACAAAACCTCGCAGGAAAAAAAGAAAGAAGATTTCTCATCTTATGCAGAGAGAGAGAGAGAGATTAGGATTGACCAGACTCAAACTTGGAGTAGTTATGTGAGAACTGAGACAACATCAGCGAGGGCTGGAAGTGGGATAAGTAGGATAAGCGGCAACACAGATGAGATGCACGTGAACCTATTGGGGTCTTGAGTCATGGTTATTGAGTTAGAGGCGTGTGGTATTATTTTCTCCCATAGTAATGCTAGGAAGAATTTTGGGCATAATTTCTTCACTGAAGTGGTTTTTACAGCTGCTTGGAATATCTGGATTCTCAGGAATGGTCGGGTCTTTAGGAATGAAAGGCCTACCTTCAGAGCATGGAGGCACAACTTTATCCATGACATGACTCTGCTCTCTCATAGGATTAAATGTAAATTTAAGGATAGCCTTCTGACTTGGATTTCTGACTTACCCTAGTTAGTTCTTTTGTTGCCGTGTTTGGTTGTAAGTAAGTTTTATTCTGCTTTCTCTTTATTGTTGTACTCGACTTGTACAGGACTTTTGTTCCTTTTATTTTTGAATAAAGAGCTATGAGGTTGTTTCCTTGCAGTATATAGTCAAAAAAATAAAGGATGTGGACCTATTAAGATCTTCAGTCGTGATTATTGGATTATCGGTGTCTTGTAAAAAAATCCTCAGCGCAACGCACGGACTATTTGCTAGTAGAATAAAAAACTGCAAGGCTTTTGGGTGAAGAAAGAGGTTAACATAGGATGTTAAAATCCATTGATTATATATATTGAACATGGAATAATTTTCTTGATGAAGAACAGAGGACATAATCATTATTCAACCGTCATTCTCGAAACCAGTTGCATCAGAGAATTCATTGATTGTATATATATTATTCGTACTTCGGAATTTCTAACATCATAGTGTCCTAAAGAATCTACCTATTCGGAAAGTTTGTCGTCGGCCCAACTCTATCTTACAACTCTACATTTCAAATGTCATATGTCCTCGATGGGCCAGATTTCCGCACTGGCCGAAAGGCAATAAAAGATCTCACTTGCGGAATTTCTGCACACGAGCACACATGAGCTCGTTATTTGAGTCGTTCCTTATTTTCAGTCGAGGCGATGCATTGAATGCATATGTGATATGCGGGACCTTAGTTAATCATTGGAATTGCACAACATGCTTGATGGACGTCTTGAGCAGTGGGCCAGATAACGGGGCCCGGCACTCCGTTGTGACCTTGACGGAGTCGATCCATGTCTTGGGATGTTCGCCACTCTTCTGATCCGTGGAGCGCAAAGAATGCTTTCCTTCCGCGGCAATGGCAGGGGTAGTAACTCCTGTGCGGAGTTGTTGGGCACTGCTGATCCAAGTCCGCAGTAGCTAGCTAAGGTCGCTGTCGATTTGATCCCCGCCGCCGCTTCAAGGAGTAGATGAAATCATGGAGATGGAGTTCCTAATGCAGCCAATCAAGAGGTAATGCACAAATTATGCTCTTGTTGTTGATTTTGTTAATCTATTTTGTGTTGAGTCCCGTGATTGCTCTTCCGCGTTTGGGTTATCAGATTCACATGTTCTTGGGGATGTAAATGATGATATCCCTATGGAGCCATTCCATTACCAAGTACAAGTTGAGAGGGTCGAGCGACAGGAGATGCAGGGCGAGGAGGTGAGCGTGGACGCGCAGATCTGTGCTAAAAAATCTGTGGTGGCGGTGGGCGAGAAGGTTCACCCCAGGCGTCATAACTCTCCATCGGGAAGAGGAACCCTCAAGTTCCTGGATGGACTCTGATGGTACTTACGCATTGTACTGTTGTAGAAAGGAAATTCGTTGATGCCACTCTTTGGCCTAGACAGATGAAATAGCAAATTCGTCAGAAAGAATTAAGGTTTCTGGGCTAGTTATGTGTATAACAATCTGAAGATCAATTTCATATCGTTGTATAGTAGAAGATGGGTCAATTTTCTTTAATATAATCCCAATTTTTGTAGCGACCTGACCTCAGATGGTCAAGTCTCTGTGCTTCCGTGTCATCCCTGGATCGGTAATGCTGACACACACAGTACTCGAAGGATTTATAACAGAGTAGCAATCACACACTTATTACATCGAATGTCTCAAAAGAGAACTTATTACAATAATATGGCTTAAGGCCATCTAATGTGATAACAACGGAAGGCTTGGAAGATAAAGTGAGTCCATCAACTCCAACGGCATAGCTGAGCTGCACGGCAATGACCTACGAACCTTACTCCTCGTCTGAAAAGTCTGCAACATAATACGTTGCAGCCAGAGAACGGGTCAGCACATGGCATATGCTGGCAATGTAACACAAAAGAGCAATAACAGAATAATGCTACCACTACATGCATATTTGGCTGGTGGAAAGCTCTATGGTTACAATTTTGCGAAAAGCCAATTTTTCCCTACTACAAAGGAATAAATTTTAATTTAACTATCATGGTGGTTGAAACATCATTTGAGAAGGTAACCCCAACTCAATGATCCCAATTAAAATAGTTAACAACCCAGCAAGATTAATTAAGAGTGTTGAGATACATGTGAATACTCAAGTACTAGATACTCAGAATTATCCATAACCGGGGACACGGCTAACCATGATTAGATTGTACACTCTGCAAAGGTTTGCGCACTTTTCCCCACAATACTCGATCGCCTCCGTTGATTTCTCGCACTACATGGTGTTTGAGAGACGGATGACCGAGACACAGTCTTTCAGAAACATTAACTCTCTACTCCGGGTAGACCACACCAAACCTACAAACCCACTACCTGCTGATCCACCTCTTCGAGAGCTTCACGTAACTTACTCAACTATGCTAGAGCCCATAACAGCTTGCGGCTGCACACGGAAGTTTCTATCATGAATAGACTCAGTTCCCTTTGAGCCTGGGTGGCGGTCCATAGGAAAATCACACGATAACCCCGGGATCTCCAAAAATAAAAGAGGCAATCACTGGATACCCCAGGTGCCTCAATCCACCCAGATGTGTATTTAAGTTGCCACCTTAAGTAAACCATTAATTTAACAATCTCACATCTGTCATGGATACACTCAAACCCAATCCACGTCTACGAGCATAGCATGGCAAGATAAGCATAACGTAGAAGTAACTCCCAAGGGTTTGATAATAAACAGGGCAATAGGTTCTACCTCAGCAACTACTTCCCAATACCCACATATTAAAAGCATCCTAGTCATGCAATGTTTGAGGATTACTAATGCATAAAAACTGGGTATGAAAAGAGTATGATCAACGTGTTACTTGCCTTGCTGACGATCCGTGAATCCTAGAGACTCGTAGTAACACGCTTCACACTCCGGAAATTCTATCGCAAGCAAACAATAACATACATAAGCAACAATCAAAGATGCACAAGTAGAACTCCAAATAAAAGAGTTTGACCGGAGAGTTCAACTTAAGAACTCCGGTTGGCAAAAAGAATCAAATCAAACGGAGCAACGAAACTCAAACGGCAAAAGAAACAAGATCCGTTAACTAATCTGGACTAGGGTCAAATTTTACAGAGATAAAAACATGTTTGAGTTGATTATTTGGAAAGAGGGTTTCGAGATGAAACTCCAGGCGCTTGAATCGCCTGATTCCGATAAACGAGCGAAAAGATAAACAGATTTGAACATCGGATCAGAAATCGCGATCAGAAAAATCGCGGAATAAATCCGATAAAAAGAAAAACGTCGAACGGCTAAACGAACGAACGTTCGTTAACAGAAACTAAACGATGAACGCGTTCGTTAGAACGAACGGACGAGCAAACGCTCGCTAAATAAATAAACCGAAGAATAAAACCGATCTCTAAAAAACGAACTAGGGTTTTTCAAAAAAACGAAGGGGTTTATTTAAAAAAACGGCGGCGAGGGGGGGGTGTGGCTACCTCCGGCGAGGTCGTCTGGCGGGGCGGGCGGCTCCGGCGGCTCGGCGAGGGGCGGCGGGGCTTGGGTAGGTTCGCGGGGGTGGCGGCGGGAGGCGGCGGCGGCGGCGACTCGGCGGCGGTGGCTCGGGCTCGGCTCCGGGCTCCGGAGGCGGCGACAGCGGCGGCGGTGGTGGCTAGAGGGGCGGGGGCGGCGCTATATAAAGGGGGCGGGGTGGGGCGGCTTGGAGGAGGGGGCAAGGCGTGGCGGCGGAGTCCGGCTCGGACTCCAGAGTCCGGGTCGGCGGCGGCAGGGGCGCGCGCGCACGCAGGAGGCGGCGGCGGGCGGCTGGGCCGGCTTGCTCGGCTGGGCCTTTGGCCCAGTCGGGCGCGGGTTTTTAAAAAAAAAAACATTTCGCCGATTAGAAAAAAAATCCTAGAAAAATAAGTAAAAATCTAAAATTTCCAAAACAAGTTTTCTCCGTCTAAATAAAATATTTAGAACAAGATGAACTTTTCTTGGCCCCTAAAATGCAATTTTTAAAACATGCAAATTTTTCTAGGGCAAATAAAATTCCGAATAAACTCAAATAAAATCCAAATAATGATTTTAACATTTTTCCTCCCATATTTCAATTGTTTTGGAGAAGTCATATTATCTCCCCTCATTTATTATTTTAAAATGAAATATTTTTCCGGAGAGAAAATAATTAAAATCAAAATCCCCGTCTTCACTATTTGATAAAAATTTCAAATATGAAAATTGTAAAATCCGCAACTCTCTCCGAAGGTCCTTGAGTTGCTTAGGATTTCGAGGATTGCAAACGAAAAAGCAATAAAATATGATATGCATGGATGACCTATGTATAACATGCCAAATTGGAAATTTGGGATGTTACAATTTTATGCGTTGAAGATATCAGGTGGGGTTAGTGAATACTGGAGACATTGCAATAATCAATTCATGAACTATATGGATGCCATTCTAATTAATTAAATAAGATAGTGAAAATGAGCATGACCATGTAATGTGCATTCTCTGATAAGTGTCATTTACATGATCTTGAAGATTGTCTGTTACTGATTTTCATGGTGAGGATTGGGGCCACTGCACCGGTGAAGGAGAAGTTGTGAGCTTTGGTTCGGACGCGAGGCCCAGTTCGCCGCCAGCTTCAACCTAGATGCCCACATTGCTGCTGCTCGCCACAAGAACCCCTACTGTGGTGAAGGTGACCCCTCTTTCTCTCCACCCTGAACTTTGGTTCTTCTTGTATTAAGATGGGGATTGGAAACTAGAAGTCTGGGATTCCTTGTATAATCTGCTCAATCTGACCAAGTGCTAATAGTTATGTTTCTACTCCACTGCTCCTCTATTAGCACTTGGTTCCTCAATCTGACCAATAAGCCTATAGACTGCAGATTCCTCTTTTATGTATCAAAGTCACCGGAATTGTATTGATAATACATCATATAATTGTATACATTTTGTGAGAATATGTTTTGGTAGGGGATACACTGACAGTTTTGCTAGTGCAAAGTATATGCAATTGTATTGAACTAGTTAAGCTGCTAAGGCAGGCGCATTACTATAGAGTAGAGTGCCAAACAAAGATAAGCTAGGTCTAGATTGATGGGAGTGTGAAACCAACCAAGTATGCTTTCACTTCTTGGTTAGTGAATTACATGAAAGAATTGGTTTTTCTACCTAATCAGCCGTTATCGTCATCCTATCTGTTGATGTAACTATGGGAGAGCTACTGGAGTACACTTGATCAAGGATGATGACAGTAGGGATTCGATCAAAGGAAAAGTTATCATGTCGGATGAATTGCCACGATGGCTGGGAAGAACTGTTCAGCGAAACTCAGCTCCAAGTTGGTCTCCGCCGGCCACTGGATGGGTAGCTGCAATAGTGGATGGCTCATTTGGTGATACAAGCAGAAACGGCAGGGTGAAAATTTGATGCGGAGCATCCCTCGACCATCACCATGGATGTCACACCACCTCCGCAAGCATGGAAAGGACCTACGTCGAGAGCTCGCACATGCACCGTCGAAAGCGAGGTCACTTCTTTCCTCTTCGAACTCCATTCGATTTCACATGTGAACCGGGTCCTACCTCAAACAGAGATATATTGCACTCTCAGGTACCGAGTAGATGACCATGTGGAGGTGGGGATGAAGACTCAGACACACAAGAAGAAGGAGAAGGAGAGAGGCAGCAAGACATGCAAGGAGGCGGAGCCTCCTGGACTCCCCGGGTGCCCGGCCTCGGCCTGGGCCTCGCCCCAGCCGCCCCACCCTCCCCCCCCCCCCCCCCCCCCCGGGTGCCCGGCCTCTCGGGTCCGAGTGCCTGGCCGCCCCATCCCTGACCGGTTGCCTGGGCCACCCCCGCTCTGGCCCAGTTCCCAACCTGGGTGCCCGGGCCATCACCCCCGGGTGCCCGGCCCAGCTCCTGGCGCGGCGTCAGCCCCTCCCCGGGTGCCCGGCCATGTTGGGCCCGGGTGCCCGGCCACTCCCCTGCCGGCCCCTGACCTGGCCGGGTGCCTGGCCCCTTTGCCACCAGGCGCCCGGTCCCGCCTGGGCGTAGGCCTCTGACCGGTCCGGGTGCCCGGAATCCTCCGCGTGCCTGCGTGCACTTTTGGGATTTGGTCCCTTGTATCCCCCTCTTCCTCTCATTTTATCCCTAGACTATATAAGCACCTCCCCTAGCTCATTAGTAGGATAGCTAAGAATAGACACAAATCATAGAGCTTAGCTCATGTACCTCCCCATGTGGGATTCCTCTTGAGAGGGAAGACTCCATTGGAGTACAAGACCTCCATTGGAGAAGATCCCTAGGGATTCAAGCCCCCCTTCAGGGAAGGATCTACCTAGTTCATCAAGCCCTCATCTCCTTCATAGGATTTGGGATGAACTCTACCATGTATCTTGTTTCCCTTTGATTGTTCATGTACCTTGTGGATCTTGTGTGCTTGTTGGTCTGGTGGATGTGTGATTGGACTTGTTCCTGAGTGTTCCTCTTGTTTCCTCTCTTGTGTTCATCTTGTTCTTGGGGATTCCCCCACCAATTCGTGACAGATCTTCACTTAGGGTTCCACCCTACAACATCTTGGTATCATGAGCCATGGTTTCTCACGAAATTGGAACCCCCCTTCTTGTTCTCTAGCCTAATTTTGTTGTGTTCTTCCCCAATTTCAAAAAGTCCCCACCAAAAATAGCCCTAATTTTTTTTGTGATTTGTTGGTTTGATGCGATTTTGTTGGATTTGATCCATGGATTTGCTTGGTTTCAAGTGGATCTAGCCTTCCCCCCATCCATCTCCACCTTTCCCTCCACGAAATCCACCAATTTCTCCCATTTTCCCACGAATTTCCGCCCAAATTCGACACCCCCGGGCACCCGGACCTCAAACCCCGGGCACCCAGACCCCCCCGCCCACCCCCGCTGACCACCCCGGGTGCCCGCACCCCAAACCCCGGGCACCCGCACCCCCAGGCTGTTTGCCTCAGACCACCCCGGGTGCCCGCACCTTCCACCCCCAGGCACCCGCACCCCCCAGAATCAGCCGCGTGCACTTTACGTTTTCACTCATAACTTTCACTCCCGAACTCCGATTTGGGTGTTCTTCGGCTCATTGAAAAGCTAGCGACGTGCCAGAGCTGCTCATCTTGGTTCTGCCACCATTTGACTCCATCAAAAATTTGGCACTTTGGCATCTTTGCATAGGCCATCCACCATATCATCCGCCAAGCCACCATAGCTTTCCGCAACCTAACCCATTTTTGATCCATATAGCATTTGTGGTTGCTTGAGTGGTGACTTGAGTCTTCCAAGGTGTTTCGGCTACTCAGGGACGGTTGCTTCATCATCAACCACCACCACCACTTCCGCATTGCTAACTCCGGAACCACCAACGCATTCCGCTACAACCATTTGACATTTTCCTTGAGATTTTGAGTTCGCGGTTTTTTACCGTTTCCTAAGGTGTTTCGGCTACTTAGGGACAGGTCTACATCATCTTGGTATCTACATCAAGAACACCACCACTCATCATTGCCACGAAGTCGTCATCGACATCGACCACTTCACCATTTTGACAATCTAACCGTAAGCAAGAACGGTATCCTCCCTATCATCTTGGTATCATGGTATCCCTTCATTGTACATTCTTGCCATTACATTGTTAACCCCTTAGCCCATTTTGCGTCACTTGCCTAGCGAGACTAGCCATTTGAGTATTGCCGACAACGTTACTTGTGCACATTAGTGATCTGTACCTTCCATTGCATACATGATTTGAGTATTGCTCTTTCTATTGTGTTGAGTGCCACACGATTTTCACTACACCATATGCACTTTATGCTTGGATTGTCTTGTACTTACTCCATGTGTTTAGACATCTTCTCTTATTTGGTGTTGTGGATGACTCTTATGCCTACCATAGACCATACATTGAGAGTCTTATGCATGCTTGCTATGAACTTGAGGTAGATGCTTATTCTCTTGTCACACATATGTGCATCTCTACCTCACATTTACATGCTTGTTTCCATGATGTCCTTGATTATGCTAAATTTATGTGCTTACATGCTATGCCACACTCCCTTGTCAAACCATATGCTATGCTTGGTGACAACACTTGTTTGGTGAAACACCTCTTGAATGCGTTTTGCTTTAATGCCAACCATATTTATTTTTCCACGTGCTTGTTATCTTTGCTCCTTTTGAAGGAATTACAAGACGGTGTGACATTGGAGAGTGACCATTTCGAGCTTCCACATGACAAGTGCTTGGTGGTTGTCCACTTGTACATGGCGACGCCACCTCATTACCATGGTGATGAGGATCAGATCCGTGGACGGATCTCTCCCAAGGGGGGAGATGATGCGGAGCATCCCTCGACCATCACCATGGATGTCACACCACCTCAGCAAGCATGGAAAGGATCTACGTCGAGAGCTCGCACACGCACTGTCGAAACCGAGGTCACTTCTTTCCTCTTCGAACTCCATTCGATTTCACATGTGAACCGGGTCCTACCTCAACGGAGATATATTGCACTCTTAGGTACCGAGGAGATGACCGTGTGGAGGTGGGGACGAAGACTCGGACACACAAGACGAAGGAGAAGGAGAGAGGCAGCAAGACGCGCAAGGAGGCGGAGCCTCCTGGACTCCCTGGGTGCCCGGCCACCTCGGGCCCGGGTGCCCGGCCTCGGCCTGGGCCTCGCCCCAGCCGCTCCCTGGGTGCCCGGCCTCTCGGGTCCGGGTGCCCGGCCGCCCATTTGGGCCGCCCCAGCCCCGACCGGGTGCCCGGCCCTTGCCACCGGGTGCCCGGGCCACCCCCGCTCCGGCCCAGTTCCCCACCTGGGTGCCCGGCCCAGCTCCTGGCGCGGCCTCGGCCCCTCCCTGGGTGCCTGGCCATATTGGGCCCGGGTGCCCGGCCACTCCCCTGCTGGCCCCTGACCTGGCCGGGTGCCAGCCCCTTCGCCACCAGTGCTCGGTCCTGCCTGGGCGCAGGCCTTTGACCGGTCCGGGTGCCCGACCGGTTTGCCCCCGGGTGCCCGGACTCCTCCGCGTGCCTGCGTGCACTTTTGGGATTTGGTCCCTTGTATCCCCCTCTTCCTCTCATTTCGTCCCTAGACTATATAAGAACCTCCCCTAGCTCATTAGTAGGATAGCTAAGAATAGACACAAATCATAGAGCTTAGCCCATGTACCTCCCCTTGTGGGATTCCTCTTGAGAGAGAAGACTCCATTGGAGTACAAGACCTCCATTGGAGAAGATCCCTAGGGATTCAAGCCCCCTTCAGGGAAGGATCTACCTAGATCATTGAGCCCTCATCTCCTTCATAGGATTTGGGATGAACTCTACCATGTATCTTATTTCCCTTTGATTGTTCATGTACCTTGTGGATCTTGTGTGTTTGTTGGTCTAGTGGATGTGTGATTGGACTTGTTCTTGAGTGTTCCTCTTGTTTTCTCTCTTGTGTTCATCTTGTTCTTGGGGATTCCCCCTCCAATTCGTGAAAGATCTTCACTTAGGGTTCCACCCTACAACAAAATTGTTGTCAGCGATAATCTGGGACAACTGATTGTTTGTGCTTGCCGCTACTTACATAGATGTGGAGACGCCTTTGAGGCTGAGCTGATGGCAATCAAGATAAGCATACAAATAGCCACTTAGCACACGTCCCTACCAATGATTCTTCAAGCGGACAGTGCCAGAGGTGTATTAGCTCAGCTTGATCGATCCTACCTTGGTCATTTTTTGGAGGAAGTGAAGGAGTTAGTTCGGGGAGATCGGGAACTTAAGCTAGATAAGATTAGTCGTACTCAGAATGGGATTGCAGATTTCTTAACTAAACTTGCTAGGAGCGATCATCTAACCAATGTTTGGTTTCATGATGTCCCAAATGATATAGCAGTTCTACTAGCTGCAGATTGTAACCCTATTTTAACTCAATAAAGCTCCGGGTTTCCAGTGCAAAAAAACTATGGGAGGACAAATCAATAATGTGTGTGCAGATAGGGTGGTCATGGATCTGAAGTCAGCCCATTGATAGTATGATAACACAACAAAATAAAAGCTGTGTACAGAAGCAAACCTCAGCAGAGTACTAATTTTGGTGGTACCAAAATTGGTACAGAAATGTTTGCAGCCTAGATCATTATTAGAAAATATTTTAATATTGCAAAAATTACATTTATTTGGTGACACGTTGGTTGGTTATTTAGCTGTTGTCAGTTACTCTTCTGATTCGTACTGTTTTAGATTATTGGTGCAGAATTTTGCATGTTGTTTATATTGAACCTCTTGTGGTTTCCTCTGTACAACTCCATAGATTTGTACTACTTGCTACCCTTGGAGGAACAACAAATTCATTGGATTGGGAGGTGCATGTGCCACTCATTTAGTGGCTCTGGTGGTTCATATTTATTTGTTAAGTGTACTTTTGCCATACAAGAAACATCCAGCAGAGCTAGTCAGAGTAGCGGAGTTAATCAGCGTTGCAGATCATTCCATGAAATTGTGTGACTTTCATTTAATATATAGTGGAGCTACTACTGTCAATTAATCAGTGTAGTAAGTGGAGTTAATCCCTTTTCAAAACTGATGCTTGGTTTATCTAGTGCTGGTAAATTGTTTTTATGAAGGTACTACTATTATTAGTTTTTTGGGTGATTTCCAAGTTTTGACAGGGAGCGTAACATAATTTATCGTTCAGTTCTCAAAGTCACGTTCTGCTGTACAAAGCTCTTACCCTATACAAGTGTCAAAATTTATTGTGTTTATTTCATTTTATTTTTTTATTCTATCATTAGTTATGTCTCAATTCTCCTCTGCCAGTTGCAATTGCAATGGATCTGGGTGGCCATAACAAAGTGCACAATGTAGATTTGGTCGGCGTCGAGGTCTGGGAAGAAGAGCTTGGAGTTGGCGAGGTCAAAGAGACCAAGACGAACACTGGTACACCATAAATTTTTTGAAGACTGCTAGCACGGGTCATGAGGAGCCTCGGGGCACAGGAAGCATGTTGGACGGGTCATGAGGAGCACCAGGGTGCCGGTAAGCTCCGCATGGAACACCAAAGTACAATATAGACAGGGCAGCGAGCTTCAGGAGGAGCAAGGAACCAATGAGGTCCACGAGCTTCAGGGTGGTAGTTTTTTCTTACGAGAAGACGAGGTAGTGGTTGTAGCTGCAAAGGTGGGATGTACTCTAATAAATGGGTTGATTGGTCTCTGCCGTTAGCCTCCTGCCACGCCCAGATCGTCATCGACCATCTGAGTCGGCCCTGTAATGGCAACGGCATCGGTTAGGTCATCCGTCAAAAGTCAGCCATGGGCCGTGCAAAAAGGCTTGGGGGAAATCATTACACCTCTGCAGGTTTGGTCGAGTATCTTGAAGCAAACGGACAAGATAAAGATCACCTGTGAGCTCGAGCTCAGAACAACCCTTTCGCTCACTTAGCCACTTCCCAAAGGGTTGAGAATCCGTGAGAAACTAGATTGAGAGGTTTTGGGGGTGCTTCAATCTCGTTTTGCAATCATGAACATGGTGCATCTGATTTTCGTGTTTTGACCCTTTTGCTTTAGTTTAGCTGGATCAGACCCGATTCAGAAAAAATTTGGGATCTAACACTTTTGCTACCGCCATAAGGCTTGGCGGTAGCCCAATACACGCTATCGCCAGGGCCTTAGGCGGTAGGGCTGTGACGGTCGTTATGTCCGTTTGACGTGGAAAATACCGTACCGCCAGGGCCTTAGGCGGTAGGCTATGTGACCCTACCGCCGTGGGCATTGGCAGTAGGGTATTCTTTGTTGCAAGATGCATACGAGCGAGCACTGATCTCGCTGATGATGCCTGCCCATAACATGATGTTTGGTCACATGCACACTATGCCACTCTCTCTTTTTCTCCCTTTCTCAAATGGGTTTGATAGGCAAACATGGCGGAACAAACACGAATAGCAACGCACTACTAGTACATTGACCTACTAGTACATTGACAGGACGGGTGCCTGTGTCCATCAAAGCCTCTGCACTGCCAGAGTGGTAGGGCCATGCCCAGGACATGCACTCACCTCTCTCTCTCTCTCCTATTCTTTCTTCACGCACATGCATGCATGCTCATGTACACTTAATTAATTGATGGACCACACCTACACCGCTAGCTAAATAGGGCACAGGCTACCAAATTGCATGCATCTACCGCCAACACCCATGGCGGTAGGGTAACACAGCCTACCGCCAAAGGCACTGGCGGTAGGGTATTTTTCATATTAAAAGGGCATGAAGGCGCAGTTAAATCCTACCGCCATCGACCACGGCGGTAGGTTATGCAACCCTACCGCCAAGGCCAATGGCGGTAGCAAAAAGTGTCAGATCCCAAAAAAAATTGCAACTGGGGTGTAACGACCCGAACCTGATAAGATTCGGTGTCTCTGTGCTCACTGTGCTAGTCCCTGGATCAATAACTAGCACAAACACAGTACAAGATGTAATATCAAGAATAAACCACATGTCATAATATTACATCGTAGATCTAGAATTTAATATAATACATACCTGCATAGTTCAAGCTAGCATACAAACAAAATGCAGCAGAAAAGCAAATAAAATCTCCATGAAGTCCATCAACACCATAGGAAAATGTCGAGTATAGACATCGTAACCCTACATCGTATCACTCACTCACCGTATAAAATCTGCAACATGAAACATTGCAGCCAAGAAGGGTCAATACTTCGAATGTATTGTCAAATCACACAAGGAAAGGTATAACAGACCTACTTCTATATGCAAGGTATATCAAGAGGATAGTGTGGTGGTTGTTTTGCAAAAAGCTATTTTTTCCCTGATAACTACCTAATATAATAGCCAAATTTTAATTACATCTTGCTACAATTAAATGCACATGGTTGAATTGGGCAATCCAATTCCAACCTACCCATTATTAAGTTTCCCAACAAATTTATTAAGTGTCACATCTGTCAAGATCATCCAACAACTGTAATGGCATAGTCGCTCAAATTTGTCCATAACCGGGGACACGGCTGATTAGTTTTAATACTCTGCAGAGTTTTGCACACTTTACCCACTAGACTCAACTCGAAGGTTGAGATGAAGTCTTGCAGAAGTAGTCACCTCCACCCACCGGCAGCCGGTACACCTACTCATATCTACATCTGCTAGCTTACCTGGGCGAGGATCCCACAACCTACTCAACCAAGCCAGAGCCCATTTAGCTAGTGGTTGCGCATGGAAGCTACTAGTCACTAAGTCTGTACGATCTTTTTCAGCCTGGGCGGCCGTCCACATACATTCAGAGGGTATAAACCAAGATGTTCTTGAAACCACCCATCAATACCAATTCCGCCCAGAGGTGAATTAAGTCCTTAGTTACTACTCAATTTGTTATATATATAACCATCACAAGCTCAATGAATACACGAACCACCCCCGTCTACAAAGCATAGCAAACTAAACTACCACGATTTGCAAGGACGGTAAGATAGCGCAACAGCATAGCGAAATAATATAGTAATCCTATACATGCATATATTCATAGTGTGATATAACTACATGCATAGAAAACAATAGGTAAAGGATGATCAACATGTAATTTGCATGTATGTTTGATGAAGTTCGCCGCACTCACAATTCCAGATAATTCTACTCGTCACGCTCCGAGTAACCTATTGCTAATGAAAGAACTCAAATCAATGTCCATGCCATACAGAAGAATCAAAAGAACAACAAAACAAATATGGCAAGGTTATTTAGCAACAACAAAACAAATAGGCTTAATATATAACATAGGGTCTTATGGTGCTATAATGTGACAGGGTGAAGGAATGAACTTGAAAGAGTTAACAGAGGATGGACTGTTGCTATAGAATATTACATCAAAGATAGTATGGAAGGGTGCCAAGGGTATATGGAACACAACATGAATGTTGTTTGAATGACTGCATAAAACATACAAGAATTCACCTGCAAAAAGAATTTATGGAATAGGAACACTACAACGCAAGTTATAGCGGAACAAAATTTGAATTAAATTTAAATTCAAAACAGGTCAAAAAGTATTTGGACATGAATTTATAGAATATTTTTATCAAGTATTTGATACAAGTGTTTTGTAGGGTCAAACCCTAGAGGGGATCTTTTCACACTTGGAGGGGGAAAAGGAGGAAGAACACTCAAGAACACAAGGAACAAAACTCTCAAACAAACCCAAATATCACATCCACTAGAGTAGCATACATGAGATCCACAAGATTACAAGACCAATTCAAGGAAAATAGCAGTAGGGTAAGGTTCTTCCCACTAGGTGAGGTCTTGCATCCAAAGAGGATCTTCTCCAAGAGGAGGGCTTGATATCCAAGAGGAGCTTCTCCAAGAGGAGGTCTAGATCTCCTAGAGGAGGAAGATGAGCAAAGCCCTCTTTTGTATTCTAAATACTTTGCTATCCCTCTAAATGAGCTAGGTGGGGTGTACTTATAGTATAGGGGCAAAATAAGAGGTGGAGATGGGTACATGGGCAAAAACCCAACAAGGCACGCAGGCCCTCAGAGTGGTCCGGGCACCCGGGGGTCCTAGGCCCGGGCACCCGGGGTAGACGCAGGGACCTGGGCGGTCGAGGCCGGGCACCCGGGGCCGGCTGGAGAGGGGCTGGGCACCCGGGGGTGATGGCCCGGGCACCCGGGCAGGTGGCAGCAGCAGCAGCGGGAGGGGGCCGGGCACCCGGGGCCTCAAGGCCGGAAACCTGGAGGGCGGCTGGGCACAGGCGGCCCGGCACCCGGGGGCCAAGGCCGGGCACCCGGGGGTGGCTGGGGGCAGCACCGGGGTGGTGCGGGCACCCGGGCCCTCCATGTCCGGGCACCCGGGGCCGGCTGGGAGCGGCGCCAGGGGAGGGGCTGGGCTTCCGGGGCCAAAGTGCCCGGGCACCCGGGGTGTCCAGGACTCCTCCGTCTTCTCTCTTGTCGCGCGTCCATCTTCCTTCTCCTCCTCCGTAGGTCTCCGGTGAACTTGGTGATCCCTTCGTGATTTCTCGTGACGATCTCGGAAGTACCTAAGAATGCATAATGTTTCCATCTGAGGTAGAGTCCGACTCTTGAATGAATTTGAGTGGAGCTCGAAGAGGAAGGAGTTCACCTCATTCTTGATGGCGCGTGCACGAGCTCTCGTAATAGGTTCTCTCCGTGCTTGCGGTGGTGATGGAGCGTCCATGGTGATGAGCAAGGATTCTCCGCATCATATCCCCCACCCCTGGGAGAGATCCATCCACGAATCGTGATCTTCCTCACCATGGGAAAGAGATGGTGTCGTCGTGTAGGAGTGGACAACCACCAAGCACTCATCATCGTCAAGCTCGAAATGGTCACTCTCCAATGTCGCACCGTCTTGTGATTCCTTGAAAATTAGCAAGTACAACAAGCACTTGGAAAAACAAATGTGGTTAGCGTTAGAGCAAAACCAAGCATTCGAGAGGTGATTCACCAAACAAGTGTCATCATCAAGCATAGCATATGGTGTGACAAGGGGGTGTGGCATGGCATGTAAGCACATAAATTGAGCACATGGAGAAGCATCATGGAAACAATCATGCAAGGGTGAGGTGAAGGTGCTAATATGTGGGACAAGTGAACAAGCATCTACCTCAATGTCATAGCAAGCACGCATAAGACTCTCAATGAATGGTCTATGGTAGGCATAAGAGTCATTCACAATACCCAAGAAGATGATATGACTAAACACATGCAAGTGCAAGACAATCCAAGCATAATGTGCATAGGGAGTAGTGAAAAATGAGTGGCACTCAACACAATAGAAAGAGCAATTGTTAATCATGTGTGAGGCAATCAAGGCAAGCATGTAGCAATCAATGGGACATGGCATATGTGAAGGAATGACATTGTTGCAACCAAACATGTGATAGGCGCAAGTAATCCAAGAAGTGGATGCAACATGAGAAAGCATAGAAATCAAGTCGTGCAAACTAGTGGAGCGAAGATGCAACACACTAGAGGAAATCATGGCAATCATGTCATGTGAGCAAATAATGAATATAGGAAGTGCACATGACATATCTCAAGCACGAGCACAAAGCAAGATGAATGTATCATCATAAGCATGGGGCACATAGCAAACATGGCAATAACAAGCAATATCTCCACCAAGCTTGCAAATACACAAACACGGAGTAGAAACAATCGTCATGTGTAATGCAAAGCATGGGTCACAAATGCATGGCAAAGGCATAGGAATGAGCATATCATGCAAAGTGAACATGGCAAGATGGGCATAGAATATGTAATGGACAATAGCCCATAGCCAAGTGAGAGCCATGTAGAAGAAATGCGCGAAGTCTTTGCGCGAAGAGAGCGGTGGGAAAGACAATCCAGGGGATCCCAAGTCATCATTGCTCTCTAGAGCTCGTTTTGTCAACTCGTGGGATTGCAAGGTTGACAAGTATTCATGTGTACGTACACAAAAGAGACACAAACCAAAGAAATTGTGTTCGTGGTAAATGTACACATCATCCATCATGATGTGTATGTGCACATGTGAGTTAGCACAAGATAAACATCGCTCAAAGAAATTTGACGCATGGTATAGGAACATGTCATCCATCATGAAAGAATAGTTGTTATGTATGACATGATGGAGACTCAACTTGTGGAAAGCATCACTAGTGATATCTAGAGCATTGTCATGAATGGTATGCATATGATTCAAACAATTATGGGAAATCTCACCCATAGCATATGACAAGTTCAATGGATTGTCAAACATGACGTGACCTCAAGAATTTTCACAAGATATCCTATGGAGCATGGTATCACAACTAGGCAAATCAACATGCTCATCATCATATTCATCATAAATAGGTGGCGTATCTAAGCATGTAGAAAACATAGTATGTGGTGAATCCATAAGGTGATCATCATCATGGGAGCAATCAATGTCAAGAGAGTCCACTAGTGGGACAAGAGAAGCACCATCACCTATGTTACCTTTGGAGCGTCGCTCATGTGTTGTAGGTGAGGTGTCAAAGATCCACTCATTGTCATCTTCATCTTGATGGAACCATATGGGGGGTGCATCATCTTCTACCATGGCCATCGTCGTCTCCATGTGAGGTATGGACTCATTGAGGATAGGCATGTCGTCATGTAGGAGACCTAGCACCAAAGAAGAAAACACACTCGGAGTAGAGGTTAAGTCATGAGAAATCATAGTGGCCTGACATGCCGTGTCAACTACCTCACTCACTATGCTGTGGATCACTCACTCCCTTAAGGATGCACTCACTCATATGGTTAGTGGAGTCACTCAAATGGCTATCAACCTCACATAGGATGTGTGGCGTGCTCTCAAGTGTGGGGCTAGTGGTGGTCACACTCATCCTCTCATAGGAAATGCACTCAAAGTCACATATGGTGGAGTCACTCATGTCACTCATGTGGTAGTGGCTCTCCACATATGGGAGTTGGGGCATCTCTTCATATGTGGGTGTCGGAGAGATGTTGGTGCAAATGTCTCCATGCTCAATGCCTATCGCCGCCTTGGTTGAAGGGATAGTCCCATGCTCAACCTTCTCGCCGTCGTCGTCGTGGATGAAGGCCGAAGATGGCACATCATCACTCTTGCCTCCAAAGATGGAAGCATCATCCTTACTCGCCACCGTGTCGCTCGCCTTCAAAGCTTGCTCCTTGAGGGTCGCCATAGTTGTACTCGTCGCCGCACCATCTTGAAAAAGAAGTGAAGTAGCCTCGGTGTCATCAATTCCACAAAGAGGGATGGAGATGGAGTCGAACTTGGGAGTGTAGTCTTGGAGCTTGTTGGGCTTGGACATAATGGTGGTACTAGCCTCATGCTCGCCGTCCTTGAGGTTGGTCTTCAAGAAGTGTGCTTGGGGTGGAGGTCTTGTCCTTCATAAGTTCTTGTTCTGCCTTGAGAGCACCAATGTAGTTGTCGTCGAGGGACTTGTAGTTCTCGAGGAAGATAATCTTGGAGATGTCGTTGTTCAATCCCATCATGAAGTAGAACTTCATCCAAATGGGTTCGTCCACACCGGCTCGTCGCAAGGCTCTCTTCATCTCGAGGAAGTACTTGTCGAGGGACTTGGATCCTTGGATGGTGTTCTCCACTTGGCGTTGAAGATGTTCCGTGTAGGTGGAAGGCAAAAACGCTCACCGCATAGCTTTCTTCGTCTTGGGACAACTCGTGACGAAGGTCGTCGAAGGTGTATGAAGCCACCATGTCGACGCGTAATTGTGGAAGTTACTTGAGGCTCGCTTCACTTGGTCTTCGGAAGGGACTTGATGTAGCTTGAGGTAGTCGTCCATCTTGCACTCCCACTCGAGATACTCCTCGGGGTCCTGAGTCCCATAGAAAGGAAGCTCGTGGTCCGTGTCGAGGTCGTAGTAGCTCGTGGAAGTCACGGACTTGAGCTTGGGGAGCTTCTCTTGATGTAGCGCTCGTTGCACGATGAAGTGGTTCTTGGTGATGTAGCCGTTATCGCCACCTTGCTCCTCGAAAAGTGGGTTCGCCGACGAGTGTGACATATCCATCATAACCAAGTGGGTGAGTAGGAAAGTGAGAGAACAATACCAAAGTTACCTTCTCCGAGGATTGAGGACGTAACAAGTGTCACTCAATGTAATGCCACAATAGGAGAATTGGAACTGGGTTTGTTTCTCACACCTACAAATAAGAGGCTTATGGAGTAGCTCGGTTAGGATGGTGGCAAAAATTTCAAGCAAATGTTAGTCAAGATATCGATAAGGTTGAGAAGGTTCACAAAAATGCAAGTAAAGCAAATAGATCAAACCCAAAGATATCACTAGGTACACACACATGGGAGATAGATGGGATCCGCACAACCAAGGAGTGAGTTCAAAATGTGCAACCACGGAAAATGCTCTTGTTGTGCGAATGCACGAGAGACACTAGCTCGATTGCTCAAATGGGCAAGATACGCTTGTGCACCTACCTATGAGAGAACCGTGCCATCTTCAATCCCAACTATGCTATATATCCGATGACCAAGATGATATAACTATGCAAATGGCTCAACTCTATTGCTTACAAGCTCTTTGTTGATCCTCTTTTGCTTAAAAGCTTTTCTTCTTATTCTTTTTTATGCTTGATGCTCGAGCTGAGTACGATATGAGACAAGTATATATGATATGCACGGGAGAGACTTATGGCACAAAGATGATAACACGATCACTACGGTGCACAAAAGCGTGGCCTGGCAATTCTCAACTTGCTAGTCTTGATGGGTAAGCAACGCAAAGTGGCTCGGGCTATCAATGCAAAAGCAAGGTAAGAAGTAAGTGTCATCGAGGTTACCGTCCTTTCTCACGGTTAGCGGTGAAGATGACTCCGAATTGATGATGGTGATGACGATGTCACATGCTCCTAAGTAGCCGAAACACCTTAGGAAACGGAAATGGCAACTCAAAATCGGTCAAATGCAGAAGGTGGGTGTTTTTGTGATGATTTTTTTGGATGGGGCTAATGGTGGTGTAGGGGATGAGTGGATGGGGGATGTCAAGAGCTTCCAAACGAGCTAAAGAACATGAAAAACAGACTTGGGAGGTGGAAGTTATGGCCAAATTGGTGGAGGTGTTGGGCTGATTCGGTGGGGTGCAGGCACCCGGGGTTAGGAGGTGCGGGTGCCCGGGGTCGTCTGGGCAAAATGGCCCGGGGGTGCGGGTGCCCGGTGTTTCGAGGTGCGGGCACGGGGGTCTTCGGTTTGGGCAGAAATTTTGGGGGAAATGCAAATTCTGTGGATTTTGTGGTGGGAAGGGTGGGGATTGTTGGGGGGGGGGGCTAGATCCACTTGCCAAACATCAAATCCATTGACCAAAACAACCAAATCTCACAAGATCCAACAAATTGCAAGAAAAAATTTTGGGGCTGTTTTTGTGGGGATTTTCGTCTTCAAGATGTGAATAAACCTTGCTCGTGATACCAAGATGTTGTAGGGTCAAACCCTAGAGGGGATCTTTTCACACTTGGAGGGGGAAAGGAGGAAGAACACTCAAGAACACAAGGAACAAAACTGATGCGGAGCATCCTACGATCATCCCCATGTTCACTTCGACCACTCCCCATGACCCAAGGATACATAAGAAGAGACCTCGAGCTTACGCCATTGGACCTAAGGTGAACTCGCTCCTTTCCGAATCCTCCCTTTCCGCATGTAAGACATGGATGCTACCTCAAGAGCGGACCTTGTGCATACTCAGGTACACCCGAGGAGATCATGTAGAGCCCAAGGAACAAGGCCAAGTGTGCGCGGGAGCGAAGGAAGGAGAAGGAATAAGAGTCTACTGCTACAGCAGCCGGACATCCGGCCATGTCCTGGACATCCGGCCCAATGCCCAGAAATCCGGCTCCCTTCTATCCAGAGAGCACAAGCAACGGCCAAGTCAGCCCGGACATCCGGCCAGGCCCCGGTCATCCGGCCCCTCCCGCAAGCCCGGACATCCGGCCACAGCCCGGACATCTGGCGCCCCATCACAGAACGTCCATAAGCTAGATCTCGCCAGCCCGGACATCCGGCCCCACCGCCCGGACATCCGGCGTCTCGGGAAAGCCCGGACATCCGGCTCGTCGCCCGGACTTCCGGCCCCTCCTGCCTGCGTGCAGTGTATCCGGGCCGAAATCCCTTGTTTCCTTTCGCCCCTTAGACTATATATACTCCCCCTCCACCTACGTTTTAGGGTTAGCAAAGGATTAGCTCATTTGAGATAGAGCTTTGCTCATCCATACGGATCTCCTCCTCGTGAGAGACCGCGGCCTCTTCGGAGAAGATCCACCATGGATTCAAGACCCCTTTACGGGAAGATCCCTCGTGGATTCAAGACCTCCTCTCGGAGATGAACTACCGCCGCTTTTTATCGTTCTTTGTTGGATTTGGACCGTGTATCTCTTTGTGTTTCTTGAATCTAGCACATGTGTGATCATATTCTCGTTGGTTGAGTGTTTTCCTCTTGTGTTTCCCCGTGATTTCCCTCGTTCCCCTTCTCGCGTTCTTCGTGTTCCTCGTAGGGATCTCTCCAAACGTGAAAGATCGGCCCCTAGGGTTCCTCCCTACATCATCTTGGTATCATGAGCCATGTTGATCACTTTTTTTGAGCCCCTACCCCATGTTTTCTAGCTTGATTTTGTTGATTTCGTCCTAAATCCGAAAATCCCCAAAAAACATAGCCCCAATTTTTTTGTGTGATTTGTTGGTTTGATGATGTTTTGTTGATTTTGATCCATGGATTTGCTTGGTTTCAAGTGGATCTAGCATCTCCCCAGGTTTCCCCACCTTCCATCCACGAAATCTCTCCAATTTTGCCCCCGAAATCATCAATTTCCGCCCCCAAAATTGAGTTCGTCGAGTTCATCCTTGGATTTGGAGCCCGGACATCCGGCCATTAGCCCGGACATCCGGCTCCTGGAGCACATTTTCGCGCAAGGTTCTGGACATCAGGTCCCGGACATCCGGCCAAACCCCCGGATGTCCGCCCGCTGTCATTTCAGTTTTTCCCATTTCACCGTTTTGACCATAACTAATTCATCTGGAGTCCGATTTTGACGTTCTTTAGCTCGTTTTGAAGCTATTGACATCCCCCATCCCACAAAAATACCACCATCACCATTTGACTCCATAAATTTTTTGAAAATTTGGCAAGTTTGCCTAGGCCTTCCACCATAACATCCGCATAACCACCATAGCCTTCCGCAACATAATCCATTTTGCTTGTCATAGCATTAGTGGTTGCTTGAGTAGTGATTTGAGTCTCCTAAGGTGTTTCGGCTACTTAGGGACGGTTGCTTCTTCATCAACCGCCACCACCACTTCCGCATAACCTTGCCCACCATACACTTCCGCCACCCAAACTTAACACAATTTTGTTTGGGCTTGTTTGAGTTGTGGCTTGTGTCTCCTAAGGTGTTTCAGCTACTTAGGGACAGCAACTTCAACTCCGACACATGTATAGCCCATCATCCCACTTTGCAAGTGCACACTACCACCGCTTTCTGCTACCACCATTTTGACATTTGACGTTTAGATTTGGGGTTTGCGGTTTTTCCGTTTCCTAGGGTGTTTCGGCTAACTAGAAACGAGTCGACGTCGACAACACCGCCTCTCATCATCGCCTCGAGGTCGTCATCGACTTTGACCACTTCACAATCATCCGTCCGTGGCGTACAAATGAGAAACCCTCGACGGTAACCTCCATATCATCTTGGTAGCATGGTACCCCTCCATTGTATATTCCCCTTGCCATTGCATTGTTAACCCCTAGCCCATTTTGTGTTACTTGCCTATCGAGACTAGCCATTTGAGTATTGTCGGCAACGTTACTTGTGCACATTAGTGATCATACTCCACATAGCATACATACCATATCATCGTGGTGCATATATTGCTATCATATCTTGTGTCACAAGTTTGTTCCCACATATATACAATTGCTATCTTGGTTTGTGCATTGTGCAAAAGTGGCCATACAAAAAAAGAAATAAAGCTTTTAAGCAAAAGAAAGAGAGCAAAGAATCTTGTAAGCAAGTGCCATAGCATCATACCACATTACACATAAGATTGTCATATCCGATCATCTTGGATCATCTTGAGAGAAACACCGGGAACCATACATACATAGCATACTCAGGATAGAAAGTATATCCATTTTGCATCTTATAGGTTGTGCACAAGTGTCGTATCCGCCTATTGAGCAATCATGCTAGCGTCTCTCTTGAGTTGTGCAACACGAGTGTTTTCCGTGGATTCCACATTTTGTGCTCATTCCTTGCTTGCACGACCCCATTTATCTATCTGTGTGTGTATGTTTCCGTGTGCCATTATTTGCTATTGGTCTACTTGTTTCGCTTGCGAATTTGTGAATCTCTTTCAACATTATTGACTCTTGCTAACATTTTGCATCAAATTTTTGTGTCACTATCCTCACCGAGCTCCACCATAAGCCTTACTTGTGTAGGTGTGAGAACCGACAAGAGTTGGTACCAATTGTGCTATTTCCTTGTTATAGATTTGAGTGATCATTGATCCATCTTCAACATCGATCAAGGTACATTTGGTCTACTTCTTCTCTTTCTCCCACTCATATTTGCTCGAGTCTTGTGATGTATAGGCAAGGAATTTCCTCTCCGGTCTACGACAACAACGACGGCGTGAACAACTCCATCACCAAAGCGTCCATCTTCGATCTACAACGACAAATGCAAGGCGCACAATCACGATTACGAGAGCGCATCAAGAACATCTTCATCGACATTCTCACTCTGAAGCAAGGAAAAGGGACTACATCGACAAGAAGCTTTCCGCACATAAAGAGGAGCAAGACGCAAGGATGGAGGAGATTCGGGCCTTGATCAAGTCTTCTTCCCCTTCGTCATCTTCAAGGCGGCAACGTTCAAGCCACAAGTCTTCGGAGCGCGAAAATGATGCAAGCGCAATTCATCCACGTCCACATCTCCATGGCGACCACCATCACATTCGTGATCAACATCGTCATGAAGGGAAAGTCACCTCCAAGCAACATGTGCACGACGACGACGAACGACATCTACTACGAGCTCAAGCACGACAACAACATCATCATCATGAAGATGCTCCACAAGCACAAATGCACAAGTCCCAACAAGCCCTACTTCACGCCAAGTCGAAGCTTCATGAGCAAAAGAGAAGACCGCGAGACGAGCACCACCAAGACGGAGCTATGGATACCACCACCACTTCGGCATCTTCGCCAAGTGCTATCAAGGCATCTTCGCTTTTGGACGTACGACATCTTTGCCTACTTCCCATGAATACGCCTAAAACGACTTCATCAAGTCCAAGGCGACAATCTAAAAATGAGGGCGACACTTCCATCTTCGGAAGCCCCTCAAGGAAGATGGCCGAGCATGGGAAACTCCCTTTGCTCATGGAGACGAGCGAGGTGCCACATCATATGGGCCTCCCACACCAAGACGGTGACAAGAATGTCGAGCAAGGGCCATCCCCTTCAACGACGGCGACGAGCGCGAACCTCTTCAACAACATGAAGACGGCGCCCATATTGGACTCATACTCGGAGTCAAGCTACGCGACCGCACATGGAGACATTTGCACCTACATCTCTCGGACACCAACATATGTCGAGATGCCCCAAGTGCCATGTGAGGAGAGCCACCACCCCATGAGTGAGATGAGTGACTCCACCATATGTGACATTGGGAGCATTTCCTATGAGAGGATGAGTGTGACCACCACTAGCCCCACACATGAGAGTATGCCACACATCCTATGTGAGGTTGAGCGCCATTTGAGTGACTCCACCAACCATATGAGTGAGTGCATATTTGAGGGAGTGAGTGAGCCACAACACTTAGAGAGAGAGGTAGTTGACACGGCATGTGAGGCCACTATGATTTCTAACGACTTAACCTCTACTCCTAGTGTGTTTTCTTCTTTGGTGCTAGGTCTCCTACATGACGACATGCCTATCCTCGACGAGTCCATCCCTACAAAGGAGATGACGATGGCCATGGTGGACGATGATGCACCCCCACATGGTTCCATCAAGATGAAGATGACAACGATTGGATCTTCAACACCTCACCTACAACACATGAGCGACGCTCCAAAGGTAACATAGGTGATGGTACTTCTCTTGTCCCACTAGTGGACTATCTTGACATCGATTGCTCCCATGATGTTGACACACCTATTGCGATGCTTCATGCTAGTGCGACTTCTTCATGTCTTGACTTACCTATTTATGATGAATATGATGATGAGCATGTTGAGTTTCCTAGTTGTGATGCTATGCTCCATAGGATATTATGTGAAAATTCTTTTGGTCACATCATGTTTGACGACCCATTGAACTTGTCATATGCTATGAGTGAGATCTCCCATATTGCATCATTACAATCTCAACATAGTAACTATGCATGCCCCATTAAAATAAATCCTATTTGTAAATATGGCATAGATGACGAGATGATGGTCATTGGCTTTTGTTTTTCATGTGATGATATTGCCATGCTTCCTTTACATGATTTGCGTAATTCTTATACTATGCCATGCCATGATCACATTGTTCCAAATATGCATTGTTTTGGATGTTGTCAATATTCTCCATGTGATGTTTCCAATAATGCTCATGAGGAGACCCCCATAGTTTCCTCATATGTATTAGGAGATCTTGATGCATTTCATACTTTGCATGATTCCCATGATAGTGTACACAATATGCATTCCATGAATAACAATGCTCTAGATATTTCTCGTGACGCATTACACAATTTGAGTCTCCATTATGCTATACATAATAACAAACCTCTCATGATGGATGACATGTTTCTATATCACACATCTCATTTATTTGAGCATTTGATATTTTGTGCTAACCGACACATGCACGTGCGCATCATGATGGATGATGTGCACATATATCACGCACACACAATTTTTCCTTTGTCTTTGTTTTGTGTAGGTACTCACGTATACTCGTCAATATCTCAATCCCAAGAGTTGACGAAACGAGCTCTTGAGAGCAACGACGGTTTGAGATCCCGTGGACTACCATTACCACCGTTCTCTCTGCGCAACGACTATGCGCATCCCTTTTACTTGTCTCTCACACGGCTATGGGCTATTTATCACTTGTCACCTTATGCCCATACTATCATATTCACTTTGCATGTTATGCCTCTTTACATGATTTTGCCATGCAATTATGGACCTTGCTTGCATCTACCCATGCTTCACCATTATGATTCTCCTATGTGTATTTGCATGCTTGGTGGAGATCCTTGTTGCTTTTGCCATGTTTATCATGTGCCCAATGCTATTGATGCTTGTGGTGTTGGGAGAGTCATGATGTCCCATTGCTATTTACATATGGCCTCTCGCCAATACATTGATGATATTTTGCTCATATCTTGCTTTCATGCTTGTGATATGTCATGTCCATTATTCATGCACACTATTTGCACACATGACATGCTTGCCATGATTCCTTCTAGTACGTTGCATCTTCGCACTACTAGCTTGCAAGACTTGATTCATATGATTACTTGCTTTGATGAATCACCCATGTTCCATTATTACTTGCTTTCTTGGGTTGATGACATATATGATCATGCCTCTCACATGATATATCTTGATCATTGTCTCTTGTGTCCATTAGTTGCCTCTTTCATATCCACTTGTATTGAGTGCAACCATACTATGCTTATTTATCTTGGAGACTTTGACACCTTACTTGTGATGCATGTTTGTTTGATTAAGCCTCTTGTATTTGGTTGTTCTCGCATCATATGCCTCCATACTATGAAATGCTCCCTTGTCCTTTCTTATGATGAGCATGATGCATACACTTGTTGGGTATCTTACCACACGAATGATAGGTTTTGCACTTCTGCTAACCTCATTTGTTTTTCTGAGTGTTTGCCATGTTCTTTCATTTTGAAGGATTCACAAGCCATTACCATCATGAGACATATTGGCTATGTGAAGGCATACACGATGTGCGACACCAACATTTTCGACATTCTCATAAAGGTGAACTCCTTCTCTTTGAGCCATCCTCAAATACGCATATTGGATGAGTCACTCTTTCATTGTTGTTTCCTTCTTGTTGTCTACATGATACATCTCGCGGACGTAGGAGCGACATTTAAAATTGGCTCTATGGACCTTCACATTGAGGAGCGCTCGCACTTATTGGATGCACCTTCGAACCTCCACTCTTGCCATGACATCGAGCATTGGTACACTGTCGTGGATTTGTCACGGTAGATGTCCTAGCGAAAGGACTTAGTCGTGGAGCCATCGCTACGGGTTTACTTGAAGGGGTTAAAGCGGACACAAAGACACGAGGGTTTATACTAGTTCGGCCCCTTCGATGAAGGTAAAGCCTACGTCTAGTTGTGATGGAATTGATGTGATCTCGATGGCTAGGGAGCAAACAAGCTTCGCCTAGGCTCGAGTTGTGGTTGTCTCCCTTGAACCGCCGCCGGGTCGTCCCCTTATATACACGGGTGACGCCCCGTCGGTCCATAGAGTCCCAACCGGTTCATACTCGTATCCCGGTTGGTATCTCTCTATTCCTAACTTACAATACAAGTTATACATCAGGCCGGTTTACGGCTACAGGTTCTAAACCGACTACAGGCCTTGGGCCTTCATCTGCTTATACCACTAATGAAGTTAACCCGGCCCAAGCAGGCCGGTTTACGCCTAGTGGTAATATCCCCAACATTAGGCCCCAGATTGATTTGAACTGGTTCATGTCAATCCTTCACAAAATCTGGTGTCTTGGACATCTTTGGGTAATTGGTAAACCGCCGTGTCATCATCATTTCTGGTTGCTGTAAACCGGCATGACGTCATCATGAAATTTTATCATATATAACGCCCTCTTTTGATAATAGCTCCTGGATCCGCGCGCTTGACCTAGCTCTGTTGCCTTATAAATAAGACCGAAGGGTCATTTCTTTTCCTTTCCCTTCGTCCCTTCTTCTTCGTCTTCCTCGCATCGCCAGCCTTGGAGCTCCGCCACCACTGTCGACCTCTGCCTCGTCTTGGGCCGCTGCATCAACCTGAACGTACCAGAGTATTGCGGCATCTTTCCGCATCTTCTCCGTTCTCGGTAAGCTTTCTCCTCTTTTTGACCTAGATCTGTTCTTAGGGTTCCATGTTCGTGCTGTGTTCGTCGCGTGCTCATACCTGTTCTCTGACCTTGAATGAATCTGTGATCCCCTGCTATGTTTAGTAGTAATCTCTAAGCATCCGCCTGTAGTTTCTCATCTAAGTCCATAGATCTCCCGCACATACCCGCTCAATGGTTCACTTCTGTTTCTGCCTTAATCTTCGGAATATTTTCTGTTTTTGTGAGCATCATCTTGAAAACGCGCAAGTTGTCAAAGGTTTCCTTCAAATCATCCACCAGCGTCTCCTTCTGCCTTGACTTTACCACAATATCATCCACATAGGCGTGCACATTGCGACCGATCTGTTTATGCAGGCAATTCTGTACACACCATTGATAGGTGGCTTGGGCACTCTTGAGCCCGAAGGGCATAGATACATAGCAGAAGGCTCCAAAGGGAGTAATAAACGTTGTTTTCTCCTGGTCCTTAACCACCATTTTGATCTGATGATATCCAGAGTATGCATCCAAAAAACTCAAATGCTCACAACCCGCCATGGCATCAATGATCTGGTCAATGCGGGGGAGGGCAAAAGGATCCGCTGGACAAGCCTTGTTAACATCCGTGTAATCCACACACATATGCCAAGTGTCGTTTTTCTTAAGAACGAGCACCGGATTAGCAAGCCACTCTGGATGGAACACTTCAATGATAAAGCCAGCTGCTAAAAGCCTGGCCACTTCCTCTCCAATGGCTTTGCGCCTTTCTTCGTTAAACCGGCGGAGGAATTGTTTCACCGGTTTATACTTAGGATCCACATTAAGAGTGTGCTCAGCGAGTTCCCTCGGTACACCTGGCATGTCGGACGGTTTCCATGCAAAGATGTCCCGGTTCTCACGGATGAACTTGATGAGCGCGCTTTCCTATTTGGGATCCAGATTGGCACTGACAGTGAACTGCTTGGACGAATCGTCGGGCACGAAGTCAACAAGCTTGGTCTCAGCTGCCGATTTGAACTTCAGATCCGAATCATGCTCTGTAGTTGGCTTCTTCAAAGGGGTCATATCCGCCGGATCAACATTGTCCTTATAGTACTTCAACTCCTCCGTGGCACAGACCGACTCTGCATAAGCCGCATCACCTTCCTCGCATTCCAAAGCGACCCTAAGGCTCCCATGAACCGTTATTGTCCCCTTGTAACCCGGCATCTTGAGCTGCAAGTAGATATAACAAGGCCGCGCCATGAACTTGGCATAAGTCGGCCGGCCAAACAAGGCGTGATACGAGCTCCGGATCTTCACCACCTCAAATGTTAGTTTTTCCGACCGGGAGTCGTGCTCGTCCCCAAAAGCCACATCCATGGCTATCTTACCAACAGGATATGCAGATTTGCCAGGCACCACACCATGGAACACCGTATTAGACAGTCTGAGATCCTTGTCTGTTAGACCCATGCGGCGGAATGTCTCATAGTATAGTATGTTAATACTGCTCCCTCCATCCATGAGTACCTTGGTGAACTTATAACCCCCCACCTGAGGGTCTACCACTAATGCCAGCTGGCCCGGATTATCCACCCGGGGCGGGTGATCCTCTCTGCTCCACACGATGGGCTGCTCTGACCAGCGTAAGTAACGTGGTAAGGCCGGTTCAACAGAATTCACCGCTCGCTTGTGGAGTTTTCGGTCGCGTTTATCCAAGCTAGTTGTGAAAACATGATATTGCCCATTGTTCAACTATTTCGGCTGGCTCTGATAACCCGACTGCTGCTGCTGGCCGTTCTGATTATTCTGGTTGTTGTGACCGCCCTGATTGAGACCTGAACCGGAAGCTCCATCGTGACCCGGCCCATGGAAACCGGATCCTGAGCCGCCACCTGACCCATGGTCATACCGGAATGCATTAGAGTTTTTAAATTCCTGCATAATATAACAATCCTTCCAAAGGTGGTTAGCCGGCGCCTCCTTCGTCCCGTGCTTTGGGCAAGGCTGATTCAACAGATAATTCAAACGGCTTGCGTTAGGATTGGGAGCCCCATTACGATTTGTCGTTTTACCTCTGCGCCGCTGCCCCCTGTCCTGGGCATTAGTATTGGCTACAAAGTCCATGCTGCCATCCGCCTTGCGCTTGCCTCCGTTTCCATGACCCGCCGGTTTGTACTGCTGCTGCTTGGAGTTGCTATTCTTATTTCCCTTCCCTGCTTCATCATCATCAGTCTCGGGATCCTTGGTACTATCTAAATCAGCATACTTCACTAAAGCGGCCATGAGAGTTCCCATGTCATTACAGAACCACTTCATGCGTCCCAGCTTCAATTTTAAAGGCTTAAACCGGCAGTTGCCTTCCAGTGTTAAGATCGCAGAGTCAGCATTGATCCTGTCAGACGAGTGCAAAACTTCTGAAACGCGGCGCACCCAATGGGTCGTCGATTCTCCTTCCTCTTGGACACAAGCCGCCAGGTCTACTATGGACTTGGGCTGTTTACATGTATCCTTGAAATTCTGGATAAACCGGGCCCGCAACTGGGCCCATGAGCTGATAGAATTGGGCGGCAGGCTCTTCAACCAAGTACGAGCCGTGCCTTCAAGCATCATGGTGAAGTATTTCGCACACGCGGTCTCATCCACATCTAGCATCTCCATGGCCATCTCATAACTCTCTACCCACGCTTCGGGAGATAAATCAGCGGTGTAATTCGGCACCTTGCGCGGACCTTGAAATCCTTGGGCAGGCGCACATTGCGTAAAGCGGGAATTAAACAAGGCACTCCCAAAGCGGATGCGACCCCTGGTCCGGCGGAGGTGGTAGGACGAACCGGTGTCAGTTGACCCGCATCATTCTGTGCTGCTAACTCGGCCACCCTTCGTGCTCGGGCCCTGTCCACCACATCCTGAGTATCGCGAACTCCACCTGCGGGGTTATTGCCACGGGCCGCTTCACGGCCTCGCGCATTGCTTGATATGGCCGGTTCATCCATGCACCTGCTATAGCTCCGGCTTGGACGGGGCGTAGAGTGAATCCGATCACGGCTGTACGAATATGCTTCCTGCTGAATCAACGCGGTCCGGAGAAGCTCCTTAACCCGGCGCGTCTCTATCACTTGCGGAGAGTCCCCTTCAACTGGGATAGCCTCTAATCGCGCGGCGGCTGCAACAAGGTTGTCCATAGGATTAGAATAATGACCCGGGGGCGTCTGGACAGGCGGAGGAACCACAATGTTCTATTGAGGAGGTTCCGTCAGGCGAGGTTGGACCGTCGCCCTGGTCCTGGTGCCTCAGTCCGGTTTGTCTCCAAGTACTGCGGCGGATTACTGGGTCCAGCTCCTGGAGTGTGAAAGAGATTTCGGGGGTCAAACCCTAACGGCAGGCGCGATCTGTGCTTCCGTTTCAAAACCTCCTGTGATGCATTCTGGTCAAGCATGAGTTTATAGGCCTGGGCATCCAAAGCGGCCCGCTCTGCAACCATCCTGTCCTTTTCTGCTGCTAGATCCGCTTTGGCTTGCACGATATGCTCTCTCACCTTTGCAATCTCTGCATCATGGGCCTCCTGATCCGCCGGATTGGCCTCTGCCATAAGCGCGGCTAGTGCATCAAACAGATCAGATAGAACTTGAACCGGCGGGCGCACAAGGCCTCCTGCCCCTGCTGCCACTGCCGCTGCTGATCCGGAGAGCATTGTTGCGGCGGTCGAAGAGTGATTCGCCGCCTGGGTGCCGGCCATGAATATTCCAACTCGGTTGACCTGGCCCGGGGGGTCCGGAATACTGTCGCCATCGGAACAGCCCCTGACCTGGTCGTCTTGCAACTGGTATAGTGATTCGGTCTCTCCGGTCGAGGACTCGTCGCCGGAATAGACGACGGTCTCACTACCGTGTTCTGACTCGTCCTCACGCTCTCCTCCGTGGATGACTCCAACGAAGGCACGCTTCACGGCCGGTTTAGCCTGGGGAGATCTCGCACGCTGAGCCGTCTCGACGAGGTCGGTGCAGATGTCCGGCTCAGGCCCAGGTTCACCGATCTTGCCGATGAAAACATGTATGTCACCAAAGGGGACCCGGTACCCGTACTTGATCGAATCGGCCTCGGGACCCCATCCTGCGTCGTCGATGTAGATCCTGCCACGACGACTCTTGGTCATCCGGCCCACAACATAGCCTTTGAGTCCCTTGAGCTTGCCCTCCAAGATCGTTAAACCATCGTGCGATAGCCCCATGGTGGGCGCCAACTGTCGTGGATTTGTCACGGCAGATGTCCTAGCGAAAGGACTTAGTCGTGGAGCCATCGCTACGGGTTTACTTGAAGGGGTTAAAGCGGACACAAAGACAGGAGGGTTTATACTAGTTCGGCCCCTTCGATGAAGGTAAAGCCTACGTCTAGTTGTGATGGAATTGATGTGATCTCGATGGCTAGGGAGCAAACAAGCTTCGCCTAGGCTCGAGTTGTGGTTGTCTCCCTTGAACCGCCGCCGGGTCGTCCCCTTATATACACGGGTGACGCCCCGTCGGTCCATAGAGTCCCAACCGGTTCATACTCGTATCCCAGTTGGTATCTCTCTATTCCTAACTTACAATACAAGTTATACATTAGGCCGGTTTACGGCTACAGGTTCTAAACCGACTACAGGCCTTGGGCCTTCATCTGCTTATACCACTAATGAAGTTAACCCGGCCCAAGCAGGCCGGTTTACGCCTAGTGGTAATATCCCCAACATACACCAACACCTCCATATTTGTTGATTGTTCTCATACATGTCATGCTCGATGGACATATCATACTCACCACAAGTTTGCCCCCTATGCATGGATTGACTCACATTATGATTGCCTTGTTGCATCTTGTATTACCATGTCATCCATGATATTTGAGCTTGTTCACTTCCTTAGCAGATTTGTTGTGATCTTTCTTGATGGCATATTCATACATCATGATCATATTGCCCACCATCAATTGCATGATACCATAAACATATTGAGCATCCATTGCCATATTCATGCTATTGATGAACCGTCTCTCTATGACATCATTTTGCACAATGGCAGAATTTGCCGCTTTGTGCACCATGCTAATTACCCCATGAATGCTTTGCATACCATTCTATATCATCTTGATAAGCTTCATGCACTTTGTCATGAACAATCTTGCCGCACGGACTCATATTTACTTCATGGACACTTTGTGTGCGCTAACCATTGTATTTCCAAGTGTACTTTGTGTTTGCTCATTTTGCATGTACCACATACCGGAGCCACCTTGGAGTACTTGGATTGCGCAATGCCTTCATCAACGTCCAACTACAAGTCCGTCCATGACAACCGTTTCCATGGTGATGAGGATCATGATCCGAGGTCGGATCTTTCCCAAGGGGGGGGGGAGATGATGTGGAGTATCCTACGATCATCCCAATGTTCACTTCGACCACTCCCCATGACCCAAGGATACATAAGATGAGACCTCGAGCTTACGCCATTGGACCTAAGGTGAACTCGCTCCTTTCTGAATCCTCCCTTTCCGCATGTAAGACATGAATGCTACCTCAAGAGCGGACCTTGTGCATACTCAGGTACACCCGAGGAGATCATGTAGAGCCCAAGGACCAAGGCCAAGTGTGCGCGCGAGCGAAGGAAGAAGAAGGAAGAAGAGTCTGCTGCTACAGCAGCCGGACATCCGGCCCAACGCCCAGAAATCCGGCTCCCTTCTATCCAGATAGCACCAGCAACGGCCAAGTCAGCCCGGACATCCGGCCAGGCCCCGGACATCCGGCCCCTCCCGCAAGCCCGGACATCCGGCGCCCCATCACAGAATGTACAGAAGCTGGATCTTGCCAACCCGGACATCCGGCCCCATCGCCCGGACATCCGGCGTCTCGGGAAAGCCCGGACATCCGGCCCGTCGCCCGGACATCCGGACCCTCCTGCCTGCGTGCAGTGTATCCGGGCCAAAAGCCCTTGTACCCCTTCGCCTCTTAGACTATATATACTCCCCTCCACCTATGTTTTCGGGTTAGCAAAGGATTAGCTCATTTGAGATAGAGCTTTGCTCATCCATACGGATCTCCTCCTCGTGAGAGACCGCGGCCTGTTCGGAGAAGATCCACCATGGATTCAAGACCCCTTTACGGGAAGATCCCTCGTGGATTCAAGACCTCCTCTCGGAGATGAACTATCGCCGCTTGTATCGTCCTTTGTTGGATTTGGACCGTGTATCTCTTTGTGTTTCTTGGATCTAGCACATGTGTGATCATATTCTCATTGGTTGAGTGTTTTCCTCTTGTGTTTCCCCGTGATTTCCCTCGTTCCCCTTCTCGCGTTCTTCGTGTTCCTCGTAGGGATCCTCTTCAAACGTGAAAGATCGGCCCCTAGGGTTCCGCCCTACATCAAAAACTCCCAAACAAACCCAAATATCACATCCACTAGAGTAGCATACATGAGATCCACAAGATTACAAGATCAATTCAAGGAAAATAGCACTAGGGTAAGGTTCTTCCCACTAGGTGAGGTCTTGCATCCAAAGAGGATCTTCTCCAAGAGGAGGGCTTGATCTCCAAGAGGAGGTCTAGATCTCCTAGAGGAGGAAGGTGAGCAAAGCCCTCTTTTGTGTTCTAAATACTTTGCTATCCCTCTAAATGAGCTAGGTGGGGGTACTTATAGTCTAGGGGCGAAATGGTGGCGATGGGTACATGGGAAAAACCCAACAAGGCACGCAGGCCCTCAGAGTGGTGCGGGCACCCGGGGGTCCTAGGCCCGGGCACCCGGGGTAGACGCAGGGACCTGGGCGGTCGAGGTCGGGCACCCGGGGCCATTTGGCCGCGCACCCGGGGCCGGCTGGAGAGGGGCCGGGTACCCGAGGGTGATGGCCCGGGCACCCGGGCAGGTGGCAGCAGCACCAGCGGGAGGGGGCCGGGCACCCGGGGCGTCAAGGCCGGGCACCCGGATGGGTGGCTGGGCGCAGGCGGCCCGGGACCCGAGGGCCAAGGCCGGGCACGCGGGGCTGGCTGGGGGCAGCGCCGGGGTGGTGCGGGCACCCGGGCCCTCCATGGCCGGGCACCCGGGGCCGGCTGGGAGTGGCGCCAGGGGAGGGGCCGGGCCTCCGGGGCTAAAGTGCCTGGGCACCCGGGGTGTCTAGGACTCCTCCTTCTTCTCTCTTGTCGCGCGTCCATCTTCCTTCTCCTCCTCCGTAGGTCTCCGGTGAACTTGGTGATCCCTTCGTGCTTTCTCGTGACGATCTTCGAAGTACCTAAGAATGCATAATGTTTCCATTTGAGGTAGAGTCCGACTCTCGAATGAATTTGAGTGGAGCTCAAAGAGGAAGGAGCTCACCTCGTTCTTGATGGCGCGTGCACGAGCTCTCGTAATAGGTGCTCTCCATGCTTGCGGTGGTGATGGAGCATCCATGGTGATTAGTGAGGGATGCTCTGCATAAAAGTGTCAACGGCCAAAAGGAATCAATTGAATAGGATATATGGTTTGCACGATATGGCCTCCATAAGGTTCAATTGTAAATTTGATCAAATTCAAATTTGAACGGTGCAAACGTGTGAAAATTTGGTCCTGTTATATTCTCCTGGTCATCAGGAGTTCATATTAAAAAGAATCACCTAATTTGACTAAACGGATCAAGAGATATGGTAAACAAAAATTGGTGAAAGTCTGTCCAAAACATGATTTTGAACTGAGGCTACTGTAGCATATGGCGACGTGTCACGCTAGGATTGGCTGCAAGGGGCTTCTTGTGCGCATTTACTCACTAGCAGGGGAAAACGGCGGCAGCTTCGGGCGTAGGCAGCGGTACTCCTCCGGCAGCTCTCCGGCGAAGATGGGGTGACGGGAGGATGCGGCTTGCAATGGCGGAGACGAAGGTGGCTTCAACGGAGATGGGAGCGTCCTCTGCTGGTGCTGCAGTGGCGTTGGGGCTCCGGCGTCGACGGTGATCTTCGAGTGGATGTGGGGCGCTCAAACCAGTAGTGTGTTGAGCATACAAGGAGGCAAAGGAGGTGCGTGAGGACTCGATGAAGCCAAGGGGACCGTTTGGGCGCTCCAGTATGCCCTGTAGCGTCGGTCATGCATGGGCGGAGTCGGGTGATGTCTACTGGAACTATGTCAGTATTTCCCAAAGAGGAAAGGATGATGCAATATAGCGATGGTAGGTATTTCCCTCAGTGATGAGACCAAGATTATCGAACCAGTAGGAGAACCTCCTCACACCACATAAACAGCACCTGCACACAAATAGCAAATACTCGCAACCCGACGTGTTAAAGGGGTTCTCAATCCCTTTCGGGTATGGCGCCTCAAGATAGGCAAAAAACGTGAGGTAAAAGTGGTAGATAGGATAAATAGATCGCGGAACAAATAAATTGTAGCAAGGTGTTTTGTATTTTTGGTTTAATAGAATGAAAATAAATGCAAAGGAAAATAAATCGCAAAAGCAAATATGATGAAAAGAGACCCGGGGGCCGTAGGTTTCACTAGTGGCTTCTCTCGAGAAAAATAGCAAACGGTGGGAAAACAATTACAGTTGGGCAATTAATAGAACTTTAAATAATCATGACGATATCCAGGCAATGATCATTATATAGGCATCACGTCCAAGATTAGTAGACCGACTCCTGCTTGCATCTACTACTATTACTCCACACATCGACCGCTATCCAGCATGCATCTAGTGTATTAAGTTCATGGAAAAACACAGTAATGCAATAAGAACGATGACATGATGTAGACAAGATTCGTTTATCTATTGCGGAGATATAGATCTCATCTTGTTATCCTTAGTAGCAACGATACATACATGTCGGTTCCCCTTCTGTCACTGGGATCAAGCACCGTAAGATCGAACCCACTACAAAGCACCTCTTCCCATTGCAAGATAAATAGATCAAGTTGGCCAAACAAAACCCAAATATCAGAGAAGAAATACGAGGCTATAAGCAATCATGCATATAAGAGATCAAACAAGACTCAAATAACTTTCATGGATAAAAATATAGATCTGATCATAAACTCAAAGTTCATCGGATCCCAACAAACACACCGCAAAAAGACTTACATCATATGGATCTCCAAGAGACCATTGTCTTGATAATCAAGAGAGAGAGAGAGAGAGAGAGAGGAAGCCATCTAGCAACTAACTACAGACCCGTAGGTCTACAAAGAACTACTCACGCATCATCGGAGAGGCACCAATGGAAGTGGTGAACCCCTCCATGATGGTGTCTAGATTGGATTAGATGGTTCTGGACTCTGCGGCAGCTGAAATTGATTTTCGTCAACTCCCCTAGGGTTTCTATAATATTGGGGTATTTATAGAGCAAAGAGGCAGTTCAGAGGGCACCCGAGGTGGGCACAACCCATGAGGGCGCGCCTGGGCCTCCTGGCATGCCCTGGTGGGTGCTGCTCCCCTTGAGCCACCCCCAGGTGCTTCCTTGGCCCACTGGATGTCTTCTGGCCCAACAAAAATCCTCTAGGAGTTTCACTGCATTTGGACTCCGTTTGATATTGATTTCCTGTGATGTAAAAAACATGCAGAAAACAACAACTAGCATTGGGCACTATGTCAATAGGTTAGTACCAAAAAATGATATAAAATGATTGTAAAACATCCAAGAATTATAATATAACAAGATGGAACAAACAAAAATTATAGATACGTTGGAGACGTATCAGCATCCCCAAGCTTAATTGTTGCTCATCCTCGAGTAGGTAAATGATAAAAACAGAATTTTTGATGTGGAATGTTGCCTAACATGTTCATCACATTTCTTCTGTTTATAGCATGGGCATATGGAAGCAATAGTCTAGTTTTGACATGAAGATTTTAATACTCAAGCAGACCAACAAGCAACCATGTCTTTCAAAATATCTATACTAAAGCAAGTTATCCCTAGCGCATCATGCTCAGTCATTAATCCATTCATGAAACACACTCGAATATTAGCTACACCCAATGATCAAATACAATCATAGTGCCCCTTAGTTGGTGTTTTATAAGAGAAGGTGGAGACTCAAATTCAAAATAAAAATTGCATAAGTAAAAGGAAGGCCCTTCGAGGAGGGAAGTAGGGATTTGTAGAGGTGCCAGAGCTGAAAGCTTAAATTGACAGATAAAAATATTTATGAGAGGCATACTTTTCACACCAACGAAAATGACTTGGAGCATCCCAACACTTTCCATGCTAGATACATCATAGGCGGTTCCCAACAGAAAATAAAGTTTATTCCTTTTTCCACCATCACTTTCACTTTCCATGGCTAACCGAATCCACGGTTGCCCTCCATACCAACACTTTCCAAGGAATTTATTATTTGGCAACATAAAGTAAATTTATTTTTTATTTCGGGACTGGGCATCCCTAATACCTTTGTCGTACTCTCGTGCAATGACAAGTAAATAAACACTCATCGTGAGAATAACACATCTAGCATGGAAAATATTGGCTGCCCTTTACCGCTTCGCGAGCGGTAGAGCACACAAAAGAGAAATTTATTTTGAAAATTAGAGATGGCACATGCAAATTTGCTTAGAACGGCATGGAAATACCGCATATAGGTAGGTATAGTGGACTCATATGGCAAAACTGGTTTAAAGGGTTTTGGATGCACAAGTAGTGATCATACTTAGTGCAAAATGAAGGCTAGCAAAAATATTGAGAAGCGACCAACCAAAAAACGAAAAATCCCGTACCCAAGCATTAAGCATAAGTAACACCGGAAAATGCACCATAAGTAGGATATAAATTTCATTACATAACTATTAACTTTCGTGCTTGCATAGGGAATCACAAACCTTAACATCAATATTCTTACTAAAGCACAATTACTCATCAACATGACTCACATATCATATCATCATATCTCAAAACCATTACTAAGAATCAAGTTTATTTTGTCCAATGATCTTCATGAAAGTTTTTATTATATCCTCCTTGGATATCTATCACTTTGGGACTAATTTCATATGTTGCTTTTGATAAGCTCAAACAAATATAACTGAAGATCCTGAGCATAATTTTTTTTCTTTCTCTCAAAATAATCTAAGTGAAGCAAGAGAGAATTTCTTAAAATTTTACTAACTCCAAAATAAATCTAAGTGAAGCATGAGAGCATTTATTCAAAAATAACAAAGCACACTGTGCTCAAAAAGATATAAGTGAAGTACTAGAGCAAATCCATGGCTCTAAAAGTTGAAGTGAAGCATAGGAGCAAGCATAGCATAATTTTCGGCTCTTTCAAAAGGGTGTGTCCAGCAAGGATTCAACACTTAAAACACAAAGCAAAACAAGCAAAGACTCATATCATACAAGACGCTCCAAGCAAAACCCATATTATGTGACAAATAAAAATATAGTTTCAAGTAAAATATCGATGGTTGTTAGAAGAAAACGGGGATGCCACTCGGGCGCATCCCCAAGCTTAGTTGCTTTCTACTTCTTTGAATATTATCTTGGGGTGCCTCAGGCATCCCCAAGCTTAGACTTTTGCTAATCCTTATTCCTTCATCCATCGTAAGATCACCCAAAACTTGAAAACTTCAATCACACAAAACTCAAACAAAACCATCGTGAGATCCGTTAGTATAAGAAACCAAACCACTACTATAAGTACTGTAGAAAACCTATTCTTATTTTTGTTTTTGCATTATGTCTACTGTATTACAACTTTTCTATGGCAAAAACTCATCAAAGAAAACCATAGATTCATCAAAACAAGCACACAACGCAAAGAAAACAGAATCTGTCAAGAACAGAACAGTCTGTAGCAATCTGAATATTTCGAATACTTGTATAACTCCAAAAATTATGAAATAAATTTGTGGACGTGGGGACTTTATCTATTAATCTTCTGCAAAAAGAATCAACTCAAAAGCGCTCTTATGTAAACAATAACAAATAATATCGTCAGCGCAAAAGTTTCTGTTTTTCAGCAAGATCAAATCAACTTTCACCCAAGTCTTCCCAAAGGCCTTGCTTGGCACAAACACTAAATCGAACACAAAAAACACAATAATGCCAGTAGCATAATTTTGCTAACACACAATAACAGAAAGCAAAAAGCAAAAATAAATTTTATTCATTGGATTGCCTCCCAACAAGCGCTATCATTTTACGCCCCTAGCTAGGCATAACATGTAGGATCTAAGTGTTGTCATATTTGGTTCTAGATCCATAAGATGCCCTCATGATTGATTCATAAGGTGGCCTAATTCTTGTTCTAGGGAAGTGTTCCATTCCCTTTCTTAGTGGAAATTAAAAATTAATATTGCCTTCTTTCATATCAGTCACGACACCAATAGTACGCAAAAACGGTCTACCAAGAATAATTGGACAAGACCAATTGCAATCAATATCAAGAACAAGAAAATCTATAGGCACATAATTCCTATTTTCAAGAATAAGAACATCATTAATTCATCCCATAGGCTTTTTAATAGTAAAATCCGCTAAATGCAAATTTAAAGAGCACTCTTCGATATTGGTGAGACCACGCACATCACATAAAGATTTCGGAATTGTAGAAACACTAGCACCCAAGTCACACAAAGCAAAACACTCATAATTTTTAATATTGACTTTCATAGTAGGTTCCCACTCATCATGCAATTTTCTAGGAATTGAAACTTCTAATTCCAACTTTTCTTCAAAAGCTTTCATCATAGCATAAACAATATGTTTAATAAAAGCTTTATTTCGTTTATAAGCATGGGGTGAATTTATCATGGATTGCAACAAATAAATACAATCAATCAGCGAGAAACTATCATAATTAAAGTCTTTGTGATCCAAAATAGTGGGCACATCACTAGTTAAAGTCTTGACCTCTTCAAACCCACTTTTATCAATTTTTCCAACAAGAATTTCACCCTCCAAATCATAGGGACGCCTTCTAAATAAAGTTGAGTCTTCTCCAGTCCCTTTTTCATCAATCTTAAATTTACTAAACAAAGAATCAATAGAAGAAACACCAATCATTTTAAGATCTTCATCACTTTTATGATAGTAATCACTAGAAAACGCTCTTTCTAAAAATTCTTTTTTAGCTGTAAGCATAGTGGTTCTTTTCTTACTTTCATCCATAGAAACATAAAGAGCTTTAATTGATTCTTCAACTTTAGGCATAAAAAATTTCATCTTTAGAGTTTCTGCATCATGAGAAATTCTATAAACACTTCTAGACAAAGCATCAATTTTATTCAACTTTTCTTCTATTGAAGTGTTGAAAGCCTTTTGTGTATTTATAAATTCTTTAATATTGCTCTCAAGGTCAGAGGTGTTTCTATTTATTATTATTATAGGAGGGGTTACTGTCGGTGTCAAAACCGGCGGATCTCGGGTAGGGGGTCCCGAACTGTGCGTCTAGGCGGATGGTAACAAGAGACGAGGGACACGATGTTTTTACCCAGGTTCGGGCCCTCTTGATGGAGGTAAAACCCTACGTCCTGCTTGATTAATATTGATGATATGGCTAGTACAAGAGTGGATCTACCACGAGATCAAGGAGGCTAAACCCTAGAAGCTAGCCTATGGTATGATTGTTGTAATGTATGTTGTCCTACGGACTAAAGCCCTCCGGTCTATATAGACACCGGAGGAAGCTAGGGTTACACAGAGTCGGTTACAATGGTAGGAGATCTACATATCCGTATTGCCAAGCTTGCCTTCCACGCCAAGGAAAGTCCCATCCGGACACGGGGCGGAGTCTTCAATCTTGTATCTTCGTAGTCTTGGAGTCCGGCGGACAATGATAGTCCGGCTGTCCGGACACCCCCTAGTCCAGGACTCCCTCAGTAGCCCCCGAACCAGGCTTCAATGACGATAAGTCCAGCGCGTTTATATTCTTCGGCGTTGCAAGGCGGGTTCTCCCTTCAAATTCCATGTACCTGCCGAACAGTGTCCGGCTTCATCATGAATACTGTGTTCCTCGGCTTCTACGCCAAATAATGGCCCTCTTCCACGCGTCGCACGAATGCGAAAAGCTAGGGTGTCTTTTACATTTCACCCCCTAATTGTGCGAGTCGTCCGCCTATAAAAGAGGCAAGAATCCAGATCCAAACCACACCGTCTTCCTCCCGCGAATACTCCATCGAAGCGCCTTTGACCTAGAAATCCATTCCATCATGGACCGTCGACGCGGCTCTTCTTCACGTGCTCCCAGCCCACCACCGGGGAATTGGAGGAGGTGCTCTGTTTTGCACAACGAGCTAGTGAAGCTCCAAACGGGGGGATTTCTCCCTCCGGCCTTCATGGTCCCAGTCCGGGCCGAACTGGTTACTTATCAAGGTGGGAGGCAGGAGGAGGACACTCCAAGCCCCAATAAGGGGGAGCGATTATGCTTTGTCCCCTATCTGATAAGGGGACTCAGATTCCCAATACATCCGTTCCTCCGCGGGCTCCTGAAGTTCTACGGACTCCAGCTCCACCACCTCACGCCCGCCTCTGTCCTGCATATCGCGGGCTACGTAGCTCTTTGCGAGCTATTCCTGGGCATCGAGCCCCGTTTTGCATTGTGGAAGAGGTTGTTTTGCCTCGTACCCCGTTCTTACGAGGGGTCTATATATCAAGTGGGCGGTGCCGAAATATGGCGCATCGCCGGAACCGGATACCTATCCGGTACTCCCAAGAGGGCGTCCGAAGACTGGCCCTCGGAGTGGTTTTATATAGGAGACGCTCCGCTGCCAGACCCAGTCCGGATCGGCCTCCCGGAGTTTAGTGCTGATCCCTTGAAGAAACGCCTCAGCTGGCGCCCGCGGAGCCCCCGGTTGGAGGAAGACAAGAGCGTCCATTACTTGATGGGCCGAATAAGATTAATGGCCCATTCCGGCTTGACCATGATCGGAGTCATGGCGACATGCATCAAGCGAGGGGTACAACCATTGCAATAAAGAGGCCACCCCATGTGGGATTTCAACGGGGAAGACGATGCCACCCGGCACGGCCGCAAAGGGCCGGATTCGACCGAGGATCTGGTGGAGATCCTGTCCAGCCTGTACAAGGGGGAGAAGGAGGATTTCCTTCGAACGAACCCTTTGAATGGGTTTTCCATGATCAACCCTAGAGGATGGGTAAGTGAACACCTTGAAGGGCTCAACCCATGCTTTCGAAGTTTAAGCTTCTTACATTATGTCTTCGGCGCAGGATCTACGCCGGACTGTGGAGGACATGGTGAGTCCTGATCCGCAACCCGAGGATCCAAAAGGATCCCTGGATCCGGCCTCCGAAGAGGACCCGGACATCAAGGTGGAGCTGATCGACGGGGTGTTTCACCAGCTCAGTATAGACAATGCTTTGGTCGCCATTATGGCGGACTACCCCGGACTAAGTCCGGCTTCCCAGGTGACCGCGACCGAAGTTCGGACACCATTATCTCTTCCCTGCCCATTTCTAACCTTCGCGAACGATGGTATTTTGCAGGAAGTGCCTTTACGGCAGGAAGCCGAGCCCGCGGCGGCTGGCCAACAGAGGCCAGTCCGGACCAGCAGGCGGAAAAGGAGCGCGGTGCGGGCGGAAATGTCGCCGCAAAGGTATAGCTCATATTTGAATTTTCAGAGCAACGTTCCGAGGAAACGCCTGAGTGCTCATGATATTTGTAGGAGAAAAAGCGCTCGCCGGACTGCGAGCGCAGGAATTGCCGATCCGACCTACACCGGCCAGGCTCCAGCGCCCGGCCTGGGGGGGGGGAGGCAAGCGCAAGACGCGGGCCGGATCCTTCTCCAACGGAGGACACCGACAGACTGTCCGCCACCAAGTCTGAGGTGGAGAGCGCCATGAACCATAGGCGCCACCGGACAGTGCTTCGTGAAGCGTGCTTTTCCCCTGAGGCATTGGATGCCTTTAACGCAGGGGGCGCGCATCTCCGTGCCGCTCAAGATGGTTTTACCAGAGCCACGGAGCAGTATGTGAAAGACACACGGGTAAGGGAATTTGAATGGTTGTATATACCAGTAGCCCCCGAGACATAAAGTAGTTATGCTAACTGATTTAAGGATCATTTGAAAATGCAGGCACTTACCGAGAAGAACGCCCAGCTGTCTCGGGAGCTGCAAGATTGCAAGGCCCAACTTGAGGCCGCACTTGCTGCCACAGGAGGAGACGCAAAGACCCCTCCTGGTAACACATTTTTATTAATAAATATAAGCGCTGTGCGGCGTGCGCGCGAGTCTAATAATGACATTGCAGGTACCGCCGGACAAGATCCGGACAGGCAAGCATTACTGCGCCAGCTAAAGGCCGGCGAGAGTGTGCTGAATAGGGTTCAGCAGGAAAGGAACAAACTCCAGGATGCCAACGCCAAGCTCGGAGAAGAGCTGAAAGGCGCTCGGGCCGAGCTGTCCGGCTCCGTTAAGTAGAACCAGCGGCTTCGTCGCGGCATTTATAGTAAGTGCTTGAGCGAACTCTTTTGAAAAAAAGAGTTCGGCGAGGAAGTATTTTGACATGATATGTCTTGTAGGTATACTCACGGGTCGTCTTGCAGAGGAGATGCCCATATCAACAGGTGATCAACTTCCCGAACTGTTGCAGCTACTCGAACGAGTTCGGCAGGCAATGAGCGGCGTCGTTCAGGCTTTATGGCCACCCCTCACCCTACCCGAGGGCCTCGGGGAGCTTGCGGAGAAGCTGCAGGGAGTGCGGCAGCGCTTCCGTTTGTGGAAGATTTCGGCTTGCCGTCAAGGTGCCAGGGAGGCTTGGGCCATGGTGAAGACGCGGTACAAGAAGGCGGATCCCAACCACATGGCCGAAGTTGGACCAGTGGGGCCCGACGGGAAGGAGATCCCTGTGAGTTTAGTATACAGCCAAGTAGAGTTGGCTGCCAAATTTTCCCAACGGGACTGTAAACTAGACAGCCTGTTAGACGGGATTGAGGAGGAATACAATCAGTAAATTTGACAATGTATGTTATCCTTTAAAGTGACATGTGAAATGCCTTCTAGCCGGATTGTAGATCGTTTGTCTTTGCCGACCTTTTCGCTTCAACCTCGGGACCCTAGAGTCCGGAGTGTATCCGAATACCTCTTTGGTTAAGAAACAAGCGTGGTATGCATGGAGACCAGGCGTAGGGGTCATTAGTGCTTTATCAGACAAGTGCCCAACTAGTTATGTTATATTACATGGTTAGTAAGAAACATCTTCCAGGGAGAATAGTTCCGTTAAGGGTTCCTTTCCCTGGGAGGCATGCCCTAAAGTGCATGTCCGGACTGCAAAGAAAGCAGTAAAACATCTGGGGGCAAATAGATAAATAGGTAAAAAAATCATCTTTTAAGTCACCGACCGAATATTCCCTTAAGAACGCTAGCTTTCGGCTTCACCCAGTCTGAGGTACACATCCGGCTGACCCGGCAGTAACAATCGCAGAGGTGCTCCCTTTACCTCCTAGCCGAACAATCGGGAACGTAGGGGTAAGCACAGGAGCCAGGCAACCCAGCTTGGCCAAAACTTAAGTCATATCGATGCATATAATGGTGAGTAAAAGGTACATGTGGAAGCTTGACACATGTGCTGGGTATGAAACCCGTGTAATTGAGCTTCTGTAAAAGAAGCCCCCAGGAATAATGAGTGTGGATTACACATCATGCATATGTGAAAAATGCGAAAACAGGCCCGTAAGGGCTTTTAGATAAAAAGGCATAAAAAGAGAAACGAAAGACAGCCGAAGTGTAAAAGTTTGGACTGGGGAAGGGGACGAACTCTTAGTCCGGCGCTAGGCATAGAATCGTCGGAGGCGGGCTGCGTTCCATGGGTTCGGCTCGAGTCGGTTGTCTGACGCATTTCGTAGATGATATGCCCCGCCGGTCAGGACTTGATCGATAATGAAGGGGCCCTCCCATTTGGGCTTGAGCTTGTCCTTTTTCTTGTCCGGCAGGCGTAGAACTAGTTTGCCAATGTTGTAAGTCTTGGTCCGTACTTCTCTGCTTTGATATCTTCGAGCCTGCAGCTGATAAAATGTGGAACGAGCCTTCGCGACGTCATGTTCTTCCTCCAATGTGTCCAAGCTGTCCTGCAGATCAAGCTCGGCCTCTCTTTCCTCATACATGCGCACTCGAGGTGAGTCATGAATAATGTCATAGGGCAAGACTGCCTCTGTGCCGTATACCATAAAAAATGGTGTGAATCCGGTAGTACGGTTAGGCGTTGTCCGCAGACCCCAGAGTACGGAGTCGAGCTCCTCGACCCATTGTGTGTCGGATTTAGTAAGTGACCTCACTAATCTGGGTTTAATGCCGCTCATTATTAGACCATTTGCTCTTTCCACTTGACCGTTGGTTTGAGGGTGATAAACTGAAGCGTAGTCGAGCTTGATGCCCAAATTTTTGCACCATGACTTGACCTCGTCGGCTGTGAAGTTCGTGCCGTTGTCGGTGATGATGCTGTGGGGGACTCCATAACGGTGTACCACCCCTGATATAAAGTCTATCACTGGTCCGGACTCTGCCGTTTTGACCGGTTTGGCCTCTATCCATTTGGTGAATTTATCCACCATGACCAATAAGTACCTTTGCTTGTGGGTTCCCCCTTTAAGGGGCCCAACCATGTCAAGCCCCCAGACCGCGAACGGCCAGGTAATGGGTATGGTTTTGAGGGCGGTGGGTGGCATATGGCTCTGATTAGCAAAGAGCTGACAACCAACGCATCGCTGGACCAAGTCCTGCGCGTCTGCCCGGGCCGTCGGCCAATAAAATCCTGTACGGAATGCCTTTCCTACAAGGGCCCGGGCTGCTGCGTGGTGTCCGCCTAGTCCGGCATGAATTTCAGCCAGGAGGTTTCGCCCTTCTTCTTCGGAGATACACCTCTGAAGGACTCCGGTTGTACTTTTTTTATAAAGTTCTTCCTCATGGACCTTGTAGGCCTTCGATCGCTGGACTATGCAGCGGGCCTCGTTTTGGTCTTTGGGAAGTTCCTGCCTAGGTAAGTAGGCTAGGAAAGGTTCTGTCCACGCAGCGATTACTGCCATTATGACGTGGGCTGAGGGTGTTATGTCATCTGCCGAATCACCGGTTGGTGCGGTTTTCTCCGGTTTGTCACTACCGGGCTCCTCTTCCCATAGTACGGATGGCTTGAAGAGCCGTTCCAGGAAGATATTAGGAGGGACAGCATCACGTTTCGCACCGATGCGTGCCAGTACGTCGGCCGCTTGGTTATTATCTCGAGCTATGTGATGGAATTCCAGTCCTTCAAACCGAGCTGACATTTTTAGGACAGCGTTGCGATATGCTGCCATTTTTGGATCCTTGGCGTCAAAGTCTCCGTTTATTTGGGATATTGCAAGGTTCGAATCCCCGCGCACCTCCATGCGTTGAATGCCCATGGAGACTGCCATCCGGAGACCATGTAACAGGGCCTCGTATTCGGCTGCGTTGTTGGAGTCCGTGTACATTATTTGGAGTACATACTAGACTGTATCTCCGGTTGGGGACGTCAGTACGACGCCAGCCCCCAGTCCGGCCAACATTTTGGAGCCGTCGAAATGCATAGTCCAGTTGGAGTATGCGCCGTACTCTTTAGGGAGTTCGGCTTCAGTCCATTCGGCGACGAAGTCAGCCAAAACTTGTGACTTTATGGCTCGCCGAGGTTTGTAAGTGATGTCGAATGGTAAGAGCTCAATGGCCCATTTTGCAATCCTTCCCGTTGCGTTGCGGTTATTTATAATGTCATTGAGTGGTACTTCAGAGGCCACTGTTATCGAACACTCTTGAAAGTAGTGCCGGAGCTTTCGGGACGCCATGAACACCGCATATGCTATCTTCTGATAGTGCGGGTAACGGGATTTGCAGGGGGTTAACACAGTGGACACATAATACACTGGTTTTTGAAGGGGGGATTTATGCCCTTCTGTCGCTCGTTCGACGACGAGGACCGCGCTTACAACTTGATGCGTTGCTGCGATGTATAACAACATTGGTTCGCCCAGAGTGGGCGCAGCCAAGACCGGATTTGTTGCCAATATGGCCTTTATTTCTTCGAGTCCGGCAGTGGCAGCATCCGTCCACTCAAAGTGTTCGGTGCGCCTGAGGAGGCGATAGAGGGGCAACGCCTTTTTCCTAGACGGGAGATAAAGCGGCTTAAGGCTGCCACGCATCCTGTTAATTTTTGTATTTGTTTGAGGTCTTTTGGAATATCCAACTGTGACAGAGCTCAGATTTTAGCCGGATTTGCTTCAATTCCTCTACCGGATACAATGAAGCCCAGCAGGTTTCCGGCTGGTACGCCGAAAACGCATTTTTCCGGATTCAGCTTGATGTCATATGCTTTGAGGCTGTCGAATGTGAGCCTCAAATCGTCTACTAGAGTTTCGACGTGTTTTGTTTTGACGACTACGTCGTCTACGTATGCCTCGACTGTTTTGCCGATCTGGGTGGCCAGACATGTTTGAATCATGCGCTGATATGTTGCGCCGGCATTTTTAAGTCCGAAGGGCATCGTGTTGGAGCAGAATGGTCCATATGGAGTGATGAATGCCGTTGCGGCTTGGTCTGCTTCCGCCATCTTGATTTGATGATAGCCAGAGTATGCGTCCAGGAAGCACAACGAATCGTGCCCTGCTGTAGCATCGATAATTTGATCGATGCGGGGGAGAGGGAAGGGATCCTTTGGGAAAGCTTTATTGAGGTCTTTAAAATCGACACAGAGGCGCCAGGATTTATCCTTCTTTGGTACCATCACCAGATTTGCTAGCCAGTCCGGATGTTTGATATCTCTAATGAATCCGGCTTCCAATAGTTTGGCTAGCTCTTCTCCCATTGCCTGTCTTTTGGGTTCGGAAAATCGTCGAAGAGCCTGTTTGACTGGCTTAAATCCTTTGAGGATGTTTAGGCTGTGTTCTGCCAACCTGCGTGGGATTCCGGGCATGTCCGAAGGATGCCAGGCGAAGATATCCCAATTTTCCCGAAGGAATTCGCGCAGTGCAGCGTCTACTTTGGGGTTCAATTGTGCCACAATGGAGGCCGTCTTTGTTGGGTCCGTTGGATGGACCTGGAATTTTATTATCTCATCTGCTGGTTTGAAGGAGGTGGACTTGGATCTTTTATCGAGTATCACATTGTCCCTGTTCACCGTAGAGCGCAGCGCGGTGAGTTCTTCTGCCGCTAAGGCTTCGGATAGTGCCTCGAGGGCTAGTGCGGCTGTCTTGTTTTCGGCACGGAGTGCTATGTCCGGATCACTAGCGAGAGTGACTATTCCGCTGGGCCCAGGCATTTTGAGCTTCATGTACCCGTAATGAGGTACTGCTTGAAAAATTGTGAATGCCTCTCGTCCTAATATGGCGTGATACCCGCTGCTGAACGGGGCCACCTGGAACGTGACTTCTTCGGATCTGTAATTGTCCGGAGAGCCGAACACCACATCGAGTGTGATTTTTCAGGTGCAGCGCGCTTCCCGGCTAGGGATTATTCCTCCAAAGGTTGTGCTGCTTCGCTCAATACGGCTCCAATCGGTTTCCATTTTTCGCAGAGTTTCCTCGTAAATGAGGTTTAGTCCACTGCCGCCATCCATGAGGACTTTTGTCAGTCGAAAGCCGTCCACTATGGGACTAAGTACCAGTGCGGCTGGAGCTCTGGTTGTTCGGAATTTAGGCTCGTCGCTGGCGTTGAAGGTAATAGTTGTGTCGCTCCATGGATTTGCTGTTGCTACTTGGTAGACTTCGGCGAGTTCGCGGATTGTTCGCTTTCGCATATTGTTTGATGCGAAGGTCTCGAAGACTGTTGATACCGTGCTGGTATTGTTGGAGTGGTTTCCCGGAGCTAGAAGCTCTTCGCCACTTTTGGCCACCTGCCGTAATATCCAACATGCTCGAAGGCTATGTGTTGGGACGGCTCCCTCTGTACTATGAAGCTTACAGGGTCCACTGAGCCATCCCTCCAGTACGGTTCCGTTTCCCTTATTGGGTTTTTGTTTTTTCATCTTTGCATCTGGGGCCTGAGTGTAAGGCGCCCTTTTGCTGCGGACTGGGTTTGAGGCTGGATTATCCCAAAATTGATTTTCGGTTTTCCGGAAGCTCTCCATCGCACAGTACTTTCGTACTATGGATGCCAGATCGGTGAAGCGCGTAATTTTTCGGCGATCAATGGCGTTGAGTATTCCCTTATCCGTGCAGTTATTGCAGAAGATTGATATTGCGTTTTCCTCTCAGCAGTCCTTTATCCTGTCCATAACCAGGAGGAATCTGGCCCAGTAGTGATGTACTGTTTCAGCGGGCTCTTGCCGTATTAGAGATAGATCGCATATGTCTGGGCGGGTGGGTGGACTAAAATCCGGATCCCTGCCCATCTTGGGGCTCAAAGGCCGAGGGGTTTCCGAATTCGGAAGTTTGGCTTGCTGGACACAATCCAGCGAGTCCGGGGCGATGCATGATTTTAAGTTCAATGCTCGATCGAAGTCCGTCCCTCCGCGGGAATCCGGCATGGAGGGTTCGGGAATCCGGACATGAATTGTTTTTAACACGGGCAAAGAGTTGCCGTATTGCTCCTCTACCACTGCGATGTGGTGCGTGGCCTCGGGGGAGTTAATCTCTCTCAGATCGGTTTTAAGCCCAATCTGGTTGTAGTCCGTAGCGACTCCCAGGGCAGCGATGCGATCCAAGAGCTCATTAACAGACGAGAGCTCTATTGGGTCCAACTGTTCGGCAGCTTTAGGGCTGACGCGAAGATTGCTTCTAACGACTTGCGAAGTCATTGTCGAAGCGGCGGCCGGACAGGCGGTCATAAGGAAACCACCAAGCCGGATAGTTTGGCCGGCGGCTAAGGCCCCTTCGGCGAAAACACCGTCTTTGAAGACGGGTGGAGGCATCCGCTCTATCGGTGACGACACAGAGGAACTCTCAATGAAAGCACCAATGTCGGTGTCAAAACTGGCGGGTCTCAGGTAGGGGGTCCCGAACTGTGCGTCTAGGCGGATGGTAACAAGAGACGAGGGACACGATGTTTTTACCCAGGTTCGGGCCCTCTTGATGGAGGTAAAACCCTACGTCCTGCTTGATTAATATTGATGATATGGGTAGTATAAGAGTCGATCTACCACGAGATCAAGGAGGCTAAACCCTAGAAGCTAGCCTATGGTATGATTGTTGTAATGTATGTTGTCCTACGGACTAAAGCCCTCCGGTTTATATAGACACCGGAGGAGGCTAGGGTTACACAGAGTCGGTTACAATGGTAGGAGATCTACATATCCGTATTGCCAAGCTTGCCTTCCACGCCAAGGAAAGTCCCATCCGGACATGGGGCGGAGTCTTCAATCTTGTATCTTCGTAGTCTTGGAGTCTGGCGGACGATGATAGTCCGGCTGTCCGGACACCCCCTAGTCCAGGACTCCCTCAGTTACCATAGGAATTACCATAATTATTAGAGGAATTACTAGGAAAAGACCTAGGATTAAAACTACCTCTATAAGCATTGTTATTGAAATTGTTTCGCGAGACAAAATTCACATCTATGGCATCACTATTTTGATCAATCAAAGTAGACAAAGGCACATCATTAAAATCAATAGGAGCACTTTTATTAGCAACCAACTTCATAAGGGTATCAACTTTTTCACTCAAAGAATTTATTTCTTCTACCGAATTGACTTTTTTACTAGTAGGAGCTCTTTCCCCATTGCGAGTAATTTGCCATAATATTGTCTAGCAATTTAGTAGCTTCACCCAAAGTAATTTTCATAAAAGTACCCCCCCCCCCCCCCCCGCGGCGGATTCTAAAAGATTACGAGAAACAAAATTCAATCTCGCATAAAAATTTTGTATGATCATCCAAAGATTAAACCCATGAGTTGGGCAATTCCTTAGCATCAATTTCATCCTTTCCCAAGATTGTGCAACATGCTCATGTTCAATTGCTTGAAATTCATGATTTGGGTTTTAAGGGAAATAATTTTTGCGGGCAGAAAATACTTAGTGATAAAAGCATCTTTGCACTTGTTCCAAGAATCGATACTATATCGAGGCAAAGAAGAAAACCAAAATTTTTCACGATCTCGCAAAGAAAATGGAAATAATTTCAACTTCACAACATCATTGTCCACATCTTTTTTTTCTTTTGCATATCGCATAGTTCCACAAATGTGTTAAGATGGGATGCGGCATCCTCATTAGGAGTACCGGCAAATTGATCTTTCATGACAAGATTCAGCAAAGCAGTATTAATATCATAAGACTCCTCACTAATGGTGGGAGGAGCAATCATAGTGCTAATAAATCATTGTTGTTGGTATTTGAGAAATCACACAACTTGGTGTTCCCTTGAGTCATGATGACTTCGCAACAAGATTGCACTCAAAACAGATCTGACGAGAAAACGGCAAACGAAAAAGAGGGCGAATAAAACGACAAATTTTTGTGAAGTGGGGGAGAGGAAAACAAGAGGCAAATGTCAAATAATGTAAATTGCAAGGAGATGAGATTTTTGATTAGGAACCTGGTTGATGTTGAAGATCCTCCCGACAACGGCGCCAGAAATTCCTTTTGATGTCTGCTAGAACTACGTTGGTATTTCCCCAAAGAGGAAGGGATGATGCAGTATAGCGACGGTAGGTATTTCCCTTAGTGATGAGATCAAGGTTATCGAACTAGTAGGAGAACCTCCTCACACCACGTAAACAGCACCTGCACACAAATAACAAATACTCGCAACCCGACGTGTTAAAGGGGTTGTCAATCCCTTTCGGGTACGGTGCCTCAAGATAGGAAAATAACGTGAGGTAAAAAGTGGTAGATAGGATAAATAGATCGCGGAACAAATAAATTGCAGCAAGGTATTTTTTGTATTTTTGGTTTAATAGATCTGAAAATAAATGCAAAGGAAAATAGATCGCAAAGGCAAATATGATGAAAAGAGACCTGGGGGTCGTAGGTTTCACTAGTGGCTTCTCTCGAGAAAAATAGCAAACGGTGGGAAAACAATTACTGTTGAGCAATTGATAGAACTTCAAGTAATCATGATGATATCCAGGCAATGATCATTATATAGGCATCACGTCCAAGATTAGTAGACCGAATCCTGCCTGCATCTACTACTATTACTCCAAACATCGACCGCTATCCAGCATGCATCTAGTGTATTAAGTTCGTGGTAAAACGGAGTAATGCAATAAGAACAATGACATGATGTAGACAAGATCCGTTTATCTATTGTGGAGATATAGATCTCATCTTGTTAGTAGCAAAGATACATACGTGTCGGTTCCCCTTTTGTCACTGGGATCAAGCACTGTAAGATCGAACCCACTACAAAACACATCTTCCCATTGCAAGATAAATAGATCAAGCTGGCCAAACAAAACCCAAACATCGGAGAATAAATACGAGGCTATAAGTAATCATGCATATAATAGATCAAAAAAGACTCAAATAACTTTCGTGGATAAAAATATAGATCTGATCATAAACTCAAAGTTCATCGGATCCCAACAAACACACCGCAAAAAGACTTACATCATATGGATCTCCAAGAGACCATTGTATTGATAATCAAGAGAAAGAGAGAGGAAGTCATCTAGCTACTAACTACGGACCCATAGGTCTACAAAGAACTACTCACGCATCATCGGAGAGGCACCAATGGAAACGGTGAACCCCTCCATGATGGTGTCTAGATTGCATCTGGTGGTTCTGGACTCTGCGGCGGCTGGAATTGATTTTCGTTGACTCCCCTAGGGTTTCTAAAATATTGGGATATTTATAGAGCAAAGAGGCGGTTCAGGAGGCACCCGAGGTGGGCACGGCCCACGAGGCCATGCCAGGAGGTGGGTGCTGCTCCCCTCACGCCACCCCCCAGGTGCTTCATTGGCCCACTGGATGTCTTCTGGCCCAAAAAATCCTCCAGAAGTTTTGCTGCGTTTGGACTCTGTTTGATATTGATTTCCTTCGATGTAAAAAACATGCAAAAAACAGCAACTGGCACTGGGCACTATGTCAATAGGTTAGTACCCAAAAATATGACTATAAAATGATTGTAAAACATCCAAGAATGATACTATAACAACATGGAACAATCAAAAATTATAGATACGTTGGAGACGTATAATCAGGCAACGCTCCCGTGAGATCGGTTTTGCTGCGGAGCTCGAATCCAAGCGTGTGTGATGATGGAAGATGGTCAGGGAGAGGAAGCGCATCAAGAAGATTCCTCTAATGAACAGAGGGGGCATGGGGTGGCTTACTATCGCCAGCTTTGGCCATGGAAGGAATCTCGGGCGGTGGAACTTGGGGAGGTCCATGTGCTTGATTTCGAGCTCGGTTCCATAGGGCAAGGCAGGGAGTTGGTAGAGGAGATCAACGGGATTCGATCTGTTTCTACAGATCAATCGAGGGTTTGGGATCGCGGGAACCACGAGTGGTCTGGTTCGGCTATGGTCATGCCGTCGTGTGTGAACAGGAGTCTGAACAGAGGTCGGAGATAAGTAGTGGGGTTCATGTGTCAATCAAACAGGGGAAGGAGAGACAGGCCGACAGGTGGGGCCGTGAGGATGACGGCAACAATGACGCCTGCGTGCGTGTGCCGCGGCTGGGCTGCGCTGGCTTCGGCTTGTTGGGCCTACTGCTGCGGCTGCTGCACTACGCATGAGCGGGATTTAGCTTTTGGTCCATTTCTTGTTTAACAGAGATGATTTTGGCTCCAAAAATGATCCAAAACATTTTCGACAAAAGTACCAGAATACCAGAACATTTTCAAATATACGTATACTAATATAGGGAATAGTGAACATTTTCCAGTCCAAAAATACTTATATAAAATACATATAATATTTTCGTAAACTTTACTTTAACACTTGTAAAATGTTCCACGAAAAAAAATCAACTCCAGAGAAAGATTCAAATAACGTTTAAACCATTTGCAACTCTTTTAATATTGAAGGAGTCATATTTCCTTCTCTCACAATATTTAATTTTTGAGTTAGAATTGTTCTAAATATTCAAAAATCCAAATGGGAGAATATTCAATTATTCACCAATAGCATTCTTTGAGGAAGTCATGTCATCCTCTCTCATATTTAAATTGCAAATAGTTTGAATCTTCTCAAACCCAAAATCTACTACCCCTATAAAAGCACAAGAGGACGGAGAACCAAATCATCCTATCCATCGAAACCTGAAATCCGATGGTCTACATCCCTCCAGCCTACTAAACGTGTTTTATGCTCTAATTACCCACCATGACATTGGGTTAATCCCCAACACACGGTTCGTAAGTCTTCCCTCCCACGCCTGCCGCGATCGATCCCAAAAAATTGCTCGCTCACCTACGCACGTCCCTAGTCAACCAACCCCCGCACGCACGCTCCTCCACTCCCCCGCCGATCCAATCACCCACCACCGCCAGCTTCCGCTTGGCCTCCGTCGCTGCCGCCGCACAACTCGGCCTTCATCGCCGCTGATCCGTCGCCCGCTGCTCCACTCTGCCGCCGTCCGCCGATGGCCTCCTCCCAAAGGCACAGACGGTCAAGGACTCTTCGGGAGGGGCGGCGGAAGGCAACTGGCAGGGGACGCGGAACGACCCGGAAGACATTCGCCCTCACGCGCTCATCGTCTCGCTAGCCTACCCGATGGTTGCCGGTGAGCGTCTTCGCGACGGCCGCGGCGAGAGCTGCATCGACATGACGATCCCTCTGCCCCGTTCGCCTCCTCGCTGCCCCGCCACTCGCCATCACTGGGTCTCCCCCTCATGCTTCGCCCTCAACTCTCCCAATATGGAGGTAAATACGATTCCTGAGTTCCTTTTTTGTTTATTCAATTGTTTAATATGGCTCCTAATTGGATACAAAGTTGACTAAACGATTGGTGTTGCTGTAGTTCATCTACATTGATTTTTGGTTCATGATTTACCCTTCTTATTACCATTTGCTAACTTAACCACCTCTCTTTCTCTCTCATGTTGTTTCTGAAGATCTTTTATGTGTCATGTTGACAAGGGTGTTTGATATGAAATCCAAGCAGGTTGCAGGTGAGGTGAATCAAGGTGATCTATATGATGTAGTGAAGGATAAACTCCTCTCCCTCATGTTATTTCTGGATATGTTATTTCTCAGTGAATTGCTACTGAAGCATTGATTTAACACTATTCTTGGTCATGTAAGAAAGCTGAGATTTATTGTGGCCACGTGATTTTTGTAAACATATCATGTGAATATTTTCATAGAAAGTTTCCCTCATATCAAATTGTTCTATTTCTTCTACACAGGAAGTAGGTACAATATGCAGGCTTCATAGCAGATGTTTGTGAATTTTATGCCAGGTGAGCCACTTTCATTTGAATGCTTATGTTCTAATATTTCATATCTCTGAGCTTTTGAGTGCTAGCATTGTTCTATTTTCTGAGCTCTTGAACACTTGCCTGCACAAAATAATCTATAATACTTGCCTTCTCAGTCAAGTGGTAGTTGTATACATCATTTATTCAATCCTAAATTTTTGAATGGGCAACGTAGATTAGATGCGAAAACGGCTAATTCACATGTTTGTCGTCTCCATGTTAAACACTGAAGAAATGTGGGTTCTATGTTTTCAGATCAGCAAGGCGAGAAGAGCTATATTGCTTCTCTGTTCTTTCTTTTTTTTCTCACGCAACAAAAAAACTGAATGTATTTCTTTTGTACTTTATGTTTCTTAATCACCTAGCTTACCTGGATTCAAGAGTATGACTGTTGGTTGTTGTACACTGAAGGTTGAAACAATTTACTGTTTGCCACCAAGGAAGCTGCAGGTCTGATGTAAGCAAGCAAGTTTGTTCTTATCTGTTCCTAAAAAATAATGTGACGTGACAGAATAAGTACAGTCAATGCACTGTACTCATATGTACAACTGTATAAATTATTCTACTTTTACATGATGAGCCATACTTCTGAGAAACTACTCCTATAAGCATATGTCTTTGTACAGTTTTAGTCTGGTGTTGACAACAAGCCAGGTAACGGGAACATGTAGCACATGGATTTTGTCTGGTGTTGACAACAAGCCAGGTAATTTTAGTACCATTTCTGTAGGACTGAAAAGACAGCCATTTCTATTTTTCTGTTTTTACAGCACATAATATTACATTCATGGATGAACCAATCTAGGGAAATCCGATTGCCTCTTTGGTTCCTTTATACTTTTGCTTAGATTTTTAGTAGTTCAGAAAGCAAGTAGTATGATGGTCAACACTGCCTCTTCGACAGAATGTCAGCATGTAGTGCTTTATACCGGTTTGTTCCTAAATTATAGCATTAGGTGTCATCCCTTATAGGTCTTCACAAACTCTCTCAGAAAGGCAAGGTATAACTTCAATTTTCTTTGGTGTTTGCCAGTGCGGTCATAGCGCAACACAAATCCAACATGGAGAAGTATGTTTTTCTTCACATACCTTGTGGGGTAAAAATGGGTTGTCTTCCTATCAAATGTTGGTTCTTGCCGTCCTTGGGGTTCTGATTTCAAATATTTCCCCCCTTCCATTCCAGCTATTCAAGTGACATATATCATGCTCGTGCGAGGCTACATGGTCACATGATGGAAGCAATTTATAGCCAGTAAAATTTGCTCTTGTTATTTCAAAATTACATTTATTCATACTAAATATAGAGTGTTGTGATTGTGGTAAGAAGTACTCCCTCCGTCCCAAAATAAGTGTCTTAAGCTTAGTACAACTTTGTACTGAGGTTAGTACAAAGTTGAGACACTTATTTTGAGATGGGGGGAGTATGATTCTGCTAACTCATGTATTGGTAGGTGTATGTTAGTGAAGGTGGTGTTGAATTTGCAAAGGTGCAAAAACAAGAACAAGGAGGCCTATGGCTAATGCTCGCACTCACATTTTTCTCACTGGTTTTCACTCCATACTTGGGTATGTTCTGCTTATGGATAGTGGATCGATCCAAAGACTTGATGATAAATTCTACCATTGTTTGCTTGATTAGTATTTTCTTAGTACAAAGCAAAAGAATGTTGTTTTTTGGTCACCTACAATAAAATTTCTTCTTTTAACCTACATATCATTTATTATTATTCTCTCTGAAACACGAAAAATGCAAAGATAGAAGATAAACACATGATATACCCTACTAATTATCCTTTATCAATCAACAGGCTGGTACAAAATGTTAAAATGGGTTTCTATTTGTCTATCATTATTTTTCTGTTTCAAAAGTGTTGATTTCATCGATTTCTTGCTTATATGTATACTGATCGCAGATTTGCTGAAATTTCAGCTTTGCAAAACCCATGATCCAATCTACTACTGCCCTTGTCCTTCCAAATAGATAAATACAAGTGATTCAGATGGCTGTTGCATATGCTTCTTGTCAACATTAGATGATGATTTGGTAAGCGACTATTTTGAAAAATATTTTCTCGGTGTAACATGTATACTTTTGAACTGGCTCAGGGGTGTATTTCATATGTGTGCTGGCCGCATGAAGTTGCAAGTTTTTTTATCTGAGTTGCAAGTTTCTTCTTCTTACAAAGGGAAATATTAAGCATTCTTACCAAAGCCTTTGCAAAATAGTCTTGTATGGGACTAAACAAAGATTCATGGTACACCAGTTATTGTGTTCTTTTAGTTGGGTTCATATATCTTTAAAAAATAATTTATTTAAATATGTCACACATTTTTTCACTGATTATGGATTTTCTGAATAAGTCTCCCAAGAAAAAGAAGTGTAGGTATATGATTGGTAATTATAAATGTTCCCCTCTACTTGAATCGGGTAGCTATGTTGTTCCATGAACAATTTGAATTTTAAAGTTTTCACAGTGTTCGAGTAAGTACATATATTAATCGGGACGTGCATTGCACGTGCAAAAGCTTACTAGTAAGATGCAAATGAATAATTGGGAAAGTCATTTCATTCCTTCTCTTTTGAATATTCATTATAACAGCAAAAGATTCAAATCCTAGTCAAAATTAACTAATAACAAGCAACACAAACAAGTTTTCATTCCCATTTGGGACAATCACTACGTGGACAAGATACCTCATGCGGTTGACGCAGTTGGATCGTTCTGGTGGAAGGACATCTTAAAGCTCACCCCCATTTTTCGAGGAATCACATATGTTCAAGTGGTGGATGGGAAGACAGCACTTTTTTGGAAAGATCTGTGGAAGGAGGAAATTCTGCAAACATCCCACCCGCGTGCTTTTTCATTCGCCATCCATGAAGACCTCTCTGTGGCTGAGGCAATGACTAGTACGGATCTGCATGCAACCTTTCACCTACCTGTCTCGCCGCAAGCACTTGACGAAATACAAGATTTGCAACCCCCCCCCCCCCACTCGTTGGTTATCCCCCTCGACCTCAGTACATGATGTGTGGCACTACTCATGGGGTTCGGCGGACTATAGACCAAAAGATTACTATAACAACTACTTCAGGGACGGGGAGGCGCACCATGCCTTCCAACATCTATGGAATTCGCGGTGTACCATGAAGATCAAGGTGTTCGGCTGGTTACTCTTCCTGGACAGACTCAACACACGCAACATGCTCAAAAGGAGGCACTATAACATTGGTGATAACTTTGACTGTATACTGTGTGGACAACACGTCGAAGAAACAGTTGACCACATGATCTTCGCTTGCCCGTTCAGTCAAAGTTGCTGGGCCAAGCTTCACATCGTGTGGGCACCTTTTGACAGCTGCCTCGATCTTCTTCAAACTACAAAAGACTCCTGGTCGAACCCTTTCTTCTTTGAAACATTCCTCACCTCAGCTTGGAGCATTTGGAAAGAGAGGAACAACAAACATTTTAGAGGAGTGGCTCCTACGGTTGAGACCTGGCTAACACGATTCAAGGAGGACCTCCAGCTCCTTCAACATAGAGTTAAAGCAGCACATAGAGCTGCCTTTGTCAATTTTTGTAACTCTATTGTATAGCCTATTACTTGCTTTGTTTTGATAGGCCCCTAGCTGCACATTAGGTGAAAAGGTGCACCTTGTAATTTAGCTAGTTGGTATGTCTATGTAAACACCCCATTTATATAGATATATGAAAAAACAGTAGGGGCTTTCCCCTAGTGTCAAGTTTCTCAAAAAAACACAAACAAGTTTTAATTACTCATATTTAGATTACTCCCTCTATTCCCTTATACAAGGCCACAAACTCAAATTACAGGTATCTAGGTAAAATTTAGTGACTACTTTGTAAGCCGACTTTTCTTCTTGTTATCTGGGATCATTAATACGTCTGCATGCATGCAAGGAAGGAATGAGAAGGAAATAGCACAGCGTCATTATGACTACATGCATGCAAGTACTCCCTCCGTTTCTTTTTAGTCTGCATATAAGATTTGGTCAAAGTCAAACTTTGTAAAGTTTGACTAAATTTATAGAAAAAAATTATTAACATCTACAATACTAAAGTTATATGTTATGAAAATTAATTTCATCATGCATCTAATATTATTAATTTCATAGTGTGGAAGTTGATATCTTTCCCTACAAAGCTAGTCAAATTTTACAAAGTTTGACTTTGACCAAATCTTATATGCAAACTAAAAAGAAACGGAGGGATTATTAAACAAGTTACTAGTACGAGAAAACATCATTAAATTTTACCTTAGTTACTAACATTCCAAAATTTAGAATTTTAGGATGTTACATGGGTCAGATCCGGCTAAACTTTTGCAAAAGTGTCAAAACACGAAAATCGGCCACACGGCCCAATTAAGTATTGGGACCCAAGTGAGCAGATCATGAGAACATGCATCACCAATGACGTGGAGCCAAACCTCACATTGATCTTGTTTGCCACTTGTGGCAATCCATAGTTCTTGCTTTTGTGTTTTTACCAAGTTTTATTTTTAGTTTTACTTCGTTTGGACTCTAATTTCCATTTCAATTTGAATTTTTGACTTGAAAACACTAAAAATCTAAATTTTGTTGAAATGTGTGCATCTGAAGTAGTAATTAGAAACTTGATACATTAAAGAAATAGTTAAGGAAAAAGTATAGGCATTTAGGTTTAAGGAGAAGGAACATTTATGGGAAGCCTAGAAATGTCTTTAGCGTCTATAGGCAGTTCGTGGTTTGTACAAATTTACAGCAGATATTGAGGATTCTGGTGTACAAATTCACAACACATATGCTCCTTCTCGTGAAGGTAAAATCAAGAAAATAGCAGCTAAAAAGAATTCAATATAGGTTAACAAACAAAATTTTGTCAGAATTTCAAACAATTTGGAGCCCAATTTTTGTTTTTCCTATAGAGCTCCTTCAAACTCAGAACTTTTTGGGAAAACGCAAGGGATTTGCGTTTCATTGCATTGGAAAGGTAGAAAGTTATTTACAATCCTCCTAAGAGGCAAAGTTCATGCTGGATCAGTAGAAACTAGTTTACATCCCAGGTGGTGGGTAAGATGACCCGCAAGCCACGAGCACCAGCCCATGCCCATTGCTCGGCCTCGATCTTAGAGACCAGGACTGGGACAAGGGGTTGGGCACCGTCGAAAATGCATGCATTGCATTGCTTCCAAATCATCCACGGCGTCAGGAGGGCAATGGAGGCGAGGCCCTTGCGCATCGGTGGAGGCGTGCTTTGCTTGGCGTGGAGCCACCAGTCCATGAGAGTATCCTCCTGGTTTGGCCCTGCGACAGTCATACTTAGCCAAGCTAGGATCTCATGCTAGGTTTGCTTGGCAAAGATGCACTCCAGGAGCAGGTGTCTCATCGTCTTTGGCGCCTGATCACATAGCGGGCACCAGGGCTGGTGCTGGAGGCCACGACGAGAAAGGCGGTCAGCAGTCCATCACCTGTCCAGGTTGGCAAGCCAGTGGAAAAATTTGACCCGTGGCGGTGCCCAGCTTTTCCAGATTAGCTTCCAGGAGAAACAAGTGGTGGATCCTTGGAAAGTGGCAAGGTAGCAGGAGCGTGCTATATAGGTGCCAGAGGTAGTCCACTTCCAGACAAGCTGGTCGGGGGTATCCGAAAGTGGGAAGTGCTCGATCATCTGTCAGACTTGTACATATTCGCCAATCTCGTTGATCCCGACAGTCCCATGAATGTCGCTCGCCCAGCTGTTGCCCTGTAAACCTTGAGCGACGGTTCGAATCTTGCGGCGGCGCTTGGGAATGCAGTTGTACAGGGCCGGGGCTATTTCGCTGATGGACTGCCTGTTTATCCATCGGTCCTCCCAGAAAAGTGCAGTCTGGCCGTTTCCAATGATCATAGTGGTGGAGGCAAAAAAGAGTGCCCTCTCCTCGGCAGAGAACTGCAGGTCCAGGCCATGCCATGCGCGCTCATGATCAGTGCGAGAGTACCAGAGCCATCGTAGTCTCAGGGTGAGGCCAGCGCGCTCGAGGTCCTGGACTCCGAGTCCACCGAGCGAGATGGGCCGGCAGATGCGTCGCCAGTTGACATGACAGTGCCCGCCATTAGCCACAGTGCGGCCGGCCCATAGGAAGCCACGCCGGATCTTCTCAATTTGGCGTAGAGTCTTTTTTGGCGGTTGAAATAACATGCGGTGCCCCCATGTTTGGTTTTGGTAATTGATGACAATCTCGATGGACTAATGGTTGTCTTGAGTTATATTTGAAGGATTTGTCCATAGGATTTTCTTGAAGTCCATGTGTTGGTTTCAAGGAGTTTATGAGTTGACCAAGGTTCTATTAAGGAATTATCCAAAGATTGGTCATGTGAATGTTGAGCTTATTGCAAGAATGTCTTGAAGAAGAAGGTTGTGTGATCATTCATGTTTACCTTCAAGACATCATCCAAATGAAGAGAGTTGCAAAGATTCAAGGTTGATCAAGACTAAGTCAAGAGTGAATCAAGTTGATCAACTCACAAAGCATAGAAGATGTACCGAGAGGGATCAAGTGATCCCATGGTATGGTAAGCATTGTCCATTACGCTTTGTGTGCTAACCCATGGTCTTCATGAGAGTTCTTTGTGGGGTTAGGTTGCGGTGTGCAAGTTCAAGTGATGCATCACGAAGAGATCAAGTGCTTGAAGCTTGCCATCCATTGTGGTGACAATGGACTTGTGAAGATGAGCGGAAGAGGGGCCCACCCATAGTTGAGTATGGGGGAGCAATCAACTGGTTTTCATCGAGCCAACGCAATCAAGAAAGGTGGTCCATCTTGAGGAGGAGTAGATCGTCATCAACTAGCTCAAGTGGACTTTGTGCAAGGCAGAGGTTTGCCCTTGATAGGTTTTTTATTTTACCAGTCTCATGGTAGTTGTGGGAGACCGGGTTTAGGATCGATTGTCGTACTATCAAGGGGGGCTCTCGATGAGTTGCTTGATCGTATCGTTCGTACAGAGCTCAAACCATTGCATCCTTGCATCATCTTTTTTGGTTCCTGTTTGATTCTTCTCCTTGTGAGTTTTGGAGCTTATGGTCATTTTTATGACAAGCTCGAGTTCATCGAAAACGGAGTTTGCATGCATCTTCTATGATGTTTTCGATGTTGGAGGTTCTGCCGGTTCTTCTATGTTGGAGGTTCCTCTCCTCTCTTGTTAGGCATACCTCCCCTGCCTCTTCTTACTATAACAAGCTACTCGTTGTCTGGTTTGCATGCTACTCGTTGTCTTGTATCCAACAAGCTTGAGTTTGCTCAATTCGGAGCTCATTTGCAGAAGTTATGGCATGTCTGGTTTTATTGTTTCCCTCTGTTGTCTTCTCTGCAAAATGAAGGACTCCTAGTGCTGCTGTTCTAGGGCATGCGGTAGTACTGCTCTCCGGAGCGGTAGTACCGCAGGCCCTTGCGGTAGTACCGCTCCGTGGGAGCGGTAGTACCGTGGCCTCAGGCCAGGCGCAGCTGCTCGAGCGGTAGTAGGGGCGGATGTAATTTTTTACATCTGCGCCCTACGCGGTAGTACCGCGCCGCGTGCGCGGTAGTACCGTGGGCTCTGGCCAGGCTTAGCAGCATGAGCGGAAGTAGGGGCGGATGTAATTTTTTAAATCCGCGCCCTACGCGGTAGTACCGCTCTTCGTGTGCGGTAGTACCATGTCGGAGTTTTGCGTAGGTCCTCCCTCAGCGGAAGTAGGTACGGAAGTAATTTTTTACGTCCGTGCTTTCTCTGCACCTAGTGTTACCTGCCTTACGGTAGTACCGTAGGGGCGCGCGGTAGTACCGCTCCGGCGGTTCTACCGCTTGTTGCCCTGTGCAACATGCCTTCATCTGGCCAGAGTTGCACATGCGGTAGTACCGCCACCTGCAGCGATAGTACCGCAGCTCCCTGCGGTAGTACCGCGTCGTGCGGGCTGAGTGAGGGGATAACGGTTGGTTTTTCTCCCCACCTATTAAAGGGTGTCTTCTTCCCCATTGAACCTCATCCTTTGAGCTCGTGTTCTTCCCCCATTGTTGACCTTCTTTGAGCTTGCTAACTCTCAATCCCTCCATGGATTCTTGCTAGTTTTTGAGGGAAAAGAGAGAGGAGATCTAGATCCACATTTCCACCAATCACTTTCTCCTCTATGTGAGGGGAACCCCTTGGATCTAGATCTTGGAGTTCTTGGTGTTCTCCTTCTTGTTCTTCCTCTCATTTTCCTCCCTAGCATTAGTTGCTTCGGTGGGATTTGAGAGAGAAGGACTTGGGCACTCCGTGTGCCCTTGCCATTGCATTTGGTGCATCGGTTTGAGTTCTTCACGTAATACGTGGAAGTTACAAGTTGAGAAGCTTATTACTCTTGGGTGCTTGGTACCCTTGAGCTTGTTCCTCTTGGGTGCTTCGGCGCCCTAGACGGTTGGTGGTGTTCGGAGCTCAATCATTGTGGTGTAAAGCTTCGGGCAAGCGTCGGGGTCTCCAATTAGGTTGTGGAGATCGCCCCGAGCAATTTGACGGGTTCCAGTGACCGCCCCCAAGGGTTGCCAAAGTGTACGGGTTCGGTGACCGCCCCCAAGGGTTGAAATTTGTACGGGTTCGTGACCGCCCTCAAGGGTCCCTTAGTGGAATCACGGCATCTTGCATTGTGCGAGGGCGTGAGGAGATTACGGTGGCCCTAGTGGCTTCTTGGGGAGCATTGTGCCTCCACACCACTCCAAACGGATATTAGCATCCGCAAGGGTGTGAACTTCGGGATACATCATCGTCTCCGCATGCCTCGGTTATCTCTTACCCGAGCCCTTTACTTATGCACTTTACTTTGTGATAGCCATATTGTTTCTTGTCATATATATTGCTATCACCTAAGCAGTCTTTCTTGCTTAGCATAAGTTTTTGGTGCACATAGGTGAGCCTAGTTGTTGTAGGTTTTGTGCTTGACAAATTAACCGCTAGGTTTATTCCGCATTTGTTCAAGCCTCAACCGTAATTATTTTAAAGCGCCTATTCACCCCCCCCCCCTCTAGGCGACATCCACGATCTTTCAGCAGTGCATAGGCGAGGAGCTGGTGTACTGGAATGGCTCCCAGGACAGATTTCACTAGCGCGAGGCGCCCAGGCTTGGACATCAGATCAGCCTTCCAAGAAGGGAGCCGTCCAGCAATCCCATCAACAAGCGGCTGCAGCTGGGCAGCAGTGGGCCGTCGTATCGTTAGGGGGATCCCGAGATAGGTGATCAGTAGCTCAACAATGGGGCAGCCGAGGTGTGCGAGCACGTCCGTGGCCTCCTCGATGTCATAGTGCAGCAGCGAGGTGGAGCTCTTGGTGTAGTTCACACGCAGGCCAGAGGCCTGGCCAAAGAGCTTCAAGATTTCCTGCACAGCCACGATGTCGCTCGACGTACAGTGGCAGAAGAGCACCACGTCGTCCGCGTATAGGGATATTGCTGGGATCAGGCGCCTCGGGTGCAGCTGGGCCATAATGCCGAGGTTGATCGCGTGCTTGATGAGCCTTCCCAAGGTGTCGACGGCGAGGACGAACAGCTGTGGGGACAGTGGGTCCCCCTGGCGGAGTCCCTGTAGATGCCAAATAGGCGGGCCTGGCTCACCATTCATCAGGACACGTGTGCTCGCCGATGAGAGGAGGATAGCAATCCACTCCAAGAATCTGCTCCCGAATCCATGTTGGCGTAGCACCTCAAAAAGGAAGGGCCAAGCCAGGGAATCGAAGGCGCGTGTGAGGTCCAGTTTGAGCAGCACTCGTGGGGCACCCAATTGGTGTAGTAATCGTGCTGATTGCTTAACAAGGATGAAGTTGTCATGTAGACTTCGGTCGGTGATGAATGCGTTCTGGCACGGGCTGACAAGGCGATCCAGCTTAGGGGCGAGGCACAGAGACAGGACTTTGGCGAAGATCTTGGCCACCAGGTGAATGAGACTTAATGGGCGGTAGTCGTTGAGCGAGCTGGCATCCGCGTGCTTCGGGAGCAGGACGATGAGTGCCTGGTTGAGGCTGCAAAAGCCACGACCCCTCATCTTGTAGAGCTGCTGAAAAACGTCAACAAAATCCTGTCGAACCGTGCTCCAACAAGCTCGCAGGAATTTTGCGGTGAAACCGTTGGGTCCTGGTGCCTTTCGCGCGGGCAGCCGTCTGATCGCTGCCCAGATCTCCTCAGCACTGAAGGGAGCATTGTAAGTGCATCTAGTGCCACCCCTAGTTGGTTTTGGAGTATTGATGACAAAGTTGGTTGAGGGACTAATGCGTTTGTGAGAATTGCAGGATAACGCAGGTAGTGTCCCTCATCGATTTGGTTTACCTACCGGAGATGACCCCTAAAAATGTATGAAGACATTGAAGACAATGGTGGTATGAGAAGATATTCATATTGAAGACTATGACATGAGAAGACATTGCGTGAAGACTATGGAGCACGAAGACTGTGTGGTTTCCTAGTTTCATTTTCTTCTTTGTTGAGTCATAGGAACCACTGTACTGTTAAGTGGGGTCCAAGTGAACTAAGTCAGAGTGACTGAAGTGATGCTCAACTCAAATCCTATGTCTTCGAGCAAAGACAATGAGAGCAAACCTTATCCAGAGCTGGATGAGTCAGCTTTGCTTGTAGCCCAAGTAAAGCTGTCGCATGTGTTTGAAATCTGACCCTTGGAACACGTGTCAGTTCCTTAGTGACCCAGGGTCATTTTGGACAAATCAGGTCGGGTTACCTAGTGGCTATAAATAGCCCACCACCTACACCATAAATTGGTGGCTGCTCAGAGTTTGTGCATGACTTTTGTCGTTTGAGAGCAACCCACCTCAAAGCATTTGAGAGAGAGAAATCCTTGCGAGGACAAAGCCCAAACACCCAGAGCCAAAGAGTGTTAGGCATCACTGAAGTCTTTCTGTCTGTGTGACCTGAAGACTTTTTTTTGACTGTGGACCTGAAGACTTATTACACTTGAGGACTGTGAATCCTCCAGCCGGTTAGGCGTCGCATTCTGAGCATCCAAGAGTCATTGTGGATTGCCGGTGAACGATGTCTGTGAAGGTTTGGAAGTCTCCCTTGTAGACTTACCAGAGTGATTGGGCGAGGACTGGGTGTCCTTAGCTCAAGGGGAATAAGGTGAAGACACGGTCTTCTGAGTTAAATCTCAGCCTCCCTAACCAGACGTACAGTTGTCACAGCAACTGGAACTAGTCCAACAAATCCTGTGTCTTCAACAAGCGACTGGTTATATCCCTTCCCAACCTTACTTAAGTTTGTCTTTGTGAAGTCATTGCCTGTCTGTGTATCTGTTTGACTTCACTGCTTGACTACTACTGTTGATTGGCTTCATACTATCTTCCATTCTGATCCTTACTACCTAGCTGCTATTAGTCCTGTACCTTCACATCATTGCATACTTGACTATGGCTTTCTTAGGGTAGTTTATCTCCCGTTGCATATTAATTAGGTCATTTCTGTTGTTTGTCTTTGAAACTTCTGAGTATTGAAGACTTCCATAAAAATCGCCTATTCACCCCCCCCCCCTCTAGTCGATACTAGCACTTTCAATTGGTATCGGAGCAAGGTACTCCCTTGTTCTGTGTGATTCGGTTTAACCACCTGGAGTTTCAGCTATGTTGACTGCAGGATTGAGGAACATATCTTGTCCCACCTTTAACGGTCATGAGTATCCCCGATGGAAGGCCATGATGAAGAAGCGACTCATGTCTATGGATAGCGAACTGTGGACCGTCACTGAGATTGGACTCACTGGTCTATGCAAGATGGCAGAGGCTGATGACATTCGCAAGTATACTCTACTGAACCTTACAGCAAAGGATGTCATCTGCTCTCATCTGTCCCGAAATCAGTTCAGGAATGTTATGCACCTCAATCACGTGAAGCTAATCTGGGACCAGCTCTCTGAAGTATATGAAGGTCATCGTACTCGCCATGATCCGTGGTTTGAAGATTACAAGGAATCTCTCAAGGAGATGACCTTTGCTCCCGAATCATCATCATCCTCATCGTGCCACATGGCAAGGGATGATAAGGTAACTGAATGCTATCTCTCTGAATCTAGCAATGATGAATCAGGCAAGGTAGTCAGAATCCCGACTCAACTCCTAGAATCCTACGACTTTACGACCCTATGGAAGCATGTCGATCCAAGTCCTACTATGAATCCTGATCAGGTAGAATCCATATTGAGTCGCGATCCTAATCATAGGATCATGTACAAAACTTCAAAATCCCGACTATGTTATGGACTATGTCCGGTTCTACTAATTTATCTAAGTCATTTGTTTGGTTGTAGCAGAATAGTATGCAATCGTCCAAACCCTTTTTCACATGTCTCATGGCCCTTTATTCCCCTCCCAAGCCAAAACACTCAGCCGCCGACATCTTTGATCTAGCTCTCAGAAACCCTAGATAAAAACTGAGGATCAGGCTTGTTAACGGATTGAATTGGCGTGAGATGGACGGCACGTCAAGATTGATTGGAGAAGGACATCAAGAGTCTTCAAGGTTCAGCACAGCGGGTTAGCTATACAAGTGATCGGCTATTCTCGAACTCTAAAAAAACCTCCTAAGAAAATTTCGTGCATTGAAGATTGAAATGTTCTATATATTTCCCTCTCATATGTGTTATCTACACGCAAGCTAGACAGTAGGTTAGCCATGAAAATAAGTGAATACAACTAGCATTGATGTGTACGGTTTTTGCTCTATATTTAGTGTTAAAAGTATATAGAACCCATATAAATTTTTGGCGTGGATACAAAATATCTTATTTGAGTAAATCTAGTAGAATCCTCGATTCCACGACTCGATACTACGACTCGATTCTGTCTACAGAAAATCGATCCGACTCCGAATCCCGACTCTGACTACCTTGGAATCAGGTGATGAATTTGGCCCCAGTTATGACAAGCTTGCTTCCCTTGCCACTAAACAACAAAGAATCTTGGAAAAGGTTCAAGACATGCTTAGTAAGAGAGATGATATGTTGGGTGAAGAAATGGATCAGTCAAAAGCTTTGGCTGATAGTCTTCAGAGACTTCATGCTAAGTTTGACGCCCTTCAAGGTCCTTGTCTGATCATGAGAAGCTCTCTTCTAAATGTCTTCAAAGAAAGCTAGACCTTGAAAAGATAAGAGTGGATTATGAAGATCTTCAGAAGGAGTGAGATTCATTACTTGCTCAATAGATCAGTTCCGCACAGGATGGATTTGAACCACCATGTCTAAAATGCATTGAGCGTGATAACGCTACATCTGTTGCTGAATGTTCCACTACTGCTACTGTTTCATTGTCTTCACCTATTGATGTGGTTACTAACCCCTCTGCGGAGGATACCACTGTTGTTGCTGATGAAAATGCTATGTTGAAGACATTGCTTGAAACAGGGATGTACAAAAGTTTGAAGGGACATCAGACTCTCTGCGATGTCCTCAAAAAGCAGATTCTGAACCGAAACCCTAGGAAAGAGGGTGTTGGGTTCGAAAGGATAATGAATGTTGATGGCTCGTACTGGAAGCCTGAGCAGTACCCCAAAACCACATGGGTTGCTGCAAAGTAACCTTCAGTAGATCCATCCACCTTATCTGGCTTTACCTGTGCTAATCCTATTATCATTGATGAATCCTTTGATGCAAACTATAAGCTGTTCAAAAATCAGAATGGTGAAGTGTTTGCCAGGTACATTGGTACTAACTGCAGGAATGGACCACCTATGAAGAAGATCTGGCTACCTAAGCGGTACATTGAGAATCTTCCTGTGAATGTCGTCATGACACCACCAAGGAAGAAGACAAACCCCAGACCTACAGCTTCATGTGGCCCAAAGGTTTCATATAGATACAGGACTCACATGAGTCACCCTAACGCCAATGTTTTGCAGGGAAATCGTGCTGACTTGTGAATATGAGCGTGTATCTTCGAACCGCTATGTTCATAGGACTAAGAACTTTTCAGCTTATTCATATGAGTATCATTCATCTCCTGCAAGGCTATTTGCTAGGGCTTCTAAGCCAAAATTCTCAGATGCTGCACTTAGACTCATTGCTTCTAAGCCACCACTGAAGATGTGGGTGGCAAAGAAGAACTAACTCTCTTTTGCAGAAAACGGTCTCCAGCCAGCAATCAATGGTGTCCGATACTATTGCTGGGGACCTAAAATTCACTTAGGACGCACGATAAAATGTCATTCTATATACTTCACATCTGAATCTCTTATCAGTCATACTATGTCCTAACCTTGATATAAGATGTGACTGTCCCTATATGTGTCAAATGCTTATGCTTCACAACACTCTTGTGAAGCCTATCCTCCTAACTGCACTGTAGGGTACATCACCGAAAGCTTTAGAATGGATTATTGATAGTGTATGCACAAATCATATGACTGGTGATCGAAGTCTTCTCATGGACTCAACCTTACGTCCATCCGATAAGAGTCACATTACATTTGCTGACACTGGTAAAAGCAAGGTATTGGGTCTAGGTAGAGTTGCAATCTCAAAGGATCAGCACATGGATAAAGTGATGCTTGTTGGATCCCTTGGTTTCAACTTAATGTCTGTCTCAATGCTTTGTGACTTGAACATGATTGTGATATTTGGAAAATATCGTTGCCTTGTACTAATGGAATCTGACAAATCTCTAGTCTTTGAAGGGTATCGGAAAGATGATCTATACATGGTAGATTTCTCAGCGGGTCCACAGCTTGCCGTATGTCTTCTCACAAAAGCTTCAGAATGCTGGCTCTGGCATCGTAGGCTAGGACATGCTGGCATGAGGAACTTACACTCTCTCATCAAGAAGAAGCATGTCATCGGCATCGAGGATGTCAAGTTCAAAAAGGATCATATGTGTGGTGCCTGTGAAGCTGGGAAGATGACAAGGGCAAAGCACCCCTCGAAGACAATCATGACAACATCTCAACCCTTCGATCTGTTACACATGGACTTATTTGGACCTACTCACTACTCCACCCTCACAACAACTGCCTGTCTCTATGACTTCGTCATTGTTGATGACTACTCAAGATTTACATGGGTTCATATAATTCTTTACAAAACTGAAGTGCAAGATGTCTTCAGGCGCTTTGCAAATCGAGCAATGAACAATTATGGCGTGAAGATTAAGCACATTAGAAGTGACAATGGCACTGAATTCAAGAACACTGGACTTGATCTGTATCTGGATACAATGGGAATCACTCATGAGTTCTCTGCTCCATACACACCTCAGCAAAATGGCATTGTTGACCGCAAAAACAGAACCCTCATTGAGATGGCTCGAACAATGCTAGATGAGTACAAGACACCAAGAAAGTTCTGGCCTGAAGATATTGATACAGCATGTCACATCATCAACCGGGTGTACATCCATAAGCTTCTGAACAAAACATCGTATGAGCTCCTTACTGGCAAGAAGCCAAACGTCAGTTACTTCAGAGTATTTGGAGCTAGATGCTGGATCAAGGATCCCCATCACAAGTCAAAATTTGCACCTAAGGCTCACGAAGGCTTCATGCTTGGCTACGGAAAGGATTCACACTCCTACAGAGTCTTCAACCTTTATCTCTACAAGATCGTTGAAACTGTGGATGTGAAATTTGATGAAACCAATGGTTCACAGAGAGAGATTCTGCCAAGCACACTTGATGAAGCTCCTTCCAACGAATCTATCAAGCTGATGGGAACTGGTGAAATCATGCCCTCTGAAGCACAGCCTGAAGAGGAACTTATCATCTCTGCACCAAATCAACTTGAAGACAATGATCAGCCAGAGCAAAATCTTCGTCCTGTTCATCCTCGTGTTGCAAATGAAGTTCAAATAGAGAAGATAATTGATAGCATCAATGCACTTGGTCCACTCACTCGATCAAGAGCAACACAGCTAGCAAACTTCTGTGGGCACTTTTCATTTGTGTCAATATCAGAACCCAAGAAAGTTGCTGAAGCTTTTATGGAACCTAAATGGATTCAAGCCATGCAAGAAGAACTTCAACAGTTCAAGCTGAATAATGTTTGGGAACTCGTCAAGCGACCTGACCCTCGCAAGCATAACATTATTGGAACAAAGTGGATATATCGAAACAAGCAAGATGAGCATGGTCAAGTTGTCAGAAACAAAGCACGTCTTGTGGCTCAATGATATACTCAAGTTGAAGGAATTGACTTCGATGAAACATTTGCTCCTGTAGCTAGGCTTGAAGCTATTCGCATACTGCTAGCCTACGCTAATCATCACAATATCTTGCTATATCGAATGGATGTAAAGAGTGCATTTCTCAATGGCAAGATTGAAGAAGAAGTATATGTCGCACAACCACCTGGCTTTGAAGATCCAAAACATCCTGATATGGTATACAAGCTAAACAAAGCACTGTATGGCCTCAAACAAGCTCCTCGTGCCTGGTATGATACAATCAAAGACTTTTTGAAGAGCAAAGGCTTCAAACCTGGATCCCTCGATCCCACACTCTTCGCGAAGACATATGATGGTGAACTGTTTGTGTGCCAAATATATGTGGATGACATAATCTTCGGCTGCACCAACCAGAAGTATAGTGATGAGTTTGGGTACATGATGCAAGAGCAATATCAAATGTCCATGATGGGTGAGCTGAAGTTCTTCCTTGGTCTTCAAATTCGTCAGCAAAGAAATGGCATCTTCATATCTCAAGAAAAATACCTCAAAGATTGTCTGAAGAAGTTTGGAATGGAAGACTGCAAAGGCTACACGACGCCAATGCCAGCCAAACACCATCCTGGTCCCGACGACAATGGTAAAGAGTTCGATCAAAAGGTATACCGCTCCATGATTGGTTCTTTGCTTTATTTATGTGCATCTAGGACAGATATTATGCTTACTGTTTGCATGTGTGCTCGATTCCAAGCGGCACCAAAGGAATCGCATCACTTAGCTGTGAAGCGAATTCTTCGATATTTGGCTTACACCCCAACACTCGGATTATGGTATCCCAAGGGCTCAAAATTTGATTTGGTTGGATTCTCGGATGCTGATTATGCTGGTGACAAGGTGGATCGCAAGTCTACATCAGGCACATGTCATTTTCTTGGTCGATCACTGGTCTGTTGGTCTTCAAAGAAGCAGAACTGTGTATCACTCTCAACTGCTGAATCTGAATACATTGCTACTGGATCCTGTTGTGCTCAGCTTCTATGGATGAAGCAAACTCTCAAGGATTATGGCATCAACCTGAAACAAGTACCTCTCTTCTGCGACAACGAAAGTGCCATCAAAATAGCCAACAATCCAGTCCAACACTCGAAGACAAAGCACATTGAAATTCGTCATCACTTTCTCAGAGATCATGTTATGAAGAAAGATATCGATATCATTCACGTCAACACTGAAGAGCAACTGGCAGATATCTTCACAAAGCCCTTGGATGAGAAAAGGTTTTGCAAGTTACGGTGTGAGCTAAATATCTTAGAATCCTCTAATGTCCTGTAATCAGGCACACATCCTAACACTTATGCATGTTGATGACTTAGATGTGCAACACACAAAGTAATGTATATCTTCAATCAATGAAGATTTACACTCTGAGTGTGAATACATTCACATGGAATTTGACTTCGGAGCGCCACGATAATTGTGCGCCGTGTCTGGGTCTAATACTTCCTATACGGTGGGTAACGCCACCACCAAATTTCTCTGTTTGAAGTGTTTCACTCATGGCGTTATATTGCAATGACTTCGCATTTGGTTTGTATTCAGTTTCAAATTGTCTTCATGAATTTCTACACCATGATGATTTGATTGCTTTCTGATATATATATATATATATATATATATATATATATATATATATATATATATATATATATACTAGTGTTCTGTCCTTTACAGCATTCACTTATAGCTATGTCTTCAAGATTGGATCTTTTGAACTAAGTGAATGTGATCGGACCCTGACCTCTCTATGCTTCCTATCTCAAACACTATCTGTCCAAATCATATGCATTCTATTGAAACTGGCGAATGTCTTCTCTGCGTCCTAGTCAGCAGAAGGCAAAGAGACAAACATTAAATCTGTTTTAATGACTTATCTTTATTGTTGAAATCCGGAGAAGCCGGAACAACTCTCCGACATGCCTGGCGGGCGTGGGAACATGGGACAACTCTGAGTATGTTGCATGCGTGCCATGTGCCCCTCAGATGTGAACCGCCAGGGGCACCAGCATAATTGCGCTGTGTCTCTCACCTACTTATAAATACTTGTCCCTGCGGTAAAGAAATCTTTCTTCCACCTTTCCACCTCCGTCAAAACCCTAGCGCCACCGCTAGCTCGCGATGACGCCGGCGACGAAGTGCTTAGTTGCAGCGACTTCTCCGACACCGTCCTCACGCCGGCCGCGGACATCGTCCTCTCCTCCGTCGCCAAGTTAGGGCCCGGTGGGCTGAACTGCTCGGTCTCCTATTCTTCCCATCTAGCAGTTCTTCGTGCGGTAATATAACTCTATTTTTACCACCTTTTTTATCTTCAAGATTCATCTTGTTTACCAAAAGTAGTTTCTGCCTATTCAATGTTAGATCTATTCTGTCTGCATCTCATACTGCCTAGTCGATTCACTTAGATTTTCAGTCTAGTCTGATTCCTCACTTGTACTTATTCACGGATTGGTACAAATCTGGAACCAACTCACCTATATAAGTGAATGTCTTCGCATCATGAGGTCAATGTCTTCAAACTGATTTATCTTCAAAATCTTCTGAGAATGCATATGACCTCTTCCCCTTCCCTCGCATCTCTAATGCTGTCACAGGTACATGTCCGTGGGAGAATCCCTTGGTTCTCATAGTCTGCATTCGTTTGCAGAATACTTACAGCATCATATCAATTCTCCTGAAGCCAGTTCCTACTTGACCAGCAAGCGTAAGTCTCTGAAGCCTTTGAACATATTGAAGCCTTTCAGCTTGAAGTTCATGGCTGCAGAAAAATCAGCAAGGAAGGGTGGCAGACAGTGCAGAGAAGGAACATCCAAAGATCTGCCTGATGACTTAGCAGAACTCTACAAGACAGATCCCGAAGAGAATTGTCATCAGAGAAAGACGCGAATCCAATGGATTCGACGCTATTGGGCTGAGGAATGGTTCAAGTACAAGTTTGTGACGAAGGAATATGCAGAGAAGAATGCCATCAAGAGACCTTGGGGTGATATCCTCTATCGAGGCCTTCAACCCAAGAGCCGAGCTGAAGCCATTGATCAAGGCTTCTATCCTTGCATGGTCCGTGGACCACAACCTGAGAACGCCGACCCCACCTCACTACTCTGGTGTCGTGACGACTCTCTCTTCATGCGCAACTACCGGTTTGCTGTGGCTTCGGCCAAGAAGAACAAGAAGTCCTTGGGCTTGGACTTCAACCCAGGTCCCTCTGCTCCCCGTGCTGACGGCTCCCGTGATGCTAATCCCAATGAGATCGGCCCCTTCTCCAACCTTGACGGCCTCATCACCTACATCGTGGTCCAAGGTGCAAGAGTAGATCATTCTGAAAATGATGCTGACTCCGATGAAGCCCCTGCTCCTCCTCCAAAGCCGCAGAAGCAAAAGAAGCCAAAGGCTTCAAGATCAGCTGCACCTCCAAAGACTTCTCGAGCGAAGCCACTGGCCACTACACCTCCTGAAGCCAGTGTGCAGTCTGAAGATCAATCCCATGTCTCCAAGAGAACGGAGAAGAAAAAAGCAACTTGTCAGACCATCTGATCAAAGAGCCTTGACTCCCGCCGCAATTCTGCGTGAAGAACCCATTGATCTGTCAAGTGATGAAGATCTTGCTGATGATGCCCTTGAGCAGCTGATAAAGAGCAAGGAAGAAGCAGAAATCTTCAACAACTTGCCTTTCTTTGATGTGGCCATCATCCACAATTTCATTGATGAGTGGTTCGACACCCCCAATGTCAGCTTTGAAGATTTACAGCTTCCCATCAGCCTTAGTGTCTCCTTCAATGGAGCTATTGCTTCTGAGCTAGCTCTCGCTCAGCGCATCGTTGAGCTCAAGAACAAGATTGACTATGAGAAGGCTCAATTCAAGAAGCATGTGGCCAAGCTTAGTGTTCAAGACGTCCGCAACTTCAAAGTCATGATACATGATCTTAAAGAAGCTTTTCTGAAGAAGCATGAAGAAGCTTAGGGCTCTCGAGAGCGCATGAAGATTTTGGCTGACAAGTGTGTGCTCGCCTACAATGAGGCTGAGAAGCGCAAGTCACTTGGCCGTCCTGGCATTGACCCCAGGATGGCTGCAAAGAAGAAGAAGAAGCTTTCTGCTGAACAGCCTGAACCTTCAAGCCAAGAAGCCCCTCGCATCATCTTCCCAAGCAGCATGACTGGCTCGAAGCCAAAGGTCACCAAAACCGCTTCAGAACGGAAGAAGACGAGGGCTGCCGAGGCTGAAGCCAGAAAGAGAAAGAACACTGAAGCCTCTGATGCCGCTCCCTCCAAGAAGAAGCGCAAGACCAAGAAGACTAGGGCTGCTTCCACGGAGCCCTTAGTTGTTGAACCCATTTCCGTGGTTCGCCCAGCGTCGGAACATCAAGAACGAAGGATGGTAGTCCATGAGCCTGCTCCCACAGAGGCTCATGAAGCTGAAGATATTCCAGCAGCTGAACCCACCGCTGCTGAAGACATTGGTCATGATGACAATGTAGATGATGATGAAGTTATTCCTTAGATCGAACATGACGTGGTATCATCGCCTGTTCATACGAACAGCGAACTCATCAGCATTGGTCGTCCTCTGACGCCAATTGCTTAGGATGCATCGTGGGCCGATCACCCACAACTACAAGACTCCCCCAGTACTCCCCAACAACAACAACAACAACAACAACAACAAGCTACACCCCGCGTGCAAGAAGAGGATGAAGACTATGAGGTCCAGCCAACTCCATCTCCTAAGGAGAAGCCAGCATTTCGCAGGCTTCGCAAAGGACAAAGGCCTCAAGTCCCTCTGTCGAGCGTTCCAGAAGGAGAAGTGCAACGTTCACCTGTTGCACGTCAAGTATTTTCTGAACCTGCTCCCACTGTGAATGTCTCCGAGTCTGAAGCACATGCTGCTGAAGACATTCCGGCTGCATCAGCCGAAGAAAATCAAGTAGAAGTACGTGTATCTACTCCCCCAGCAATTGAAGAAGAAGCAGTTCCTGATGTGAACGTGCCTGTGCCCGACCCTCCTGTTCGTCAAGAGGAGGTTGACAATGTTGAGGCTGCCACCGCCAACGCCAATGAAGCCAATGATGTAGTCATGGCCGACGCTAATGTGGAGCCTGCACCAACTAGTGTGCCTGAAGCAAATGTGGCCACTGAACCTGAAACCACTGAGGATGCTGCACCTGAAGCCAATGAGGATGTTGCACCTGAAGCTAATATGACAACTGCTCCCGAAGCACCTGTTGTGCAGCCTGACGCCTCAGCTGTTGCCCCTGCTCCTGTTCCGCCACCAAGGCCTCACACCATTGAGCAAGCATACAATCATGGTCAGCTTACCACTATCCGATGGCCCATTCTGGTGCCTCCGCCTACTGCCTCAGGACCTCAATTTGACTATCATGTTGAGCATAGGCCTCAGGTCCAGAAGCCAAAGCCTAGGTTGCCAAGGTTTCCCGGTACTGCCAACTCACCAGGATCCTTCAATGCAAATGGCTTCAAAAGCCACAATACCTTCTTTAACAGCGCCAAGAACCCCTACTCCAAGCCAAGAATATCATCAAATCGGTTCTGGAGCTATCAGCAGAGAAGCTATTACTCATGCGTTCTATATGATCAAGGGCGCATTTTCCCTCATATGCGCCTTGATACTGAAGCCATTACTGGACTGTCGTGCTTAGAAGAAGCACTTGATTGCTTTCGTGATGCTGGTCTGCTCCACTTTGTGACAGACAAAGAACATTGGAATGAAGAGCTATTGCATCAATTCTATGCTACTCTACACATTCGCGGCTACAACAGAGACATCAAGACATGGGTTCTCGAGTGGATGACTGGAAATGTTCATCATGAAGCCAAAGCTATGGATATCATCGAGCTTACAGGGCTAGCCACTCCTGGAGAACTATATGAGCCAGACTGTCAGCTACACCGCAATGCTGTAGAGAGTATCTTCCATAAGCCAGAACCCAATATGAGCTAGATGTCGAGCATGATGAAGCCCTTGCCATCTAACGCTGAATATCCAACAGAGTTCTTTGTTGAAGACCTTGAGTATCTGCCTCGCACCATATATCATATCATCAGGCGAACTCTGTGGCCTGTCAAAGGACATTCATCAGCGGCCAAGCTTGAAGGAGCTATGAAGACTTTGGTCTTCTATATTCTCAATGGCATCAGCTTCAACACTCAAGAATTCTTCATCAGGCAACTTGCTGCTTCCGGCTCTGACCTATTTGGTTTGAAGTTTTATGCTCCATGGGTCATGCGCCTCATCAAGAGACACTCATCTGTCAATTATCAGCCCTCTACACGCAATCATATGATCTTTTTGCCAAAGGTTGATATGTCAGTTGAAGCTATATACTCTGACCCTGCCAAGAGGCCTCTTTGTCTTCAGAATGTCGAGCACCAAAGCTTCACTCAGCCTATTGAAGGTGTTCAAGCAGCGACACGAATCTATCCACTGGCTGGAAACACTCGTCTCCCTCACTGAGCACCCACTGAAGCCACTGAAAGCACCATTGCACAAAGGCCTCGGAAGAGTTCTCGCGTTCTCAACGACCGAGAACTTCTTGTGGCCCTTCATCAAAAACAGGATAAGCATCTTTTTTGGCTCAAGAGACAGATGCAAAGCCTCTTGGTGGATGTCAATCGCATTCGCAACCTTGCCACCAAGAGTGCCTTTGTTGCTCATGAAACTTGCCGGCGATCATGGAAGAGTTTGACCCTGCTCAGTGCTGAAGCTGATCTTCAAGATGATGGCTTCAATGAAAGATTCCAGTTTGACTCCACTCCTCCACGGACTGCTGTCCTACGTTGCACTCCATCTCTTGAAGACTCTGAATATTCTTCCTCCGCGGCAACGGTAAATGCCAGAGTGATCGATGATGAAGATGATGCTACTTCACCACCTCCTACAACTGCGCGCATCGACACTGCACCAAGTTCATCTGCACCGCCAACCAACGCCGACAACCCTGCTGCTTCACCTACTCATGATGACGAGTAGATGCTCTATGTCTTCAAACCTTTTTGGTCCTTACTGACAAAAGGGGGAGAAGCGTATGAGTTGATAGTCTTCAAGCGGGTTCATATGGGCGGTTGCGTTATATTTTGCTTCGTGCTTACAACTCTTGCCTTTTGAAACTTTTGGTTATTTGAGTTGTAACACCTAAACCTGATGGTTGTCTGCTACTTATTTTCTTTACTGTGATGCGATGATAAATTCTGCATGTGCGATGATAACTTCCGCACTTAGATCATTTTGCAGACGTCCATTTTTCATTATGCATGTCATTTTACTTGCTATATCATTTCATGCATGATGAATTATCTTCATAAGTTCAAGAGGATCTCCACATGTACAACCTGCCATGTGCATTTGCATTCTAAAAGCAAATTACTTATATGCACATCTTCAGGGGGAGCCCTTGCAACTTATGAAGACAATTCCCTATCCTTACAATTTCACATACTTTATCCCCGTTGAAAACTTCAATCAGTTTGTCATCAATCACCAAAAAGGGGGAGATTGTAAGTGCATCTAGTGCCACCCCTAGTTGGTTTTGGAGTATTGACGACAAAGTTGGTTGAGGGACTAATGCGTTTGTGAGAATTGCAGGATAACGCAGGTAGTGTCCCTCATCGATTCGGTTTACCTACCGGAGATGACCCCTAAAAATGTATGAAGACATTGAAGACAATGGTGGTATGAGAAGATATTCATATTGAAGACTATGACATGAGAAGACATTGCGTGAAGACTATGGAGCGCGAAGACTGTGTGGTTTCCTAGTTTCATTTTCTTCTTTGTTGAGTCATAGGAACCACCGTACTGTTAAGTGGGGTCCAAGTGAACTAAGTCAGAGTGACTGAAGTGATGCTCAACTCAAATCCTATGTCTTCGAGCGAAGACAATGAGAGCAAACCTTATCCAGAGTTGGATGAGTCAGCTTTGCTTGTAGCCCAAGTAAAGTTGCCGCGTGTGTTTGAAATCTGACCGTTGGAACACGTGTCAGTTCCTTAGTGACCCAGGGTCATTTTGGACAAATCAGGTCGGGTTGCCTAGTGGCTATAAATAGCCCACCCCCTACACCATAAATTGGTGGCTGCTCAGAGTTTGTGCACGGCTTTTGTCGTTTGAGAGCAACCCACCTCGAAGCATTTGAGAGAGAGAAATCCTTGCGAGGACAAAGCCCAAACACCCAGAGCCAAAGAGTGTTAGGCATCACTGAAGTCTTTCTGTCTGTGTGACCTGAAGACTTATTACACTTGAGGACTGTGAATCCTCCAGCCGGTTAGGCGTCGCGTTTTGAGCATCCAAGAGTCATTGTGGATTGCCGGTGAACGAAGTCTGTGAAGGTTTGGAAGTCTCCCTTGAAGACTTACCAGAGTGATTGGGCGAGGACTGGGTGTCCTTAGCTCAAGGGGAATAAGGTGAAGACACGGTCTTCTGAGTTAAATCTCAGCCTCCCTAACCAGACGTACAGTTGTCACAGCAACTGGAACTGGTCCAACAAATCATGTGTCTTCAACAAGCGACTGGTTCTATCCCTTCCCAACCTTACTTAAGTTTGTCTTCGTGAAGTCATTGCCTGTCTGTGTATCTGTTTGACTTCACTGCTTGACTACTACTGTTGATTGGCTTCATACTATCTTCCATTCTGATCCTTACTACCTAGCTGCTATTAGTCCTGTACCTTCACATCATTGCATACTTGACTATGGCTTGCTTAGGGTAGTTTATCTTCCGCTGCATATTAATTAGGTCATTTCTGTTGTTTGTCTTCGAAACTTCTGAGTATTGAAGACTTTCATAAAAATCGCCTATTCACCACACCCCCCCCCCCTCTAGTCGATACTAGAACTTTCAAGCATCGAGGTCGTCCAGCTCGCTGGGAGTGATAAGCGCGGACAGGTCCAACGAGCAATCTCTGTTGTTGGCTGTGCCCAGGAGCGCGTCAAAGTGCATGAAGGCTGCCTCAGCCATGCTCCCTTGCTCGGATATGACCTGGCCGTCCATGCTGAGGCTGGAGATCATGTTCTTCTGCCGGCGAAACGAGCATTGCCGGTGGAAGAAATTGGTGTTGGCGTCTCCGCCCTTCAAATTAGCAATGCGAGCTCGTTAGCGGGCGAATGTACGTTCCATGGAAGCCAGCCCAAGATAGGAAATCTTTAGCTGTTTGCGGAACCAATCTTCGTGCGGCGTCAACATTCGGTCTTCCTGAGCCCTGTCGAAGCGCGAGATGAGCTCGCGCGAGATGGCCATCATGTCTCTGATATTCCCAATGGATCGAGAGCTCCGGCTCGTGAGCTTGCGGGCTGTGGCCTGCATTCGGATCATCAAGCGGCGGAAGGGATCGGCGTCATGGACAGAGCTCCAGGCCTCAGCCACCACCTCGTGGAAGCCATCCATGCGCAGCCATAGGTCCTCGAAATGGAATCGGCGATGCGTAGCCGGCACCGGGGTGCAGTCCAATAGCAACGGACTATGGTCAGAGACCACCGATGCTAGGCATCTCAAGTTGCAGGCGTCATGGGCATCCTCCCAGTCGAGGGTGCAGAATACTTGATCGAGATGCACCAGGGTGGGTGGGGACTGTTCATTCGACCAGGTGTACCGGCGGCCGTTGAGGTAAACCTCCTTCAACGATAGATCGTTAAGGACTCGGCGGAATTTCCCCATCATGCGTCTATTCAGATTGCCATTGCTCTTGTCATCGTCGCGGTAGATTAAGTTGAAATCTCCGTGAAGCATCCATGGCCCATGGCAGGCATTGCGGATGTCGCGCAACTCCTGGAGGAACTCGATCTTAGCGGCAGCGTCTTGCGGCCCATACACAGAACTCCGGGTCCGTGATAACCACGGCCTTGCTTTTCCAGGCTATGAGGATGCCGCCCCGGGTGCCGTTCGCAGGGAGGTAGACGTAGTCATCGGACTCAAAGCCTAGAGTGTCAAGAATCACCGACGAGCAGATAAGGGCCATCTTTGTTTCCTGAAGGCAAACAATGGCAGCACCGGTGGTGTCAATCAGCGATCTAATGGCGAACCGCCTAGCGCGAGTGTTCAAGCCACGAACGTTCCAAACCACAATCTTTGGGCCGTGTTCCATAACAAGAATGGTCGACGGGAAAGAGGTGCGGCTGGCGCTAAGTCACGCAAGCTGCAGCATTGCCCGTGGAGATCACCACCGGGGAAGGGAGCTCAGCAGGGAGCTCGCGGCCAACAAGCGCGGCGATGGTCGACAGGACAGAAAGCGGGAGGGGCGCGGCAAAGATGCCATCGTACGCCTTCATCTCCGAGGCTGTGATCTTCTCATCGATGCCAATGATCCCGAGAGTCCGCAGAATCTGGACGTGCGCCCGTCGTTCAGCAGTGGGCGGCGCCGCCGTAGGCGAGGATGTGGCACGAGCCGAGCGGCCGCGGCGTGGGGTGAAGTTGAGCGGGCGGCGCGGCTTCTTCCCCGGCGCGGGCATCACAGCTCCAATCTGTTTTGTGGCGGCCGCCAAGAAGTCACCGAACGTCCAAGATCGGCCAGGATTAGCGCGATTTGTGGAGCGGCGCAGGGTGACCGGCGGAGACGCGAAGCGACCTGGGGTGGAACGTAGCTGGGTGCAGTCAGCGAGCGCCTTTCTTTGCTCGCCCATATTGGGCCCAACTAGTGGCGATGCCGGCTTCGGTGGCGATTCATCTTGGCCCGTGGCAGCCACTGGCGATGAGGGCCTTTGCAAGATCCGGAAGGGCTAGTCATACAGAGGAGCTGGCCCATTGATTTCAGGCCCATTCTGGTTGCATGGAGGCAGGCTGATGGGCGGGGTGGGGGCGCGGTAGTTGAGTCAAGGGGTGCGCGCACGTGTCGTCTGACCGGTCAGCAGAAGGCTCCAAGGCGGCGCCAGTTGCTGATACATGCAAAGCTCCGCTTTGCCCCGACAAGAGAGTGTCATTGGCTGGGGAGGGTGGCCCAGACGGCTGGGAGTCCGGCACCTCACTGGTCGAGTCGCCATTGGCCGAGGAGGGGCGCCCTGGCGGCTGGGAGTCTGGCACCTCGCTGGCAGAGGCGACAAGGATCAGATCCCGACGTGGGCTCTGGTTGGGCGAGCCAGAGCTTGACCCCACCAAGGCGATCTCACGCATGGCTGGCAGCGCGGTGTGGGAGGGCTCTGGGGAGTTCTCCTCCAATGGGGCACCAGCAGCGCACACATTGGGGCGGGCAATGGATCCCTCCGGGCCCACGTCCGCACAGCAAGTATCTTTGGCGACAGTGCCCTCTGGCAAAAGCGGCCTTTGCATCCTTCCCGCTTTTTCCTTTTCTGGCACGATGACGAGGACGTCGTGGCCCATGCATGCCCGGCCAGGGCCGTATCTCTCTTTTTGCCCGTCGTACGGGCGGCGGCGCAGTGGCTCTCTGGGATCCCCAAGTGGAGGCCTCAGAGCGGGGGCCGAAGCAAGCAGCCGCACGGTCGTCGCCATGGGGCCAGGCGGGGGCGGCGCTCCTAGGAGCCGGGGGGAGCGGGCGACCTCGCTATAGGAGCGCGCAAAGGATTCGCCGTCCGAGTCAAACCAGCGTCGATCCTCAGAGGAGACGCGGTCGCCGGAGGGGGAGCGCGAGTCAGGGGTCGCCATTGGGGGGGGGGGGGGGGGGGCAGGAGAGGAGGGCTACCAGCGGGGAGTTGACGGCAGCGAGGCTGGGTCAGGCTAGGCTAGCGGAGCGGGAGCGGGTGCGGAGCGGAGCCATCTCCCCTCAACTCAAAACTGAGGCTGGGTCAGGCTAGGCTAGCGGAGCGGGAGCGGGTGCGGAGCGGAGCCATCTCCCCTCAACTCAAAACTTCACAGGCATCTGGATGAGGAAGCATCTTAAATGCACACTGAATTTGGGGGGTCAGCTCAAACAATTTGGAGCGCTATTTCTTTTGCTAATTTATACCATCATCGCCATAACCAAATATAAGTCATAGGGACAAACATAATGATGTCAAATGGAACATGCAAGACAGAGCAAAAAATCAAAATTGTAATATTGTAAAGAGAAATATATCAAGGTTGTCAGAATCACGATTCTGTTGTACGATTCTACGACTTTACGATCTAAACTAACCCCTCTGATTCTACGATTTTGGTTCATAGAATCTACGTTTTTACGATACTGATAGTGAAGATTCTATAATTTGCGATCCTGACATTGGCCCCTCTGATTCTACGATTTTGGTTCATAGAATCTACGTTTTTACGATACTGATAGTGAAGATTCTATAATTTGCGATCCTGACATTGGAGCTCCGATCCGATTCAGAATCGCGATTCTGACAACCTTGAAATATATTATCAGCTCTTGATGATTTACGCTAAAGGCAGCAGCTGCCTGATAAACAAAAGGTTCAGAGGTCCAAATTGACGATATCTGCTAGGCTCACACTTGAAACTTCGAACAATAGGAAGCCCGAGAATAAAGTATAAATGAAACCGAGGACCAAAATGCCCAACACAAGCGTTTGCATCATGAAACATTCTCATCTAGTGAGACTTGACGTACTCCTGCACGATGTTAAGGCCCTCGGATTCTTCACCGTAGTCCTGGTAAATCAAAGAAATCAGTCAAACGTCAAGTTCTGTCTACTTGAAAAGAAACCTGTCCTTTGGTCATATCAGTATATAGTAGATTTGTCACCTTGACAACAACGCAAGAGCAGCCCACAACCTTCCTTGCCTTGCCCTCAGAGTCAATCTTGCAAAGCTGCAGAGGAAAGCATGTTAATATCAACACATCAATACTTCCACAACAAACGTGAAGAATAACTACAACAAAAAGCTATAAAACAACTTACAAGACAAGCATAGGGAAACAAAAGAATTTTAATATCAAGAGAAAGTGCATTCTCCGGCAATAGTGAATTTACAAGACAAGCATAGGGAAACAAAAGAATTTTAATATCAAGAGAAAGTGCATTCTCCGGCAATAGTGAAGCATTGCTAAGTCCAAAGATGACTGTGGAATACATGCTGCAATTAAGTATAATAAGATGGAACATTACAAATTGGCATTAGAAAACTCACCCCTGCCCACTCTCCAAGAGTTTTAGCACTTGGCACAGTAACCAGGTGAACATTGTGCTCAGCGCATAGTGCCTTAACGAGCTTCACGTAATCAGGCTGGTCACAATCCTCAGCCAGCACACAAAGCTGAGCAGCATGCTTCTCAATGGACTTGGCAGCCTCACGGAGCCCCTTCACAAGGCCATCATGAGCACTTGACTTCTTCATGACAAGCTGTAGAGCAGTCATCAAGTCCATTGGCTCACCAAGAACCGGGGTAGGTGCCTCTACTGGGGCAACAACTGGTGCTGGGGCTTCTTCCCTGCAAAGTATGATAACTCGTGGCATGAATAGCATGATACGAGAACAGCAAGCAGAAAGAACAGAGGTTACACACTCTAACCAGCAGTTTAAAAATCTGTGTTTACCACCGCAATTCAAGCTGTTAGTTTTCTATATGTTCATAGCTACTCTTTAGTTTGGGCAATCAGGTACCAGCATGTTACATTAACCTACATGTCATACGAGATTTTTTTTTCTTTTGCAGGGGATACGAGATTAAACAATAAGTACCACAACTATCTTGCACCGTAGGTAGATCACAATAGACATCGTTCAAAAGTGTAAAATCACAAGGAGGGCACACTATTGAAAGCCGCTGTAATTTGCAAGCAGAGTAAAACAGCTACTCCCTGTGTTCACTTTTATAAGACCTTGAAGACATTTCAGACAATGTGTAAAACAACCTATTTTGAGTTGTCTGAAACGACTTACAAAAGTGAACGGAGGGAGTATTATTATTTTTGAAATTTCAGCTAGTATCTTATAATATTTAATAATCATGAACGCAACTAGTACTAAACAATCTGCTTCCCAACTACTTGCAGAATAAAATCATTCTAAAGACAATACCCAAATGCCCAACAAATAACACATGTGTATCAGTGTTAATTGGGGAAGACCAACCAACGACAAAATAAACAATTGCGCCCCTGGATGTTAAGAGCACAAACCAACACCGAGATTTCATAAGTAGCCCAAAAGCACTCGCTAGTTACAAACAAGATAACAACACGTATCGGATTTAATATCTGCAGCACACCACTGCAATCAAGACTACAGAGAGAGCAGTGCCAAGGTTTCTTTCGGCGGGAGAACTTACGCCATCTCGTGCGCTCCAAAGGCCACCGAGGTAGCTGCGAGAGAGGGAGATCTGGAGCCTGGAGCAACAAAGCGAAATGATAGCAGCGATTAGCGAGGTTAAATGCAAGGAAGAAAAGGAAGAAGTACGGTGAGGACACAGCGCCGCCACCTTGGGACCTTGGAGAGCGGCGGCGGTAGGGTTTTCGCGAGTAGGGCACGGCTGGGAGAACGTGTAAGTTATATAGCTCTTTGGAGACGGGCCGGGGACAAACTTCTGTTGGGCTCAGAAAGCCCTACAAGGTATCTTAACTGTAACCAGCCCATGAAAAAACGCACGACCGGGCCGATACAAAAGAAAATCCTATTCGCCGCTCTCTGCACCGAACTGTCGAGGGATCGCACAGAGAGCGGCCGCGACCGACCGACATGGGCTGGCCCACTTACAAATAGTGCGTGTAACCGGTTTGGGAACTTTCCATAAGGTTCCCTGAACCGGTTTTTTTTACTGTATCGTTTTTTTTCTAGTTCTTTTCGGCTTTCTATTTTTTCGTTTTTTTCTTTTCCGTTTCTTTTCTTTTTTTAGTGTCTGTTTCTTTTCTTGATGTTTCTTTTCAAAATTTCACAACTTTGCAAAATTTGTTCGCAAATTTAAGAAAAATGTTCGTTTTCATTTTTTGTTCATGAGTTTCAATAAATGTTTCTGATGCGGAGTATCCTTCAGTCATCCCCATGGATCTACCGTCGTCTCACCAAGCATCAAGAGGATCCATGACAAGAGCAAGAGCTAGAGCTCTTGAGATCGAGGTGACTTCTCTCCTTAGTGATATCTCATATGATCCTCACGAGACATGGCTACTACCTAAATCCGGAATGTTGTGCATGATTAGGTATCAAGAGGACCCTCCCGAGGATGCACATGAAGATGGTCAAGCCACCAAGTCCACGGAAGAAGAGAACCAACGGAAGAAGGCAAGAACAGCTTCCAGGCACCGGACATCCGGCCATGGCCCCGGACATCCGGCCCCTGGAGATCTACATGGCCAGGAGTCTGCAGCAGAAGCTACAGGGCCCGGACATCCGGCGACCAGCCCGGACAACCGGCCCCCCATCCCGGAAATCTGGCCTCCTGACCGGACATCCGGACACGTCGTCCAGGGAGCGCAGAAGGCTGCCCCGACAGCCCGGACATCCGGCCGTCACCCCAGACATCCGGCCCCTCCTGAAGCCCCGGACATCCGGCCCCTTCGCCGGGACATCCGGCCCCGTCCATCCAGAGAGCAGCAAGGCCAACTCCAACAGCCCGGACTTCCGGCCCGACAGCCCGGACATCCGGCCCCTCGCGAGCGCCCAGACATCCGGCCCCCTCCTGCCTGCGTACAGTGCCTCCAGGTCGTGGCCCATGTACCCCTTCGCCCCGTAGACTATATATACTCCCCCTCCAACTACGTTCTAGGGTAAGCATTGGTTTAGCTTATTTGAGATGGAGCATTGCTCATCCGTACCGGATCTACTCCTCGTGAGGGACCGCACCTCTTCGGAGAAGATCCACCCGGATTCAAGGCCTCCATCCGGAGAAGATAATCAAGACCTCCTCACGGAGAAGAACGGTTACTCTTGTATCGTCCTTTGTTGACTTTGGATCTCGTGTTACTTTGTGCCTCGATGTTCTAGCACTTGAGTGATCATATTCGTGTTGAGTGTTTCTCTTGTTTTCCCCCGTGTTTTCCCTCGTGTTCTTCCGCGCGTTCTTCGTGTTCCTCGTAGGGATCCTCTTCAAACGTGAAAGATCGGCCCCATAGGGTTCCGCCCTACATCATCTTGGTATCATGAGCCACGTTGATCACGTTTTTGGAGCCCCTACCCCATGTTTTCTAGCTTGATTTTGTTGTTTCGTCCTAATTTTGAAAATCCCCACCAAAAATAGCCCCAATTTTTTTTTGTGATTTGTTGGTGTGATGAAGTTTTGTTGGATTTGATCCACGGATCTGCTTTGCATCGAGTGGCTCTAGCTTTCCCCCATCTTTTCCGCAATTTCCATCCACATATTCGTCCGAATTTTGCCCCGGAGTTGCCCTTTTTCCCGTGGAGTTCGTCCTGTTCGTCCACGATCCAGGCGCCGGACATCCGCTCGAGTCCCCGGACATCCGGCGTCCCGGACATCCGGCCACAGGTAGCAGCAACTCCATTCCCCCGCGCCATTTTCCGCCTAGTTTCGCCAAATTTTGCCCCGGTGCCCACGCATACTTCCGCATACCGCCACCACTTTCCGCAAGCACCACGACCGCTCACCGCTACCTCCTATGAAGATTTTGACACGTTTTGGTCTTTGAGATTTTGGGTTGTGGTTCCCATGTCCTATTGTGTTTCGGCTATATAGGTACGGTTCGACGTCAACATCACCACGGCTCATCTACGCAAAGGTCTCATCATCGCCAAGGACGGTAACCTCGACGACATCTTTGTCATACCTTGCAATTGCATTGATAACCACATGGCCTTACATTTGCGTAGCTTACCCATCGAGACCAGCCATTGAGTATTGCAGGCAATGTGACTTGTGCACATTAGTGATCATACTCCATAGCATACATACCATACCATAGTGGTGCATATCTTGGCATCCCTTTTTGTGTCACAAGGTTGCCAGCGCATACACAATTGCTATCTTAGTTCGAGAAGTTTTGCATGAGAAAAGAGCTCAAAAGTGAAAGAGCCACACAAGCTTTTAAGCAAAGAGAGAAAGATGAGCAAAGAGCTTATAAGCAAGAACCATAGCATCATACTATATTAAGATTGTCATATCCGATCATCTTGGATCATATCACCGAAATACCATACAGATAGCATACTTGGGATAGAGGTCGTTGCATTTTTGCCTAGTAGGTTGTGCACAAGTTACGTATCCGCCTATTGCGCAATCGTGCTAGCGTCTCTCGTGTATTGTGCAACAAGAGCATTTTCGTGGATTCCACATTTTGGCACATTTTTGGTTTGCACAATCCCACTTATCTATTTGTGTGTGTGTTTCCGTGTACCGCTACTTGCTTGGTCTACTTGTTGCATTTGCAAATTTGTGAATCTTTTCCAACATTATTGAAGCTCACTTACAGTTGCATCAAATTTTGTGCCACCATCCTAACCAAGCTCCACCATAAGCTTTTACTTGTGTAGGTGTCAGAACCGACAAGAATTGGTACCAATAGTGTTATTTCATTGTCCACATTTGAGTGAACCTGATTCATCGTCAACATCGGTCAAGGTACATCTGGTATAAGTTCTTCTCCTTCTACCACTCACATTTTGCTTGGAATGATGGATAGGCCAAGTACTTCTACCAACCCACTCTTCATCGAGCAAGACGACGACATGTCATCATTCGTCACCAAGAGCCACCTCTTTGGTGCACAATGAGTGTTGCATCAAGAGCAACAAGCTATGACCGACCACATCGACAACCTCGCCACCGACTTGCGACTCTCCAAGCAACGTACAAAGGACTACTTCGACAACAAGCTCGACGCTCACAAGCAAGAGACCCGATGCAAGGATGGACGAGATCCGCGCCTTGTTGGTGAACCACCCTCCTTCTACTTCTTCATACTCAAGACGAAGCCGCTCAAGTCGACACTCCGACGACACCTTCTTCAGCTCAAGTACACCGACATCGAACACTCTTCGACGAGCCGCACGTCAAGACCGTCATGCATCTCGCAATCCTCTACACGACAAGCACTCACAAGAGCAAGTCGACGAGCAAGTTCTTCGTCCTCAACCACACCAAGTTGCTTTTGCACAAGCTCAAGAACGACAACGTCAACGGCGCCAAGAGGAAGAACAAGCGCGTCTACATCAAGAGGAACAAGACGCCGAGGCTCAACGCCTTCAACAACAACAACGTGAAGCGCAAGTTCTTGAGGCGCAACGTGCCCTTCAAGATTCAAGTCGAGCCTTTGCCAAATGCAACCGCGATAGGCGCAATGAAGAGGAAGCACTTCGCGAAGAAATCCAAGAGCGGAACTTCCTACCGCGAGTGCAACGTCAAGTTCCTCAAGCTCCTCCACAAGCACGACAAGTTCATCCACAACCTCAAGTTCAACAAGAGCAAGATGATCATGGACATCCTCCACGCCAAGAGCAACATGAGGATGATTATCCTCCACGTCAAGGACGTCATCATCACCATCGACCACAACACAATGAAGAGCAACGCTACGGCAAGCTAAAATTCACAATGCCCAAGTTCAATGGAAGCAATGATCCCGAAGAGTACCTCTCATGGGCATTGAAGGTCGACAAAATCTTTCGTTTGCACAACTATGAGGAAGAGAAGAAGATTGCTATGGCATCACTTGAGTTCCAAGACTATGTGCTCACATGGTGGGAACAAGTCCTTGAGCGCCGAGAAGCAAGAGGTGAACCACCAATCACCACTTGGGCCCAAATGAAGGATGTCATGCGAACACGTTTTGTGCCCACCTACTACAACCGCGACCTCTTCAAGAAGCTCCAACTCCTCAAGCAAGGAACAAAGAGTGTTGAAGAATACTACAAGGAAATGGAGATAGCCATGATTCGAGCCAATGTCACGAAAGATGATGAGCAAACTATGGCACGCTTCTTGAATGGCCTCAATCATCCCATCAAGAAGATTGCCGACTTCCAACCCTACTCCAACCTCATTGAGCTCGTGCATCAAGCTACCAAGGCGGAGCGTCAAGTGCAAGATGACTTCAAGTATGCCAAGTACTCATCCAAGACCTACGGCTTCTCCAACAACCAAGCTTCAACGAATCCTCCAACTTCTACCTCAACCAAGCCATCAACAAGCAGTGACGACAAGTCAAGTTACAAGAAAACTTCGACAAGCTCAAGTCGTCCTCCTACTACTACAAGCAACTTCAAGCCGCATGGTTCATCATCTACTCCGACCGATGAGACCGTCAAGACAAGCTCCTTTAAGTGTTTCACTTGCGGCGGCCGAGGCCACAAGTCCTATGAATGCACAAACAAGCGCACCATGATCCTCAACGATGATGGAACCTATGACTCCCTGAGTGAAGAGGAGATGGAAGCCCTTGAGCAAGTGGCCATGCACCAGCGCGTGAACGAGGATGAAGATGATCAAGTCTTTTGTGATGAGGACTCGAGCCCCGCTCTCGTTGTCTCCAAAGTCTTGACTCTTCAACATCAACAGGAAGAAGACCAAAGATGCCACATCTTCCACACAAAGGCCGACATCAATGGAAGGTTTGTCAAGTTCATCATCGATGGAGGTAGTTGCCACAACTTGGCAAGTGAAGAAATATGCTCCAAGCTACAATTGGTCAAGATGAAGCACCTACAAGGTCCAATGGCTAAGCGATTCCGGTCCAAGTCTCCTTCAAAATTGGTGCATATGAGGACACTTTGGAGTGTGATGTCGTCCCGATGTCTATTTGCCACCTCCTTCTTGGTCGACCATGACAATTCGACCGCGGCGTCATCCATAACGGGCGTACCAATCACTATAGCTTCAAGATGAAAGGGAAGGAATATGTGCTATGACCTATGTCTCCTAGTCAAGTGATAGCCGACAAGCAAGCCACCCATCATGGAGAGAAGAGTGAGATAGTGATCCACCAAAAAGTGAGTGAGAGCCACAAGCCAAACTTGAGCGCCTCTTCGCCTAGAGAGAAAAACCTAGTCCTTTTTGCCACCCAAAGTGAGATGAGAGAAGTGTGTAAGAACCCATCAAGTGTTATGCACTTTGTCCTTGTGCGCAAGGACGGGGACCCAAAAACTAACACCTCTCACGATCTACCTTTAGTGTTTCAATCTCTTTTGCAGGAATTCCAAGATGTTTTCCCCGATGAGCTACCTCTGGGACTACCTCCTCTATGAGGCATTGAGCATCAAATCGACCTCATCCCCGGAGCGCCCCTACCAAACAAAGCTCCATACCGCGTCAACCCCGAAGAAATGAAGGAGATCCAATGGCAAGTACAACAACTAATCGACAACGGTCATGTACGTGAAAGCTTAAGCCCTTGTGCCGTTCCCGTTATACCTGTGCCCAAACAAGACGGTAGTTTTCGCATGTGCTCGGATTGTAGACCCATCAATGCTATTACCATTCGTTATAGCTATCCCATTCCTCGCTTAGATGATATGCTTGATGAACTTAGCGGTGCCACCATTTTCTCAAAAATTGATCTTAAAAGTGGCTATTATCAAATCCACATACAAGAAGGTGATGAATGGAAAACCGCTTTCAAAACCAAATTTGGCTTGTACGAGTGGTTGGTTATGCCTATGGGTTTATCGGAAGCTCCCAGAACTTTCATGCGTCTTATGCATTTTGTGCTTCGACCTTGTATTGGAGTGTTTGTTGTGGTTTGCTTTGATGATATTCTTGTGTTTAGCAAATCCATGAAAGAGCATCTAAAGCATGTTAGGGCTGTTTTACAAACGCTTCACAAGGAACGTCTTTATGCCAACATGAAAAAGTGCATGTTTGGTGTTGACAAGCTTGTTTTCTTGGGATTCGTGATTTCTTCCAAGGGTGTCCATGTTAATGAATATAACATTGAAGCAATTAAAACTTGACCCAAACCAACCAATTTGCAACAAGTGTGTAGCTTTCTTGGTCTTGCAGGTTTTTATCGTCGCTTTGTGAAAGACTTTAGCACTATTGTCGCTCCTTTGCATGCCTTGAGTAAGAAGAATGCTCCTTTTGTTTGGGGATCTTTGCAATCTACCGCTTTTGATGAGCTCAAGTCTTTGCTTACTCATGCTCCGATTCTTTCTTTGCCCAACTTTGACAAAACTTTTGAGGTTCATTGTGATGCAAGTGGTACCGGAATTGGCGGAGTTTTGATGCAAGAAAAACGAGCCATTGCATATTTTAGTGAAAAACTCTCCGGTGCTCAACTTAATTATCCCATTTATGACAAAGAATTGTATGCTTTAGTGCGTGTGCTACATGTTTGGGAGCATTACCTTAGACCTCATGAGTTTGTCATCCATACCAATCATGAAACGCTTAAGTACTTAAAAGGTCAAACTAAGTTGAACAAGCGTCATGCCAAATGGAGTGAATTTATTGAATCTTTCCCCTATGTGATCAAGTACATTAAGGGCAAGGAAAATGTAGTTGCGGATGCACTTTCACGCATATGCACGCTTGTCACTAAACTTGAGTTGAATGTTATTGGCTTTGAGCACATCAAAGACTTGTATGCTAACGACCCATCTTTTGCTACTCCTTATGCTAAGTGTTTGACGCATACTTCTTGGGAACGATATTACATCAAGGATGATTATATTATGAGAGCTAACAAACTTTGTATTCCCGAGTCTTCTCTTCGTTTGCTACTTTTGCAAGAGGCTCATGGAGGCGGACTCATGGGACACTTTGGACGCGACAAGACATTCACCACGCTCTCCAAGAACTACTTTTGGCCCAAGATGTTCCGCGACGTCTCACGCTTCACCAACCGATGCTCTACATGTCGCAAAGCTAAGTCTAAAGCTCAATCCCATGGTCTTTACATGCCTCCTCCTATTCCTTATCAACCTTGGGAAGACATTAGCATGGATTTTGTACTTGGTTTGCCTAGAATCAAAATGGCAAGGATTCCGTGTTTGTTGTTGTGGACCGATTTTCTAAGATGGCACATTTCATTCCTTGCAACAAGATAGACGATGCTTCACATGTTGCCAATCTCTTTTGTAGGAAAATCTTGCGACTCCATGGAGTACAAAGACAATCATCTCCGACCGCGACGTCAAGTTCTTGAGTTACTTTTGGAAGACACTATGCGCCAAGCTCGGAATCAAGCTTTTCTTCTCATCCACATACCATCCTCAAACCGACGGCCAAACGGAGGTGACGAACCGTACACTCCAGTCTACTTCACGTGTTGATCAAGAACAACATCAAGGAGTGGGAGGAGTGTCTACCCATCGCCGAGTACGCCTACAACCGTGCAAGACATTCGACGACCGGCAAGTCCCCCTTCGAGGTCGTTTATGGCTTCAACCCGTTATCCCCATTGGACATTCTACCTCTTCCACTACAAGAGCGCACCAACATGGATGCGAGTGCACGCGCAAGCTACATCAAGAAGATGCATGAGGATACAAGGCACACCATCGAGCACCAAGTACAATGACTCGCGACCAAGCTCAATGTCAACAAGCAACCCATGATATTCAACATTGGAGATCTCGTGTGGCTACACCTTCGCAAGGACGCTTCCCCAACGAACGCAAGTCCAAACTTCTACCTCGAGCCGATGGAACCTTCAAGGTGCTAGCATGCTACAACAACAATGCTTACAAGATCGATCTCCCATGTGACAAGTACAACGTGAGCGACATCTTAAATGTCACCGATCTCTCCCCGTACCATGGTGATGAGGATTTCGATCCGAGGTCGGATCTTTCCCAAGGGAGGGGAGATGATGCGGAGCATCCTTCGGCCATCCCCATGGATCTACCATCGTCTCACCAAGCACCAAGAGGACCCATGACAAGATCAAGAGCTAGAGCTCTCGAGACCGAGGTGACTTCTCTCCTTAGTGATATCTCATATGATCCTCACGAGACATGGCTACTACCTTAGTCCGGAATGTTGTGCATGATTAGGTACCAAGAGGACCCTCCCGAGGATGCACATGAGGATGGTCAAGCCACCAAGTCCACGGAAGAAGAGAACCAACGGAAGAAGGCAAGAACAACTTCCAGGCACCGGACATCCGGCCATGGCCCCGAACATCTGGCCCCTGGAGATCTACATGGCCAGGAGTCTGCAGCAGAAGCTACAGGGCCCGGACATTCGCCCCCCGTCCCGGAAATCTGGCCTCCTAACCAGACATCCGGACACGCCATCCAGGGAACACAGAAGGCTGACCCGACAGCCCGGACATCCGACCGTCACCGCGGACATTCGGCCCCTCCTGAAGCCCCCGACATCCGGCCCCTCCGCCTGGACATCCGGCCCTGTCCATCCAGAGAGCAGCAAGGCCAACTCCAACAGGCCGGACTTCTGGCCCGACAGCCCGGACATCCGGCCCCTCGCGAGCGCCCGGACATCCGGCCCGACGCCCGGACATCTGACCCCCTCCTGCCTGCGTACAATGCCTCCGGGCCGTGGCCCATGTACCCCTTCGCCCCGTAGACTATATATACTCCCCTCCACCTACGTTCTAGGGTTAGCATTGGTTTAGCTCATTTGAGATAGAGCATTGCTCATCCGTACTGGATCTACTCCTCGTGAGGGACCGCACCTCTTCGGAGAAGATCCACCCGGATTCAAGGCCTCCATCCGGAGAAGACAATCAAGACCTCCTCACGGAGAAGAACGGTTACTCTTGTATCGTCCTTTGTTTACTTTGGATCTCGTGTTACTTTGTGCCTCGATGTTCTAGCACTTGTGTGATCATATTCGTGTTGAGTGTTTCTCTTGTTTTCCCCCATGTTTTCCCTCATGTTCTTCCGCGCGTTCTTCGTGTTCCTCGTAGGGATCCTCTCCAAACGTGAAAGATCGGCCCCATAGGGTTCCGCCCTACATCAATTTTATTTTAAAAAAAAAATTGCATTTGCAAAATGTTTTGGAATTTCAAAAGGTGTTCCAACTATCCAAATTTGTTCACAAATTTATAAAATGTTCATGTTTTCAAATTTTGTTCAGAAATTGAAAAATGTTCGTAAATTCCATAAATTTGTTTGGGAGTTTGAAAAAGTGTTCCAAAATTTGTTCAAAAATTTTAAAAAATGTTCATATTTACAAGTTTTGTTTGGAGTTTCGAAAAATGTTCCATTTCCGAAATTGTTTGCAAATTTTAAAAAATGTTCGTTTTTCCAAATTGTTTTCTGGAATTTCAGAAAATGTTCGCATGAAAAAGTTTTTCGTGTTTCCAAATTTTGTTTTGAAATTTGAAAAATTGTTCCTGTTCAATTTTTTGGGTAGTTTAAAAAATGTATTCCGTTCTAAAAAATATGTTCGCATCTCCAAAATTCATTTGTGTGTTGAAAAATGTTTGAGTTTTCTCATAATCTGTGAAAAAAATAATGTCCGTGTTTGATAAACATTCACATTTTTGTTTTTGAAAAAATGTTTTGTGTTAGAATTTTTTAAAGATGTTCGGATCGACGTTTGAGTTTCTTAAGATTTTGCAATGTTCTGTCATCAACAAAGCTAGCTAGCTCGACTGGTTCGAGGTGTATGCTCATAACCAGCAGGTCTGGTGTTCAATTCCTGGCAACGCATCAGCGTGAGCTACTGTTCGCGACAGAGATGGGCCGGCCCAATCTGTCGATCCCCTATGCGATCGCTCGACTGCTTGATGCAGAGAGCGTCACATAGGAGCTCTCAGATACAAAACCACACCGCCAACCCGTCGTCTTCATCTGGAGGTCCTATACTTTGCGTCAAGTAGCAACACCTACTTTTTTCCAACATTTTTTGAGAACTTTTCTTTTTCAATGGAGGTCATGTTGCAAAAAAAACTTAAGAATTTTTCCAACATTTGTAACAGAAATTCACCATGTTGAGTCATGGCCTCGAGCATGAGCTCGGTCTGGTTGGGAAAGGGAGGAGGGGTGTTGCGTATACGATGATGGTGGCCATCAGCGGGAGGCCGATGGAGCTTGGGCAGCCACTGTGACTCGCAGCAGTGCATGAGGTGATGAAGGCGATGCAGCAAGGGGTCAGAGCAACATAGTTAGGCGACGGCGAGCGGAGCGAAGCTCCGCCATGCGTGCTTGAGCACCCATGGCCACTGGTCACAAGTGGATACTGTCGGAATAGGGGCTCCAGGGAGTCAAGGAAAGGTTCGAACTCTGGGGTGTGCGTGAATAACTCCGCTAAGCTATGACTCGCTGCTCACTACCTCACGGCGATGCTCCGTCGTGCTCGAGGGAGAGATGGAACACGATGATTTATCCAGTTCGGGCCACCTTGTGGTGTAAGACCCTACTCCTTCTTTGTGGTGGATTGCCTCGCGAGGGAGGTTGAGTATGAACTAGTACAAGGATGAACTGCCTCGGGAGGGCTCACGAATTGATCCCTCTCTATGGTGGTTGATACGTCTCCAACGTATCTATAATTTTTTATTGTTCCTTGCTATTATATTACCCCTTTTGGATGTTTATGGGCTTTATTTTACATGTTCATATCATTTTTGGGACTAACCTACTAACCGGAGACCTAGCCCGTATTGCTGTTTTTTTGCCTATTTCAGTATTTTGAAGAAAAGGAATATCAAACGGAGTCCAAACGGAATGAAACCTTCAGGAGCGTGATTTTTGGAACGAACGTGATCCGGAGAACTTGGAGTGCAAGTCAAGCAGCAAACGAGGTGGCCAGGAGATAGGAGGGCGCGTCCACCCCTCCTGGGCGCGCCCCTGTCTCCTGGGCCCCTCAAGTGGCCACCGACGTACTTCTTCCTCCTATATATACCTACGTACCCCGAAAACATCCAGGGAGCCAACGAAACACAATTTCTAAAGGAAATATGCCCTAGAGGCAATAATAAAGTTATTATTTATTTCCTCATATCATGATAAATGTTTATTATTCATGCTATAATTGTATTAACCGGAAACATGATACATGTGTGAATACATAGACAAACATAATGTCACTAGTATGCCTCTACTTGACTAGCTCATTAATCAAAGATGGTTATGTTTCCTAACCATAGACATGTGTTGTCATTTGATTAACGGGATCACATCATTAGGAGAATGATGTGATTGACTTGACCCATTCCGTTAGCTTAGCACTTGATCGTTTAGTATGTTGTTATTGCTTTCTTCATGACTTATACAAAGTTCCTACAACTATGAGATCATGCAACTCCCGTTTACTGGAGGAACACTTTGTGTGCTACCAAACGTCACAACGTAACTGGGTGATTATAAAGAAGCTCTACAGGTGTCTCCAAAGTTACATGTTGAGTTGGCGTCTTTCGAGATTAGGTTTTGTCACTCCGATTGTCGGAGAGGTATCTCTGGGCCCTCTCGGTAATGCACATCACTATAAGCCTTGGAAGCAATGTAGCTAATGAGTTAGTTACGGAATGATGCATTACGTAACGAGTAAACAGACTTGCCGGTAACGATATTGAACTAGGTATTGGATACCGACGATCGAATCTCGGGCAAGTAACATACCGATGACAAAGGGAACAACGTATGTTGTTATGCGGTTTGACCGATAAAAGATCTTCGTAGAATATGTAGGAGCCAATATGAGCATCCAGGTTCCGCTATTGGTTATTGACCGGAAACAGTTCTAGGTCATGTCTACATTGTTCTCGAACCCGTAGGGTCCGCACGCTTAACGTTATGATAACAGTTTTATTGTGAGTTTATGAGTTTTGATGTACCGAAGGTTGTTCGGAGTCCCGGATGTGATCACGGACATGACGAGGAGTCTCAAAATGGTCGAGACATAAAGATTTATATATTGGATGACTATATTCGGACACCGAAAGTGTTCCGGGTGATTTCGGAGAAAACTGGAGTGCCGGAGGGTTACCGGACCCCCCCCCCCCCGGGAACTAATGGGCCTTGTTGGGCCCTAGTAGTGAGAGAGAGAGGGGACAACCAGCGCAAGAGGCGCGCCCCCTCCCCTTGAGTCCGAATAGGACAAGGAAGGGGGGGCGGCGCCCCCTTGCCTTTCCCCCTCTCCCACTCCTTCCTTCCCCCTCCTTCTTGGACTAGGAAAGGGAGGGGCAAACCTACTTGGAGTAGGTTTCCCCCTCCTAGGGTGCGCCACCCCCTTGGCCAGCCCCCTCCTCCTCCCCCCTTTATATACGGAGGAGGGGGCACCCCATGACACACAAATTGATCTTCGTGATCGTTCCTTAGCCGTGTGCGGTGCCCCCCTCCACCATATTCCACCTCGGTCATATCGTAGCGGTGCTTAGGCAAAGCCCTGCGTCGGTAGAACATCATCACCGTCACCACGCCGTCGTGCTGACAAAACTCTTCCCCGACACCCTACTAGATCGAAGTCCGGGGATCGTCATCGAGCTGAACGTGTGCTAAACTCAGAGGTACCGTATGTTCGGTACTTGGATCGGTCGGATCGTGAAGACGTACGACTACATCAACCACGTTGTTATAACGCTTCCACTTTCGGTCTACGAGGGTACGTGGACAACACTCTCCCCTCTCGTTGCTATGCATCACCATGATCTTGCGTGTGCGTAGGATTTTTTTTGGAAATTACTATGTTCCCCAGCAGTGGTATCAGAGCCTGGTTTTATGCGTAGATGTCATATGCACGAGTAGAACACAAGTGAGTTGTGGGCGATACAAGTCATACTGGTTACCAGCATGTCATACTTTGGTTCAGCGGTATTGTGAGATGAAGCGGCCCGGACCGACATTACGCGTACGCTTACGTGAGACTGGTTTCACCGTTACGAGCACTCGTTGCTTAAAGGTGACTGGTGGGTGTCTGTCTCTCTCACTTTAGTTGAACCGAGTGTGGCTACGCCCGGTCCTTGTGAAGGTTAAAACAGCACTAACTTGACGAACTATCGTTGTGGTTTTGATGCGTAGGTAAGAACGGTTCTTGCTCAACCCGTAGCAGCCACGTAAAATTTGCAATAACAAAGTAGAGGATGTCTAACTTGTTTTTGCAGGGCATGTTGTGATGTGATATGGTCAAGATGTTATGCTATATTTTATTGTATGAGATGATCATGTTTTGTAACCGAAGTTATCGGCAACTGGCAGAGCCATATGGTTGTCGCTTTATTGTATGAAATGCAAACACCCTGTAATAGCTTTACTTTATCACTAAGCGGTAGCAATAGTAGTAGAAGCAATAGATGGCGTAACGACAATGATGCTACGATGATGAGGACATGACTACCTTGGATATGACCAAAAATATTGCATATATGCATATTTGTCAGGTGATTTCTAGTGCAAACTATTCAATAATCTATTTATGTTATCCAGAACAAAAATACTTCACACACTTTTGTGTTTTGTCTAATTGCAGGTGTATGGGACATTTGTACAATCCACATATGAAGATAAGGAAGAAAGAGATGTTTATTTGCTGTCCAAAAAGTTCTCTCACGTCACTTTTGGCCCAAGAGAAGATAGAGTCCAAGTCTCTCACGTTCTGGATTCAGATTCGGACTGCACAGACGTACCTGACTCAAAACGCACACAAGTTTTTCATACGGACTCCGAATTGGGTGATTCTTTTTTTGTTGGAAACTAGATTTCGTGCACTTTCCAACCCAATTGGAATCACCTTCAAATTCGTCCGGAGCGTTGAGTTGTGGACGAAACAATCTGATGCTGCAGCAGAATCCGATTCAAACTACAAGTCCAAAGGTGTTACATCACCTCCACTTGGGCCCATTGGCCTTGTACGACCTAGATTTAGTTTTAGGCTGCCTTGGGACGTCCTCCCACCTCCTTGGCCGCCACCTCTTGCTCCTATATAAGTAGATCCATCTAGTAGCTTTTCCTGGGGATTTGTTTAGTTAAAAGTTAGCCATTGCAACTTCGTGTACTTCGTTTGTGTCCAACGACCAGACCAAGACCGCTTACGGATCCCCACCTTTATCAATACTTCATATATACTCGCAATATTCAGATTGCTTTTATCATATTCTTGCTTGTTCTTCGATTGCTTGCAGGAATAGACCTTCGTGGTCAGGTTGATTGTGCTCCGTCGTGGTCAATAACCTCTCAGAGTTGGTTTAGCGATTGCTAAGGCGCAACGTCGTGCACGTTTGTAGTCGGATCGTCAAAGTCATCTTCACCAAATCGATAGTTATCATCTCATCGAAAGATCGGGACAACCCCGCCTCTATCAAGTGGTATCAGTTTTCAGGTTGCTCGGTGAGAATTTCCAGTTTTCCTAGATTAGATTTATTTTCTTACTTATTGTCCAAGAAAAAGCCACAAAAAAGAGTTAGATCTATTCATCCTTGGTCCAAGCCAGTCTGATCCTTTGCAATTTTCTTTTCATTGCTTGCATAGTTGAATTATCGGTTGCATCGTCGTGTCGAGTTGCTGGTCTTAGTGTCTAGTTCGTTTAGAGTTTTGAGTTCTGTTCACATTAGTCACGCCACCGCTGCATCATTATCTCTTCCGCTGTCCACCACCCATCCATCAATTTCCACCACGTGCTACCCACCATTCATTGTCATAATAATAGTTGAGATCGTTCACATCTTCACTTGATCCAATCTGCATCTTATCTAGTTTGTTTTGGAAAGAGGGAGAAAAAAAAAGAGAGAAAAAAACGAGAGAAAAAAAACGAGAGAAAAAAAAAAGAGAAAAAAAAAGTCAGAAAAAAAAGGAGAAAAAAAATCAAAAAAATCGGCACAAACTTTTTCAGAGGAAAGTTGGAGATAAAGTTGTTGTATATCCTGCTTGGCAGTTGTTTTTCATCATTATCTTCACTGCCGTTGTGATCTTCACTTATATCTTGCTGTCAAGAGCTACTTACTATCCTTCATTGATGCTAGTTGTGCTACACCGTGACCTCATTAGTGTTCTAGGCTCGCGTCTCTAGTCCGGTCTAGCCTAGGACCAGCACAGTACCGTCGTTGAGCGTTTATTCAACATTGCATCTTTGAATTGATCATTGCTAATCTTTTGCTACCATATATAGCCAACCCAGCTCCACATATTTCTACACCGTGTATACGTACGCTCCCCTGGCAATCGCTTTACTCAATATTCGGAGTTACTTGACACCGCTGGTTGCCGATCACCGCCTGCTGCATGGTAAGAACTTGTAAGACATTGATATTTGCTTTACTGTGAGCGTTTTACCACCACATCCTAGTAGTTATAGGAACATTATTTTTGGGTTTTGTTTCTTGTTCTACTAATCATGACAGGATCCAGAGTCAATTCATGGGCTTTGTCGATCGCGGGAGACGTGCCACCACCTTTGCAAATACCACAACCGTCACGAGAGGTGCACAATCATCCAAATGCACATGATCAGGTTAATGTATCTATACCACCATTTAATGGTCGTTTTAAACCTGCTTTATATATTGAATGGGAGTTCGACATAAAAAATATATTTGCTTCCCATAATTTCAATGAACATAAAAAGGTTAAGGTTGCAGTTGGTTCTTTCACTGGTTATGCTTTGGTTTGGTGGAGTGAATATTGTCGGTTACACCCTGATTATATACCTACTACTTGGGATGATTTGAAACTTGCCATGCGACATACTTTCGTCCCTGCTTATTATACTCGTGACATGATTAAGAAGTTGCAACACTTAAAACAAGGTAGTGAAACTGTAACAAAATATTATGATGATTTACAAACTACCTTGTTGCATTCCTCTTTAGAAGAAAGTGAAGATGATTTTATGGATAGATTTTGGGGAGGATTAAACCGTGATATTCAAGAGATACTAATTCATGAAGAGTGTTATCCTATGGACCATTTGTTTCATCTTGCTTGCAAAGCTGAACAGGAAATAAAACAACGTGTTGGCCACGAGGAGAAAAATCGCACGGTGCACATTCCAAGAGTTGATATGATTGTTCCTTCAACTACTAGGCATACTATGACAACCACATCCGTTGTTGTCAGGACTACATCACCTCCACCATGTGACGCATCGCCCCCGAGAGTGGCTACATCATCTGAGTTGATCATAAGAGGTAATGACAAAGGTACTGATCTTCCATCTCTACATGAGAATGATGAATGCCTTGTCAATTTGAATGCACCATCTGATGAGCTACCCACTACTTTGATCACACCACCTATTTTAGAGAACTACGTTGATAATTTGACTTTGCCATGTGATCAAACAACTGAAATACCAACAATTTTGAGTGCACCCATTGAATTAACTATTGATGCAAAAGAACCAATGTTTAATCATTTTGATATGACCTCTAATCTTGGTGATGATTCTGTGTTGAATGACTTATTGCATGTTCGCTTATTTAAGCATGTTGTAGCATGTAAATTTGATGCAAGTAAGGTTTATTCACCAATGTTGGTATGGTTTAATGATGAACATTGTCAATCTTTTGAAATGAACAAGAGCTTCACTTATATGTGCAAACTGAGTTGCAATATTTTCATGCCTTCTACTTCTTGTGCTAATTTTTTGGCTTTAGATTTTATGAACTATGCAAGTTACTCATCTATTCATGTGTCATATATGCAAAAATCAAGGGAAGTAAAAATTGATGACATATACATATACAACATGTACACCTTGTCTCTTTTGTTAGCCACATTTCAGATTAAGCAACGCCGAGGACGGCTTTATTTTCAAGAAGGGGAGGATGATGAGGACATGACTACCTTGGATATGACCAAAAATATTGCATATATGCATATTTGTCAGGTGATTTCTAGTGCAAACTATTCAATAATCTATTTATGTTATCCAGAACAAAAATACTTCACACACTTTTGTGTTTTGTCTAATTGCAGGTGTATGGGACATTTGTACAATCCACATATGAAGATAAGGAAGAAAGAGATGTTTATTTGCTGTCCAAAAAGTTCTCTCACGTCACTTTTGGCCCAAGAGAAGATAGAGTCCAAGTCTCTCACGTTCTGGATTCAGATTCGGACTGCACAGACGTACCTGACTCAAAACGCACACAAGTTTTTCATACGGACTCCGAATTGGGTGATTCTTTTTTTGTTGGAAACTAGATTTCGTGCACTTTCCAACCCAATTGGAATCACCTTCAAATTCTTCCGGAGCGTTGAGTTGTGGACGAAACAATCTGATGCTGCAGCAGAATCCGATTCAAACTACAAGTCCAAAGGTGTTACATCACCTCCACTTGGGCCCATTGGCCTTGTACGACCTAGATTTAGTTTTAGGCTGCCTTGGGACGTCCTCCCACCTCCTTGGCCGCCACCTCTTGCTCCTATATAAGTAGATCCATCTAGTAGCTTTTCCTGGGGATTTGTTTAGTTAAAAGTTAGCCATTGCAACTTCGTGTACTTCGTTTGTGTCCAACGACCAGACCAAGACCGCTTACGGATCCCCACCTTTATCAATACTTCATATATACTCGCAATATTCAGATTGCTTTTATCATATTCTTGCTTGTTCTTCGATTGCTTGCAGGAATAGACCTTCGTGGTCAGGTTGATTGTGCTCCGGCGTGGTCAATAACCTCTCAGAGTTGGTTTAGCGATTGCTAAGGCGCAACGTCGTGCACGTTTGTAGTCGGATCATCAAAGTCATCTTCACCAAATCGATAGTTATCATCTCATCGAAAGATCGGGACAACCCCGCCTCTATCATACGATGGAGATCAAGGTGTCGCGCCGGTGACGATGGTGATCACGACGGTGCTTCGGAGATGGAGATCATAAGATGATGATGGCCATATCATATCACTTATATTGATTGCATGTGATGTTTATCCTTTATGCATCTTATCTTGCTTTGATTGACGGTAGCATTTTAAGATGATCTCTCACTAAATTATCAAGAAGTGTTCTCCCTGAGTATGCACCGTTGCGAAAGTTCTTCGTGCTGAGACACCACGTGATGATCGGGTGTGATAGGCTCTACGTTCAAATACAACGGGTGCAAAACAGTTGCACACGCAGAAATACTCAGGTTAAACTTGACAAGCCTAGCATATACAGATATGGCCTCGGAACACGGAGACCAAAAGGTCGAACGTGAATCATATAGTAGATATGATCAACATAGTGATGTTCACCATTGAAACTACTCCATCTCACGTGATGATCGGACATGGTTTAGTTGATTTGGATCACGTGATCACTTAGATGACTAGAGAGATGTCTGTCTAAGTGGGAGTTCTTAAGTAATATGATTAATTGAACTTAAATTTATCATGAACTTAGTACCTGATAGTATTTTTCTTGTCTATGTTTGTTGTAGATAGATGGCTCGTGCTGTCGTTCCGTTGAATTTTAATGCGTTCCTTGAGAAAGCTAAGTTGAAAGATGATGGTAGAAATTACACGGACTGGGTCCGTAACCTGAGGATTATCCTCATTGCTGCACAGAAGAATTACATCCTGGAAGCACCGCTGGGATCCAGGCCTACTGCAGATGCAACTGACGATGTTAAGAACGTCTGGCAGAGCAAAGCTGATGACTACTCGATAGTTCAGTGTTCCATGCTTTACGGCTTGGAACCGGGTCTTCAACGATGTTTTGAACGTCATGGAGCATATGAGATGTTCCAGGAGTTGAAGTTAATATTTCAAGCAAATGCCCGGATTGAGAAATATGAAGTCTCCAATAAGTTCTATAGCTGTAAGATGGAGGAGAATAGTTCTGTCAGTGAACACATACTCAAAATGTCCGGGTATAATAATCACTTGATTCAACTGGGAGTTAATCTTCCTGATGATAGTGTCATTAACAGAATTCTTCAATCACTGCCACCAAGCTACAAAAGCTTCGTGATGAACTATAATATGCAAGGGATGGACAAGACTATTCCCGAGCTCTTCGCAATGCTAAAAGCTGCGGAGGTAGAAATCAAGAAGGAGCATCAAGTGTTGATGGTTAACAAGACCACCAGCTTCAAGAAAAAGGGCAAAGGGAAGAAGAAGGGGAACTTCAAGAAGAACAGCAAACAAGTTGCTGCTCAAGAGAAGAAACCCAAGTTTGGACCTAAGCCTGAGACTGAGTGCTTCTACTGCAAGCAGACTAGACACAGGAAGCGGAACTGCCCCAAGTATTTGGCGGATAAGAAGGATGGAAAAGTGAACAAAGGTATATGTGATATACATGTTATTGATATGTACCTTACTAATGCTCGCAGTAGTACCTGGGTATTTGATACTGGTTTTGTTGCTAATATTTGGAACTCGAAACAGGGACTACATATTAAGCGAAGATTGGCTAAGGATGAGGTGACGATGCGTGTGGGAAATGGTTCCAAAGTCGATGTGATCGCGATCGGCACGCTACCTCTACATCCACCATCGGGATTAGTTTTAGACCTAAATAATTGTCATTTGGTGCCAGCGTTGAGCATGAACATTATATCTGGATCTTGTTTGATGCGAGACGGTTATTCATTTAAATCAGAGAATAATGGTTGTTCTATTTATATGAGTAATATCTTTTATGGTCATGCACCCTTGAAGAGTGGTCTATTTTTGTTGAATCTCGATAGTAGTTATACACATATTCATAATGTTGAAGCCAAAAGTTGCAGAGTTGATAATAATAGTGCAACTTATTTGTGGCACTGCCGTTTAGGTCATATCGGTGTAAAGCACATGAAGAAACTCCATACTGATGGACTTCTGGAATCACTTGATTATGAATCACTTGGTACTTTGCGAACCGTGCCTCATGGGTAAGATGACTAAAACGCCGTTCTCCGGAACTATGGAGCGAGCAACTGATTTGTTGGAAATCATACATACTGATGTATGTGGCCCAATGAATATTGAGGCTCGCGGCGGGTATTGTTATTTTCTCACCTTCACAGATGATTTGAGCAGATTTGGGTATATCTACTTGATGAAACACAAGTTTGAAACATTTGAAAACTTGAAAGAATTTCAGAGTGAAGTGGAAAATCATCGTAACAAGAAAATAAAATCTCTACGATCTGATCGTGGAGGAGAATATTTGAGTTACGAGTTTGGTTTACATTTGAAGCAATGCGGAATAGTTTCACAACTCACGCCACCCGGAACACCACAGCGAAATGGTGTGTCCGAACGTCGTAATCGTACTTTACTAGATATGGTGCGATCTATGATGTCTCTTACTGATTTACCGCTATCGTTTTGGGGTTATGCTTTAGAGACGGCCGCATTCACGTTAAATAGGGCACCATCAAAATCCGTTGAGATGACGCCTTATGAACTGTGGTTTGGCAAGAAACCAAAGTTGACGTTTCTTAAAGTTTGGGGCTGCGATGCTTATGTGAAGAAACTTCAACCAGATAAGCTCGAACCCAAATCGGAGAATTATGTCTTCATAGGATACCCAAAAGAGACTATTGGGTACACCTTCTATCACAGATCTGAGGGCAAGATTTTCGTTGCTAAATTCGGATCCTTTCTAGAGAAGGAGTTTCTCTCGAAAGAAGTGAGTGGGAGGAAAGTAGAACTTGATGAGGTAACTGTACCTGCTCCCTTATTGGAAAGTAGTTCATCACAAGAACCGGTTCCTGTGACAACTACACCAATCAGTGAGGAAGCTAATGATATTGATCATGAAACTTCAGATCATGTTACTACCGAACCTCATAGGTCTATCAGAGTAAGATCCGCACCAGAGTGGTACGATAATCCTATTCTGGAAGTCATGTTACTTGACCATGGCGAACCTACGAACTATGAGGAAGCGATGATGAGCCGAGATTCCGCAAAATGGCTTGAAGCCATGAAATCTGAGATGGGATCCATGTATGAGAACAAAGTATGGACTTTGGTTAACTTGCCCGATGATCGGCAAGCCATTGAGAATAAATGGATCTTCAAGAAGAAGACTGACGCTGATGGTAATGTAACTGTCTACAAAGCTCGACTTGTTGCAAAAGGTTTTCGACAAGTTCAAGGGGTTGACTACGATGAGACTTTCTCACCCGTAGCGATGCTTAAGTCTGTCCGAATCATGTTAGCAATTGCCGCATTTTATGATTATGAAATTTGGCAAATGGATGTCAAAACTGCACTCCTGAATGGATTTCTGGAAGAAGAGTTGTATATGATGCAACCGGAAGGTTTTGTCGATCCAAAAGGTGCTAACAAAGTGTGCAAGCTCTAGCGATCCATTTATGGACTGGTGCAATCATCTCGGAGTTGGAATAAACGCTTTGATAGTGTGATCAAAGCATATGGTTTTATACAGACTTTTGGAGAAGCCTGTATTTACAAGAAAGTGAGTGGGAGCTCTGTAGCATTTCTAATATTATATGTAGATGACATATTGTTAATTGGAAATGATATAGAATTTCTGGATAGCATAAAGGGATACTTGAATAAAAGTTTTTCAATGAAAGACCTAGGTGAAGCTGCTTACATATTGGGCATCAAGATCTATAGAGATAGATCAAGACGCTTAATTGAACTTTCACAAAGCACATACCTTCATAAAGTTTTGAAAAAGTTCAAAATGGATCAGGCAAAGAAAGGGTTCCTGCCTGTATTACAAGGTGTGAAGTTGAGTCAGACTCAATGCCCGACCACAACAGAAGATAGAGAGAAAATGAAAGATGTTCCCTATGCTTCAGCCATAGGCTCTATCATGTATGCAATGCTGTGTACCAGACCTGATGTATGCTTAGCAATAAGTTTAGCAGGGAGGTACCAAAGTAATCCAGGAGTGGATCACTGGACAGCGGTCAAGAATATCCTGAAATACTTGAAAAGGACTAAGGATATGTTTCTCGTTTATGGAGGTGACAAAGAGCTAGTCGTAAATGGTTACGTCGATGCAAGCTTTGACACTGATCCGGACGATTCTAAATCGCAAACTGGATACGTGTTTTTATTAAACGATGGAGCTGTAAGTTGGTGCAGTTATAAACAAAGCGTCATGGCGGGATCTACATGCGAAGCGGAGTACATAGCTGCTTCGGAAGCAACAAATGAAGGAGTCTGGATGAAGGAGTTCATTTCTGATCTAGGTGTCATACCTAGTGCATCGGGACCAATGAAGATCTTCTGTGACAATACTGGTGCAATTGCCTTGGCAAAGGAATCCAGATTTCACAAGAGGACCAAGCACATCAAGAGACGCTTCAATTCCATCCGGGACCAAGTCTAGGTGGGAGACATAGAGATTTGCAAGATAAATACGGATCTGAATGTTGCACCCGTTGACTAAGCCTCTTCCATGAGCAAAACATGATCAGCACCAAGACTCCATGGGTGTTAGAATCATTACTGTGTAATCCAGATTATTGACTCTAGTGCAAGTGGGAGACTGAAGGAAATATGCCCTAGAGGCAATAATAAAGTTATTATTTATTTCCTCATATCATGATAAATGTTTATTATTCATGCTATAATTGTATTAACCGGAAACATGATACATGTGTGAATACATAGACAAACATAATGTCACTAGTGTGCCTCTACTTGACTAGCTCATTAATCAAAGATGGTTATGTTTCCTAACCATAGACATGTGTGGTCATTTTATTAACGGGATCACATCAGTAGGAGAATGATGTGATTGACTTGACCCATTCTGTTAGCTTAGCAATTGATCGTTTAGTATGTTGCTATTGCTTTCTTCATGACTTATACAAAGTTCCTACAACTATGAGATTATGCAACTCCCGTTTACCAGAGGAACACTTTGTGTGCTACCAAACGTCACAACGTAACTGGGTGATTATAAAGAAGCTCTACAGGTGTCTCCGAAGGTACATGTTGAGTTGGCGTATTTCGAGATTAGGTTTTGTCACTCCGATTGTCGGAGAGGTATCTCTGGGCCCTCTCGGTAATGCACATCACTATAAGCCTTGGAAGCAATGTAGCTAACGAGTTAGTTACGGAATGATGCATTACGTAACGAGTAAAGAGACTTGCCGGTAACGAGATTGAACTAGGTATTGGATACCGACGATCGAATCTCGGGCAAGTAACATACCGATGACAAAGGGAACAACGTATGTTGTTATGCGGTTTTGACCGATAAAAGATCTTCGTAGAATATGTAGGAGCCAATATGAGCATCCAGGTTCCGCTATTGGTTATTGACCGGAAACAGTTCTAGGTCATGTCTATATAGTTCTCGAACCCGTAGGGTCCACACGCTTAACGTTATGATGACAATTTTATTATGAGTTTATGAGTTACCGAAGGTTGTTCGGAGTCCCGGATGTGATCACGACATGACGAGGAGTCTCGAAATGGTCGAGACATAAAGATTTATATATTGGACAACTATATTCGGACACCGAAAGTGTTCCGGGTGATTTCGGAGAAAACCGGAGTGCGGGAGGGTTACCGGACCCCCCCCCCCCCCGGGAACTAATGGGCCTTGTTGGGCCCTAGTGGAGAAAGAGAGGGTCCGGCCAGGGCAAGAGGCGCGCCCCCTCCCCTTGAGTCCGAATAGGACAAGGAGGGGGGGCGCCCCCCTTGCCTTTCCCCCTCTCCCACTCCTTCCTTCCCCCTCCTTCTTGGACTAGGAAAGGGAGGGGCAAACCTACTTGGAGTAGGTTTCCCCCTCCTAGGGCGCGCCACCCCCTTGGCCGGCCCCCTCCTCCTCCCCCCGTTATATACGGAGGAGGGGGGCACCCCATGACACACAAGTTGATCTTCGTGATCGTTCCTTAGCCGTGTGCGGTGCCCCCCCACCATATTCCACCTCGGTCATATCATAGCAGTGTTTAGGCGAAGCCCTGCATCGGTGGAACATCATCACCGTCACCACGCCGTCGTGCTGATGAAACTCTTGCCCGACACCCTGCTGGATCGGAGTCCGGGGATCGTCATCGAGCTGAACGTGTGCTGAACTCGGAGGTACCGTATGTTCAGTACTTGGATCGATCGGATCGTGAAGACGTACGACTACATCAACCACGTTGTCATAACGCTTCCGCTTACGGTCTACGAGGGTACATGGACAACACTCTTCCCTCTCGTTGCTATGCATCACCATGATCTTGCGTGTGCGTAGGATTTTTTTTGAAATTACTATGTTCCCCAACAATTTCCACCGCCGTAACCTTCTGTATCCATGAGATCCCATCTTGGAGCCTTCGCCGGCGCTCCGCCGGAGGGGGAATCAACCACGAAGGGCTTCTACATCAACACCATAGCCCCTCTGATGAGTTGTGAGTAGTTTACCACAGACCTTCGGGTCCATAGTTATTAGCTAGATGACTTATTCTCTCTTTTTGGATCTCAATACAATGTTCTCCCCCTCTCTTGTGGAGATCTATTTGATGTAAACTCTTTTTGCGGTGTGTTTGTCGAGATCCGATGAATTGTGGGTTTATGATCAAGTTTATCTATGAGAAATATTTAAATCTTCTCTGAATTCTTTTATGTATGATTGAGTTATCTTTGCAAGTCTCTTCGAATTATCAGTTTGGTTTGGCCTACTTGATTGATCTTTCTTGCCATGGGAGAAGTGCTTAGCTTTGGGTTCAATCTTGCGGTGTCCTTACCCAGTGACAGAAAGGGTTGAAAGGCACGTATTGTATTGTTGCCATTGAGGATAAAAAGATGGGGTTTATATCATATTGCTTGAGTTTATCCCTCTGCATCATGTCATCTTTCTTAATGCGTTACTCTGTTCTTATGAACTTAATACTCTAGATGCATGCTGGATAATAGTCGATGTGTGGAGTAATAGTAGTAGACGCAGGCAGGAGTGGGTCTACTTGTCGCGGACGTGATGCCTATATACATGATCATGCCTAGATAGTCTCATAATTATTCGCTTTTCTATCAATTGCTCGACAGTAATTTGTTCACCCACCGTAATATTTATTCTATCTTGAGAAAAGCCACTAGTGAAACCTATGGCCCCCGGATCTATCTTTTATCATATAAGCTTTCAATCTACTTTTATTTGCATCTTTACTTTTTGCATCTATATTATAAATACCAAAAATATATTTATCTTATCATACTATCTCTATGAGATCTCACTTTCGCAAGTGGTCGTGAAGGGATTGACAACCCCTTTATCGCGTTGGTTGCGAGTTCTTTGTTTGTTTGTGTAGGTGCGTGGGACTTTTGAGGAGCCTCCTACTGGATTGATACCTTGGTTCTCAAAAACTGAGGGAAATACTTACGCTACTATTGCTGCATCACTCTTTCCTCTTCAAGGAAAACCAACACAAGCTCAAGACGTAGCAAGAAGGATTTCTGGCGCCGTTGTTGGGGAGGTCTTCGCTCAAGTCAAGACATACAAAGTACCCATCACAAACTCATCTCCCTCGCATGTACATTATTTGCCATTTGCCTCTCGTTTTCCTCTCCCCCACTTCACCCTTGCCATTTTATTTGCCCTCTCTTTCCCAATCCTCTCCTCTCTTTTTCGCTTGCCTTTTTCTGTTTGCTTGTGTGTTGGATTACTTGTTGCCATGTCGCAAGATAATACCAAATTGTGTGATTTCTCCAATACCAATGTCGGATTTCGGGTTCCCGCAGACCCTTGAGGTTCGAACTCTGGGGTGCGCGCGGAGATTCAACCCTCTGCCTACTTGTTCTTCGCCGAATCGCTATAACCTAAACTACCAAACAGAACAACACAAGAGACACAAGGTTTATACTGGTTCAGGCCACCATTGTGGTGTAATACCCTACTCCAGTGTGTGGTGTGGTGGATTGCCTCTCGGGCTGATGATGAACAATACAAGGAAGAACAGCCTCGCGAGGGTCTATTCTTGGCTGGTGCTACTTGGTTCTGGCTCTTGGATTCTTGATTTGGTCTCTCGATATCAGATCCCTCTACTCAGGGGGTGGCTAGTCCTATTTATAGGCAAAGGCCCTGGGCCTCTTCCCAAATATTGAGCGGGAAGGGCACCAACAATTGGCCATTTTGAAGGGGAACAGCGGGTACACTTATCCTGACTAAAGTTGGTCCTCGTCTGCCAAAGGCTCTGGTGGTGACGCCTGTTTGGGCTCCACAATGACTTCCTTCCGGCCGTTGGGCTGGTCTTGGTCTTGTTGCACCAAAACGGATGCCTTTGCTTGATGCTCTCGCCTGCGCTTGCTCCCTTTGCACCAAAGAGGAAAGGGAGGACACTGCGCGAGCTGGCGCCCGACTGGCGCCCTTGGTCATCATGGCTTGCGTCATGGGCACCTTGCGAGGTACCCCGCCTTGAACTCTCCGCCTCCTCGTGAGCCAGCCTGACGAGACCGTGCCTCAGGAAGCTCCTTGTCGTCCGCCCCGCGAGGCTTGGCCCCTCGCGAGGGTCTTGAGCTTGTGTTGATGAAGATGGACTGTGCTGGGCCTCCTTTGAGCCACGCCGCAGGCCGCAGGCAGGCAAGTCTGGGGACCCCCGTTCCCAGAACGCCGACAGTAGCCCCGGGCCCACGGCGCGCCCAGACTTGGCTGAGCAGAGAGGCGAAAGGGCAAGTGCGAAGTGTCGCGGGCCCTAATAGCCTGCGGCCTTGGGCGCCGTGTGGCGGTTGATTGGACGTGGGCGCCTCTGCAACTGCGCGAGTTGGTAAAGGAGCGGCACCTGCCCCTTGCCTCCCTTGCTTTCTCCAGATGCTGCTCAGATCCCCTTTCTTGCGCCTCTCCTCCCCGCCTCCGAAATCTTCAGATCTACTCCGCCTGCGTGCCCTAGCCAGACATGGCGCCTCGCCAAGCCCCGGTCAGAGCTTGGTACTCGTCTGCCTTGGACTCGCCGAACGTGTCGGAGGCGAGCCTTGCTCGGCTGCGCCAGATGGCGATGGCGCAGGGCATCGACGGGGCGAAGGTGTTCAAGGCCAGCTCTGCCGTCCCTGAAGGCCAAGGGGGCACCTTCTATCCGCTCTTCGTGAGCGCCATTGTCGCCGGTCTGGTGCCTCCCTTTTCTGAGTTCTTCTTCTCTGTCCTCCGCCACTATAACATTCAAGCTCTGCACCTCCATCCCAACTCTGTCCTTCTTCTGGCGATCTTCGCCTACTATTGCGAGGCTCACATAGGGGTGAAACCCTCGGTGGCCTTGCTGCGCCACTACTTCTCCCTCTGGACCTCCTGTGGTTCCGCCTCCGCGTGCGCGAGCTTCGTCGCATACAGCGGCTCCATTGCCATTTCGAACCCTAGGAAAAGGATTGAGGGCTTCAGGAGCAAGTGGGTATTGGTGGATGCCGGGCGCATCCACCCTCGGCTGATCCTGCCCACGGAGCACCCCGCGAGCTCCGACGACTGGTCCCTAGTGGAGCTTCTGGATCCCCGCGCGAAGCCGGTGTTGGAGAAGATGGACGTGATTCTGAGGCCGGCCAGCGTGGTGGCGGCGAAGCTGACCGGTGTGTCGCTGCTGAGGGAGTTCCTGGAGCATCAGCTGGCTCCGCTTCGCCAGTACTCACTTCCGATATGGAGGCCTCACCCGGGCCCCGCGGTCTTGGCCGATGAGGATCTGGCCGCGGTCCTCCAGTCCTTGGTTGGGGGCGACGTGGCGAGGCTAGAGGGCGCTCCTACGCCCCTGTTCCTCCGCGATGACTGGGAGCAGGTAGTGGGGTCCATGCCCGTCTTCAACGGGGACGGGCCCGTGCCCGCGGAGGCTCTAGAGGATCTGGTGGACGTGTCCTCCGGCGACTCCTGCGAAGAGGAAGAAGAAGGGAAGAGGGGGCTGATTCTGAGGCGGAGTCAAGGGCTCCCCCCCTTCGGCGCAGGTCCCGCGTCCTCCGCCTCTCTCTGAGTGATGATGATGAGGGTGATGATGAGCATGGTGGCGGGAGCCTGCCTCCGATCCCGAAGAAGGACCAGACCGGGCTGATCCCCCGTGGGTCTGCCCCAGCCCCGAGGCGATCCATAGGCGCACCTCCTGCTCCCGCGCTCCTCGAAGCTGACCCTAGCAGCCAGCTCTCGGGCTTTAAGTACGGCCGGAGGCTGCTTGAGCCCGCCAGCGACGACCTGTAAGTGCTTGGTCCCTGTCTTGATTATTGTTTTGTTGCCGAGGCTTGATGCTTGTGTCTCCCGGCTAGGATGGCGCCCGCGGCAAAGAAGTCGAAGGGAGCCCCTGAGGCCCCATCCGTGGCAGCGCCTCTGCCCGAGGAAGAAGGTGACTGTGACGCGCGGGCCTCCCCTGCCCGGGCGCCCTCGCGAGGCCAGGCTGAGCCTGCTGGGGCGAGCTCAGCCCCCATGGCCCAGGTGACTCCCGAGGTGCCCTTACCTGATGCTGCTTCCTCAGCCATCATGGCGCAGCTGGTTCCACCTCAGGACACTGTGGTCACGCTGCCGTCTTCTCCTCCTACTCCACCAACTATTGCTTCTCCGAATACTGTTCTGGATCGCGCCGTTACCGGACTGGACCGTCTGCGGCAGGATCTTCTGGGCGCCGACCCTCGTCTAGTGGCCGGGCGCTTGGAGCTGGCTTCTGGCTGGATTCGCTCCGATGCTTTGGTACGGGCGGCGCTGGTCCAGGCCTCGACGGCTTGCGACAAGGAGAAACGGGCCATCCTTGAGGTGAAGGTTGCCCGCGACACTGCCTTGGGGGAGGCAGCTAGCGTCCGAGGTCACTGTGAGACGCTGGAGGGCGAGCTGAAGGGCCTGCAGAACCAGCTTGCCGAAGAGGCCCGCCTTCGCCAAGAGTAGGAGGAAGGCATGAAGGCTCGCGAGGCGGCCGTCAAGGACCTGGAGGCCAAGCTCAAGAGGCGCCGTGGCCACCTAGGCGCGCTGGAGCAAGAGCTGGAGGCGAGGAAGGTCTAGCAGGACGACAAGGCCCGGGTTCTCGCCGAGGATCGCGTGGCCTTCGCGGATATGGAGGAGAAGGCTCGCACTTCATTGAAGATGCTTTATGATAGCGGCCTTGAGAGCCCACTGGCTGGCGAGGAGGATGGCCCCGCCAAGCTGCTTCCCTTCCTGGTTCGCGCCCTTCAAGATATCACCCTTGGCCTTGTCCCTACAGCTGAGGCCGAGGCACGCGTCTTGTCTTCTGCAGCGCTGACGCGGGTCTTCACCCACATCTATCTTCGTGACCCCAACATCGACCTCGATAGCCTGCTGGAGCCAGTGAGCGGCGAGCGTGCTGCTGCCGTTGCTGAGGCCGTGAAGGGTCGCGCGGAGGCTCTGCTGGGGAAGTTCTGGGCCTTCAGCACCAAGCCGAAGCGGAGCGCTGCTAGCCCTGCTGCTCCACAAGGCGAACCTGCTCCGCGTAGCTCCACCGCCGGCAAGTGACTCCGTCGTGGCTCCCATCCTGCTTTTAATTCCTACGCATTTACCATGCCTCGGGAAGGTGTTAAAACTTGTGTTTGATGATGTGATAACAGTATGGACTGTAATATTTGCTTTTGAATTCCCTGAAATTTGCATCATTCCTTCCAACTTGCTTGTGTTCTACGCCGGCAGAGCCCGGCCCCGTGCATACCTCAACCGCCATTGGCCCCGACCGGAAACCAGGACGGGACCAAGGAGTGAGGGGCTACGTGACAAGTTAGGCTCCTGAGTCGCGATGCTCAGGAGTCCCCCTTGGCGCTCGAACAACAAGTAGGGAGGTGATATGTGGGGGTGACTCCTTAGGGAGGTGAGATGCGGGTGGATATGCCGTTCTACGTCTGCAGAGCCCGGCCCCGTGCATACCTCAACTGCCGTTAGCCTTTCGGAACTAAGGAGTGAGGGGCTACGTGACCAGTTAGGCTCCTGAGTCGCGATGCTCAGGAGTCCCCCTTGACGCTCAAATGGCCTTCGTACCTTGGCTCCGCTCGGGGAGGGACGTGCGACGAACCAGGCCCGGGGGGGGGGGGGGGGGGCTGGCCGGGTGGCGTGCGTCTGGGCATGACCCAGGCGCAGCCCCCGTGCCCAGCCCCTTCGCGCGGCGCTCCCGAGGGGAGGCGTTGCGACGAGGCCAGACACTGAGCTCCGGGCTCCCTGAGGTTGATGCGGCCCGAGGGCCACCCTCAGTTGTTTATCACCAGCACGGAGCATAGCGCTTCTGTATGTGTACGGGCATAGCCGCTCCTCGGCGGTGTCGTCGGCCAGCACGGAGCATGGTGCTTCCACTGGTGTGTGGGAGGGGGCTCCCCTCCGGGAGGAGCCCTCGGGGCGTATACAACCCCACCCTGACACGTGGCTGGCACGGTAGGGCTTGACGAGGTGTATCTGGGCACCCGTGAGCCAGCGCGGGACTCACGGGGCCCTACCTCAAGGCGGGTTGCGCCTGGCTCTGGGCCTTATCTTGGAGTGTGTTCCTGCAAATTTGGCCAGATGGCGGTGGTCTACGTCTTCGGGTCCCGGCTCTCGAGCTGGTCTCAGCCGTCGCTGGCATGCCAGGTCGAGATGCCATGGACAAGACCAGAGGGTGAGGGCCGGAGAGCCGGTAGGAGCCCTGAGTCACGATGCTCAGGCACCCCCCCTTTAACGCGCAAGCTGGGTTAGATGTCGAAACTCTACGTCCTCGGGTCCCGGCTCTCGAGATGGTCTCAGCCATCGCTGGCATGCCAGGTCGCGATGCCATGGACAAGACCAGAGGGTGAGGGCCGGAGAGCCGGTAGGAGCCCTGAGTCGCGATGCTCAGGCACCCCCCCTTTAACGCGCAAGCTGGGTTAGATGTCGAAACTCTACGTCCTTGGGTCCCGGCTCTCGAGCTGGTCTCAGCCGTCGCTGGCATGCCAGGTCGCGATGCCATGGACAAGACCAGAGGGTGAGGGCCGGAGAGCCGGTAGGAGCCCTGAGTCGCGATGCTCAGGCACCCCCCCCTTTAACGCCCAAGATTCCGACACCCAGGAGAAAAAGGAACCAAATAACAAGCATGATGGGTCGAAAACATAGCCCTAAGGTAATGCAAGAAGGGTACATGCCGCTGGGTCAGGCCCGAGCGACTTGGGGATGATGCAGCCCGAGGGGCACCCCCAATAAGGTAAGCTAAGGACATGAAATAAAAGGGATACACGCCGCAGGGACGGACCCACGCGGCCTGGGAATAATGCGGCCCTGAGGGCGCTCCCAGCTGGAAATGAAACTTGAAAGATGTCACCTGATGATGTTGGGGACGAAGGGGTGTTGGTGTAGCAAACTCGGTGGGCTGCGGGAGCCGATCCTCATGAGCCCCCAGGCTCAGGGGCCTCGGGAGGCTGCGGAGGCGCTGGTGGCTCCTCGCGGGTCATCTCCATCTCCACCAGGGCTGCAGGACGCCTGACTTCCTGAGTCTCCAGGATGGCCCTCATGAGGCGCTGGTGCGCAGCAGCCGCGTTCGGCAAGCCATAAGGCATGCGCACGTAGCTGTGGGGCAGACCCTCGCAACATCCCACTCGCGAGGGCCAGAGGCACTCCTGAGACGCGACTCGGTTGAGCCCCGGTATGTCGATGCAGACAAGCAGCCCACCATCCTCGCCTGGATGGGGGGCCACAGCGGGTAGGCGGCGGCTGCCTCTCATGACCATTGACTCCTGTAGCTCCTGATTGGCCTTGCTGACGAACTCTTGAGGGTTGGTCCCTCCTTGCCTTGCTCCTTCTTGAGGGAAACGTGCTTCGAAACACGCCTCCACGTGGTGCCCAAGCGCCTCCCTCGTGACCTTGGCGAGGTCGGCGACCCTCCAGGGGAGAGCCCCCGAGCCCTGCCTCAGGAGGGCGCCGGGCGCGCTTCCCTATGCGATGGAAGGAGGTTCCCCCTGAGCAGGCGCGGGCCCTGAGGGGCCTGCCTCCTGAGGGGCCGGGCTGGACGATGTCTTCTTCTTCTTGGGTGCAGCCTCGGGAAGCCTCCTGCTTCCGCGGTCTGGATCTTCCAGCGATGCGGCCTGAAAGGCTCGCTCCAGGGAGCACACTGCGTCTCTCTCTTCGCAGGGAACCGTGATGACCCCGCCACTTCCTGGCATCTTGAGGACGTTGTAGCCATGGTGGGTCACGGCCATGAACTTGGCCAGCGCCGGGTACCCGAGGATGGCGTTGTACGGCAGGCGAATGTGGGCGACGTCGAAGTCGATGAGCTCGGTGCGGTAGTTGTCGCGTGCCCCGAAGGTGACAGGAAGGCGGACCTGTCCAATCGGGACCGTGGAGCCGTCGGTTACTCCGGAGAAAGGCTTGGTTGGCTGAAGCTGACTGTAGGGCACCTGGAGATTGTTGAATGTTTCCATGGACAGGACGTTGAGCCCTGCTCCGCCGTCGATGAGGGTCCTGGTGACTAGCACGTTGCTGATGATTGGGGAACAAAGCATCGGGAGGACTCCGGCTGTGGCCGCGCACTTGAGCTGATCTGCTGAACTGAACGTGATGGCGCATGCCGACCACCTGAGAGGGCGCGTGGCTTCGAGCTTGGGGAGGACTGCATTCACTTCGCGGGCGAACTGCTTGAAGATGCGCTGAGAGGCTGGGGCTTGAGCTCCACCCAGGATGCAGGCGATTGCGCGTGGTTCCTGGAAGCCCCCAGCCCCCTCGTCCTGATGACGGTCTTCATTTCTCCTTGGCTACGGCGACATCGGAGGGAGGCCTGCATTCCATTGCAGGCGATCCTCACGAAGCTGATCCCTCCAGCCTCCCTCGCGAGGCGGGTCCTGCCAGCGATCCTCGCGAGGTTGGTCGCGCCACCCTTGGCGCGGGCCGCGGTCTTCCCGACGTCCTGCGTTCCTTCCTCCTCCTCGGCCGTAGCCCCGGTCGCTGTGGTCGGGACGCCTGCCGACCCTTCCTTCACGCACGGACCGGAGCTCTTGGCATTCATTGGTGTTGTGGGTGTGGAGGTCGTGGTACACGCAGTACTGACTGCCCTTGGAGGATTCGGGCTGATCTCTGCCCCGCTTGGTGTCTGGCTCTGCCGCGAGTACGGCAGCCCCCTTGCGCTTCATATCCTTGGTCTTGGGCTTCTTCTCTTCTGGGTCCACGGCAGGCAGCTCGAGGAGGGAGAGTCGTCCCTCCTTAGCCCTGGCGCACTTGGTCGCCAAGTTGAACAGCTCCAAGGAGGTGCACAGGTCTTCATGCATCGCCAGCTCCTCCTTCATCTTGACGTCGCGCACACCGTCGGAGAAGGCAGAGATGATGGCCTCCTCCGTCACCTTGGGGATCTTGAGGCGCGCGTTGTTGAAGCGCTGGATGTACTTCTGCAGGGTTTCCCCTGGCTGCTGCTTGATACGGCGCATGTCGCTCATGGCGGGTGGCCGGTCGCGAGTACCCTGGCAGTTGGCGATGAAGCGGGTGCGCATCTCGTCCCAGGAGGAGATTGTGCCTGGAGCCAGGTTCAGGAGCCAGGTGCGGGCCCCGTCCTTGAGCGCCATGGGAAACCAGTTGGCCATGACCTTCTCATCTCCGTTGGCAGCCTCAATGCCCAACTCGTAAAGCTGGAGGAACTCTGTAGGGTCAGCCGTGCCGTCGTAGCAAGGAGGCAGGTTTGGCTTGAACTTGCCGGGCCACGCAACAATGCGTAGCTCGGAGGTGAAGGCGCGGCAGCCCGCTGTGGCCATAGGGGTCCTTGGGCGACGGAGAGCTTGGTCCTGCGGGTCCCCATGCGCTGCGGCTGGGGGCATCGCAGGGTCTTGACATGCTGGGGCAGGGAGCGCTCGGGCAGCTTCTTGAGGGTGAGGGACTTCTTGGCAGCTCTGCTCTTGACGCGCTGGCGCCTGACGGAGCGGGTTCCGTCCAGGGGCTGCGCGCCTTGGGGCCAGGGCGCCTTCTTGAGGAGGAGGCGGCTGAGGCGCCCCAGGAGCTTCATTGCCCGCGCAGGGCGGGGCGCGGTGCAGCGAGAAGGACGGCGCGGGGGAGCCCCCGGCGGCGCGGACGAGCTCGGCGAAGCGGTCGAGCCACTCTTCGTAGATGTCGTCGATGGGGCGGTAGCGCAGGAGCTCGTTTGCCGCGATGAGCGCAGCTCGGACCTCCATGGCCGCGCGGGCCGCGCGTGACGAAGAACCAGCGGGAGTGAGCGAGGGTGTGGCAGTGCGACCGTCCCGCCTCATGGATGGATGTTGGGCCGATGCTTGCTGTTCGTTCCCTGCCGGGCTGGTGGCGGCGTTGACGGTAGGTGACGGGGAACGACGAGGGCGCCCCCCGACGGGGGCCGTCTGGGCGACACGGGAAGCGAGGGAGGCTCGGCGCTCGGCGCGAGCCCGACGAGCGTCAGACATGGATGCGATGGTCGGAGAAGAACGAGACGACGGAAGGCAAATTCCGGCGCACCCCTACCTGGCGCGCCAAATGTCGGATTTCGGGTTCCGGCAGACCCTTGAGGTTCGAACTCTGGGGTGCGCGCGGAGATTCAACCCTCTGCCTACTTGTTCTTCGCCGAATCGTTATAACCTAAACTACCAAACAGAACAACACAAGAGACACAAGGTTTATACTGGTTCAGGCCACCATTATGGTGTAATACCCTACTCCAGTGTGTGGTGTGGTGGATTGCCTCTCGGGCTGATGATGAACAATACAAGGAAGAACAGCCTCGCGAGGGTCTGTTCTTGGCTGATGCTACTTGGTTCTGGTTCTTGGATTCTTGATTCGGTCTCTCGATATCAAATCCCTCTACTCAGGGGGTGGCTAGTCCTATTTATAGGCAAAGGCCCTGGGCCTCTTCCCAAATATTGAGCGGGAAGGGCGCCAACAATTGGCCATTTTGAAGGGGAACAGCGGGTACACTTATCCTGACTAAAGTTGGTCCTCGTTTGCCAAAGGCTCTGGTGGTGACGCCTGTTTGGGCTCCACAATGACTTCCTTTCGGCCGTTGGGCTGGTCTTGGTCTTGTTGCACCAAAACGGATGCCTTTGCTTGATGCTCTCGCCTGCGCTTGCTCCCTTTGCACCAAAGAGGAAAGGGAGGACACTGCACGAGCTGGCGCCCGACTGGCGCCCTTGGTCGTCATGGCTTGCGTCATGGGCACCTCGCGAGGTACCCCGCCTTGAACTCTCCACCTCCTCGTGAGCTAGCCTGAGGAGGCCATGCCTGAGGAAGCTCCTTGTCGTCCGCCCCGCGAGGCTTGGCCCCTCGCGAGGGTCTTGAGCTTGTGTTGATGAAGATGGGCTGTGCTAGGCCTCCTTTGAGCCACGCCGCAGGCCGCAGGCAGGCAAGTCTGGGGACCCCCGTTCCCAGAACGCCGACAACCAATAATAATGATTTCCTTAGTACTCCGATTGCTCCTCTTAATGATGTTGAGTCTTGTGAAATCAATACTGCTTTGCTGAATCTTGTTATGAAAGATCCATTCGCCGGCCTTCCTAGTGATGATGCCGCTACTCATCTAAACAACTTTGTTGATTTGTGTGATATGCAAAAGAAGAAAGATACGGATAATGATATTGTTAAACTGAAGTTATTCCCGTTTTTACTTAGAGATCGTGCTAAAGTTTGGTTTTCGTTTTTGCCTAAAAATAGTATTGATTCTTGGAACAAGTGCAAAGATGCTTTTATCTCTAAGTATTTTCCTCCCGCTAAGATTATCACTCTTAGGAATGATATTATGAATTTTAAACAACTTGATCATGAGAATGTTGCCCAATCTTGGGAAAGAATGAAATTGATGATTCGCAATTGCCCTGCTCATGGTTTGAATTTATGGATGATCATACAAAATTTTTATGCCGGTTTGAACTTTGCTTCTAGAAATCTTTTAGATTCGGCCGCGGAAGGCACGTTTATGGAAATCACGTTAGGAGATGCTACAAAACTTCTTGATAATATTATGGCTAATTATTCTCAATGGCACACCGAAAGATCTTCTAGTAAAAAAGTGCATGCTATAGAAGAAATAAATGTTTTGAGTGAAAAGATGGATGAACTTATGAAGTTGTTTGCTACTAAAAATACTCCTCTTGATCCCAATGATATGCCTTTGTCTACTTTGATTGAGAATAACAATGAATCTATGGATGTGAATTTTTTTGGTAGGAATAGTTTTGGAAACAATGCTTATAGAGGAAACTTTAATTCTAGACCGTTCCCTAGTAATTCCTCTAATAATTATGGAAATTCCTACAATAATTCTTATGGTAATTTTAATAAGATGCCCTCTGATTTTGAGAATAGTGTGAAAGAATTTATGATTTCTCAAAAGAATTTTAATGCTTTGCTTGAAGAAAAAATTGCTCAAAGTTGATGATTTGGCTAGGAACGTTGATAGACTTTCGCTTGATGTTGATTCTCTTAAACTTAGATCTACTCCTCCTAAGCATGATATCAATGAGTCTCTCAAAGCCATGATAATTTCCATTGATGAGTGCAAGGAAAGAACCGCTAGATTGCGTGCTAAGAAAGATTGCTTTGTAAAGGCGTGTTCTTCTAGTTTCCATGAAAATAATGATGAAGATCTTAAAGTTATTGATGTGTCTCCTATTAGATCTTTGTTTTGAAATATGAATCTTGATAATAATGGGACTGGAGATGACTCAACTTTAGTTAGAAGGCGTCCCAGGAATTCGGAGTTTTTTGATCTTGATGCTAAATTTGGTAAAAGTGGGATTGGAGAGGTCATGACTTTAAATAGTATTGAACCCACTATCTCGGATTTCAAGGAGTTTGATTATGATAATTGTTCTTTAGAAAGTTGTATTTCCTTGTTGCAATCCGTTGTTAATTCTCCTCATGCTTATAGTCAAAATAAAGCTTTTACTAAACATATCGTTGATGCCTTGATGCAATCTTATGATGAAAAACTTAATTTGAAGTTTCTATACCTAGAAAACTTAATGATGAGTGGGAAGCTACTATAAAGATTAGAATTAAAGATCACGAGTGTTTTGCTTTGTGTGATTTGGGTGCTAGTGTTTCCACGATTTCGAAAACTTTATGTGATATTCTAGGTTTCCATGATGTTGATGATTGCTTTTTAAATTTGCACCTTGCGGATTCCACCGTTAAAAAGCCAATGGGAAGGATCAATGATGTTCCCATTGTTGCAAATAGAAATTTGGTGCCCATAGATTTTATCGTTCTTGATATAGATTGCAATCTTTCTTGCCCTATTATTCTTGGTAGACCTTTCCTTAGAACGATTGGTGCGATTATTGATATGAAGGAAGGGAATATTAGATTCCAATTTCCATTAAAGAAAGGCATGGAGCACTTTCCAAGAAAGAAAGTCAAATTACCTTATGCATCTATCATGCGAGCTACTTATGAATATAGTGCCAAAGATGGCACTACTTAGATCTATTTTCGCTTTTATGCCTAGCTAGGGGCGTTAAACGATAGCGCTAGTTGGGAGGCAACCCAATTTTATTTGTGTTTTTTGTTTTTGTTTATGTTTAGTAATAAATTTTGCATCTACCCTCTGTTTAGATGTGTTTTTATGTTTTAATTAGTGTTTGTGCCAAGTAGAACCTATAGGATAACCTATGATGATAGTTAATTTGATTCTGCTGAAAAACAGAAACTTTGCGTGCACGAATTTAGTTTTGTTAAATCGCAGAAATGTGATTTTGCGTTGATTGTTTTTTCTGGTGATCAATATACAAAATTTCCAGGACTTCCTATTTTTTTAGGATTTTTAGAGTTCCAGAAGTTTGCGTTAGTTACAGATTGCTACAGACTGTTCTGTTTTTTTACAGATTCTGGTTTTCGTGAGTTGTTTGCTTATTTTGATGCATATATGGCTAGTAAAATAGTTTACAAACCATAGAGAAGTTGGAATACAGTAGGTTTAACACCAAAATAAATAAAGAATGAGTTCATTACAGTACTTTATGTGGTGGTTTTGTTTTCTTTCACTAACGGAGCTTATAAGATTTCCTGTTGAGTTTTGTGTTGTGAAGTTTTCAAGTTTTGGGTAAAGCTTTGATGGACTATGAAATAAGGAGTGGCAAGAGCCTAAGCTTGGGGATGCCCATGGCATCCCAATATATTCAAGTATAGCCAAAATCCTAAGCTTGGGGATGCCCCGGGAAGGCATCCCCTCTTTCGTCTTTGTTCATTGGTAACTTTACTTGGTGCTATATTTTTATTCACCACATGATATGTGTTTTGCTTGGAGCGTCGTGTATTATATTAGTCTTTGCTTTTTAATTTACCACAATCATCCTTGCTGTACACACCTTTTTGGAGAAGCCTACTTGATTGAATTTGTTAGAATATGCTATGTGCTTCACTTATATCTTTTGAGTTTGATAGTTTTTGCTCTAGTGCTTCACTTATATCTTTTAGAGCAGGGCGGTGGCTTAATTTTTTAGAAATTAATTGCTAGTCTCTCATGCTTCACTTATATTATTTTGAGAGCCTTTTAGAACAGCATGATATTTTCTATGGTTATAAAATTGGTCCTAGAATGGTAGGCATCCAAGTTGGGTATAATAAAAACTATCATAGGAAGTGAATTGGATGTTGTGATCAATTTGATACTTGATAATTGTTTTGAGATATGGAGGTAGTGATATTAAAGTCATGCTAGTTGGGTGATTATGAATTTAAAGAATGCTTGTGTTGAAGTTAGCAAGTCCCGTAGCATGCACGTATGGTTAAAGTTGTGTAACAAATTTGAAACATGAAGTGTACCTGGCTTGTGCATCCTTATGAGTGGCAATCGGGGACGAGCGATGGTCTTTTCCTACCAATCTATCCCTCTAGGAGCATGCGCATAGTGCTTGATTTTTGATGACTTCTAAATTTTTGCAATAAGTATATGATTTGTTTTGACTAATGTTGAGTCCATGGATTATACGCACTTTTACCTTTCCACCATTGCTAGCCTCTTCGGTACCGTGCATTGCCCTTTCTCACCTTGAGAGTTGGTGCAAACTTCACCGGTGCATCCCAACCCCGTGATATGATACGCTCTATCACACATAAACCTCCTTATATCTTCCTCAAAACAGCCACCATACCTACCTATTATGGCATTTCCATAGCCATTCCGAGATATATTGCCATGCAACTTTCCGTCGTTCCGTTCATCATCATCATAACATACATTACTTTTGTCATATTGCCATTGCATGATCATGTAGTTGACATCGTATTTGTGGCAAAGCCACCATGCATAATTTTTCATACATGTCACTCTTGATTCATTGCACCATCCCGGTACACCGCCGGAGGCATTCATATAGAGTCATATCTTGTTCTAGTTTCGAGTTGTAATTCCTATGTTGTAATCAATAAAAGTGTGATGATCATCATTATTAGAGCATTTTCCCAAAGAAAAAAAAGAAAGGCCAAAAGAAAAAAAGGAAGGCCAAAGAAAAAAAGAAAAAAAAAGAAAAATAAAAAAAGAAAATAAATAAATAAATAAATAAATAAAAAGGGGCAATGTTACTATCTCTTTTTCCACACTTGTGCTTCAAAGTAGCACCTTGTTCTTCATGTACTGAGTCTCATATCTTGTGCTTCAAAGTAGCACCATGTTTTTCATATAGAGAGTCTCATATGTAGTCACTTTCATATACTAGTGGGAATTTTTCATTATAGAACTTGGCTTGTATATTCCTACGATGGGCTTCCTCAAATGCCCTAGGTCTTCGTGAGCAAGCAAGTTGGATGCACACCCACTAGTTTTCTTTTGTTGAGCATTCATTTATAGCTCTAGTGCATCCGTTGCATGGCAATCCCTACTCCTCATGTTGGCATCAATTGATGGGCATCTCCATAGCCCGTTGATTATCCTCGTCAATGTGAGACTTTCTCTTTTTTTGTCTTCTCCACACAATCCCCATCATCATATTCTATTCCACCCATAGTGCTATATCCATGGCTCACGCTCATGTATTGCGTGAAGGTTGAAAAGGTTTGAGATTATTTAAGTACGAAACAATTGCTTGGCTTGTCATCGGGGGTGTAGAATTTGGGAACATCTTTGTGTGACGAAAATGAAGCATAGCCTAACTATATGATTTTGTAGGGATGAACTTTCTTTAGCCATGTTATTTTGAGAAGACATGATTGCTTTGATTAGTATGCTTGAAGTGTTACTATTTCTTTTATCAATATGAACTTTTATTTTGAATCATTTGGATATGAACATTCATGCCACAATAAAGAAAATTACACTGAGAATTATGCTAGGTAGCATTCCACATCAAAAATTCTGTTTTTATCATTTACCTACTCGAGGACGAGCAGGAATTAAGCTTGGGGATGCTTGATACGTCTCCAATGTATCTATAATTTTTTATTGTTCCATGCTATTATATTACCCCTTTTGGATGTTTATGGGCTTTATTTCACATGTTTATATCATTTTTGGGACTAACCTACTAACCGGAGGCCCAGCCCGTATTGCTGTTTTTTTGCCTATTTTAGTATTTCGAAGAAAAGGAATATCAAATGGAGTCCAAACGGAATGAAACCTTCGGGAGCATGATTTTTGGAACGAACATGATCCGGAGAACTTGGAGTGCAAGTTAAGCAGCAAACGAGACGGCCAGGAGATAGGAGGGCGCGCCCACCCCTCCTGGGCGCGCCCCTGTCTCCTGGGCCCATCAGGTGGCCACCGACGTACTTCTTCCTCCTATATATACCTACGTACCACAAAAACATCCAGGGAGCCAACCAAACACAATTTCCACCGTCGTAACCTTCTGTATCCGCGATATCCCATCTTGGAGCCTTCGCCGACGCTCCGCCAGAGGGGGAATCGACCACGGAGGGCTTCTACATCAACACCATAGCCCCTCCGGGGAGTTGTGAGTAGTTTACCACGGACCTTCGGGTCCATAGTTATTAGCTAGATGGCTTCTTCTCTCTTTTTGGATCTCAATACAATGTTCTCCCCCTCTCTTGTGGAGATCTATTCGATGTAAACTCTTTTTGCGGTGTGTTTGTCGAGATCCGATGTATTGTGGGTTTATGATCAAGTTTATCTATGAGAAATATTTGAATATTCTCTGAATTCTTTTATGTATGATTGAGTTATCTTTGCAAGTCTCTTCGAATTATCAGTTTGGTTTGGCCTACTAGATTGATCTTTCTTGCCATGGGAGAAGTGCTTAGCTTTGGGTTCAATCTTGCGGTGTCCTTACCCAGTGACAGAAAGGGTTGCAAGGCACGTATTGTATTGTTGCCCTCGAGGATAAAAAGATGGGGTTTATATCATATTGCTTGAGTTTATCCCTCTACATCATGTCATCTTTCTTAATGCGTTACTCTGTTCTTATGAACTTAATACTCTAGATGCATGCTGGATAGCGGTTGATGTGTGGAGTAATAGTAGTAGATGCAGGCAGGAGTCGGTCTACTTGTCGCGGATGTGATGCCTATATACATGATCATGCCTAGATAATCTCATAATTATTCGCTTTTCTATCAATTGCTCGACAGTAATTTGTTCACCCACCGTAATACTTATGCTATCTTGAGAAAAGCCACTAGTGAAACCTATGGCCCCCAGGTCTATCGTTTATCATATAAGCTTTCCATCTACTTTTATTTACATCTTTACTTTTTGCACCTATATTATAAATACCAAAAATATATTTATCTTATCATACTATCTCTATGAGATCTCACTTCCGCAAGTGGCCGTGAAGGGATTGACAACCCCTTTATCGCGTTGGTTGCGAGTTCTTTGGTTGTTTGTGTAGGTGCGTGGGACTTTTGAGGAGCCTCCTACTGGATTAATACCTTGGTTCTCAAAAACTGAGGGAAATACTTACGCTACTATTGCTGCATCACCCTTTCCTCTTCAAGGAAAACCAACGCAAGCTCAAGACGTAGCAGTGGTGGCTAGCCTTTATTTATATTGGTCTTGGTTCTCTTCCCCCGAAAACTCTAGGCGGGAAGGGATACCACAACGGCCAATTTTGAAGTGGGACAGGAGTACATCCTATCCTGAGTAAAGGTGGTCTTCGCCTGGAAAGCTTCTGGTCATGACGCACAAGTGGGCTCGGCAATGACCTCCATCCCGACGAGTCCGCCGTCCTGATCTTGTTGCACCGAAGAGGTAACCTTTGGGGATTGCTTCGGGAACCTGCAAGCTGCCCTGCTCCCTTAGCACCAAAGAGGAAATCGTCCTTGACTGCGCCCGTTGGCACCCTCCTGGGTCCACCCACCGTGGCTCGCATCACCCACGTGCAGCGCGAGGCGGGGTGGCGAGCCAAGAGATGTCCGCCCTGCGAGGGGCCTCAGGAGGGGGCTTCGGGAGACCACCCCGTGGGAGGCCCTCATGAGCCTTGATGATCCCTTGTTGACACTCGCCTCGCGAGTCGGGGTGCCCTCGCGAGGGTCTTGCTCATGAATTCTTGACATTGGGCCGTGTCGGGCCTTCTAAAGGCTCCATGTAGTGGGCCGCAGGCAGACGGGCCTGGGTACCCTAGTCCCACGGTCCCGACCGTAGCCCGAGGCCCACGGCGCGCACGATCCCGCTCGCGGCAAAGGAGAAGAGAGGGGGTGAGGTGACGCGGCCCCCAACCGTCTGCGGGCCAAGCTCGATGTGTGGCAGCAGCTGGGGCACAGGACGCCCCCACTTCCCCATGTCGCCTCGGCAACTACGCATGCTGACATAAAGCCTAGCAGCATGGCGGGGCCATCATTACTCCGTAGGCGAAGGGGAACGGTCCTGTCTCCTCTGGTCGCTATAAAATGGCGAGGGGTTGGACCCCCTAGCCCATCTCCATCTTACCGCCTCTCCATCTTCAACCACTGCTGCCATAGCCATGGCACCCTTGAGGAGGTTTTCTGCAGCCAAGAAGGGCAAGGTAACGCTGGAGGGATCGGAGCCACCGCAGCCGGCGAGGGGGCGGGGCCGCCCCCAAAATTCCGCCGCAACACCCGGGGCGCCTCCTCGGGGACACAGGCGTCCTCTATTGGAGGTTCCACCGGCTAAGGCAGCCGCGGGACAAAACCCACCCGCGGGTGCGGCCGCGGCCGAGGAGGGAGAAGTGGCGCAGCCACCCGGCCGCCTCGGGCAGGGCCCCACTCCGCCTACTCAGCTCGCGGGTTCATCGTATGGATGGACAACCCGCCCCACACCTGGCTCCATCTCCCGGACTCCTTCACGGAGGAGCTGGCAGCGGACGCACCCCTGGGGCTGTGGCTGTAGCCAGACGGCTGCTGCAACAAGTCCTCCTAGGTGGCAGAGAAGTTCTGATGAGGACATCAATACCATTGTTACACCCACAGCCCCTGCTGCTATACATACTGGACAAATTACTAGAGCTCGCGCACGCCAATTAAATTACTAGGTACTTTCGTTTCTTGGTAATGATTCTAATGTTCATGAGAATATGATGCTGGCTAAATTGGATACATTTGTTTTGCTTACAAATGAAGGGCCTAGCTTGGAGAAGGATGAACATTGGAGCAAGAACAAGCATGGAGATGATGGCATGCACAAGGGGAACAAGAACGGAGTACAAGTGATGATTTCAGGACGTTGAAACCACCATAATGAGTGCATGAAGCCTTGGACGAAATATACAAGATGCTACTTCATAACTTTCGTCCAGAGGCTATTCTAGGTGCCGCGTCACCTTATTATTGGGCCAGGCCCATGTAATTTCGAAATACATAAGTATAGACTATTTTTAGAGTCCGTATGTGTGGGGAAACAAGAGATAGGGTTGGTTTCGGACCCTCCCTCAGGGGCCACGAAATTCCCCCCTCTTCCTCCATATATACAACCCTTAGGGCGTCGTTTAGACTTTGGGTTTTGTTTAGATTAAAAGTTCGCCATAGCTCCAACTTCGCATACTTCGTTTGTGTTCAACGACCATACCAAGACGTCACAGAACCCCATCTTGATCAATAAAGCTTTCATCTTATATTCGCAATATCTAGATTGCAATCTCAGTTTCTTGCTTGTTCTTCGTTTGCTCGCAGAAAATAGACCCTCGTGGTCAGGTTGATCGTGCTCTGGTGTGGTCAATAACCTCTCGGAGTTGGTTTAGCGATTGCTAAGGCGCGACATCCTCGCACGTACGTAGTCGGATCGTCAAAGTCTACTCCTCCGAAACGATAATCACCATCTCATAGAAAGACGGGACACCTTTGCCTATATCAAGTGGTATCAGATTTCCAGGTTGCTCGGTGAGATTTTATAGTTTTTCGTAGTTTAGATCGAGTCTGTTCTTCATACCTACAGTCCACGAAAAAGCCTCAAAAAAATTTAGGGTTAGTTCATCATATCCGAACCAGTCTAAGCCTTTGCATAGTATTTTCAGTATTTTGCTTTGTTGAATTTGCGATTGCATCATCGTGTCAGGTTGCTGGTATTAGCGTCTAGTCCTTTAGAGTTTCGAGTTCTGTCACAGTTTGTCACGCCGCCGCCGCACCATCCTACCACCGCTGCCATATACCACCACCGCTGCCATATCCTACCACCGCTGCCATATACCACCATCGCTGCCATATACCATCGCCGCCGCACCATTCTACCACCGCTGCCATATACCACCACCGCTGCCATATCCTACCACCTCTTCCATATACCACCACCGCTGCCATATACCATCACCGCTACCATATACCACCACCGCTGCCATATACCACCATATATCCACCACCAATCTGAGTTCTTTTCATATTAGGTTTGTTTTTGAGATCCATCTATTTTCCGATTCGTGTTTCCTTGCCTGAGTAGGTTTCGAAAAAAAGAGTCCGGAAACCACCCTCCGTTTAGGCCCAAAATTTTCCAAAAACGCACTCGACAAATTTTTTTGGCTATCCTATTTTTAGGTGTTTCCAAGCGTATTGAGACAGCCGCCGTTGTAGAAAGTTTTTTTGAGCCGTTTCCAGCTTTTGGTTCCGGGCAGTCGAAAAAAAATTGGTCACAAAAAATTCGTGTCTATCCTGTTATCTTGACTTGGGAAGAGTTTTGAGACACTCGCCATTATAGTGATTTTTTGGCAAAAAAAAAGAGCGCAAAAAAAATTCAGAGTGTGCTCTTCCCTTGGTTTCGTGCAGTGCCGTGATTTTGTTACTGTTCTAGGCTCACGTCTCTAGCACGGTCTAGCCTAGGACCAGCACAGTACTGTCGTTGAGCGTTTATTCAACTTTGCATCTCTGTATTGATTATTGCTGACCCTTTTTGCTACTATATCATATGCCTTCCCAGCTCCACATACATCTGCATCGTGCATTTGACTCTCCATGGTAATCGCTCTGTCCAAGCTTTGAGAGTTTTGAATACAACAGTTGCCAATCACCACCTGCTGCTGTGCAAGAACTGGTAAGAATTTGAGATTCGCTTGAAGGATTTGTGACACACCACCATCACTACCACTTCCTAGTAGTCTGTAGGATCACATTCTTTTGTGTTTCTATTGCTGCTAACCATGGCAGGATCACAAGCCGATGAGACTGATTGGGAGAACATGACGAACAAACAGCTACATGATAAATTTCAGCAAATGATGAGTGGACAGGTGCAAGATGTGCTAAACAGATTTGAAGAGGCCATGGAGAAGATAGATGGCATTGAGAAGACATTCGAAACAAAGCTTGATACCAAGTTTAATGAATTGCTCACGCGTCTTCCACAACCACCGCCGGCTCCACCTGTCGCACCTCTACAACAACAACAACTACAACGGTGCCTTCCAAATCAAGTGGGACGAGCACAGCGCGTTCCAATTGAGCTTGGTCAAAATTCTGGTGCTGCGGTACCTATAGTTGATGCTTCCTTGGCTCCTGCTACTGTTGCTGCTGGTACCCAGGAGGATGATGATTATGCGGGCGATTGTGAGGATGAGGTTAATCAAAATCAGAACTACGTGCAGCCACCAGCACCACCACCAGCAGGTCGACCTCAGGTATATATTCACGACGGTAGGCCTGCACCACCACCACAGGTACGAGATCATGACAATGTTCCTAAACTAAAATTGAATATTCCACCGTTTGAGGGTAGATACGTTCCTGATATATATCTTACTTGGGAGTTAGAAACTGAACAATGTTTTACATGTTTACAATATCCCGAGGAGAGATGGGTCGCTGCTGTTGTTTGTGCTTTCACTAGTTTTGCATGTGTATGGTGGTCTGAACATTGTAGATGATATCCTATTCCAGCTACTTGGGCTGCTTTGAAAACTTCTATGCGTACTCGTTGGGTTCCACCATATTATCAACGTGAATTGCTTCAAAAATTGCAGTGTTTAAGACAAGGAAAAAATTCTGTAGAAGAATATTATCAGGAATTACAAACTGGCATGATTAGATGTGGTATTGTTGAGGAGAATGAAGCTATGCTTGCACGTTTTATGGGTGGATTAAATAGAGAGATTCAGACCATTCTAGAGTATAAGGAGTATACTAATATCACTCGTTTATTCCATCTTCCTTGTAAAGCTGAACGTGAAGTGCAGGATCGACAAGCATTGACGCGAACTAACTTTTCTGCAGGTCGACCTTCATCATGGACACCGCGTGCATCCTCTACTTCCACTGCACCAGCACCTCCATCAGCTACCACCTCCAGCCATGATACAAGAAATTAGGCACAACCACCACTGTCTGCCAAGAGCGCACTTGCCGGGCCTGCACAGAGCTCTTCTTCTTCCATGGCATCAACTGGGCACACAAGTGATATTATTTGTCGTCGTTGTAAGGGAAGAGGTCATTATGCGAGAGAATGCAAATCTTAGCGTGTGATGATTGCTATTGAGGATGGTGGGTATGAGTCCGCTAGTGACTATGATGAGGAGACTTTGGCTCTTATTACACGTGAAGAACACGATGGAGATGATTCTGATCATGAGACGCAATACATGGCTCCTGAAGACGCTGACGGGTATGAATGTTTAGTTGCTCAACGTGTTTTGAGTGTGCAGGTCACACAAGCTGAGCAAAATCAGAGGCATAATTTATTCCATATGAAGGGAGTTGTGAAGGAACGTTCTGTGCGCGTCATCATAGATGGAGGGACCTGCAACAAATTGGCTAGCATGGAGATGGTGGAGAAGCTATCTCTCACCACAAGACCACATCCATATCCTTACTACATCCAATGGTTCAACAATAGCGGCAAGGTGAATGTAACACGTACTGTTCATGTGCATTTTAGTATCTCTACATATGCTGATTATGTTGATTGTGATGTGGTACCTATGCAAGCATGTTCCTTATTACTTGGTCAACCATGGCAATTTGATAAAAATTCTATACACCATGCTAGAAACAATCAGTATACTCTTGTTCATAAGGATAAAAATATTACTTTGCTTCCTATAACTCCTGATTCCATTTTGAAAGATGATATTAATAGAGCTAATAAAGCAAAACAGGAGAAGAATAAGAGTGAAAATCATGACTATGGCAAAAGAATTTGAGCAACAAATGAAGCCTAATAATAAACCATCTAGTGTTGCTTCTGAAATTAAATTGAAAAGTGCATGTTTATTTGCCACCAAATCTGATATTGATGAGCTAGATTTTAGCAAATCTATTTGCTATGCTTTTGTGTGCAAGGAGGCATTATTTTCATTCGAGGACGTGCCTTCCTCTTTGCCTCCTGTCGTCACTAACATTTTGCAGGAGTACGCTGACGTCTTTCCATAAGATGTGCCACCGGGATTACCTCCCATTCGAGGGATTGAGCATCAGATTGACTTAATTCCCGGTGCATCATTACCCAACTGTGCACCATAATGTACTAATCCAGAGGAGACGAAGGAGATTATGCGTCAAGTACAGGAGCTGCTCGACAAAGGTTATATACGTGAATCCCTTTGTCCTTGTGCTGTTCCTATTATTCTAGTGCGGAAAAAGGATGGGACATCACGTATGTGTGTTGATTGTAGAGGCAATAATAATATTACTATTCGTTATCGCCATCCTATTCCTAGGCTAGATGATATGCTTGATGAATTGAGTGGCACTACAATATTCTCCAAAGTTGATTTGTGTAGTGGATACCATCAAATTCGTATGAAATTGAGGGATGAATGGAAAACAACATTTAACACTAAGTTTGGATTATATGAGTGGTTAGTCATGCCTTTTGGGTTAACTAACCTAGTACTTTCATGAGATTAATGAACAAAGTTTTACGTGCTTTCATTGTACGATTTGTGGTACTCTATTTTGATGATATACTGATTTATAGCAGATCTTTGGAGGAACATTTGGAACATTTACATGCTGTTTTTATTGCTCTACGTGATGCACGTTTGTTTGGTAACCTTGGGAAGTGCACCTTTTGCACCGACCGAGTATCTTTTCTTGGCTATGTTGTTACTCCACAGGGAATTGAAGTTGATAAAGCCAAGATTGAAGCTATTGAGAGTTGGCCGCAGCCCAAAACGGCCACACAAGTGATGAGTTTTCTTGGCCTCGTTGGATTCTATAGGCGTTTTGTGAGAGATTTCAGCACCATTGCTGCACCTCTCAATGAGCTTGCAAAGAAAGATGTGCCTTTTGTTTGGGGCACCGCACAAGAAGAAGCCTTCATGATGTACGGTGGAACCCTAGGGGCCGATCTTTCACGTTTGGAGAGGATCCCTATGGGGAACACGAAGAACGCACGGAAGAGCACGAGGGAATTCACGGGGGAAAACAAGAGAAACACTCAACCGACACGAATATGATCACACAAGTGCTAGATCATCGAGGCACAAAGTAACACGAGATCCAAAGTCAATAATGGACGATACAAGAGTAACCGTTCTTCTCCGTGAGGAGGTCTTGATGGTCTTCTCCGGATGGAGGCCTTGAATCCGGATGGATCTTCTCCAAAGAGGTGCGGTCCCTCACGAGGAGTAGATTCGGTACGGATGAGCAATGCTCTATCTCAAATGACCTATAAAAATGCTAACCCTAGAACGTAGGTGGAGGGGGAGTATATATAGTCTACGGGGCAAAGGGGTACATGGGCCATGACCCGGAGGCATTGCACGCAGGCAGGAGGGGGACAGATGTACGGGCATCGGGCCGGATGTCCGGGCGCTCGCGATGGGCTGGATGTCTGGGCTGACGGGCCAGATGTCCGGGCTGGTGGAGTTGGCCCTGCGGCTCTCTGGATGGACGGGGCCGGATGTCCGGGCGGAGGGGCCGGATGTCCGGGACTTCACGAGGAGCCGGATGTCCAGGGTGGTGGCCAGATGTCCGGGCTGTCGGGGCATGCTTCTGTGCTCCCTGGACGGCGTGTCCAGATGTCCAGGCTGGAGGCCAGATTTTCGGTGAGGAGGGCCGGATGTCCGGGCTGGACGCCGGATGTCCGGTCCCTGTAGCTTCTTCGGCAGACTCCTGGCCATGTAGATCTCCAGGGGCCGGATATCTGGGGCCATGGCCGGATGTCCGGTGCCTGGAGGCTGTTCTCGCCTTCTTCCATTGGTTCTCTTCTTCCATAGACTTGGGGTCTTGACCATCTTCATGTACATCCTCAGAAGGGTCCTCTTGGTACCTAATCATGCACAACATTCCGGACTTAGGTAGTAGCCATGTCTCGAGAGGATCATATGAGATATCACTAAGGAAAGAAGTCACCTCGGTCTCGAGAGCTCTAGCTCTTGCTCTTGTCATGGGTCCTCTTGGTGCTTGGTGAGACGACGGAAGATCCACGGGATGACCTAAGGACGCTCCACATCATCTCCCCTCCCTTGGGAAAGATCCGACCTCGGATCGAAATCCTCATCACCATGGTACGGGGAGAGATCGGTGACGTTGAAGATGTCGCTCATGTTGTACTTGTCGCGTGGGAGATCGATCTTGTAAGTGTTGTTGTTGTACCATGCTAGCACCTTGAAGGGTCCGTCGGCTCGAGGGAGAAGTCTGGACTTGTGTTTTTTGGGGAATCGGTCCTTGCGAAGGTGTAGCCACACGAGGTCTCCAATGTTGAATATCATGGGATTCTTGTTGATGTTGAGCTTGGTCGTGAATCGTTGTACTTGGCGCTTGATGGTGTGCCTTATACCTTCATGCATCTTCTTGATGTAGCTTGCACGGGCACTTGTGTCGAGGTTGGTGCGCTCTTGTGGAGGAAGAGGTAGAATGTCCAATGGGGACAACGGGTTGAAGCCGTAGACGACCTCGAAGGGGGACTTGCCGATAGTCGAATGTCTTGCACGGTTGTAGGCGTACTTGGCGATTGGTAGACTCTCCTCCCACTCCTTGATGTTCTTCTTAATCAACACACGAAATAGAGTGGAGCGCATACGGTTCGTCACCTCCGTTTGGCCGTCGGTTTGAGGATGGTATGCAGATGAGAACAAGAGCTTGATTCCTATCTTGGCGCATAGCATCTTCCAAAAGTAACTCAAGAACTTGACGATTGTCTTTGGTACTCCATGGAGTCGCAAGATTTCCCTACAAAAGAGATTGGCGACATGTGAAGCATCATCTATCTTGTTGCAAGGAATGAAATGTGCCATCTTAGAAAATCGGTCCACAACAGCAAACACGGAATCCTTTCCATTTTGAGTTCTAGGTAAACCAAGTACAAAATCCATGCTAATGTCTTCCCAAGGTTGATATGGAATGGGAAGAGGCATGTAAAGACCATGGGATTGAGCTTTAGACTTAGCTTTGCGACATGTATAGCATCGGTTAGTGAAGCGTGAGACGTCACGGAACATCTTGGGCCAAAAGTAGTTCTTGGAGAGCGTGTCAAATGTCTTGTCATGTCCAAAATGTCCCACGAGTCCGCCTCCATGAGCCTCTTGCAAAAGGAGCAAACAAAGAGAAGACTCGAGGATGCAAAGTTTGTTAGCTCTCATAAGATAATCATTCTTGATGTAATATCTTTCCCAAGATGTATGCGTCAAACACTTAGCATAAGGAATAACAAAAGAAGGATCATTCGCATACAAGTCTTTTATGTGCTCAAAGCCAATAACATTCAACTCAAGTTTAGTGATGAGTGTGCATATGCGTGAAAGTGCATCTGCAACAACATTTTCCATACCCTTAATGTACTTGATCACATAGGGGAAAGATTCAATAAATTCACTCCATTTGGCATGACGCTTGTTCAACTTAGTTTGACCTTTTATGTACTTAAGAGTTTCATGGTCAGTATGGATGACAAACTCGTGAGGTCTAAGGTAATGCTCCCAAACATGTAGCACACACACTAAAGCATACAATTCTTTGTCATATATGGGATAGTTAAGTTGAGCACCGGAGAGGCTTTCACTAAAATAAGCAATGGCTCGTTTTTCTTGCATCAAAACTCCGCCAATTCCGGTACCACTTGCATCACAATGAACCTCAAAAGTTTTGTCAAAGTTGGGCAAAGCAAGAATCGGAGCATGAGTAAGCAAAGACTTGAGCTCATCAAAAGCGGTGGATTGCAAAGATCCCCAAACAAAAGGAGCATTCTTCTTACTCAAGGCATGCAAAGGAGCGGCAATAGTGCTAAAGTCTTTCACAAAGCGACGATAAAAACCTGCAATACCAAGAAAGCTACGCACTTGTTGCAAATTGGTGGGTTGGGGCCAAGTTTTAATTGCTTCAATTTTAGGTTCATCAACATGGACTCCCTTGGAAGAAACAACAAACCCAAGAAAACAAGTTTGTCAACACCAAACGTGCACTTTTTCATGTTGGCATAAAGACGTTCCTTACGAAGCATTTGCAAAACAGCCCTTACATGTTTTAGATGCTCTTTCATGGATTTGCTAAACACAAGAATATCATCAAAGTAAAACCACAACAAACACTCCAATATAAGGTCGAAGCACAAAATGCATAAGACGCATGAAAGTTTCGGGAGCTTCGGATAAACCCATAGGCATAACTAACCACTCGTACAAGCCAAATTTGGTTTTGAAAGCAGTTTTCCATTCATCACCCTCCTGTATGCGGGTTTGATAATAGCCACTTTTAAGATCAATTTTTGAGAAAATGGTGGCACCGCTAAGTTCATCAAGCATATCATCTAAGCGAGGAATGGGATGCCTATAACGAACGGTAATAGCATTGATGGGTCTACAATCGGAGCACATGAAAAAACTACCATCTTGTTTGGGCACAAGTATAACGGGAACGACACAAGGGCTTAAGCTTTCACGTACATGACCGTTGTCGATTAGTTGTTGTAATTGCCGTTGGATCTCCTTAGTTTCCTCGGGGTTGACGCGGTATGGAGCTTTGTTTGGTAGGGGCGCTCCGGGGATGAGGTCTATTCGATGCTCAATGCCTCGTAGAGGAGGCAGACCCGAAGGTAGCTCATCGGGGAAACCATCTTGGAATTCCTGCAGAAGAGATTGAAACACTAAAGGTAGATCGTGAGAGGTGTTAGTTTTTGGGTCTCCATCCTTGCACACAAGGACAAAGTGCATAACACTCGATGGGTTCTCACACACTTCTCTCATCTCACTTTTGGTGGCAAATAGGACTAGGTTTTTCTCTCTAGGCGAAGAGGCGCTCAAGTTTGGCTTGTGGCTCTCACTCACCTTTTCGTGGATCACTTTCTCACTCTTCTCTCCAGATGGGTGGCTTGCTTGTCGGCTATCACTTGACTAGGAGACATAGGTCGTAACACATACTCCTTCCCTTTCATCTTGAAGCTATAGTGATTGGTACGCCCATTGTGGATGACACCATGGTCGAATTGCCATGGTCGACCAAGAAGGAGGTGGCAAACGGACATCGGGATGACATCACACTCCAAAGTGTCCTCATATGCACCAATTTTGAAGGAGAGTTGGACCGCATGCTCAACTCGTATAGTGTCGGAGTCACTTAGCCATTGGACTTTGTATGGGTGCAGGTGCTTCATCTTGACCAATTGAAGCTTGGAGCATAGTTCTTCACTTGCCAAGTTCTGGTAACTACCTCCATCGATGATGACCTTTACGAACCTTCCATTGATGCCGACCCTTGTGTGGGAGATGTGGCATCTTTGGTCTTATTCTTGTTGATGTTGAAGAGTCAAATCTTTGGAGACAACGAGAGCGGGGCTCGCATCCTCATCACAAAAGACTTGATCATCTTCATCCTCGTTCATGCGCTGGTGCATGGCCACTTGCTCAAGGGCTTCCATCTCCTCGTTACTCATGGAGTCATAGGTTCCATCATCATTGAGGATCATGGTGCGCTTGTTTGTGCATTTGTAGGACTTGTGGCCTCGACAGCCGCAAGTGAAATACTTGAAGGAGCTTGTCTTGACGGTCTCATCGATCGGAGTAGATGATGAAGCGCGCGGCTTGAAGTTGCTTGTAGTAGGAGGAAGACGACTTGAGCTAGTCGAAACTTTCTTGTAACTTGACTTGTCGTCATTACTTGTAGATGGCTTGGTTGAGGTAGAGGTTGGAGGAGTCGTTGAAGCTTTGTTTTTGGAGAAGTCGTAGGTCTTGGATGAGTACTTGGCGTACTTGAAGTCATCTTGCACTTGACGTTCCGCCTTGGTAGCTTGATGCACGAGCTCAATGAGGTTGGAGTAGGGTTGGAAGTCGGCATTCTTCTTGATGGGATGATTGAGTCCATTCAAGAAACGTGCCATAGTTTGCTCATCATCTTCCGTGACATTGGCTCGAATCATGGCTATCTCCATTTCCTTGTAGTATTCTTCAACACTCTTTGTTCCTTGCTTGAGGAGTTGTAGCTTTTTGAAGAGATCGCGGTTGTAGTATGTGGGCACAAAACGTGTTCGCATGACATCCTTCATTTGGGCCCAAGTGGTGATTGGTGGTTCACCTCTTTCTTCTTGGCGCTCAAGGACTTGTTCCCACCATGTGAGCACATAGTCTTGGAACTCAAGTGATGCCATAGCGATCTTCTTCTCTTCCTCATAGTTGTGCAAACGAAAGATTTTGTTGACCTTCAATGCCCATGAGAGGTACTCTTCGGGATCATTGCTACCATTGAACTTGGGCATTGTGAATTTTAGCTTGTCGTAGCATTGCTCTTCATTATGTTGTGGTCGATGGTGATGATGATGCCCTTGACGTGGAGGGTAATCATCCTCATGTTGCTCTTGGCGTGGAGGAAGTCCATGAACAACTTGCTCTTGTTGAACTTAGGTTGAGGTGGAGCTTGTCGAGCTTGAGGAGGAGCGCGAGGAACTTGACGTTGCACTCGCGGTTGATAGTTCCGCTCTTGGATTTCTTCTCCAAGTGCTTCCCCTTGATTGCGCTGATCTCGATTGCGGTTAGCGATGGCTCAACTTGATTCTTGAAGGGCACATTGCGCCTCAAGAGCTTGTACTTCACGTTGTTGTTGTTGAAGATGTTGAGCCTCAGTGTCTTGTTCCTCTTGATGTAGACGCACTCGTTCTTCCTCTTGGCACCGTTGAGGTTGTCGTTCTTGAGCTTGCGCAAACGCTACTTGGTGTGGTTGAGAACGAAGTACTTGCTCATCGACTTGACCATGTGAATGCTTGTCGTGTAGAGGATTGCGAGATGCATGACGGTCTTGACGCGTGGCTCGTCGAAGAGTGTTTGATGTCGGTGTACTTGAGCCGGAGAAGGTGTCGTCAGAGTGTCGACTTGAGCGGCTCTGTCTTGAGTATGAAGAAGTAGAAGGAGGACGGTTCACCAACAAGGCGCAGATCTCGTCCATCCTTGCATCATTCTCTTGCTTGTGAGCGCCGAGCTTGTTGTCGAAGTAGTCCTTGGTACGTTTCTTGGAGAGTCACAAGTCGGTGGTGAGGTTGTTGATGCGGTCGGTCATAGCTTGTTGCTCTTGATGCAATGCTCGTTGTGCACCAAAGAGGTGGCTCTTGGTGACGAATGATGACATGTCGTCGTCTTGCTCGATGAAGAGTGGGTTGGTAGAAGTACTTGGCCTATCCATCATTCCAAGCGAAATGTGAGTGGTAGAAGGAGAAGAACTTATACCAATATACCTTGACCGATGTTGACGATGAATCAAGTTCACTCAAATGCGGACAATGAAATAACACTATTGGTACCAATTCTCGTCAGTTCTCACACCTACACAAGTAAAAGCTTATGGTGGATCTTGGTTAGGATTGTGGCACAAAATTTGATGCAATTGTAAGTGAGCTTCAATAATGTTGGAAAAGATTCACAAATTTGCAAATGCAACAAGTAGTCCAAGCAAGTAGTGGTACATGGAAACACACACGGAAATAGATAAGTGGGATTGTGCAAACCAAAAGTGAGCCAAAATGTGGAATCCACGAAAATGCTTGTTGCACAATACACGAGAGACGCTAGCACGATTTCACAATAGGCGGATACGGAACTTGTGCATAACCTACTAGGCAAAAATGCAACGACCTCTATCCCAAGTATGCTATATGTATGGTATTTCGGTGCTATAATCCAAGATGATCGGATATGACAATCTTAATGTAGTATGATGCTATGGTTCTTGCTTATAAGCTCTTTGCTTATCTTTCCTCTTTGCTTAAAAGCTTGTTTTGCTCTTTCACTTTTGAGCTCTTTCCTCATGCAAAACTTCACGAACCAAGATAGCAATTGTGTATGCGATGACAACTTTGTGACACAAAAGATGATGTCAAGATATGCAGCACTATGGTATGGTATTTATGCTATGGAGTATGATCACTAATGTGCACAAGTCACGTTGCCGGCAATACTCAATGGCTAGTCTCGATGGGTAAGCTACGCAAATGTAAGGCCATGTGGTTACCAATGCAATTGCAAGGTATGACAAAGATGTCGTCGAGGTTACCGTCCTTGGCGATGATGAGACCTTTGCGAAGATGAGCCATGGCGATGATGATGTCGAACCGTACCTATATAGCCGAAACACAATAGGACACGGGAACCACAACTCAAAATCTCAAAGACCAAAACGTGTCAAAATCGTCATAGGAGGTAGCGGTGAGCGGCGGTGGTGCTTGTGGAAAGCGGTGGTGGTATGCGGAAGTACGCTTGGGCACCGGGGCAACATTGGGCGAAACTAGGCGGAAAATGGCGTGGGGGAATGGAGTTGCTGCCACCAGGGGTCGGATGTCCGGGCCAGTGGCCGGATGTCCGGGACACCAGATCTCCGGGGGACTCGAGTGGATGTCCGGGCTCCTGGATCGGGGACGAACACGAAGAACTCCACAGGAAAAAGGGCAACCCTGGGGCAAAATTTGGACGAATTTGTGGATGGAAATCGCGGGGAAGGTGGCGGAAAGCTAGATCCACTCGATGCAAAGCAGATCCGTGGATCAAATCCAACAAAACTTCATCACACCAACAAATCACAAAAAAATTTGGGGCTATTTTTGGTGGGGAATTTTCGGATTTAGGACGAAAACAACAAAATCAAGCTAGAAAACACGGGGTAGGGGCTCTAAAAACGTGATCAACGTGGCTCTGATACCAAGATGATGTAGGGTTGAACCCTAGGAGCCGATCTTTCATGTTTGGAGAGGATCCCTACGGGGAACACGAAGAACGCACGGAAGAGCACGAGGGAAATCACGGGGGAAGACAAGAGAAACACTCAATCGACACGAATATGATCACACAAGTGCTAGATCATCGAGGCACAAAGTAACACGAGATCCAAAGTCAACAAGGGACGATACAAGAGTAACCATTCTTCTCTGTGAGGAGGTCTTGATGGTCTTCTCCGGATGTGCATCAATACCATTGTTACACCCACAGCCCCTACTGCTATACATACTGGACCAATTACTAGAGCTCGCGCACGCCAATTAAATTACCAGGCACTTTCGTTTCTTGGTAATGATTCTAATGTTCATGAGAATATGATGCTGCCTAAATTGGATACATTTGTTTTGCTTACAAATGAAGGGCCTATCTTGGATAAGGATGGACACTGGAGCAAGAACAAGCATGGAGATGATGGCATGCACAAGGGGAACAAGAACTGAGTTACAAGTGATGATTTCAGGACTTTGAAGCCACCATAACGAGTGCATGAAGCCTTGGACAAAATGTACAAGATGCCACTTCATAAATTTCGTCCAGAGGCTATCTAGGTGCTGCGTCACCTTATTATTGGGCTAGGCCCATGTAATTTTGAAATACATAAGTATAGGCTATTTTTAGAGTCCGTATGTGTGGGGAAACAAGAGATAGGGTTGGTTTCGGACCCCTCCTCCAAGGGCCACGAAATTCCCCCCTCTTCCTCCATATATACAGCCCTTAGGGCACCGTTTAGACTTTGGGTTTTGTTTAGATTAAAGTTCGCCATAGCTGACACTTCGCGTACTTCGTTTGTGTTCAACGACCAGACCAAGAAGTCATAGAACCCCATCTTGATCAATAAAGCTTTCATCTTATATTCGCGATATCCAGATTGCAATCTCAGTTTCTTGCTTGTTCTTCATTTGTTCGCAGGAAACAGACCCTCGTGGTCAGGTTGATCGTGCTCCGGCGTGGTCAATAACCCCTCAGAAGTTGGTTTAGCGATTGCTAAGGCGCGACGTCATGCACGTTTGTAGTCGGATCGTCAAGGTCGACTCCCATAGAAAACGATAGCCACCATCTCATCAAAAGACGGGACACCTTTGCCTCTATCAAGTGGTATCAGATTTCCAGGTTGCTCGGTGAGATTTTACAGTTTTTGGTAGTTTAGATCGAGTCTGTTCTTCATACCTATAGTCCAAGAAAAAGCCACAAAAAAAATTAGGGTTAGTTCATCATATCCGAACTAGTCTGAGCATTGCATAATCTTTTCTGTATTTGCATTGTTGAATTTGTGGTTGCTTCGTCGTGTCAAGTTGCTGGTCATAGGTCTAGTTCTTAGACTTTCGAGTTCTATTCACAAGTCATCATGCCGCCGCCGCGCCATCATCATCGCCCTGCCATATACCACCACCGCTTATCCGCTACTTCTCCGAGTCCATATACCACCACCGATCAGAGTCCATATACCACCACCAATCCGAGTCCATATACCACCACCGATCCAAGTCCATATACCACCACTAATCCGAGTCCATATACCATCACCGATTCGAGTCCATATACCACCACCAATCCGAGTTCATATACCACCACCAATCCGAGTCCACATATATCACCGTCATATACCATCACCAGTGCGAGTTCCACCAGATTCATCTCCGCCACCAGTCCTAGTCCGAGTCCAGTATTTGTTCCTTTATCTTTGAGTTCCAGAGGACGCGATACTACGAGTCGTGAACAAGTCGGATTCCCCAACTTCCGCGCACCCATACAAGAAAAATAGTTCCAGTTTCAAAAAAAATAGTCTGGAAAATTCTGGCTAGGCAGTTTTTAGGCCATCTATATTCTTTTTCGAAAAAATTGTTGCGGAGGAAAAAAAAGTGCAAAAAAAGATAAAAAAATTCAGAGTGTGCTCCTCCCTTGATTACGTGCCGCGCCGTGATTTTGTTAGTGTTCTAGGCTCGCGTCTCTAGCACGGTCTAGCCTAGGACCAGCACAGTACCATCGTTGAGTGTTTATTCAACTTTGCATCTCTGAATTGATTATTGCTGACCCTTTTTGCTACCATATTATAAGCCTTCCCAGCTCCACATACATCTACGTCGTGCGTTTGACTCTCCCTAGTAATCGCTCTATCCAAGCTTTGAGAGTTATGACTACAACGGTTGCCGATCACCACCTGCTGCTGGGTAAGAACTGGTAAGATTTGAGATTCGCTTGATGGATTTGTGACACCCCACCACCACCATATTCCAGTAGTCTGTAGGATCATATTCTTGTCTGTTTCTATTGCTGCTAACTATGGTAGGAACACAAGCCGACGAGATTGACTGGGAGAACATGATGAACAAGGAGCTTCATGATAAGTTTCATCAAATGTTGGGTCAATAGGTGGAAGACGTGATGGCCAGCTTTGGAATGGCATTGGAGAGGATGGATGACATTGAGAAGACAATTGACACCAAGTTGGACGCCAAGTTTGATGAATTACTCAAACGTCTCCCACAACCAGTTCTACGCCGCGATACAGTAGGGCGAGCACAACGTGTTCCTATTGAGCCAGGACAAAATTCCGGTGTCGCTGCTACTGCTGTTGGTGTTTCTGTAGTTCCTCCTGCTACTGCAGAGGTGGAGGACTATTACGAGGATGAGGTTGATCAAAATCAGAACTACGTGCAGCCACCAGCACCACCACAAGCAGGTCGACCTCCGGTATATATTCGCGACGGTAGGCCTGCACCACCACCACAGGTACGAGATCATGACCATGTTCCTAAACTGAAATTGAATATTCCATCGTTTGAGGGTAGATATGTTCCTGATATATATCTTACTTGGGAGTTAGAAACTAAACAACATTTTACATGTTTACAATATCCCGAGGAGAGATGGGTTGCTGTTGTTGTTTGTGCTTTCACTAGTTTTGCATGTGTATGGTGGTCTGAACATTGTAGATTATATCCTATCCCATCTACTTGGGCTGCTTTGAAAACTGCTATGCGTACTCGTTGGGTTCCACCATATTATCAACGTGAATTACTTCAAAAATTACAGCGTTTAAGACAAGGAAAAAATTCTATAGAAGAATATTATCAGGAATTACAAACTGACATGATTAGATGTGGTATTGTTGAGGAGAATGAAGCTATGCTTGCACGTTTTATGGGTGGATTAAATAGAGAGATTCAGACCATTCTAGAGTACAAGGAGTATACTAATATCACTCGTTTATTCCATCTTGCTTATAAAGCTGAACATGAAGTGCAGGATCGACAAGCAATGGCGCGCACTAACTTTTCTGCAGGTCGACCTTCATCATGGAAACCGCGTGCATCTTCTACTTCCACTGCACCAGCACCTCCATCAGGTGCCACCTCCAGCCGTGATACAAGAAAGCAGGCACAACCACCACTATTTGCCAAGAACGCACCTGCCGGGCCTGCACAGAGCTCTTCTTCTTCCATGGCATCAACAGCGCACACACATGATATTATTTGTCGTCGTTCTAAGGGAAGAGGACATTATGCGTGAGAATGGAAATCTCAGCGTGTGGTGATTGCTACTGAGGGTGATGGGTATGAGTCTGCTAGTGACTATGATGAGGAGACTTTGGCCCTTATTACAAGTGAAGAACACGGTGGAGATGATTCTGATCATGAGACGCAATACATGGCTCCTAAAGATGCTGACAGGTATGAATGTTTAGTTGCTCAACGTGTTTTGAGTGTGCAGGTTACACAAGCTGAGCAAAATCAGAGGCATAATTTGTTCCATACAAAGGGAGTTGTGAAGGAACTTCTGTGCGCGTCATCATAGATGGAGGAAGCTGCAACAATTTGGCTAGCATGGAGATGGTGGAGAAGCTATCTCTCACCACAAGACCACATCCACATCCTTACTACATCCAATGGTTCAACAACATCGGCAAGGTTAAGGTAACACATACTGTTCGTGTGCATTTTAGTATCTCTACATATGCTGATTATGTTGGTTGTGATGTGGTACCTATGCAAGCATGTTCCTTATTACTTGGTCGACCATGGCAAGTTGATAAAATTTCTGTACACCATGGCAGAAACAATTAGTATACTCTTGTTCATAAGGATAAAAATATTACTTTGCTTCCTATGACTCCTGATTCCATTTTGAAAGATGATATTAATAGAACTAATAAAGCACAACAGGACAAGAATAAGAGTGAAAATCAGATTGTGGCAAAAGAATTTGAGCAACAAATGAAGCCTAATAATAAACCATCTAGTGTTGCTTCTGAGATTAAATTAAAAAGTGCATGTTTATTTGCCACCAAATTTGATATTGATGAGCTAGATTTCAGCAAATCTGTTTGCTATGCTTTTGTGTGCAAAGAGGCCTTATTTTCATTCGAGGACGTGTCTTCTTCTTTGCCTCCTACTGTCTCTAAGATTTTGCAGGAGTTCGCTGACGTCTTTCCACAAGACGTGCCACCAGGATTACCGCCTATTCGAGGGATTGAGCATCAGATTGACTTAATTCCCGGTGCTTCACTGCCAAACTGTGCGCCATACCGTACCAATCCAGAGGAGACGAAGGAGATTATGCGTCAAGTACAGGAGCTTCTCGACAAAGGTTATATACGCGAATCCCTTAGTCCTTGTGATGTTCCTATTATTCTAGTGCCAAAAAGGATGGTACATCACATATGTGTGTTGACTGTAGAGGCATTAATAATATTACTATTCGTTATCGTCATCCTATTCCAAGGCTAGATGATATGCTTGATGAATTGAGTGGCTCTACAATATTCTCCAAAGTTGATTTGCGTAGTGGATACCATCAAATTCGTATGAAATTGGGGGATGAATGGAAAACAACATTTAAAACTAAGTTTGGATTATATGAGTGGTTAGTCATGGCTTTTGGGTTAACTAATGCACCTAGTACTTTCATGAGATTAATGAACGAAGTTTTACGTGCTTTCATTGGACGATTTGTGGTAGTTTATTTTGATGATATACTGATTTATAGCAGATCTTTGGAGGAACATTTGGAACATTTACGTGCCGTTTTTATTGCTCTACGTGATGCACATTTGTTTGGTAACCTTGGGAAGTGCACCTTTTGCATGGACCGAGTATCTTTTCTTGGCTATGTTGTTACTCGACAGGGAATTGAAGTTGATAAAGCCAAGATTGAAGCTATTGAGAGTTGGCCGCAGCCCAAAACGGTAACACAAGTGAGGAGTTTTCTTGGCCTCGCTAGATTCTATAGGCGTTTTGTGAGAGATTTCAGCACCATTGCTGCACCTCTCAATGAGCTTACCAAGAAAGATGTGCCTTTTGTTTGGGGTAGCGCACAGGAAGAAGCCTTCACGGTATTGAAAGATAAGTTGACACATGCTCCTTTACTCCAACTTCCGGATTTTAATAAGACTTTTGAGCTTGAATGTGATGCTAGTGGAATTGGATTAGGAGGTGTGTTATTACAAGATGGCAAACCTGTTGCATACTTTTCTGAAAAATTGAGTGGGCCTAGTATGAATTATTCTACTTATGATAAAGAATTATATGCTCTTGTTCGGACTTTAGAAACATGGCAACATTATTTATGGCCCAAAGAATTTGTTATACATTCTGATCATGAATCTTTGAAACATATTAAAACTCAAGCTAAACTGAATCGTAGACATGCTAAATGGGTTGAATTCATTAAGACTTTCCCTTATGTCATTAAACACAAGAAGGGTAAAGAAAATGTTATTGCTGATGCATTGTCTTGTCGCTATACTATGCTTTCACAACTTGACTTCAAAATATTTGGTTTGGAGACCATGAAAGATCAATATGTGCATGATGCTGATTTTAAAGATGTATTAAAGAATTGCGAAGAAGGAAGAACATGGAACAAGTTCATCATTAATGATGGATTTGTGTTCCGCGCTAACAAGCTATGCATTCCAGCTAGCTTCGTTTGTATTTTGTTGTTGCAGGAGGCACATGGAGGAGGATTAATGGGACACTTTGGCGTGAAGAAGACAGAGGACGTACTTGCTACACATTTCTTTTGGCCAAAGATGAGACGGGATGTTGAGCGCTTTGTTGCTCGCTGCACTACATGTCAAAAAGCTAAGTCACGACTCAATCCTCATGGTTTATATATGCCTTTGCCTGTACCTAGTGTTCCTTGGGAGGATATATATATGGACTTTGTTTTAGGTTTACCTCGAACAAAGAAGGGGAGGGATAGCATATTTGTTGTCGTGGATAGATTCTCGAAAATGGCACACTTTATACCATGTCATAAAAGTGATGATGCTGTTAATGTTGCTGATTTGTTCTTTCATGAAATTATTCGCTTGCATGGTGTGCCAAATACTATTGTTTCAGATTGTGATACTAAATTTCTTAGCTACGTTTGGAGATTTTTATGGGCTAAGTTGGGGACTAAACTGCTTTTTAGTACTACTTGTCACCCCCAAACTGATGGACAAACTGAAGTAGTCAATAAAATATTGTCTACTATGCTTAGGGCTGTTTTGAAGAATAATAAGAAAATGTGGGAAGAATGCTTGCCTCATATTGAATTTGCTTATAATCGTTCATTACATTCTACTACTAAGAACGGCCCTTTTGAAATTGTGTATGGTTTCCTACCTCGCGCACCTATTGATTTGTTGCCTCTTCCATCTTCGGAGAAGGTTAATTTTGATGCTAAACAACGTGCTGAATTGATTTTAAAAATGCATGAGTTAACTAAGGAAAACATTGAGCATATGAATGCTAAATATAAACTTGCTGGCGATAAGGGTAGAAAACATGTTGTGTTTGCACCCGGAGATCTTGTTTGGTTACATTTGCGTAAGGATAGATTTCCTGATTTGCACAAATCAAAGCTAATGCCACGTGTTGATGGTCCTTTTAAGGTGTTAGAGAAAATAAATGATAATGCATATAAACTTGAGCTGCCTGTAGATTTTGGCGTTAGTCCCACTTTTAACATTGCAGATTTGAAGCCTTATTTGGGTGAGGAAGATGAACTTCCATCGAGGACAACTTCATTTCAAGAAGGGAAGGATGATGAGGACATCAATACCATTGTTACACCCACAGCCCCTGCTGCTATACATACTGGACGAATTACTAGAGCTCGCGCATGCCAATTAAATTACCAGGTACTTTTGTTTCTTGGTAATGATTCTAATGTTCATGAGAATATGATGCTGCCTAAATTGGATACATTTGTTTTGCTTACAAATGAAGGGCCTAGCTTGGAGAAGGATGAACATTGGAGCAAGAACAAGCATGGAGATGATGACATGCGCAAGGGGAACAAGAACAGAGTTACAAGTGATGATTTCAGGACTTTGAAGCCACCATAACGAGTGCATGAAGCCTTGGACGAAATATACAAGGTGCCACTTCATAAATTTCGTCCAGAGGCTATTCTAGGTGCTGCGTCACCTTATTATTGGGCCAGGCCCATGTAATTTCGAAATACATAAGTATAGGCTATTTTTAGAGTCCGTATGTGTGGGGAAACAAGAGATAGGGTTGGTTTCGAACCCCTCCTCCAAGGGCCACGAAATCCCCCCCCCCTCTTCCTCCATATATACAACCCTTAGGGCACCGTTTAGACTTTGGGTTTTGTTTAGATTAAAGTTTGGCAAAGCTGCAACTTCACGTACTTCATTTGTGTTCAACGACCAGACCGAGACGTCACAGAACCCCATCTTGATCAATAAAGCTTTCATCTTATATTCGCGATATCCAGATTGCAATCTCAGTTTCTTGCTTGTTCTTCGTTTGCTCGCAGGAAACCGACCCTCGTGGTCAGGTTGATCGTGCTCCAGCGTGGTCAATAACCCCTCGAAAGTTGGTTTAGCGATTGCTAAGGCGCGACGTCACGCACGTTCATAGTCGGATCGTCAAGGTCGACTCCCACAGAAAACGGTAGCCACCATCTCATCGAAAGGATGGGCTTCGCGAGGATGATCATGCCAGGCACTGTCACGAGGTTAATCACGCCAGGGGCTGTCGCGAGGCTGATCACGCCAGGCCTGATGGGGGTTGCGGTTTGTCGGGAATCATTGCATGGAAAACAAAAAAAATTCTACGCACACGCAATGATCTATCCATGGTGATGCATAGCAACAAGCAAGGAGAGTGTGTCTACATACCCTCGTAGACCATAAGCAGAAGATTTTAACAACGCGGTTGATGTAGTCGAACTTCTTTGTGCTCCAATCGATCAAGTACCGAACGTACGACATCTCCATGTTCTGCACACGTTCAACTCGGTGATGTCCTCCGCCTTCTTGATCCAGCAAGACAGCGAGGTAGTAGATGAGTTCCGACAGCACGACGACGTGGTGATGGTGATGGTGAAGTGATCTCCACAGGGCTTCACCTAAGCACTACAAAAATATGACCGTGGGTGTGAACTGTGGAGGGGGCGCCACACACGGCTAGGCAATTGTCTGGTGTGTGCTAGGTGTGCCCCCCATATATATATATATATATATATAGGTGGGAGGGGAGGGAGAGGCCAGGAGGCATCCCAGGTAGGACCGAATTCTACTTGTGCTCCTCCCAAGCCGCGCGCCCCCTGCCATATATATTGGAGGGGGAAGGAAAGAGGGGGGAGGGGGAACACTACAAAAAAATACACTTCTGTGATGATACATGTTTGTCATAGTAGGTCACGTTTTTTGTCATGCATATACATCCATGACGATTTTATGACAGAATCAAGTTAGTCATACCTGTGTTGTCATAGAAGTGTTCCATGACATTACCAAAATTATCATCACGGAAGTGTCCACTTCCATGACGATAAATCGCGCGTCATGGAAGTGCTTTCGTCAAGGGTGACCGACACGTGGCATCCACCGTAACGGGTCGCCGTTAAGCTATCGAGTCCGGTTTTGGATCCGATAACCCGCTAACAGCCACGACCAATGGGGATTTTCCACATGTAAATTTCTCATTGGCCTGAGGAACCACGTGTCGGCTCATTGTTGGGACAGATGCCATCCACTCATTGGACCGAAGGCGCCTATGATACGTCGACACGTGGCACGGCCCAACAGAGGCCCGTGTAGGTTAAAAAGGCCGGCCCAGTCAAAGGCCCATAGTATTTTCTCAGGTACTAGTGGGCCAACCCAATAACGACATGTTTAAACATGGCCCATTTACAGCCCGTAGCCAGATCTGGCCCGTTAATTGTTTGCCAAATATTTGGGCCCAATTACAGCCCAGTGACATTACAGCCTGTTAGAGGCCTCATGTAGACATGGGCCCATTTCAGCCTGTTGTGTCTTTCGGCATGGGAATAGCCCGTGCTGCCCATGGGCCATATATGGTCCGACGCGACATCCGGCCCTCTAACGACCCGTGGTAAAGGTGGCAACAGTTCAGCCCAACGTGACTTTGGGCCTGTTAAAGGCCTGTCGTATAATTTGGCCTGTTGATGCCTCTACAAAGCTTTCGGCCTGTTAAAGGCCCATGATATCAGTGGGCCAACTAAGGCCCGAGATATGTTTCGCCCTGGTAATGGTCCGTCATATAACTGGGCCAGAAAAAGCCCGGTCTACATTTTAGCCTGCTGAAGGCCCGTCGACAACTAGAGAAAACTGAGGCCCAACATGCATTTCAGCCTGCTAAAGGCCCATGGTTACTTTTGGGCCATAATAGGCCAGCACAATATTCAGCCTATTGATGGCCCAAAGCTACATTGGCCCAACTAAGCATTGGGTCCACTAAAGGCCCAACTAAACTATGGGACGAATGTAAGCCCGTGTAAGTTGTGGGCCTAGCACAAAGTGCGAAGGCCCAAGAAAGTTGCAGGCCGGCCCAATTGTAGCCCTGAAAGTGCTAGTTATCGACTAGAGGGGTGTGAATAGGCGATTTTTATGAAAGTCTTCAAAACACGGTGGCTTTGAAGACAAACAAGTAACTGAACCTAAATAGTAAGCAGCGGAATGAAAACTACACTAGGTAAGCATAAGTCTAACATACAACATAATGAAAGCATGAAGACTAACTGCAACTAGGTAGTCAGGATCAGAAAGGTAGATAGTACGAAGCTAAACAGATAATAGTCTTCGCAGTGTGAAGTCAAACAAATTAGACAAGTAAGCTATGACTTCACGAAGACAATTGTAAAGTAAGGAGAGTAGAGGATAGAACCAGAAGCTTGACGAAGACAAGGATTTGGTAGACCAGTTCCAGTTGCTGTGACAACTGTACATCTGGTTAGGGAGGCTGAGATTTAACTCAGAAGACCGTGTCTTCACCTTATTCCCCTTGAGCTAAGGACACCCAGTCCTCGCCCAATCACTCTAGTAAGTCTTCGAGGTAGACTTCCAAACCTTCACAGGCTTCGTTCACCGGCAATCCACAATGACTCTTGGATGCTCAAAACGCGACGCCTAACCGGCTGGAGGATTCACAGTCCTCAAGTGTAATAAGTCTTCAGATCACGCGGACAAAAAGACTTCAGTGATGCCTAACACTCTTTGGCTCTGGGTGTTTTGGGCTTTGTCCTCGCAAGGATTTCTCTCTCAAATGCTTTGGAGGTGGGTTGCTCTCAAACGACAAAAGCCGTGCACTAACTCTGAGCAGCCACCAATTTATGGTGTAGGTGGTGGGCTATTTATAGCCAAGAGGCAACCCGACCTGATTCGTCCAAAATGACCCTGGTTCACTAAGGAACTGAAACGTGTCCAACGGTCAGATTTCAAACACACGCGACAACTTGTCTTGGGCAACAAGCAAAGCTGACTCATCCAGCTCTGGATAAGATTTGCTCTCATTGTCTGTGCTCGAAGACAAAGGATTTGGTTGAGCATCACTTCAGTCACTCTGACTATGTTCACTTGGACCCCACTTAACAGTACGATGGTTCCTATGACTCAATAAGAAGAAAAGGAAACTATGAAACAAATCTGTCTTCGCACTCCATTGTATTCAAGTGAATAGCTTCACGCGTCATAATCTTTGTCGTGAATGTCTTCACGAACCACCATTGTCTTCAATGTCTTCACACATTTTGAGGGGTCATCTCTGGTAGGTAAACCGAATCAATGAGGGACACTAGCTATTAATGCGGATCATCCCACGTTCATCCCCATGTACACTCTAACTACTCTCCAAGCCCCAAGAGGACATATGACGAGACCTCTAACATACGCCATTGGACCTAAGGTGAATTCTCTCCTTTTCGAATCTTCCCTTTCCGCATGTAAGACATGGCTGCTACTTCAAGCGCGGACCTTGTGCATACTCAGGTACACCCGAGGAGACCATGCAGAACCCAAGGACCAAGGCCAAGCGTGCACGGAAGCAAAGGAAGGAGAAGGAAGAAGAGCCAGCTGCTACAGGCCCCGGACATCCGGACCAGCCCAGACATCCGACCCGACCCCCAGAAATCCGGCGCCCATCACAGAACGCACTCGAAGCTGAACCCCATCTGCCCGCACATCCGACTCTTCCCCAGTCGCCGGACATCTGGCCCCCAGCCCGGACATCTGGACCCCGCCTATCCAGAGAGCTCTGAGACTGGCCACTCTAGCCTGGACATCCGGCCCGCAAGCCCAGACATCCGGCACCTGACGAAGGCCCGGAGATTTGGCCCGACGCCCGAACATTCGGCCTCCCCTGCCTGCGTGCAGCGCGTCTGGGCCGAAGCCCATGTACCCCTTCGCCCCTTAGACCATATATACTCCCCCTCCACCTACGTTTTAGGGTTAGAAAAGGATTAGCTCATTTGAGATAGAGCCTTGCTCATCCATACGGATCTCCTCCTCGTGAGAGACTGCGGCCTCTTCGGAGAAGATCCACCATGGATTCGAGACCCCTTTACGGGAAGGTCCCTCGTGGATTCAAGACCTCCTCTCGGAAATGAACTACCGCCGCTTGTATCGTCCTTTGTTGGATTTGGACCGTGTATCTCTTTGTGTTTCTTGGATCTAGCACATGTATGATCATATTCTCATTGATTGAGAGTTTTCCTCTTGTGTTTCCCCGTGATTTCCCTCGTTCCACTTCTCGCGTTCTTCATGTTCCTTGTGGGGATCCTCTCCAAACGTGAAAGATCGGCCCCTAGGGTTCCTCCCTACATCATCTTGGATCAGAGCAAGGTTGATCACGAATTTGGAGCCCCTACCCCCTTGTTTTCTAGCCTAATTTTGTTGTGTTCTTCCCCAATTCTGAAAATCCCCACCAAAATAGCCCCAATTTTTTTTTGTGATTTGTTGGTTTGATGATGTTTTATTGATTTTGATCCATGGATTTGCTTGGTTTCGAGTGGATCAAGCATCTCCCCAAGTTTCCCCACCTTCCATCCACGAAATCCATCAAATTTCCCCCCAAAATCATCAATTTCCGCCCCGAAATCAAGTTCCTCGAGTTCATCCTCGGATTTGGAGCCCGGACATCCGCCCACCCCGGAAATCCGGCCATTAGCCCGGACATCCAGCTCCTGGAGCGCATTTTCGCGCAAGGTTCTGGACATCAGGTCCCGGACATCCGGCCAAACCCCCGGATGTCCGCCCGCTGTCATTTCAGCTTTTTCCGTTTCACCGTTTTGACCATAACTAATTCATCTGGAGTCCGATTTGACGTTATTTTGCTCGTTTTGAAGCTATTGACATCCCCAATCCCACAAAAATACCACCATCATCATTTGACTCCATCAAATTTTTGGAAATTTGGCAAGTTTGCCTAGGCCCTCCACCATATCATCCGCATTACCACCACCGACTTCCGCAACCTAACCCATTTTGTTCCATACAGCTTTAGTGGTTGCTTGAGTAGTGATTCGAGTCTCCAAAGGTGTTTCGGCTACTTAGGGACGGTTGCTTCTTCATCAACCACCATCACCATTTTTGCATAACCTTGCCCACCATACACTTCTGACAACCCAACTTAACCAATTTTGTTTGAGCTTGTTTGAGTTGTGGCTTGTGTCTCCTAAGGTGTTTCGGCTACTTAGGGACGACAACTTCAACTCCGACACGTGTATAGCCCATCATTTCACTTCCGCATTGCCAAGTGCACACCACCACCGCTTTCTGCTACCACCATTTTGACATTTGACGTTTGAGATTTTGAGTTTGCGGTTTTCCATTTCCTAGGGTGTTTCGGCTAACTAGGAACGAGTCGACGTCGACAACACCGCCTCTCATCATCGCCTCGAGGTCGCCATCGACTTTGACCACTTCACCATCATCCGTCTGTGGCGTACATACGAGAAACCCTCGACGGTAACCTCCATATCATCTTGGTATCATGGTATCCCTCCATTGTATATTCCCCTTGCCATTGCATTGTTAATCCCTAGCCCATTTTGCGTCACTTGCCTATCGAGACTGGCCATTTGAGTATTGCTATCAACGTTACTTGTGCACATTAGTGATCATACTTCCCATAGCATACATACCATATCATCGCGGTGCATATATTGGTATCATATCTTGTGTCACAAGTTTGTTCCCGGATATACACAATTGCTATCTTGGTTTGTGCATTGTGCAAAAGTGGCCATACAAAAAAAAGAAATAAAGCTTTTAAGCAAAGAAAAAGAGAGAACAAAGAAGCTTGTAAGCAAGTGCCATAGCATCATACCACATTGCATATAAGATTGTCATATCCGATCATCTTGCATCATCTTGACAGAAACATACATACATAGCATACTTGGGATAAAAGTCCATATATTTTGCATCTTATAGGTTGTGCACAAGTGTCGTATAGAGAGAAGTTTTTATGGCACCAGAAAGATAGACCTCCTCGATAACATAAGGACCTTCCCATTTAGAGAGAAGTTTTCTTGCAAAAAAATCTTAAACGAGAGTTGAATAATAACACATAATCACCTACGTTAAACTCACGCTTTTGTATCCTTTTGTCATGCCAGCGTTTGACTTTTTCTTTGAATAGCTTGGCATTCTCATAGGCTTGGGTTCTCCATTCATCAAGTGAGCTAATATCAAATAACCTCTTCTCACCGGCAAGTTTGAAGTCATAGTTGAGCTCTTTAATAGCCCAATATGTTTTATGTTCAAGTTCAAGAGGTAAGTGACAAGATTTTCCATAAACCATCTTATAAGGAGACATACCCATAGGATTTTTGTATGCAGTTCTGTAGGCCCATAATGCATCATCAAGTTTCTTTGACCAATTCTTTCTAGATCTATTGACAGTGTTTTGCAAAATTATTTTGAGCTCTCTATTGCTCAACTCTACTTGACCACTAGACTACGGATGATAAGGAGATGCGATTCTATGATTAACATCGTACTTCGCAAGCATCTTACGGAAAGCACCATGAATAAAATGTGAACCACCATCAGTCATAAGATATCTAGGGACTCCATACCTCGAAAAAATAACTTCCTTAAGCATTTTAATAGAAGTGTTATGATCAGCACTACTAGTTGGAATAGCTTCTACCCACTTAGTAACGTAATCAACAGTAACTAAAATATGTGTATAACCATTAGAGGCAGGAAAAGGTCCCATATAATCAAAGCCCCAAACATCAAACGGTTCAATAACAAGAGAATAATTCATAGGAATTTCTTGACGTCTACTAATATTACCAATTCTTTGACATTCATCACAAGATAAGACGAACTTACAAGCATCTTTGAAGAGAGTAGGCCAATAAAAACCAGATTGCAATACCTTGTGTGCAGTTCTATCTCCATCGTGGTGTCCTCCATAAGATTCAGAGTGACACTTGCGTAGGATCTGTTCCTATTCATGCTCAGTTACACAATGTCTAATAACACCATCTACTCCTTCTTTATAAAGGTGTGGGTCATCCCAGAAGTAATGTCTTAAATCATAGAAGAACTTTTCTTTTGCTGGTATGTGAAACTAGGCGGTGTAAATTTAGCAACAATATAATTAGCATAATCAGCATACCAAGGAGTAGTACGAGAAGCATTAACGACCGCTAATTGTTCATCAGGAAAGCTATTATCAATAGGCAGTGGGTCATCAAGAACATTCTCTAACCTAGACAAGTTATCTGCAACGGGGGTTCTCAGCTCCCTTTCTATCAATAATATGCAAATCAAATTCTTGGAGCAAGAGAACCCATCTAATGAGTCTAGGCTTAGCATCTTTCTTTTCCATAAGATATTTAATAGCAACATGATCAATGTGAATAGTAACTTTGGAATCAACAATATAAGGTCTAAACTTATCACATGCAAATACAACTGCTAAGAATTCTTTTTCAGTTGTAGCATAATTTCTCTGGGTAGTATCAAGAGTCTTACTAGCATACTGGATAACATTCAATTTCTTATCAACTCTTTGCCCTAGAACATCACCTATAGCATAATCACTAGCATCACACATAATTTCAAAGGGTAAATTCCAATCAGGTGGCGAACAATAGGTGAAGTGATCAAAGCTTTATTAAGTATTTCAAATGCTTGTACACAATCATCATCAAAGATAAAAGGAATATCTTTTTGTAATAAATTAGTCAGAGGCCTAGAGATTTCAGAAAAGTCCTTAATGAACCTCCTATAAAAACTGGCATGACCAACGAAACTTCTTATACCTTTTATGTCCTTGGGACATGGCATCTTTTCAATAGCATCTACTTTGGCTTTATCAACTTCAATACCTCTCTCGGAGATCTTCTGCCCCAAAACAATGCCTTCATTAACCATAAAGTGGCACTTTTCCCAATTCAAGACGAGACTAGTGTCTTTGCATCTCTGCAAAACTCGATCAAGGTTGCTCAAGCAATCATCAAAAGAGGATCCATAAACGGAGAAATCATCCATGAACACCTCACAAATCTTTTCACAAAAGTCAGAGAATATAGCCATCATACATCTTTGAAAGGTAGCGGGTGCATTACATAAACCAAAAGGCATACGTCTATAAGAAAATGTATCGAAAGGGCAAGTAAAGGTAGTTTTCGATTAATCCTTAGCTGACATAGGTATTTGAGAGAAACCAGAATAACCATCTAGAAAGCAGAAATGAGTGTGTTTGGATAGCCTTTCTAGCATTTGATCAATAAAAGGTAAAGGGTAATGATCTTTCTTAGTAGCTTTATTTAATTTACGAAAATCAATTACCATCCTATAACCTGTAATAATTCTTTGCGGGATCAATTCATCTTTATCATTGGGAACAACGGTAATACCTCCCTTTTTAGGAACACAATGGACAGGGCTTACCCATTCACTATCAGCAATGGGATAAATTATACCTGCCTCAAGGAGATTTAGTATCTCCTTTCTTACCACTTCTTTCATCTTGGGATTCAGTCATCGTTGAGGATCTCTAGCTGGTTTAGCATCGATCTCCAAATTAATTTTGTGTTGGCATAACGTGGGACTAATGCCCTTAAGATCATCCAGAGTATATCCAATAGCAGCACGGTGCTTCTTCAGAGTTTTCAATAATCTTTCTTCTTCTGGCTCTGAAAGGTTAGCACTAATAATAACAGGATATATTTTCTTTTCATCAAGATAAGCATACTTAAGATTATCAGGTAATGGTTTGAGTTCAAACACGGGATCACCCTTAGGTGGAGGGGGATCCCCAAGAATTTCAACGGGAAGGTTGTGTTTCAGCATAGGTTCCTGTTTAAGGAACACTTCATCTATTTCCCCTGTTTCCTTCATAAACATATCATTTTCATGGTCAAGCAAATATTGTTCTAAAGGATCAGCAGGAGGCACAGTAATAGAAGCAAGACCAATAATCTCATCCTTACTAGGTGATTCTCTATCACGAGGTTGTCTACGAAACTGAGCAAAATTAAACTCATGAGACATACCTTCTAAGCCAATTGTGACAGTATCCTTTTTACAATCAATCTTAGCATCAACAGTGTTTAAGAAGGGTCTACCAAAAATAATGGGACAAAAGTCATCTTGTGGGGAACCAAGTACAAGAAAATCAGCAGGATATTTAACCTTCCCACACAAGACTTCAACATCTCTAACTATTCCAACTTGTTTAATGGTATCCCTATTAGCAAGCTTAATAGTGACATCTATACCTTCCAGCTCAACGGGTGCAATGTCGTGCATAATTTCTTTATATAGGTCATAGGGTATTGCACTAGCACTAGCACCCATATCACATAAGCCATGATAACAATGATCTCCTATTTTAACAGAAATAACAGGCATGCCTACAACAGGTCTATGTATCTTAGTATCTGGTCTAGCAATATTAGCAGTCTCACCACAGAAATAAATAACATGCCCATCTAAATCATCATCCAAGAGATCTTTAACCATAGCAATACTAGGTTCAACTTTGATTTGCTCAGGAGGTGTATAAGTCCTAGTATTACTCTTACGAACAACAGTCGAAGTTTTAGCATGATCCTTTATCCTAACAGGAAAAGGAGGTTTCTCAACATAAGTAGTAGGAACAGTAGGATCACTATAGGCGACAGTCTTTTCTTCAACTGTAATAGGTGCAACTACTTTTACTTCAACGGGAGGATTATATTTAAACCACTTCTCTTTAGGGAGATCAACGTGAGTAGCAAAAGATTCACAGAAAGAAGCTACTATCTCAGAGTCAAGTCCATATTTAGCGCTAAATCCACGGAAAGCATCAGTATCCATAAAAGATTTAACACAATCAAACTTAGGTGTCGTACCTGACTCCTTACCATCGACGGAACCCCAATCTTCAGAGTTGCATTTAATTCTTTCCAATAAGTGCCATTTAAATTCAATAGTCTTTAGCATATAAGAACCAGCATAGGAAGTATCGAGCAGGTTGCAATCATTGAGAGAAAGCCGAGCATAAATTTTTTGAATAATCATTTCTCTGGAGAGCTCATGATTGGGGCATGAATATAACATTGACTTAAGCCTCCCCCAAGCTTGAGTGATGCTTTATCCTTTGCGAGGCCAGAAATTATATATGTAATTACGATCACGACGAACAAGGTGCATAGGATAGAACTTCTGGTGAAATTCCAACTTCAGTCGTTTATAATTCCAAGATCTCGTATCATCACATAGCCTATACCATGTCAATGCATCTCCCTTCAAAGATAAAGGGAAGACCTTCCTTTTGACAACATCATCGGGAATACCTGCAATCTTAAATAATCCCCAAACTTCATCCACAAAGATAAGGTGTAAGTCGGGATGCAATGTTGCATCTCCTGCAAATGGATTAGCTAGCAGTTTCTCTATCATACCTGAAGGAATCCGAAAGTAAATATTTTCAAAAAGTTCAGTAGGTTGAGGAGCAACTCTTTGCTCTTCTGGTCGGGGTGAAGATACCCCGAACAAGCCCCTCAATGGATTAGTTTCCATAGTGATAAGTAACAGAAAATTTCAGCACACTATATAAATGTTTCCTTACCAAGTTCCACTCACCAAAAGCGCTACACTCCCCGGAAACGGTGCTAGAAAAGAGTCTTGATGACCCACAAGTGTAGGGGATCTACCGTAGTCCTTTCGATAAGTAAGAGTGTCGAACCCAACACGGAGCAGAAGCAAATGATAAGCGGTTTTCAGTAAGGTTTTCTCTGCAAGCACTGAAATTGTAGGTAATAGATAGTTTTGTGATAAGATAAATTGTAACGAGTAACAAGCAATGAAAGTAAATAAAGTGCAGCAAGGTGGCCCAATCCTTTTGTAGCAAAGGATAAGCCTGGACAATTTCTTATAATGAGAAAAGAGCTCCCGAGGACACATGGGAATTATCATCAAGCTAGTTTTCATCACGCTCATATGATTCGCGTTCGGTACTTTGATAATTTGATATGTGGGTGGACCGGTGCTTGGGTACTGCCCTTACTTGGACAAGCATCCCACTTTGCAAGCATCTGCAACTACAAAAGAAGTATTAAGGTAAACCTAACCACAACATTAAACATATGGATCCAAATCAGCCCCTAACGAAGCAACACATAAACTAGGGTTTAAGCTTCTGTCACTCTAGCAACCCATCATCTACTTATTACTTCCCTATGCCTTCCTCTAGGCCCAAATAATGGTGAAGTGTCATGTAGTCGATGTTCACATAACACCACTAGAGGAAAAGACAACATACATCTCATCAAAATATCGAACGAATACCAAATTCACATGACTACTAATAGCAAGACTTCACCCATGTCCTCAGGAACAAACGTAACTACTCACAAAGCATATTCATGTTCATCATCAGAGGAGTAATAATATGCATTAAGGATCTGAACATATGATCTTCCACCAAGTAAACCAATTAGCATCAACTACAAGGAGTAATCAACACTACTAGCAACCCACAGGTACCAATTTGTGGTTTGGATACAAGATTGGATACAAGAGATGAACTAGGGTTTTGAGAGGAGATGGTGCTGGTGAAGATGTTGATGGAGATTGACCCCCTCCTGATGAGAGGATCGTTGGTGTGATGATTTCCCCCTCCCGGAGGGAAGTGTCCCCGGCAGAACAGCTCTGCCGGAGCTCTAGATTGGTTCCGCCAAGGTTCCGCCTCGTGGCGGCAGAGTTTCGTCCCGTAAGCTTGACCATGATTTTTTCCAGGGTAAAAGCCTTCATATAGCAGAAGATGGACACCGGAGGGCCACCAGGGGGCCCAGGAGACAGGGGGCGCGCCCAGTAGGGGTGGGCGCGCCCCCCACCCTCTTGGCCAGGGTGTGAGCCCCCTGAGGTGTTTCTTCCGCTCAGTAATTCTTATTAATTCCAAAAGTAAGTTTCGTGTAGTTTCAGGATTTATGGAGCAGTGCAGAATAGGTTTCCAACGTTTGCTCCTTCTCCAGCCAGAATTCCAGCTGCCGGCATTCCCCCTCTTCATGGTAAACCTTGTAAAATAAGAGAGAATAGCCATAAATATTGAGATATAATGTGTAATAACAGCCAAAAATGCAATAAATATTGATATAAAAGCATGATGCAAAATGGACGTACCAACTCACATTATGATTGCCTTGTTGCATCTTATATTCCAATGTCATCCATGATATATGAGCTTGTGCACTTCCTTAGCAAATTTGTTGTGATCTTCCTTGATGGCATATTCATACATCATGATCATATTGTCCACCATCAATTGCATGATAGCTTACACATATTGAGCATCCATTGCCATATTCATGCTATTGATGAACCTTCTCTCTAGGACATCATTTTGCACAATGTTAGAATTTTTCGCTTTGTGCACCATGCTAATTATCACATGAATGCTTTACATCTCATTCTACATCTTTTGGATAAGAATCTTGTGCTTTGTCACGCACTATCTTGCCAGACGGACTCATTCTTACATGATGGACACTTTGTGTGTGCTAACCATTGTATTTATGAGTGTTGTTTGTGTTTGCTCCTTTTGCATGTATACCACTCCGGCGACACCTTGGAATACTTGGATTGCCCCATGCCTTCAACCTCATCCAACTACAAGTTCGTCCATGACAACCGTTTCCATGGTGATGAGGATCACGATCCGAGGTCGGATCTTTCCCAAGGGGGGGGGGGAGATGATGCGGAGCATCCCACATTCATCCCCATGTACACTCCGACTACTCTCCAAGCCCCAAGAGGACATATGACGAGACCTCTAACATATGCCCTTGGACCTAAGGTGAATTCGCTCCTTTTCGAATTTTCTCTTTCCGCATGTAAGACATGGCTGGTACTTCAAGTGCGGACCTTGTGCATACTCAGGTACACCAAAGGAGACCATGGAGAACCCAAGGACCAAGGCCAAGCGTGCGCAGAAGCAAAGGAAGGAGAAGGAAGAAGAACCAGCTGCTACAGGCCCCAGACATCCGGCCCCAGCCCGGACATCCGGACCAGCCCGGACATCCGGCCCGACCCCCGGAAATCTGGAGCCCATCACAGAATGCACCCGAAGCTAAACCCCATCTGCCCGGACATCCAGCCAGAGGCCCGGACATCCGGCTCTTCCCGAGCCGCCGGACATCCGGCCCCCAACCCGGACATCCGAACCCCGCCTATCCAGAGAACTCCGAGACCGGCCACTCGAGCCCGGCCATCCGGCCCGCTAGCCCGGACATCCGGCACCTCCGAAGGCCCGGACATCCGGCCCGACGCCCGGACATCCGGCCTCCCCTGCCTGCGTGCAGCACGTCTGGGCCGAGGCCCATGTACTCCTTCGCCCCTTAGACTATATATACTCCCCCTCCACCTTCGTTTTAGGGTTAGCAAAGGATTAGCTCATTTGAGATAGAGCTTTTCTCATCCATACGGATCTCCTCCTCGTGAGAGACCGCGGCCTCTTCGGAGAAGATCCACCATGGATTCAAGACCCCTTTACGGGAAGATCCCTCGTGGATTCAAGACCTCCTCTCGGAGATGAACTACCGCCACTTGTATCGTCCTTTGTTGGATTTGGACCGTGTATCTCTTTGTGGTTCTTGGATCTAGCACATGTGTGACTTTGTTCTTGTTGGTTGAGTGATTTATCATGTTTTTCTCTTGTTCCCCTCCTCGTGTTCTTCGTGTTCCTTGTAGGGATCCGCTCCAAACATGAAAGATCGGCCTCTAGGGTTCTACCCTACATCACCTGTGTTATCCTGCAATTCTCACAAACACATTAGTCCCTCAACCATGTTTGTCGTCAATACTCCAAAACCAACTAGGGGTGGCACTAGATGCACTTACAATCTCCCCCTTTTTGGTGATTGATAACAAACTGGTTGAAGTTTTCAACGGGGATAAAAGGATGTGAAAGTTCAGTGTTGTGAGTATTGTCTTCATACATATGACGAGGCTCCCCCTGAAGATGTGCATATAAATAGTTTGCTTTTGAATGCAAATGCACATGGAAGGTTTTGCTTTGTGGAGGCCATCTTCAAAGTTTGAAGATAATGCATCATGCATATAAGAAGATAATGAAGATAATGATATGCATAATGGAAAATGGACATCTGCAGAATGACTTCATGCGGAATTTATCATCGCATCATAAAGTGGCAGCAAAAGTAGCAGACGACCATCAAGTTTAAGTGTTACAACTCAAAAGCCAAATGTTTCAGAACGAGAGTTGTAAGACCTTAGCAAAAATTAAGCAACCACACATATGGACCCGCTTGAAGACTATCAACTCATATGCTTCTCCCCCTTTTGTCAGTAATGACCAAGAAGGTTTGAAGACATAGAGTATCTACTCGTTCACAGCAGGGTCGACGGTGGAGTTAGGTGGTGCAGACAAGCCTGGTGCAGCATCATTATGCTGAGCAGTGAGAGCAGGCGAAGTGGCATCATCTTCTTCATCGACGACTCTTGCAACAACAGTTGCAGCTGAGGATGAGTACTCAGAATCTTCAATGGAGGGTGTGTGACGCCAACTTGCATTTTGAGGAGGCCTGGAGTCAAACTTGAAGTTTTCAGTGAAGCCATCCGCGCAAAGTTCATCTTCAGCGCATAGCAAAGTGAGACTCTTCCAGGAATGGTGACAAGCTTCATGAACAACAAATGAGTTCTTGGTGGCTAAGTTGCGAATGAGATTGACATCCACCAAGATAGTCTTCATCTGACACTTTAGCCAATTATGATGTTTTTCCTGCTTTTGATGTAAAGCCACCAGAAGCTGACGGTCATTGAGAACACGAGGACGTTTTTGAGGCCTTTGTGCAATGGTGCTTGCAGTGGCTTCGGTGTTTGCACGATGCGGTAGGCGCAGGTTTCCAGCCAAGGGATAGGCATGAGTTGCAGCATTCAGCACATGAACACCATCAATGGGCTATGTGAAGCTCTGGTACTCAGCATTCTGAAGATGTAGGGGCTTCTTTGCAGGCTCAGGGTAGATGGTTTCAATAGACATATCAACCTCAGGCAAGAAAACAATGTGATTGCGAGCTAAGGGCTGATAGTCAACATTTGAATGAAGCTTAATCAAACGCATCACCCATAGAGCATAGAACTTCTGACCAAACAAATCAATCCCGGAAGTAGCAAGTTGTCTGATGAAGAAATCCTGAGTGTTGAATCTTATGCCATTGACGATATAGAACACCAAAGTCTTCATGGAGCCTTCAATTTTGGCTTCAGATGAGTGGCCTTTGATGGGCTAGAGAGTATGCCTTAGAATGTGATAAACTGTGCGTGGCAGATACTCAAGGTACTTAACAAAGAATTCCTTTGGATATTCAATGTCTTGAGGCAAAGGCTTCATCATGCTTAGCATTTGGCTCATGTTTGGCTCAGGCTTCTAAAATATGCTCTGTAGTTCATTCTGATAAAGTGAACAACCAAGTTCATATAGCTCACCTGGAGTGGGCAGGGAAGTCAGCTCGATGATATCCTGAGCTTTGGCTTTGTGATGCACATCACCTGTCATCCACTCAATGATCCAAGTCTTCAGATCCCTATTGTAGCCTCGAATGTGTAAGGTGGCATAGAACTACAGGAGAAGCTCTTCATTCCAATGCTCTTTATCAGTGACAAATGCCAGAAGACCAACATCCCTGAAGCAGTCAAGGGCTTCTTCCAGACATGGCAACCCAGCCATAGCATCACAATCCAGATGCTTGTGTGGAAAAAATCTGTCTTGATTGTACAGAATGCAAGAGTAATAGATTCGATGTGGGTGGCTCCAAAATCTATCAATGAGATTCTTGGCTTCTTGTAAGGGTGCTTGGCACTGTTAAAGAATGTATTGTCTTCTCTGAAACTGAGCACACTGAATGAGCCTTGTGTAGTTACAGCGATAGGCAGCCTTGGCAAACACAGCTTTGGCTTCTGGACTTGAGGCCTTCGCTCCACATGATAGTCATATTGTGGTCCTGGAGCGGCAGGAGGAATCATAATTGACCAGCGAACAGTGACCAGCTGATCATCACGATCGAAAGCCAATTCCATGGTGTGAGGTCATGGTGGAGGAACAGCACCATCAATGATGATTGGCATCACAGTAGCTTCAGAATTCACATTGGCTTCAGGCTCCACATTGTCTTCAGCCATGACAGGGTCACTGGCTTCAGTAGCAGTGTTGGTGGCAGCCTCATTGTTTTCAACCTCCATTTGGTCAATGACCGGAGGGTCAGGCTTCAAGAATGACTTGATCAACAATAGGGAGTGTGGCTTCTCTTTCTTCTTCTCTTCATTTTTCATCGGCTGATGCAGCTGGAATGTCTTCAGCAACATTAGCTTCAGACGCTTGATCAGTTGCAGAAGGATTCTCTTCAGGGAACACTTGACATGCCGCTGAGCTGTATTGTTGTGAATCTTCTTCTAGAATGGTGGACATGGAGACGGATGGCTTGAGACCTTTGCGAAGCCTGCAAAACGCCGGCGATGCCTTTGGAGATGGAGTGGTCTCCATGTAATTGTCATCATCAAGTACCGGATAGGTAACTTGAGCTAGTGAAGTATGGGGTGTCTCATCTTGAATAGGGGTTTCTTCTTATTGGCGCTCTGCCCAGGAGTCATCTTGAGAAATTGGCATCAATGGACGACCAATGCTAATGTATTCACTTCTCATTAGAGTAGGCGATGATACCAACTAGTGCTCGAGCTGAGGAAGGACTTCATCATCAACTATATTGTCCTCATGACCAGTGTCTTCAACTGTGTTGGGGTCAACAGCTAGAACTTCATCAGATTCTGGAGCCTGTATGGGAGCAGGCTCATGAACAACGAGAAGGTGCTCGCGATTGGTAGAGGTAGGATATACAACAAAGATGGGTTCAACAACAAGGGGCTCAGGGGCAGCAGCATGATCTTTCTTTGAAGACTTAGAGCCCTTAGTCTTCAACTTTTTCTTGGAAGGGACATCATCAGATGTATCACTGTGCTCCCTTTTCCTGGCTTCTGCTTCAGCATGCCTAGTCTTCTTGAGCTCAGAAGCAGCTGAGGGGACCTTTGGCTTCGAGCCAGTCATGCTGGCAGGGAAGACAATGCTGGGTTGTCCCTGCCTTGCAGTGTCAGGATTAGCTTCAACAGGCTTCTTGCTCTTCTTAGCAGCCATTATTGGATCAATGCCAGGACGCCCAAGTGCTTTCCTCTTTTCAGCTTCATTGTAAGCTTGCACACATTTCTGAGCATAAGATTTCATGCATTCTCAAGAGCCTTTGGCTTCTTCACGCTTCTTATGAAATTCAGTTTTGAGGTCATGCAACATCTTCTGAAAGATTTGCACATCTTCCACACTGAAATGGGCCTTCTCGTAATCAATTTTGTTCTTGAGCTCAACGAGTTCCTATGCCAGGGCCAGCTCATTAGCAATTGCAGAGTGGAATGTGACGCTGTTTCCCACTGGCAGCTGCAGACGTCAATGCTAATGTTCTAGTCATCAAACCACTCATCAATGAAGTTGTTCAAGATGTCAACATCAAAGAGGGGCAGATCACTGAAGATCTCCGCCTCTTGATTACTCTTGATCAACATTTCAAGGGATTCATCACCAAGATATTCATCGCTGGACAAATCAATGGTGTCCTCCTCGTTGTGCAGAATGGCAGCAAGTGTGAGGGGTTGCCCAGTAGACTTCTTGGGCAATGGCTTCTTGGTCCTCTTGGACACGCGAGATAAATCTTTAGACTGCACACTGGATTCAAGCGGTGCAGTTGTCAGTGACTTTTTGGTTGAACCTTTTGGAGCAGCAGAGGCAGATGGCTTTGAAGCTTTTGCCTTCTTCTTCTTCTTCTGCTTTGGCGGTGACGGAGCATCATCAGAATCAGCTTCTTTAGTAGATTGCTCCACAATAGCTCTCTAGGCAGCAATATGAGATAGAAGCCCGTCAAAGATGGCGAAGGGGCCAATCCTGTTCCCATTGGCTACACGAGTTCCATCTGGTCTCGGAGCGGAGGGGCCATAGTTGAAGTTGAGTCCAAACTCCTTTTGGTTCTTAGCCGCAGAATCTTTTGCAAACTGGAAGTTGCGCTTGAAAAGATTGTCTTCACGACACCATAAGAGAGAAGATGGGTCAACATTCTCAAGCTGTGGTCCTCTAGCCATACAGGGGTAGAACCCTTGTTCAATAGCTTCAGCCTTGTTCTTTGGTACCAAACCGCGATACAGACAGTCACCCCACGGGTGTTTGATGGCATTCTTTTCAGCATATTCAGGTGTTACAAACCTATACTTGAACAATTGCTCTGCCCAATATATTCGGATCCACTGGATCCGGTTCTTGCGCTGGGTGTAACTCTCCTCTGGGTCAGACTTATAGACTACATACAAGTCATCAGGCAAATCAAGTGCAGTGTTGCCATGGCATTGCTTGCCTCCTTTCCTTGCAAACATCTCTGAAGCCATAAGGTTTAGACTAATTGGCTTCAAAGCAGTGAAAGGCTTCCGTTTGCTGGTCAAGCAAGAACTAGCTTCAGGAGATTCGATGTCACACTGTAAGAATTCTGCAAATGAATGCAGACTATGAGAACCAAGGGATTCTCCCACGGACATGTACCTGTGACAGCATTAGAGATGCGAGGGAAGGGGAAGAGTTCATATGCATTCTCAGAACATTTTGAAGATAAATCAGTTTAGAAGACATGGACCTCACGGTGCGAAGACATTCACTTATTGAAGGAAGTTGGTTCCAGATTTGTACGAATCCGCGAATAGGTACAAGTGAGGAATCTAACTAGTTTTGACGCATAAGTGAAAATACTTTGCAATATATGAGATTCAAAAAGAGACAGATCCAGATTCGGAAGTGTATAAACCACTTTTGGTTGAAGTGGATGGATTTGATAGATCGAAAAGACTGTAAAAAGTAGGTTTTAATTACCACAGATGAACTGCTAGATGAAGTAGACGGGAGGCCAAGCAGTGAAGGAGATGAAGAGGTCGAAGAAGTCGCGGTAGCTAAGCGCTTCGTCTCTAGCGTCGACGCGAGCTAGCGGAGGCGCTAGGGTTTGAGCAAGGTGGCGAGGTGGAAGAAGAAATTTTGACCGCGAGGGGCGTGTATTTATAAGGAGGAGGGCGACGCAGCGCAAATACGCAGGTGCCCCTGGTGGTTCACATCTGAGGAACACGTGGCGTGCATGCAACTTGTCAGGAGTTGATCTATGTTCCCACGCACGCCTGGATTGTCGGATGGTCGTTTCAGCATCTTTGGTTTTCAGGCAAAAGGATAGAACACTAAAAGCAGGTTGTAAATGTGTGTCTCTTTATCTTCTCCTGACAAGGATGCAGAGAAGATATTCGACAAGTGATGCGGAGCATACCTCGCTCATCACCATGGACGCTCCATCACCACCGCAAGCACGGAGAGGACATATGACGAGAGCTCACGCACGCGCCTTTGAAACCGAGGTTAACTCTTTCCTCTTCGATTTCCATTTAGATACACATGTGAGTTGGATCCTACCTCAAGCGGAGATGTTACGCATGATTAGGTATCAAGGTGTTGATCATGGAGAGGCTAGCACGAAGACCCGAGCACCTACGAACGAGAAGAGGAGGACAAGAAGAGCGAGGGTGAGGAATGGGCCAAGCCCTTGGATCACCCGGGTGCCCGGGCGCCTCGACCCCGGGTGCCCGGCCACCACTTGGCCGCAGCCCCAGCCGGCCTTGGGTGCCCGGCCGCCAAGCACCGGGTGCCCGGCCAAACACCCAGCCGCGGCCTGGGCAGCACCTGGGTGCCCGGCCTCTTGCCTGGGCCGGCCCAGCATGCCTCCGGGTGCCTGGGCCACTACCCTCGGGTGCCCGGCCTCCTCCACCTGGCGCTGGAGATGCCCACCAGGTGCCCGGGCCGCCACTTCCCGGGTGCCCGTCCCAGCTGCTGGAACAGCCCAGCATCGCCCGGGTGCCCGGGCCACCAACCCCTGGTGCCCGGCCTCGACCGCCCTGGCCCCTACTGTCGGTGTCAAAACCGGCAGTTCTCGGGTAGGGGGTCCCGAACTGTGCGTCTAAGGCTAATGGTAACAGGAGGCGGAGGACACAATGTTTACCCAGGTTTGGGCCCTCTCGATGGAGGTAATACCCTACTTCCTGCTTGATTGATCTTGATGATATGTGTATTACAAGAGTTGATCTACCACGAGATCGAAGAGGCTAAACCCTAGAAGCTAGCCTATGGTTATGATTGTCATCATCCTATGGACTAAATCCTTCGGTTTATATAGAAACCGGAGGGGGCTAGGGTTACACAGAGTCGGTTACAGAGAAGGTAATCTTCATATCCTGACCGTCAAGCTTGCCTTCCACACAAAGGAGAGTCCTATCCGGACAAGGGACAAAATCTTCTATCTTGTATCTTCATAGTCCAATAGTCCAGCATACACATGATAGAGGCGGGGGCGTCCCGATCTTTCGATGAGATGATAACTATCGATTTGGTGGAGACGACTTTGACGATCCGACTACAAACGTGCACGATGTTGCGCCTTAGCAATCGCTAAACCAACTCCGAAAGGTTATTGACCACGCCGGAGCACGATCAACCTGACCACGAAGGTCTATTCATGCAAGCAATCGAAGAATAAGCAAGAATATGATAAAGCAATTTGAATATTGCGAATATATATGAAGTACTGATAAAGATGGGGATCCTGTAAGTGCATCTAGTGCCACCCCTAGTTGGTTTTGGAGTATTGACGACAAAGTTGGTTGAGGGACTAATGCGTTTGTGAGAATTGCAGGATAACGCAGGTAGTGTCCCTCATCGATTCGGTTTACCTACCGGATATGACCCCTAAAAATGTATGAAGACATTGAAGACAATGATGGTATGAGAAGATATTCATATTGAAGACTATGACATGAGAAGACATTGCGTGAAGACTTTGGAGCGTGAAGACTGTGTGGTTTCGTTGTTTCCTTTTCTTCTTTGTTGAGTCATAGGAACCACCGTACTGTTAAGTGGGGTCCAAGTGAACTAAGTCAGAGTGACTGAAGTGATGCTCAACCCAAATCCTATGTCTTCGAGCGAAGACAATGAGAGCAAATCTTATCCAGAGCTGGATGAGTCAGCTTTGCTTGTAGCCCAAGTAAAGTTGCCGCGTGTGTTTGAAATGTGACCGTTGGAACACGTGTCGGTTCCTTAGTGACCCAGGGTCATTTTGGACAAATCAGGTCGGGTTGCCTAGTGGCTATAAATAGCCCACCCCCTACACCATAAATTGGTGGCTGCTCAGAGTTTGTGCACGACTTTTGTCGTTTGAGAGCAACCCACCTCGAAGCATTTGAGAGAGAGAAATCCTTGCGAGGACAAAGCCCAAACACCCAGAGCCAAAGAGTGTTAGGCATCACTGAAGTCTTTCTGTCTGTGTGACCTGAAGACTTATTACACTTGAGGACTGTGAATCCTCCAGCCGGTTAGGCCTCGCGTTCTAAGCATCCAAGAGTCATTGTGGATTGCCGGTGAACGAAGTCTGTGAAGGTTTGGAAGTCTCCCATGAAGACTTACCAAAGTGATTGGGTGAGGACTGGGTGTCCTTAGCTCAAGGGGAATAAGGTGAAGACACGGTCTTCTGAGTTAAATCTCAGCCTCCCTAACCAGACGTACAGTTGTCACAGCAACTGGAACTGGTCCAACAAATCCTGTGTCTTCAACAAGCAACTGGTTCTATCCCTTCCAACCTTACTTAAGTTTGTCTTCATGAAGTCATTGCTTATCTGTTCATCTGTTTGACTTCATTGATTGACCACTATTGTTGATTGGCTTCATACTATCTTCCATCTTGATCCTTACTACCTAACTGCTATTAGTCCTGTACTTTCACATCATGACATGCTTGACTATGTCTTGTTTAGGGTAGTTTATCTTCCGCTGCATATCAATTAGGTTGTTTCTGTTGTTTGTCTTCGAAACTTCCAAGTTTTGAAGACTTTCATAAAAATCGCCTATTCACCCCCGCTCTAGTCAATACTAGCACTTTCAATTGGTATCAGAGCGAGGTACTCCCTTGTTCTGTGTGATTCGGTTTAACCACCTGGAGTTTCAGCTATGTCGACTGCAGGGATAATCAAGGTCTCCGCTGCTTGCCCCGTGTTCGATGGAACTGAATATCCCTACTGGAAGAATAAGATGCGCATGCATCTTGAAGCCTTTGATGTCGACCTCTGGTATGTCGTCAAGAATGGCGTTCCCAAAACTGGTGAAGGTGTCACCCCCACTGATGTCAAGAAGTTCATTCAACTGGACTCTACTGCGAAGAACATCATCTGTGGTCATCTAACCAAAGGACAGTATGGTCGAGTGAGTGCTCTGGAAACATCGAAGCTAGTCTGGGACTGGCTATCCAAGGATCAATGAAGGCGTTTCAACCCAGAGAGATCAAAGAATCAGTGTTCTTCGCAACCTCTTCAACCGCTTCAAGAGAAACGACAATGAGAATGTCCAGCTCACGTTTGATCGCCTCACTGACATCACAAATGAACTTCAAGCTCTTGGTGCAACTGAGATTACCAAGCATGAAATCGTCAAGACACTGCTAAGATCACTTGACAGCTCCTTTGACACCCTTGCCCTCATGATACAAGAACGTCCTGACTTCAAGACACTCGATCCGTCTGATATACTTGAGAGGCTCAACACACATGAGTTCCAGCTATCTGAGAAAAGAGATATCTATGGTCCAAGCTATGGCCGAACTCGTGCTTTGAAGGCAAATGTTGTTTCCTCATCTGAAGAAGAATCTGACTGCAGTTCTGAAGATCCTGAAGACATTGGAAGGGAACTTGCTATGCTTGTGAAGAAGTTCCAGAAATTCACAAAGAAGAAAGGCTTTAGAAAGTCTTCACGATCTAGCTCAAGGAATGATGAAGCTTCCACACATGATCACAAGAAGAGAACCTGCCACAAGTGCAAGAAACCTAGTCACTACATATCTGAGTGTCCACAGTGGGACAATGGGAAGAAGAAGAAGAAAAGCAAGGAATATGATTCCGATGACAAGAAGAAGAAGAAATCCTCAAAGTCTTCTAAGTCTTCTTCCAAGTCTTCATCATACAAGAAGAGCTCATCTGGCAAGGCTCGTGCTTTTGTTGGCAAGGAAATGGATTCAGAGGAGGAGTCTGCTTCCGAGGAGGCGGAGGTGGAGTCTGGAGAGGAGTCTGACCCTGGCGTTGCAAGTCTGGCTCTAGCCACAACCTATATTGCCAAGTCCATCTTCAACACTAAAGACAATGACTTCCACACCAATGCTGAAGCTAATGACGAAGACGATCCTACTCCCACCTACTGCTTCATGGCACGCGGTGCCAAGGTAAAATCACGCGATGCTTACTTTCAAACTTCGAGTGGAGATGACTCTGATTGTGAATCCAAACCCAGCTATAAAACACTTGCTAAAATTGCAACTGAACAACAAAAGGCTATGGAACATACTCAAAAACTGTTAGACAAAAGCGATGACCTGTTGGACGCTGAAATGACATGTTCACAGTCCTTAGTTGATGACATAAAAAATCTTCATGCTAAGTACCAAGAACTTGAAGGTCGTCATGAATCGCTCTCTACTACTTATGAAAGGCTCTCCTATGATTATCTTCAAAGGAAACAAGAGCTTGAGAAATTGGGAGGGGCTCATGAAGATCTTCAAAAGGTGAATGATTCACTTCGCGCTCAACAGATCAGTTTCGCTCAGGATGGATTTGAACCACCATGTATAAAATGCATTGAGCGTGATAATGCTACATCTGTTGCTGAATGTTCCACTGCTGCTACTGTTTCATTGTCTTCACCTACTGATGTGGTTACTAACCCCTCTGCGGAGGATAACACTACTGTTGCTGATGAAAATGCTATGTTGAAGACATTGTTTGAAATAGGGATGTACAAAAGTTTGAAGGGACATCAGACTCTCTGCGATGTCCTCAAAAAGCAGATTCTGAACCGAAACCCTAGGAAAGAGGGTGTTGGGTTCGAGAGGAAAATGAATGTTGATGTCTCGTACTGGAAGCCTGAGCAGTACCCCAAAACCACATGGGTTGCTGCAAAGGAACCTTCAGTAGATCCATCCACTTTATCTGGCTTTACCTGTGCTAATCCCATTATCATTGATGAATCCTTTGATGCAAACTTTAAGCTGTTCAAAAATCAGAATGGTGAAGTGTTTGCCAGGTACATTGGCACTAACTGTAGGAATGGACCACCTATGAAGAAGATCTGGGTATCTAAGTGGTACATTGAGAATCTTCCTGTGAATGTCGTCATGACACCACCAAGGAAGAAGACAAACCCCAGACCTATAGCTTCGTATGGCCCAAAGGCTTCATACAGATACAAGACTCACATGAGTCACCCTAACACCAATGTTTTGCAGGGAAATCATGCTCAGACTTATGAATATGAGCGTGTATCTTCGAACCGCTATGTTCATAGGACTAAGAACTTTTCTGCTTATTCATATGAGTATCATTCATCTCCTGCAAGGCTATTTGCTAGGGCTTCAACGCCAAAATTCTCAGATGCTGCACTAAGACTCATTGCTTCTAAGCCCCCACTGAAAATGTGGGTGGCAAAGAGGAACTAACTCTCTTTTGCAGAAAACGGTCTCCAGCCAGCAATCAATGGCGTCCAATACAATTGCTGGGGACCTAAAACTCACTGAGGACGCACGTTAAAATATCATTCTATATGCTTCACATTTGAATTTCTTATCAGTCAAACTATGTCCTAACTTTGAGATAAGCTGTGAATGTCCCTATATGTATCAAATGCATATGCTTCACAACACTTGTGTGAAGCCTATCCTCCTAACTGCACTGTAGGGTACATCACCAAAAGCTTCAGAATGGATTATGGACAATGGATGCACAAATCATATGACTGGTGATCGAAGTCTTCTCATGGACTCAACCTTACGTCCATCCGACAAGAGTCACTTCACATTTGCTGACACTGGTAAAAGCAAAGTATTGGGACTAGGTAGAGTTGCAATCTCAAAGAATCAACACATGGATAAAGTGATGCTTGTTGAATCCCTTGGTTTCAACTTAATGTCTGTCTCAATGCTTTGTGACTTGAACATGATTGTGATATTTGGCAAATATCGTTGCCTTGTACTAATGGAATCTGACAAATCTCTAGTCTTTGAAGGGTATCGAAAAGATGATCTGTACATGGTAGATTTCTCAGTAGGACCACAACTTGCCGTATGTCTTCTCACAAAAGCTTCAGAATGCTGGCTCTGGCATCGAAGGCTGGGACATGCTGGCATGAGGAACTTACACTCACTTGTCAAGAAGTAGCATGTCATTGGCACCGAGGATGTCAAGTTCAAGAAGGATCATCTGTGTGGTGCCTGTGAAGCTGGAAAGATGACAAGGGCAAAGCACCCCTCGAAGACAATCATGATAACATCTCAACCCTTTGAGCTGCTACACATGGACTTGTTCGGACCTACTCACTACTCCACCCTCACAACAACTGCCTGTCTCTATGGCTTCGTCATTGTTGATGACTACTCAAGATACACATGGGTTCATATAATTCTTTACAAGACTGAAGTGCAAGATGTCTTCAGGCGCTTCGCAAATCAAGCAATGAACAACTATGGTGTGAAGATCAAGCACATAAGAAGTGACAATGGCACTAAATTCAAGAACACTGGACTTGATCTATATCTGGATACTATGGGAATCACTCATGAGTTCTATGCTCCATACACACCTCAGCAAAATGGCATCGTTGAGCGCAAAAACAGAACCCTCATTGAGATGGCTCGAACAATGCTAGATGAGTACAAGACACCAAGAAAGTTCTGGCCTGAAGCTATTGACACAGCATGTCACATCATCAACCGTGTGTACATTCATAAGCTTCTGAACAAAACATCATATGAGCTACTTACTAGAAAGAAGCCAAACGTCAGTTACTTCAGAGTATTTGGAGCAAGATGCTGGATCAAGGATCCCCATCACAAGTCAAAATTTGCACCTAAGGCTCACGAAGGCTTCATGCTTGGCTACGGAAAGGATTCACACTCCTACAAAGTCTTCAACCTTTATCTCTACAAAATCGTTGAAACTGTGGATGTGAAATTTGATGAAACCAATGGTTCATAGAGAGAGATTCTGCCAAATACACTAGATGAAGCTCCTTCAAACGAGGCAATCAAGCTGATGGGAACTGGTGAAATCATGCCCTCTAAAGCACAACCTGAAGAGGAACTTATCATCTCTGCACCAAATCAACCTGAAGACAATGCTCAGTCCGAAGACAATCCTCCCATTGATGACAATGACCAGCCAGAGCAAAATCTTCGTCCTATTCATCCTCGTGTTGCAAATGAAGTTCAAATAGAGAAGATAATTGACAGCATCAATGCACCTGGTCCGCTCACTCGATCAAGAGCAACACAGCTAGCAAACTTCTGTGGGCACTTTTCATTTGTGTCAATATCAGAACCCAAGAAAGTTGCTGAAGCTTTTATGGAACCTGAATGGATTCAAGCCATGCAAGAAGAACTTCAACAGTTCAAACTGAATAATGTATGGGAACTTGTCAAGCGACCTGATCCTCGCAAGCATAACATTATTGGAACAAAATGGATATATCGAAACAAGCAAGATGAGCATGGTCAAGTCGTCAGAAACAAAGCACGTCTTGTGGCTCAAGGATACACTCAAGTTGAAGGAATTGACTTCGATGAAACATTTGCTCCTGTTGCTAGGCTTGAAGCTATCCGTATACTGCTAGCCTACGCTAATCATCACAATATCTTGCTATATCAAATGGATGTAAAGAGTGCATTTCTCAATGGCAAGATTGAAGAAGAAGTATATGTCGCACAACCACCTGGTTTTGAAGATCCAAAACATCCTGATATGGTGTACAAGCTAAACAAGGCACTGTATGGCCTCAAACAAGCCCCTCGTGTCTGGTATGATACATCCCACTCTCTTCACGAAGACATATGATGGTGAACTGTTTGTGTGCCAAATATATGTGGATGATATAATCTTCGGCTGCACCAACCAGAAGTACAGTGATGAGTTTGGGTACATGATGCAAGAGCAATATCAAATGTCCATGATGGGTGAGCTAAAGTTCTTCCTTGGTCTTCAAATTCGTCAGCAGAGGAATGGCATCTTCATATCTCAAGAGAAATACCTCAAAGACTGTCTGAAGAAGTTTGGAATGGAAGACTGCAAAGGCTAGACGACGCCAATGCCAGCCAAACACCATCTTGGTCCCGACGACAATGGTAAAGAGTTCGATCAAAAGGTATACCGCTCCATGATTGGTTCTTTGCTTTATTTATGTGCATCTAGGCCAGATATTATGCTTAGTGTTTGCATGTGTGCTCGGTACCAAGCGGCACCAAAGGAATCGCATCACTTAGCTGTGAAGCGAATTCTTCGATATTTGGCTTACACCCCAACACTCGGATTATGGTATCCCAAGGGCTCAAGATTCGATTTGGTTGGATTCTCGGATGTTGATTATGCTGGTGACAAGGTGGATCGCAAGTCTACATCTGGCACATGTCATTCTCTTGGACGATCACTTGTTTGTTGGTCTTCGAAGAAGCAGAACTGTGTATCACTCTCAACTGCTGAATCTGAATACATTGCTGCTGGATCCTGTTGTGCTCAGCTTCTATGGATGAAGCAAACTCTCAAGGACTATGACATCAACCTGAAACAAGTACCTCTCTTCTGCGACAACGAGAGTGCCATCAAAATAGCCAACAATCCAGTCCAACACTCGAAGACAAAGCACATTGAAATTCGTCATCACTTTCTCAGAGATCATGTTATGAAGAAAGATATCGATATCATTCACGTCAACACTGAAGAGCAACTAGCAGATATCTTCACAAAGCCCTTGGATGAGAAAAGGTTTTGCAAGTTACGGTGTGAGCTAAATATCTTAGAATCCTCTAATGTCCTGTGATCAGGCACACATCCTAACACTTATGCATGTTGATGACTTAGATGTGCAACACACAAAGTAAGGTATATCTTCAATCAATGAAGATTTACACTCTGAGTGTGAATACATTAACATGGAATTTGACTTTGGAGCGCCATGATAATTGTGCGCCATGTCTGGATCTAATACTTCCTATACTGTGGGTAACGCCACCACCAACTTTTCTTGTTTGAAGTGTTTCACTCAAGGCGTTATATTGCAATGACTTCGCATTTGGTTTGTCTTCAGTTTCAATTTGTCTTCACGACTTTCTGCACTATGATGATTTGATTGCTTTCTGATATATACACACACACACACTAGTGTTCTGTCCTCTACAACATTCACTTATAGCTATGTCTTCAAGATTGGATCTTTTGAACTAAGTGAATGTGATCGGACCCTAACCTCTCTATGCTTACTATCTCAAAATCTATCTGTCCAAATCATATGCATTCTATTGAAACTGTCGAATGTCTTCTCTGCATCCTAGTCAGCAGAAGGCAAAGAGACAAACATTAAATCCGTTTTTAATGGCTTATCTTTACTGTTGAAATCCGGAGAAGCTGGAACAACTCTCCGACATGCCTGGCGGGCGTGGGAACGTGGGACAACCCAGAGGGTGTTGCATGCTTGCCATGTGCCCCTCAGATGTGAACCGCCAGGGGCACCAGCGTAATTGCGCTGGGTCTCTCACCTACTTATAAATACCCGTCCCCCTGCGGTAAAGAAATACTTCTTCCACCTCTCCACCTCCGTCAAAACCCTAGCGCCACCGCTAGCTCGCGACGACGCCGGCGATGAAGCGCTTAGCTGCCGCTACTTCTCTGACGCCATCCTCACGCCAGCCGCGGACATCGTCCTCTCCGCTGTCGCCATAGGTGTCCTCCGTCGCCAAGTTAGGGCACGGTGGGCTGAACTGCTCGGTATCCTATTCTTCTCCATCTAGCAGTTCTTCGTGCGGTAATTATAACTCTATTTTTACCACCTTTTTGATCTTCAAGATTCATCCTGTTTACCGAAAGTAGTTTCTGTCTATTCAAAGCTAGATCTATTCCGTCTGCATCTCATATTGCTTAGTCGATTCACTTAGATTTCTTCTAGTTTGATTCCTCACTTGTACTTATTCACGGATTGGTACAAATCTGGAACCAACTCACCTATATAAGTGAATGTCTTCGCAACATGAGGTCAATGTCTTCAAACTGATTTATCTTCAAAATCTTCTGAGAATGCATATGACCTCTTCCCCTTCCCTTGCATCTCTAATGCTGTCACAGGTACATGTCCGTGGGAGAATCCCTTGGTTCTCATAGTCTGTATTTGTTTGCAGAATACTTACAGCATCATATAAATTCTCCTGAAGCCAGTTCCTGCTTGACTAGCAAGCGCAAATCTCTGAAGCCTTTGAACGTATTGAAGCCTTTCAGCTTGAAGTTCATGGCAACAGAAAAATCAGCAAGGAAGGGTGGAAGACAGCGAAGATAAGGAACATCTAAAGATTTGCCTGATGATTTAGCAGAACTGTACAAGACAGATCCTGAAGAGAATTATCATCAGAGGAAGACGCGAATCCAATGGATTCGACGCTATTGGGCTGAGGAGTGGTTCAAGTATAAGTTTGTCACGAAGGAATATGCAGAGAAGCATGCCATTAAGAGACCTTGGGGTGATATCCTCTATCGAGGGATTCAACCCAAGAGCCGAGCTGAAGCCATTGAACAAGGCTTCTATCCTTGTATGGTCCATGGGCCATAGCCAGCGAACGCAGATCCCACTTCATTACTCTGGTGTCGTGACGATTCGCTCTTCAAGCGCAACTACCAGTTTGCTGTGGCTTCGGCCAAGAAGAACAAGAAGTCCTTGGGTTTGGACTTCAACCCAGGTCCCTCTGCTCCCCGTGCTGACGGCTCTCGTGAAGCTAATCCCAATGTCATTGGCCCCTTCGCCAACCTTGACGGGCTCATCACCTACATCATGGTCCAAGGCGCCAGAGTAGATCATTCTGACAATGGTGCTGACTCTGATGAAGCCCCTGCTCCTCCTCCAAAGCCGCAGAAGCAAAAGAAGTCTAAGGCTTCAACCTCAGCTGCACCTCCGAAGACTTTGCGTGCGAAGCCACTGGCCACTGCACCTCCTGAAGCCAGTGTGCAATCTGAAGATCTGTCCCGTGTCTCCAAGAGAACGGACAAGAAAAAGCAACTTGTTAGACTAGCTGATCAAAGAGACTCCTTCCGCAATTCTGCGTGAAGAACCCATCGATCTATCGAGTGATGAAGATCTTGCTGATGATGCTCTTGAGCAACTGATAAAGAGCAAAGAAGAAGCAGAAATCTTCAGCAACCTGCCTCTATTTGATGTGGCCATCATTCACAATTTCATTGATGAATGGTTCGACACCCCCAACGTCAGCTTTGAAGATTTACAGCTCCCAATTGGCCTCAGTGTTGCCTTCAATGGCGCCATTGCTTCTGAGCTAGCTCTCGCTCAGCGCATCGTTGAGCTCAAAAACAAGATTGATTTTGAGAAGGCTCAATTCAAGAAGCATGTGGCCAATCTGAGTGTTCAAGACGTCCGCAACTTCAAGGTCATGCTCCATGAGCTTAAAGAAGCTTTTCTGAAGAAACGCCAAGAGGCTCAGGGCTCACGTGAGCGCATGAAGCTTTTGGCTGATAAGTGTGTGCTTGCCTACAATGAGGCTGAGAAGCGCAAGTCACTTGGTCGTCCTGGCATTGACCCCAGGATGTCTGCAAAAAGGAAGAACAAGCGCCCTGCTGATCAGCCTGAACCTTCAAGCCAAGAAGCCCCTCGCATTATCTTCCCGAGCAGCATGACTGGCTCGAAGCCAAAGGTCACCACAACCGCTTCAGAACAGAAGAAGACGAGGGCTGCCGAGGCTGACACCAGAAAGAGAAAGCATACTGAAGCCTCTGATGCCGCTCCCTCCAAGAAGAAGCGCAAGACCAAGAAGACTAGGGCTGCTTCCACAGAGCCCTTAGCCGTTGAACCCATTTCAGTGGTTCGTCTTGTATCAGTACATCAAGAACGAAGAATGGTTATCCATGAGCCTGCTACCACAGAGGCTCATGAAGCTGAAGATATTCCAGCAGCTGAACCCAATGCTGCTGAAGACATTGGTCAAGATGACAATGTAAATGATGATGAAGTTCTTCCTCAGATCGAAAATGAAGTGGTATCATCGCCTGTTCGTATGAACAGCGAACTCATCAGCATTGGTCGTCCATTGACGCCAATTGCTCAGGATGCTTCGTGGGCTGATCACCCACAACAGCAACAAGACTTCCCCAGTACTCCCCAACAACAACAACAAGCTACACCCCAAGTTCAAGAAGAGGATGAATACTTTCAGGCTCACCCAACTCCATCTCCCAACTTGAAGCCAGCACTTCGCAGGCTTCAAAGAGGAAACAGGCCTGAAGTCCCTCTGTCGAGCGTTCCTGAAGGAGAAATGCAACGTTCACCTATTGCACAGCAAGTATTTTCTGAACCAGCTCCAACAGTGAACGTCTCCATGTCTGAAGCACATGCTGCTGAAGACATTCCGGCTGCATCAGCCGAAGAAAATGAAGGAGTTCGTGTACCAACTCCCCCAGCGATTGAAGAAGAAGCAGTTCATGATTTGAACGTGCCTGTGCCCGACCCTCCTGTTCGTCAAGAGGAGGTTGAACATGTTGAGGCTGCCACCACCAATGCCAATGAAGCCAGTGACGTAGTCATGGCTGATGCTAATGTGGAGCCTGCACCAACCAGTGTGCCTGAAACCAATGAGGCCACCGTGCCTGAAGCAAATGTGGCCACTGAATCTGAAACCAATGAGGATGTTGCTCCTGAAGCTCATGAGAATGCTGCACCTGACGCTAATGAGGAGGCTGCACCTGAAGCAAATATGACAACTGCTCCCGAAGCACCTGTTATGCAGCCTGACTCCTCTGATGTTTCCCCTGCTCCTGTTCCGCCACCAAGGCCTCACACTATTGAGCAAGCATACGATCACGGTCAGCTTGTCACTGCCGATGGCCCATTCTGGTGCCTTCGCCTTCTGCCTCAGGACCCCAATTTGACTATCATGTTGAGCATCGGCCTCAGGTCCAGAAGCCAAAGCCGAGATTGCCAAGGTTTCCAGGTACTGCCAACTCCCCCGGGTCCTTCAATGCAAATGGCTTCAAGAGCCACAATACCTTCTTTGATAGCGCCAAGAACCCCTACTCCAAGCCAAGGATTTCATCAGATCGATTCTGGAGCTATCAGCAGAGAAGCTATTACTCATGCGTGCTATATGATCAAGGGCACATTTTCCCTCATATGCGTCTTGACACTGAAGCTATTGCTGGACTGCCGTGCTTGGAAGAAGCACTTGATTGCTTTCGTGATGCTGGTCTGCTCCATTTTGTGACAGACAAGGAACATTGGAATGAAGAGCTATTGCTTCAATTCTATGCCACTCTGCACATTCGCGGCTACTACAGAGACATCAATACTTGGGTTCTCGAGTGGATGACTGGAAATGTTCATCATGAAGCCAAAGCTATGGATATCATCGAGCTTACTGGGCTAGCCACTCCTGGAGAACTGTATGAGCCTAACTGTCAGCTACACCGCAATGCTGTGGAGAGCATCTTTCACAAGCCAGAACCCAATATGAGCCAGATACTGAGCATGATGAAGCCCTTGCCATCTGATGCTGAGTATCCCACACATTTCTTTGTTGAAGACCTTGAGTATCTGCCTCGCACCATATACCATATCATCAGGCGAACTCTATGGCCTGTCAAGGGACACTCATCATCGGCCAAGCTTGAAGGAGCCATGAAGACTTTGGTCTTCTATATTCTTAATGGCATCAGCTTCAACACTCAGGAATTCTTCATCAGGCAACTTGCTGCTTCCGGCTCTGACCTATTTGGTCTGAAGTTTTATGCTCCATGGGTCATGCGCCTCATCAAGTGACACTCATCTGTCAATTATCAGCCCTCTGCTCGCAATCATATAATATTTCTGCCAGAGGTTGATATGTCAGTTGATGCTGTATACTCTGACCCTGCCAAGACACCGCTTTGTCTTCAGAACATTGAGCACCAAAGCTTCACTCAGCCTATTGAAGGTGTTCAAGCAGCAACAAGATTCTATCCACTTCCTGGTAACACTCGTCTGCCTCACAGAGCGCCAACTGAAGCCACTAAAAGCACCATTGCGCAAAGGCCTCGGAAGCGTTCTCATGTTCTCAATGACCGAGAGCTTCTTGTGGCTCTTCATCAGAAGCAGGATAAGCATCATTTCTGGCTCAAGCACCAAATGCAAAGCCTCTTGGTGGATGTCAATCGCATTCGCAACCTTGTCACCAAGAATGCCTTTGTTACTCATGAAACTTGCCGAAGATCATGGAAGAGTTTGACTCTTCTCAGTGCTGAAGCTGATCTTCAAGATGATGGCTTCAATGAAAGATTCCAGTTCGACTCCACTCCTCCAAGGACTGCTACCCTGCGTCGAACTCCATCTCTTGAAGACTCTGAATATTCCTCTTCCGTGGCAACAGTTAATGCCAGAGTGATCGATGATGAAGATGACGCTACTTCACCACCTCCAACTACTACTGCGCGCATCGACACTGCACCAAGTTCGTCTGCACCGCCAACCAACGATGACAACCCTGCTGCTTCACCTACTCCTAACGAGTAGATGCTCTATGTCTTCAAACCTTTTTGGTCATTACTGACAAAAGGGGGAGAAGCGTATGAGTTGATAGTCTTCAAGCGGGTTCATATGGGCAGTTGCATTATATTTTGCTGCGTGCTTACAACTCTTGCGTTTTGAAACATTTGGTTCTTTGAGTTGTAAAACCTAAACTTGATGGTCGTCTGCTACTTCTGCTACTTATTTGCTTTGCGATGATAAATTCCGCATGTGCGATGATAACTTCCGCACTTAGATCATTCTGCAGACGTCCATTTTTCATTATGCATGTCATTTTACTTGCCATATCATTTCATGCATGATGAAATTAGCTTCATAAGTTGAAGTGGATCTCCACAAGCACAACCTGCCATGTGCATTTGCATTCCAAAAGCAAATTACTTATATGTACATCTTCAGGGGGAGCCCTTGCAACTTATGAACACAATTCCCTATCCTTACAATTTCACATACTTTATCCCCGTTGAAAACTTCAACTAGTTTGTCATCAATCACCAAAAAGGGGGAGATTGTAAGTGCATCTAGTGCCACCCCTAGTTGGTTTTGGAGTATTGACGACAAAGTTGGTTGAGGGACTAATGCGTTTGTGAGAATTGCAGGATAACGCAGGTAGTGTCCCTCATCGATTCGGTTTACCTACCGGAGATGACCCCTAAAAATGTATGAAGACATTGAAGACAACGATGGTATGAGAAGATATTCATATTGAATACTATGACATGAGAAGACATTGCATGAAGACTTTGGAGCGCAAAGACTGTGTGGTTTCGTTGTTTCCTTTTCTTCTTTGTTGAGTCATAGGAACCACCGTACTGTTAAGTGGGGTCCAAGTGAACTAAGTCAGAGTGACTGAAGTGATGCTCAACCCAAATCCTATGTCTTCAAGCGAAGACAATGAGCAAATCTTATCCAGAGCTGGATGAGTCAGCTTTGCTTGTAGCCCAAGTAAAGTTGCCGCGTGTGTTTGAAATCTGACCGTTGTAACACGTGTCATTTCCTTAGTGACCCAGGGTCATTTTGGACAAATCAGGTCGGGTTGCCTAGTGGCTATAAATAGCCCACCCCCTACACCATAAATTGGTGGCTGCTTAGAGTTTGTGCACGGCTTTTGTCGTTTGAGAGCAACCCACCTCGAAGCATTTGAGAGAGAGAAATCCTTGCGAGGACAAAGCCCAAACACCCAGAGCCAAAGAGTGTTAGGCATCACTGAAGTTTTTCTGTCTGTGTGACCTGAAGACTTATTACACTTGAGGACTGTGAATCCTCCAGCCGGTTAGGCCTCGCGTTCTAAGCATCCAAGAGTCATTGTGGATTGCCGGTGAACGAAGTCTGTGAAGGTTTGGAAGTCTCCCATGAAGACTTACCAAAGTGATTGGGCGAGGACTGGGTGTCCTTAGCTCAAGGGGAATAAGGTGAAGACACGGTCTTCTGAGTTAAATCTCAGCCTCCCTAACCAGACGTACAGTTGTCACAGCAACTGGAACTGGTCCAACAAATCCTGTGTCTTCAACAAGCAACTGGTTCTATCCCTTCCAATCTTACTTAAGTTTGTCTTCATGAAGTCATTGCTTATCTGTTCATCTGTTTGACTTCATTGATTGACCACTATTGTTGATTGGCTTCATACTATCTTCCATCTTGATCCTTACTACCTAACTGCTATTAGTCCTGTACTTTCACATCATGACATGCTTGACTATGGCTTGTTTAGGGTAGTTTATCTTCCGCTGCATATCAATTAGGTTGTTTCTGTTGTTTGTCTTTGAAACTTCCAAGTTTTGAAGACTTTCATAAAAATCGCCTATTCACCCCCCCTCTAGTCGATACTAGCACTTTCAGATCCGTAAGCGGTCTTGGTCTGGTCGTTGGACACAAAACGAAGTACACAAAGTTGCAATGGCTAACTTTTAACTAAACAAATCCCAAGGGAAAAGCTACTAGATGGATCTAATTATATAGGAGGAAGGGGTGGCAGCAAAGGAGGTGGGAGGATATCCCAAGGCAGCCTAAAACTAACCCTAGGTCGTACAAGGCTCATGGGCCCAAGTGGAGGTGATGCAACACCTTTGGACTTGTAGTTTGACTCGGATTCTGCTGCAGTATCAGATTGTTTCGTCGATAACTCAACGCTCCAGACGGGTTTAAAGGTGATTCCAACTGGGATGGAAAGAGCACGAAATCTACTTTCCAACAAAAAAAAAGAATCATCCAATTTGGAGTCCGTATAAAAGAGTTCTTGGCGTTTTAAATCAGGTGTGTCTGTGCAGCCCGAATCTGAATCCAGAACGTAAGAGACTTGCACTCTATCTTCTCTTGGCCCAAAAGTGACGTGAGAGGACTTTTTGAACAACACTTAAACATCTCTTTTCCCCTTATCTTCATATGTGGATTGTACAAATGTACCATACACCTACAATTGGAAATGACATAAAAGTTTGTGAAGTATTTGTTGTCCTGGATGACATAAATAAATTATTGCATAGTTTGCATTAGAAATCACCTCACAATACACATGTATGCAATATTTTGGTCGTATCCATGGTAGTCATGTCCTCATCATCCTCCCCTTCTTGAAAACAATGCCGTCCTCGGTGTTGCTTAATCTGAAATGTGGCTAACAAAAGAGACAAGGTGTACATGTTGTATATGTATATATCATCCATTTTTACTTCCCTTGGTTTTTGCACATATGACACATGTATACATGAGTAACCTTCATAGTTCATAAAATCTAAAGCCAAAATATTATCACAGGAAGTAGAAGGCATGAAAATATTGTAACTCAGTTCGCACATATAAGCGAAGCTCTTATTCATTTCAAAAGGTTGACAATATTCATCATTAAACCATCCTAACATTGGTGAATAAACCTTACTTGCATCAAATTTACATGCTACAACATTCTTAAATAAGCAAACTTGCAATAAGTCATTGTTGACAGAATCATCACCAAGATTAGAGGTCATATCAAAATGATTAAACATTGGTTCTTTTGCATCAACACTTAATTCAATGGGCGCACTTAAAATTGTTGGTATTTTAGTTGTTTGATCACCTGACACATTCATTACAGTAACACAATTTTCTAAAATAGGCTGTGTCCCAAAATCAATAGGCAACTCAACACATGATGTATTCAAGTTAACTAGGCATGCATCATTCTCATGTGAAAGTGGAAAATATGTACCTTTGTCATTACCTCTTATGATCAAGTCAGATGATGTAGGCACTCTCCATGGTGATGTGTCACATGGTGGAGAGGATGTAGTTCGCGCAACAAAGGATGTGGTTGTCATAGCACACCTGGTAGTTGAAGAAACATCTTTATCAAGACTTGGAATGTGCACCGGGCGCTTGTTCTCCTTGTGGGCAACACGTCGTTTTATTTCCTGTTCAGCTTTGCAAGGAAGACGAAACAAATGGTCCATTGGATAACACCTTTCATGAATTAGTATCTCTTGAATATCACGGTTTAATCCTCCCCAAAATCTATCCATAAAATCATCTTCACTTTCTTGTAAAAATGAGTGCAACAATGTAGTTTGTAATTCATCATATTATTTTGTTACCGTGTTAGTGCCTTGTTTTAAATGTTGTAATTTTTTAATCATGCCACGAGTATAATGAACATCAACGAATCTATATCTCATGACAAGTTTTAAATCATCCCAAGTAGTAGGTATAAAATCAGGGTTTAACTGACAATATTCACTCCACCAAACTAAAGCAAAACTACTGAAAGTACTAACCGCAGCTTGAAATTTTCCACGCTCATCAAAATTATGGGAAGCAAATATAGCATTTATTTCGTACTCCCATTCAATATATAAATCAGGCCTAAAATGACAAATAAATGGTGGCATGAAAACATTAACCTGATTATGTGTATTCTGATGTTGTTGCTCCTCTTGTGATGGTTGTTGTATTTTCTTAGGTGGTGGCAAATCTCCCACAATCGATGAAGCCCAAGAACTAAAAACTCCGGAACCTGCCATAGTTAGTAAAAAACAAGAAACAAAATCCGAGAATAATGTTCCTATGGACTACTAGGATGTGGTGGTAAAACGCTCACTGTGTAGCAAATATCAGTATCTTACAAATTCTTACCATGCAGCAGGTGGTGACAGCCAACCAGCAGCGTCAAATAACTCTGAAGATGGAGTAAAGCGATTGCCAGGGAAACGTACGTATACACGGTGTAGAAATATGTGGAGCTTGGAAGGCTTAAATATTTGGTAGCAAAAGATTAGAAATAATCAATTCAGAGATGCAATGTTGAATAAACGCTCAAAGATGGTACTGTGCTGGTCCTAGGCTAGACCGGACTAGAGACACGATCCTAGAACACTAATGAGGTCACGACGTAGCACAACTAGCATCAATGAAGGATACTAAGTAGCTCTGGACAACAAGATATAAGTGAAGATCACAACGACAGTGAAGATAATGATGAAAAACAACTGCCAAGCAGGATATACAACAACTCTCTCTCCAACTTTGCTCTTGAAAAGTTTGAGCCAATTTTCTGATAAATTTTTTCAAAGAATGCTACTAACTCAAGCTTTCCAATGCAAAAAGAACCACTCAATTCTGAGTTGATATGATGAGTCAAAAAATTCTAAAACTGGCTTTAAAAACTGGAATAAGCTATGTTCACGAACTTCGGAGGGAAAAAGACCTATTTAGAAGCCTGTTTTGAGGTGCCAAATATGGAACTAGCTTCTGTAACTATTTAGATGCGGCTCATTGCTAGCTTTCATTTGAGTACTCGCGGAGCCAAAATGAACTTCGTATGAGTAAGTTATGTCTGTTTTACTAAACAGTGCACAAAAGAGATTACAATCCGAATTCAACTACGAGATTGAGTCTAGATAGATCCGAATTTTGTTTTTTTTTGTTCTCCCTTTTTTTCCTCGCACTTTTTCCTTTCTCATTTTTTTATTTTTTTTCCTTTTTCTCTCTCTTTTTTTCTCCCTCTTTCCAAGACAAACTAGATAAGATGCAGATTGGATCAGGCGAAGATGTGAATGACCTCAACTATGATTATGACAATGAACAATGCGTAGCACGTGGTGGAAATTGATGGATGGGATGGTGGACAACAGAAGGGATAATGATGCAGCGGTGGCGTGACTAATGTGAACAGATCTCGAAACTCTAAAGGAACTAGACACTAAGACCAGCAACTTGACACGGCGATGCAACCGATAATTCAATAATGCAAACAATGAAAAGAAAATTCCAAATGCTCAGACTGGCTAGGACAAAGGAGGAATAGATCTAACTTTTTTTGTGGCTTTTTCTTGGATAATAGGTAAGAAAATAAATCGAATCTAGGGATAACTGGAAATTTTCACCGAGCAACCTGAAAACTGATACCACTTGATAGAGGCGGGGGTGTCCCGATCTTTCGATGAGATGATAACTATCCATTTGGTGGAGACGACTTTGACGATCTGACTACAAACGTTCACGACATTGCGCCTTAGCAATCGCTAAACCAACCCCGAGAGGTTATTGACCACGCCGGAGCACGATCAACCTGACCACGAAGGTCTATTCCTGCAAGCAATCGAAGAATAAGCAAGAATACGATAAAGCAATTTGAATATTGCGAATATATATGAAGTACTGATAAAGGTGGGGATCCGTAAGCGGTCTTGGTCTGGTCGTTGGACACAAATGAAGTACACGAAGTTGCAATGGCTAACTTTTAACTAAACAAATTCCAAGGGAAAAGCTACTAGATGGATCTACTTATATGGAAGGAAGGGGTGGCAGCCAAGGAGGCGGGAGGACATCCCAAGGCATCCTAAAACTAACCCTAGGTCGTACAAGGCTTATGGGCCCAAGTGGAGGTGATGCAACACCTTTGGACTTGTAGTTTGACTCAGATTCTGCTGCAGCATCAAATTGTTTCATCGATAACTCAACGCTCCGGATGGATTTTAAGGTGATTCCAATTGGGCTGGAAAGAGCACAAAATCTAATTTCGAAGAGAAAAAAATCATCCAATTTGGAGTCCGTATGAAAGAGTTTTTGGCATTTCAAATCAAGTGTGTCTGTGCAGTCCGAATCTGAATCCAGAACGTGAGAGACTTGGACTCTATTTTCTCTTGGCCCAAAAGTGACGTGAGAGGAATTTTTGAACAACACTTAAACATCTCTTTTCCCCTTATCTTCATATGTGGATTGTACAAATGTACCATACACTTGCAATTGTAAATGACATAAAAGTTTGTGAAGTATTGTTGTCCTGGATGACATAAATAAATTATTGCATAATTTGCATTAGAAATCACCTCACAAATACACATGTATGCAATATTTTGGTGGTATCCATGGTAGTCATGTCCTCATCAACGCATATAGTCCGGCTATCCGAGGACCCCTTAATCCAGGACTCCCTCAGTAGCCCCCGAACCAGGCTTCAATGACGTTGAGTCTGGTGCATAGATTGTCTTCGGCATTGCAAGGCGGGTTCCTCCTCCAAATTATTTAAAGTACCTGTTGTAAAAAGCAGTGTCCGGTTCCCCATTTAATGTTACAGTCATCGGCTTCTGCACCTCAACGGTCCCAGCCTCCACGTGTCAAGCGAATGCGAGAAGTCGGGGCACTTTTACATTTGCCACCCTAGCCATGTAAATAAATTGTCTATTAAAGGGACAGGGATCTTCAGATCTGATCCACACCATCCCCCCCCCCAAGCGAGGAATCCTCAGAGCACGTCCGAAAAAACCACTCCAACATGGCCGGCGCTCGCAGCTCTTCCTCCCGCTCTCGCAACACCAAGCCGGGCGATTGGGAGAAGTGTACCATATCCCACGGCCGATTAGTGAAGTTGCAGACCCAAGGATACCTACCTCCTGCATACTTAGTCCCCGTTCAAGCCGAACTGGCTTCCTTCGAAGGCAGGGAGCAGGCGGAGAATTTTCCCAACCCATCCAGGGGGAGCGAGTATGCCTCGTTTCCTACTTGCTGCGGGGTGTCGGATTTCCAATCCATCCATTTCTCCGCGGGCTTCTAGAGTTTTATGGCCTCCAACTGCACAACTTCACACCTGCCTCCATCCTGCACATCGCAGGTTACGTCGCTCTTTGCGAGCTATTCTTGGGTTGCGAAGCCCATTTCGAGCTATGGAAGAAGTTGTTCTGCCTCGTCCCCCGAAATCAAGGGGGATCAATATTACAAGTGGGCGGAGATGAGATATGGTGCATCGCCGGTACCGGATACTTATCTGGCACACCGAAGAAGGCACCCAAAGAGTGGCCCTTCGAGTGGTTTTATATTGACGATGTCTCCCTTCCCGACCCAATCCGAATGGGTCTGCCGGAGTTTACAAACGCCCCGCTGAGAAAATGCCTTAACTGGCGTCCCCGGAGCCCCAGAGAGAAATATAATAGGGAGGTCCTTCAATTGGTCAGCAAGATAAGACTACTCGCTCAATCCGGATTATCAATAGTCGAGGTTATGGCGATATCCATAATGCGGGGGGTTCAGCCACTCCAATACCGAGGGCATCGCATGTGGCACTTTAATGGGGACGATGACGCCACCCGCTATGGCCGAAAAGGCCCGGACTCCACCACCGCTCTGGTGGAAATACTGTCCTATTTGTACAAGGGGGAAAGAGAGGAGTTCGTCCGTATTAAGCCACGGGATGGATTTTCCATGTACAACCCTCCAAGCTGGGTGAGTTTCCATCCATGACTCTACTCTATTTGTTCCCTGAGCCTTTGTTTTCATAAATATTTACTCCGTCTACCTGTGAAAGGAATGGCGAAAAATAATCAGGGAGTTCCATAGCCCAGCTCCACAGCCAGAGGACCGCAACCGGGCCCTCGACCCCGGATTCAAAGAGGATCCAGATATATTTGTGGAGCTCGTGGAAGGGGTGTTTCACCAGGTGAGTTGTGATGGCATAGAGGTGGCCATCATTGCCGACTATCCCGGCCTCCTCCCTGTATTGCATGTAAGTAAACAAGAGACTTATCTTCCAGAAAAGATTTATTCCTTCCATCTTACCCATTGTGCAATTCTTATGCTCTAAAGGGAAGACGACTGACGTGCCAATACAAACCCGAGGCGACTCGCCAACAAGGGGCGCCCATGCCGGGTAGGTCTTTAAAAAGAAAGGCGAACAAAAATATAGCGGAGCCGTCTTCAAGGAGGTATGGTTTCGAATACGCTCCGCGGTTCGTCATCTTAAAGTATGACACTGTCCATTGTGTGTTTAGAAGAAAGAACATCCGCCGAACTATGTCTGGGGGTCCTGCCAATCGTGCCTCCCCTAGCCGGATTCCAGACCCGGTCTTGAGGACGGAGGCCAACACGGGAGTGACACCGGACTGTCCTCAAATAGACGATTCGGACAAAATGTCCGCCACAAATTCTGAAGTGGAGAGCGCCATGAATCATCGGTGCCGGCGGGCCGCACTCCATGACCCTGGTTTTTCAGATGAGGCTTTTAATGCCTTCAACTCAGGTGATGCAGACATCCGAGCCGCTTAGGATGGGCTTGCGAGAGCCATGGACCAGTATTTCAAAGATATATAGGTAAATATAAAAATCTAATAATTATGTATATCAGTAGCCCCTGAGACTTAAAGTAGTTGGTACAGCTGATTTAAGGATCATTGTACATGTAGGTTCTCTCGGAGAAGAACAAACTATTGTCTCAAGAGCTGGAAGAGTGTCGAATCCAGCTAGCAGCCGCTGTGGCCAAGCTGTCAAGATCCAAGGAGGCATCAACTGGTATGTATTCCAGAATTGAGAAAAATCAATATTGTGTTGGTAAACCAGTAATGCTAACAATATCCGATGACCAAAATCCTCAGATAATCTGGAACAGAATCCGGGAACCCCACAAGAGGGTGAACAAGAAGCCCTAAGGCGAGCAGCCGCTGGCGAGCGTGTACTTACACAGGTCATACAAAAGAATAACAAGCTCCAAGATGCTAATACTCAGCTGGGTGAAGAATCGAAAGATGTTCGGGCCCAGCTGGCTGACTCCGTGAAGGAAAATAAGAGGCTTCGGCGCGACATATTTAGTATGTTCTCAAATGAACATTTGCATAGTTCGGTAAAGATAGGAACTAACAGAGGTATGTCTGTAGGTAAGCTGACGGGCCATCCTGAAGAGGAGATGCCCGGATCCTCGTGGCGATCTGCTACAAGAGCTTTCGCAACTACACGAGCAAGTTCAGTACGTTATGCGAAGCGTCGCTAAGGCCTTGTGGACATCCGTCTCCCTACCAGGAAGTATGGGGTAGCTTGCTCAGCTTTTCAAGGGAGCGCGGCGGCGTTTCCGACTATGGAAGATATCTGCTTGTCGAGAAGGTGCAAGGGAGGCTTGGGCCATGGTGAAAACAAGGTACACCAAGCTTGATCCGAATCATATGGCCCGTGTTAGACCTGTAGGGTCAGATGGGAAAGAGATTCCCATTAGTCTGGTATATGACCAGGTAGGATTAGCTGCAAAATATTCCCAACAGGATTGTCGGCTAGACAACCTGTTGGATGGCATAGATGAAGAAGCATTTGAGTCTAATTGACTATGTACTTCAATTGACATATTTGTCCCTAGCCGAATTGTAAATCATTTGTCATGGAGGACCTTTTTGCTTTGGCCTCTGGACCCGACAGTCCGGAGTGTTTCCGAATACCCACTCGGTAATATAAACAGGGGTATGCGTGGAAACGAGGCGTAGGGGTCATAATTTCTTGAACAGACAAGTACCCAACTAGTTATGTTATATTACATGGTTAGTAAGAAACATCTTCCAGAGAGAATAGTTCCGTTAAGGGTTCCTTTCCCTGGGTACGCATGCATTAAAGTGCATGTCCGGACTGCGATCAAAAAGCGCAGGATATGTAAAATCTGGGGGTTTGTATTATGATAGGTAAAAACATCTTTAGTCCACTGACCGAATATTCCCTTGAGAACGCTAGCTTTCGGCTTCACCCAGTCTGAGGTACACGTCCGGAGTACCCGACAGTAACAATCGTAGGGGTGCTCCCTTTATGCCCTAGCCAACTAACGGGAACGTAGGGCATACGCATCGGAGCCAGGCAACCCAGCTTGGCCAAAACTTAAGTCATATCGATGCATATAATGGTGAAGAAAAGGTGCATATGAAAAAGAACGCGTATGCAGTGGGCTTGATGCCCTGAAGATAATTATATTAAGCTTCTGTATAAGAAGTCCCCATGTATAACGAGCGCACATTCTTGAAAATTAGTGCGTTACGAGTGTGGTCTAGCCACAGTAAAGCGTTAGAGTTTTTCAAAAAGGAAAGGCGAGAAGAGGGCTAAAAAGAAAATCAAAAATCAACAGAGGGAATGAGAAGAACGGGGAGTTAGGCGCTAGGCGTAGAATCTTTGGAGTCTGGCTGCATTCCATGGGTTCGGCTCGAGGCGATTATCGGATGCATCCGGCAGTCGGTACACTCCTCCGGTGAGAACTTTGTCAATAATGAAGGGGCCCTCCCACTTGGGCTTGAGCTTGAGCTTGTACTTTTTCTTCTCCGGTAGATGTAGAACGAGTTCGCCAATATTATAAGTCTTGGCCCGTACTTCTCTGCTTTGATACCTGCGAGCTTGTTGTTGATAAAATGCGGAATGGGCTTTTGCAACGTCGCACTCCTCTTCCAGGGCATCTAAACTCTCCTGCCGATCGAGCTCGGCCTCTCTCTCTTCGTACATGTGCACTCAAGGTGAGTCATGAATAATGTCGCAGGGCAGCACAACCTCTGCGCCGTACACCATGAAGAAGGGTGTGTATCCGGTAGTGCGGTTTGGCGTGGTCTGCAGCCCCCAGAGTACGAAGTCGAGCTCCTCAACCCAGTGTGTATCTGATTCTTTTAAGGATCGCGCTAGTCTAGGTTTAATGCTGCTCATAATAAGACCATTGGCTCGTTCGACTTGTCCGTTTGTTTGAGGGTGATAGACGGAGGCGTAATCGAGCTTAATGCCCATCTTGCCGCACCAAGTTTTCACCTCATCAGCCGTGAAATTGAAGCCGTTGACGGTGATGATGCTGTGGGGGACACCCTAACGGTGTACTACACCCAATATGAAGTCTATCATGGGTCCGGATTCGGCCGTTTTGACTAGTTTGGCTTCTATACACTTGGTGAATTTCTCCACCATGACCAACAAGTATCTTTTCTTATGGCTTCCTCCTTTAAGGGGTCCAATCATATCGAGCCCCCAGACCGTGAAAGGCTACATGATGGGGATTGTTTGTAGGGCGGTGGGCAGCATATGGCTTTGGTTGGCGAAAAGCTGGCATCCGACGCAATGTTGGACAAGGTCTTGTGCGTCCGCTTGGGCCGTCGGCCAATAAAAACCTGTATGGAAGGCCTTGCTTACAAGGGCCCGAGCTGCGGCATGGTGACCGCCGAGTCCGGCATGAATTCCTGCCAAGAGCTGCCACCCTTCCTCTTCGGGGATACATCTTTGAAGTACCCCAGTTGCGCTTTTCTTATAAAGCTCTCCCTCATGGACCTTGTAGGCTTTAGAGCGCCGCACAATGCAGCGTGCCTCGTTTTGGTCCTTGGGGAGTTCATGCCTATTAAGGTAGGCCAAGAAGGGTTCAGTCCATGGGGCGATAACAACCATGATGAGATGGGCCGAAGGCGTTATTTCGGTGGTAGAGCCCCCGATTATGTCCGTGTGTTCGGAATCTGGGGTTGTGTTGTATCCAGACTGATGTTGCCGGTCTCCCCTTCCCACACCATGGATGGCTTGAAAAGCCTTTCCAGAAAGATGTTAGGTGGGACGGGGTCGCGCTTAGCACCGATTCGGGCGAGAACATCCGCCGCTTGATTGTTTTCTTGAACCACATGATGAAATTCGAGCCCCTCGAACCAAGCTGACATCTTAAGAAAGGCATTACGATAGGCTGCCATTTTCAGATCTTTAGCATCGAAGTCTCCATTTATTTGAGATATTGCGAGGTTTGAATCCCCACGTACTTCTAGGCGCTGAATGCCCATGGAGACGGCCATCCGGAGACCATGTAACAGAGCCTCGTATTCGGCTACATTGTTAGAGTCTGCGTATAATATTTGGAGTACGTATTGGACTGTATCTCCTGTGGGGGTTGTTAAGACAACACCTGTCCCGAGACCTGCCAGCATTTTAGAGCCGTCGAAGTGCATGATCCAGTTGGAGTATGCGCCGTACTCTTTAGGGAGTTCGGCCTCTGTCCATTCGGCGACGAAATCCGCCAGTACTTGGGATTTAATGGCTTGTCATGGTTTATATGTTATGTAGAATGGGAGGAGCTCTATGGCCCACTTGGCAATCCGGCCCGTGGCATCACGGTTGTTTATTATGTCGTTTAGTGGTACTTCAGAGGCCACCATGATTGAACACTCCTAAAAGTAGTGTTGTAGTTTCCGGGATGCCATGAAGACCGTGTATGCTATTTTTTTGGTAATGTGGGTACCGGGATTTGCATGGTGTGAGGACAGTGGATACGTAGTATACCGGCTTCCGAACCGGGAATTTGTGTCCGTCCCCCTCTTGTTCGATGACGAGCACCGCACTCACAACTTGGTGTGTTGCGGCTATGTATAACAACATGGGTTCGCTAACGTTCGGCGCGGCCAGGATTGGGTTGCTTGCTAAAAGAGCCTTTATTTCCTCTAGTCCGGCTGTTGCCGTGTCCGTCCACTCGAAGTGTTCGGTTCGTTGAATAAGGCGACAAAATGGCAGAGCCTTTTCTCCTAATCTGGAGATAAAGCGGCTTAGAGCTTCCACACATCCAATTAGCTTCTGGATTTGCTTGAGATCTGTTGGGGTATCCAACTGTGATAGAGCTCAGATATTAGTTGGATTTGCTTCAATTCCTCTATTGGTAACAATGAAGCCCAACAGCTTTCTGGCGGGGATGCTAAAAACGCATTTTTCCGGATTGAGCTTAATGTCATATGTTCGGAGGTTATCGAACGTGAGCCTTAGATCGTCTATTAAAGACTCGGCATGTCTGGTCTTGATGACTATGTTGTTGATGTATGCTTCAACTGTTTTGCCGATTTGTTTTTCTAGGCATGTTTGAATCATGCGTTGGTAGGTGGCACTGGAGTTTTTGAGCCCGAAAGGCATAGTGTTGAAGCAGAAAGGCCCGTATGGGGTTATGAATGCAGTTGCGGCTTGATCAGACTCCGCCATATTGATTTGATGGTATCGGGAGTATACATCGAGGAAACAGAGTGAGTCGTGTCCTGTGGTAGCATCGATAATCTGATCGATGCGTGGGATAGGGAAGGGATCCTTAGGGCAGGCCTTATTGAGGTCCTTGAAATCGACACACATGCGCCATGATTTATCCTTCTTTGGTACCATCACCAAATTTGCTAGCCAATCCGGGTGTTTTATTTCTCTGATGAATCCGGCCTCGAGTAACTTGGCTAGTTCCTCTCCCATGGCTTGTTGTTTGGGTTCTGAAAAGCGCTGTAGTGTTTGCTTGACCGGCTTGTATCCCTTTAGTATGTTAAGGCTATGTTCGGCCAGCCTGCGTGGGATCCTGTAACATCCCAAATTTTCAATTTGGAATATTATACACTAGGTCATCTTTGCATATCATATTTTATTTCTTTTGGCCTCATCCAGAAATTCTACGCAACTCAAGGACCCTCGGAGAGAGTTGGGATTTTCGCTATTTTCATATTTGAGTTTTCTCAAATTTTGAAAATACGATCATTTGGTTTTATTTATTTTATCTTCACTTATTTCAATTATAAAAATATAAGAGAGGGAATAAAATGATTTTCCCAAAAATAAAGAAATATTGAGGATTTAATAAAAAATCAAATAAGATTTTATTTTGGAGTTTTCGCTATTTTATTTGAATTTAGGAAAATTGCACGTTTTTCAAAACTGCATTTTAGGGCCAAGAAAATGTTCATCTCGTTCTAAATATTTTATTTAGACGGCGAAAATTGTTTTGGCATTTTTTGATTTTTAGTTTTTTTCTAGGATTTATTTTTATGTTCGGCGGAATAGTTTTTTTTAAAAAGTACCACGCGCCCGACTGGGCCGAAGGCCTAGCCGAGCCGCCCAGCCGCCGCCGCCGTCTCCCGCGCCGGATCGGGACCGGAGTCTCGATCGATGCCGTCGCCGAGTCCGGGAGGGCCACGCCGCCACCGCCCCCTCCCGCAAGCCACCGCCGCCCCCCTTTTAAATACCGACCCAGGGCCCCCCTGGAGCCCCACAGCCGGAGCCGCCGCCGCAAGCCACGCCGCCCCGCAGCCTTGCGCCGCCGCCGCCAGGAGCCGCCGCCGCCGCCACCCATCGCCGCCGCCCCCGAAACCCCGCCGGAGCCGCCGGACTTCGCCGGAGCCCCGACGAGGTAGCCGCCCGCTGCCGCCCCGGTTTTCTAAGAAAACCGATTCGGTTTTTAGAAAACCCTAGGTTTTTTTATTTTTTTAGATCGGTTTATTTATTTAGCGAGCGTTTGCTCGATCGTTCGTTTTAACAGACGAGTTCGTCGTTTAGTTTCAGTTAACGAACGTTCGTTCGTTAAACTGTTCGTCAATCTTTCTTTTCTCAGATTTTTCCGCGATTATTTCTGATCGCGATTTCTGACCCAATTTTCGTTCTAGTATAACTTTTCGCTCGTTTATCGGAATCAGGCGATTCAAGCGCCTAGAGTTTCATCTCAAAACCCTCTTTCCGTTTGACCATCTCAAACAAGTTTTTGCTTTTGTAAAATTTGACTTAGGTCCAGATTAGTAAACAAAGCTTGTTTCTTTCACCGTTTGTGTTTCGTTACTTCATTTGATTTGATTCTTTTTGCAAACCGGAGTTCTTAAGTTGAACTTTCTGGATAGTTCTCTTATTTGAGTTTTACCTGTGCATTAGATGAGTGCTTATTGTATGCTTGTTTGTTTGCGATAGAGTACCCGGAGTGCGCCGCTTGCTACTTCGAATCTCTGGGTTTCACGGATTATCAGCAAGGCAAGTAACACTTTGATCATACCTCTTTACTACCCAGTTTTATTGCATTAGATAAATCCTCAAACAATTGCATGATTAGGATCTGATTAATATGTGGGTTTTGGGAAGTAGCTGAGGTAGTACCTATTACCTGTTTTATTATCAAACCCTTGGGAGTTACTTCTATGTTTGCTTATATTGCCATGCTATGCTAGTAGACATGGATTGGGTGAGTGTATCCATGACAGAAGTGAGATTGTTATTTAATGGTTTATTTAAGGTGGCAACTTAAACACACATCTGGGTGGATTGAGGCACCTGGGTATTCCAGCGATGCCTGTTTTTTTTATGGACCGCCACCCAGGCTCAAAGGGATCATGAGATTATTCATGCTAGAAACTTCCGTGTGCAGCCACAAGCTACTATGGGCTCTAGCATAGTTGATTAAGTCGTGTGAACTCTTACAGTGGTAGACCAGCAGATGGAGGGGATGTAGGTTGGTACTGTCTACCCGATCGTAAGGTGCAAACGCTTCTGAAAGACTATGTGTCGGTCATCCGTTTCTCAAACACAATGTAGTGCGAGAAATCCAATGGAGGAGATCGAGTCTTGTGGGGAAAAGTGCGCAAACCTCTGTAGAGTGTATAAACTAATCATGGTTAGCCGTGTCCTCGATTATGGACGTTTTGAGTATCTAGTACTTGGATTATCATGTGAATCTCATCATGTTAATTTTAATTAATTTTGTTGTGTTTAATGATGATGCTTAATTGGGATTGAGAGGATGTCTCTCTTCTCAATGTTTAACAACCACCATGATAGTTAAATAAAATTTATTCCTTTGTAGTAGGGAAAAATTGGCTTTATGCAAAACTGTAACCATAGAGCTTTCCACCAGCCATATATGCATGTCGTATAGCATATTTCTGTTCATTACTCTCTATGTGTTACATTGCCAGCATATTCCATGTGCTGACCCGTTTTCGGGCTGCAACATTCATGTTGCAGACTTTTCAGACAACAAGTAAGGTGCTTTAGGTCGTGGTTCTATACTCAGTGATGCCGTTGGAGTTGATGGACTCACTTATCTTCCAAGCCTTCCGCTATTATCGTTTATTAGATGGCCTTAAGCCGTATTTATTGTAATAAGTTCTCTTTGGAGACATTCAATGTAATAAGTGTGTGATTGCTACTCTGTTATAAATCCTTCGAGTACTGTGCATGTCAGCATCACTGATCCAGGGATGACACTGATGCACAGAGACTTGACCGTCTGAGGTCTGGTCGCTACAGATCCCCGGCATATCAGAAGGGTGCCAGGCAAAAATATCCCAATTCTTGCGTAGAAACGCCCGTAATGCGGTGTCAATTGAGGGTTCCAGCTGTGCCCCGATGGATGATGTCTTCGAGGAGTCCGTTGGGTGGACTTGGAATTTGACTATTTCGTCCGCTGGTTTGAAGAAGGTGGACTTGGATCGCTTATCGAGTATCACGTCGTCCGTATCCAATGTAGAGCATAATGTAGTTAATTCTTCGGCCACGAGGGCTTCATACAATGCTTCGAGGGACAAGGCGGGCTGTTTTATTTTCAACGAGGAGTGTTGTGTCCGGATCACTGGCAAGGGTGATGATTCCATTGGGCCCAGGCATTTTGAGCTTCATTTACCCGTAATGGGGTATAGCTTGGAAGCTCACAAATGCATCCCGCCCTAACAAGGCGTGATATCCACTAGTGAAAGGGGCCACTTGGAAGGTTATCTCTTGAGACTGATAATTCTCTAGCGTGCCGAATACCACATCGAGTGTGATTTTTCCCGCACATCGTGCCTCCCGGCTGGGAATTATTCCTCTGAAGGTTGTGCTGCTTTGTTCAATGCGGCTCCTGTCTATTTCCATTTTATTGAGAGTTTCCTCGTAAATGAGGTTTAGTCCGCTACCGCCGTCCTTGAGCACTTTGGTAAGCCGGAAGCTGTCCACGATTGGACTGAGGACTAAGGCGGCTAGTGCCCGGACTGTCTTGAATTGCGGTTCGTCACTGGCACTGAAAGTTATGGCCGTGTCGTTCCAGGGGTTTATTGCTGCAACTTGGCAGACTTCATCGAGGCTGCGGAGTGCTCTCTTGTGCCTATTAGCTGAGGCAAAAGTCTCGAAGCCTGTCAATACTGTGGCGTTGTGTTCTGTGGGATGTTTTTCTATGATGTTTTTTATGAGGAGATCCTCGCCGCTTTTGGCCACCTGCCGAAGTATCCAACATGCTCTAAGGCTGTGTGTTGGTATGGTATCCGGTGTGGTGTGTATTTTGCATGGCCCATCAAGCCATCCCTCCAAAACGGTTGCATGCCCTGAAGTGGGCTTCGATTTCTTCGCGATTGGATCGGGCGACCTACGAGGGTACACCCTTTTTGTTTGGACGAGGGGTTTAGCGAAAGCCAGTGGATCCCAAAAGGTTGTCTGAATTTTCCAGGCACTTTCCATCATGCAGTATTTCTGTACTATGGTCACCAAGTCATCGAAGCGTGATATGTGACGGTGATTTATGGCGTTGAGGAGTCCCTTGTCCGTGCAATTTTTGTAGAATAATGAGATTGCGTCTTCATCGCAACAATCCTTGACCTTGTCCTTGACAATGAGGAATCTGACCCAAAAGTGATGTACAGTCTCTTGGGACTGTTGTCTGATACGGGAAAGATCGCTTGAGTCTGGGCGGGTGGGTGTATTTAAGTCCGGACCCAGATGTGATTCGTGACCTAGAGCTTGAGGAGCTTACAAACTTAATAGTTCGGACTCCGAGATGTAAACCAATTTTTCTGGCCCACAGTCTGATTCTAAGTTCGGAGTTCGGGGCGCTTCTTCCTGCGGGCATGTATCCGGCTTGATGAGCTTGGAAATCTGGACGTACTCCATCCTCAATATGGGGGAAGAGCTGTTGGGTCGCTCCTCCACCATCGCTATCTAATGGGTGATCGGCGGAGATTCAATCTCTCTCTGATCGGGTTTAAGCCCAATCCGATCGTATCCGAAGCAACTCCCAGAGCAGCGATGCGATCTAGGAGCCCGTTTAAATATGATAACTCCATTGGATCCATCTGCTCGGCGTATTCCAAGCTGACGCGGAGGCAATTTTCGATGACTTGAGAAGTCATGGTCGGCGCGACGGCCGAACGGGCGGTCAGGAAGAAGCCGCCCAGCCGGAGAGTTTAGCCTGAGGCCAGAGCTCCCCCGGAGGTGATGTTATCCTTGATAACAAGGCAAGCCATCAACCCTATCGTCGATGTCACAGTGAAACTCTCAATGAAAGCACCAATGTCGGTGTCAAAACCGACGGATCTCGGGTAGGGGGTCCCGAACTGTGCGTCTAAGGCTAATGGTAACAGGAGGCGGGGGACACAATGTTTACCCAGGTTCGGGCCCTCTCGATGGAGGTAATACCCTACTTCCTACTTGATTGATCTTGATGATATGAGTATTACAAGAGTTGATCTACCACGAGATCGAAGAGGCTAAACCCTAGAAGCCAGCCTATGGTTATGATTCTCATCGTCCTACGGACTAAACCCTCCAGTTTATATAGACACTTGAGGGGGCTAGGGTTACACAGAGTCAGTTACAGAGAAGGGAATCTTCATATCCTGACCGTCAAGCTTGCCTTCCACGCAAAGGAGACTATCCGGACACGGGACGAAGTCTTCTATCTTGTATCTTCATAGTCCAATAGTCCGGCATACGCATATAGTCCGGCTATCTGAGGACCCCTTAATCTAGGACTCGCTCACCTGCGTCTACCCCGGGTGCTCGGGCCTAGGACCCCTAGTGATAGAGGCAAAGGTGTCCCGTCTTTTGATGAGATGGTGATTATCATTTCTGAGGAGTAGACTTTGACGATCCGACTACGTACGTGTGAGGACGTCACGCCTTAGCAATCACTAAACCAACTCTGAGAGGTTATTGACCACGCCGGAGCACGATCAACCTAACCACGAGGGTCTATTTCCTGTGAGCAAACAAAGAACAAGCAAGAAACTGAGATTGCAATCTAGATATTGCGAATATAAGATGAAAGCTTTATTGAGCAAGATGGGGTTCTGTGATGTCTTGGTCTGGTCGTTGAACACAAACGAAGTACGCGAAGTTGCAGTTATGGCAAACTTTTAATCTAAACAAAAACCAAAGTCTAAACGACGCCCTAAGGGCTGTATATATATGGAGGAAGAGGGGGGAATTTCGTGGCCCTTGAGGGAGGGGTCCGAAACCAACCCTAACTCTTGTTTCCCCACACATACGGACTCTAAAAACAGCCTATAATCAAGTATTTAAAAATTACATGGGCCTGGCCCAATAATAAGATGACGCAACACCTAGAATAGCCTCTAGACGAAAATTATGAAGTAGCATCTTGTATATTTTGTCCAAGGCTTCATGCACTCATTATGGTGGCTTCCACGTCCTAGAATCATCACTTGTAACTCCGTTCTTATTCCCCTTGCGCATGCCATCATCTCCATGCTTGGTCTTGCTCCAATGTTCATCCTTCTCCAAGCTAGGCCCTTCATTTGTAAGCAAAACAAATGTATCCAATTTAGGCAGCATCATATTCTCATGAACATTAGAATCATTACCAAGAAACGAAAGTACCTGGTAATTTAATTGGCGTGCACGAGCTCTAGTAATTGGTCCAGTATGTATAGCAGTAGGGGCTGTGGGTGTAACAATGGTAATGATGTCCTCATCATCCTCCCCTTCTTGAAATGAAGTCGTCCTCGATGGAAGGTCATCTTCCACGCCCAAATAAGGCTTCAAATCTACAATGTTAGACTAACCCCAAAATCTACAGGCAGCTCAAGTTTATATGCATTATCATTTATTTTCTCTAACACCTTAAAAGGTACGTCAGCACGTGGCATTAGCTTTGATTTGCGCAAATCAAGAAATCTATCCTTATGCAAATGTAACCAAACAAGATCTCCAGGTGCAAACACAACATGTTTTCTACCCTTATATCCAACAAGTTTATATTTAGCATTCATACGCTCAATGTTTTCCTTAGTTAACTCATGCATTTTTAAAATCAATTCAGCATGTTGTTTAGCATCAAAATTAACCTTCTCCGAAGATGGATGAGGCAAAAAATCAATAGGTGCACGAGGTAGGAAACCATACACAACTTCAAAAGGGCACATCTTAGTAGTAGAATGCAATGAACGATTATAAGCAAATTCAATATGAGGCAAGCATTCCTCCCACATTTTCTTATTATTCTTCAAAACAGCCCTAAGCATAGTGGACAATGTTCTATTGACTACTTCAGTTTGTCCATCAGTTTGGGGGTGACAAGTAGTACTAAAAAGCAGTTTAGTGCCCAACTTAGCCCATAAACATCTCCAAAAGTGGCTAAGAAATTTAGTATCACGATCTGAAACAATAGTATTGGGCACACCATGCAAGCGAATAATTTCACGAAAGAACAAATCAGCAACATTAACAGCATCATCGCTTTTATGACATGGTATAAAATGTGCATTTTTCGAGAATCTATCCACGACAACAAATATGCTATCCCTCCCCTTCTTTGTTCGAGGTAAACCTAAAACAAAGTCCATAGATATATCCTCCCAAGGAGCACTAGGTACAGGCAAAGGCATATATAAACCATGAGGATTGAGTCGCGACTTAGCTTTTTGACATGTAGTGCAGCGAGCAATAAAACGCTCAACATCCCGTCTCATCTTTGGCTAAAAGAAATGTGTAGCAAGTACGTCCTCCATCTTCTTCACGCCAAAGTGTCCCATTAATCCTCCTCCATGCGCCTCCTGCAACAACAAAAGACGAATAGAGCTAGCTGGAATGCATAGCTTGTTAGCACGGAACACAAATCTATCATTAACAACAAACTTATTCCATGTTCTCCCTTCTTTAAAATTCAGCAATACATCTTTAAAATCAGCATCATGCACATATTGATCTTTGATGGTCTCCAAACCAAATATTTTTAAGTCAAGTTGTGAAAGCATAGTATGGCGACGAGACAATGCATCAGCAATTAGATTTTCTTTACCCTTCTTGTGTTTAATGACATAAGGGAAAGTCTCAATGAATTCAACCCATTTAGCATGTCTGCAATTCAGTTTAGCTTGACTTCTAATATGTTTCAAAGATTCATGATCAGAATGTATAACAAATTCTTTGTGTTGGGGAACGAAGTAATTTCAAAAATTTCCTATGCACACGCAAGATCATGGTGATGCATAGCAACAAGAGGGGAGAGTGTTGTCCACGTACCCTGGTAGACCGAAAGCGGAAGAGTTAGCACAACGCGGTTGATGTAGTCGTACGTCTTCACGGTCTGACCGATCAAGCACCGAAAGCATGGCACCTCCGAGTTCTTGCACACGTTCATCTCGATGACGTCCCTCGAACTCCGATCCAGCCGAGCTTCAAGGGAGAGTTCCGTCAGCATGATGGCGTGGTGACGATGATGATGTTCTACCGACGCAGGGCTTCGCCTAAGCACCGCTATGATATTATCGAGGAGGACTATGGTGGAGGGGGCACCGCACACGGCTAAAAGATCAATGATCAATTGTTGTGTCTATGGGGTGCCCCTTGCCCCCGTATATAAAGGAGAAAGGGGGGAGGCGGCCATCCTAGGAGGAGGGCGCGCCAAGGGGGAAGTCCTACTCCAACCAGGAGTTGGACTCCTCCTTCCCTTGTTGGAGTAGGAGAGAAGGAAAGAGGGGGAGAGGAAAAAGGAAAAGGGGGCTGTACCCCTTGTCCAATTCGGACCAGAGGGGGGGTGCCTCCTTCCTTTTGGCCTCCCTCCTCTATTCCCGTATGGCCCAGTAAGGCCCATATACTCCCCGGCGAATTCCCGTAACTCTCCGGTACTCCGATAAATACCCGAATCACTCGGAACCTTTCGGATGTCCGAATATAGTCGTCCAATATATCGATCTTTACGTCTCGACCATTTCAAGACTCCTCTCATGTCCCCGAGCTCATTCGGGACTCCGAACTACGTTCGGTACATCAAAACACATAAACTCATAATATAACCGCCATCGAACTTTAAGCGTGTGGACCCTACAGGTTCGAGAACTATGTAGACATGACTGAGACACATCTCCGGTCAATAACCAATAGTGGAACCTGGATGCTCATATTGGCTCCCACATATTCTACGAAGATCTTTATCGGTCAAACCGCATAACAACATATGTTGTTCCCTTTGTCATCGGTATGTTACTTGCCCGAGATTCAATCATCGGTATCTCAATACCTAGTTCAATATCGTTAGCGGCAAGTCTCTTTACTCGTTATGTAATACATCATCCTGTAACTAACTCATCAGTTACAACGCTTGCAAGGCTTATAGTGATGTGTATTACCGAGTGGGCCCAGAGATACCTCTCGGACAATCGGAGTGACAAATCCTAATCTCGAAATACGCCAACCCAACAAGTACCTTCGGAGACACCTGTAGAGCACCTTTATAATCACCCAGTTACGTTGTGACGTTTGGTAGCACACAAAGTGTTCCTCCGATAAACGGGAGTTGCATAATCTCATAGTTATAGGAACATGTATAAGTCATGAAGAAAGCAATAGCAACATACTAAACGATCAAGTGCTAAGCTAACGGAATGGGTCAAGTCAATCACATCATTCTCCTAATGATGTGATCCCGTTAATCAAATGACAACTCATGTCTATGGTTAGGAAACTTAACCATTTTTGATTAACGAGCTAGTCAAGTAGAGGCATACTAGTGACACTATGTTTGTCTATGTATTCACACATGTATTATGTTTCCGGTTTAATACAATTCTAGCATGAATAATAAACATATATCATGAAATAAGGAAATAAATAATAACTTTATTATTGCCTCTAGGGCATATTTCCTTAAGTCTCCCACTTGCACTAGAGTCAATAATCTAGTTCACATCGCCATGTGATTTAAGACCAATATTCATATTTGTATATGATTAACACCCATAGTTCACATCATCATGTGACCAACACCCAAAGGGTTTACTAGAGTCGATAATCTAGTTCACGTTGCTATGTGATTAACACCCAAAGAGTACTAAGGTGTGATCATGTTTTGCTCGTGAGAGAAGTTTAGTTAACTGGTCTGTCACATTCAGAGCCGTATGTATTTTGTAAAAATATTATATGTCTACAATGCTCTGTACGGAGCTACTCTACCTAATTGCTCCCACTTTCAATGTGTATCCAGATTGACACTTAGAGTCATCTGGATCAGTGTCAAATCTTGCATCGACGTAACCCTTTACGACGAACCTCTTGTCACCTCCATAATCGAGAAACATATCCTTATTCCACTAAGGATAATTTTGACCAATGTCCAGTGATCTACTCCTAGATCACCATTGTACTCCCTTGCCAAACCAGGGCATAATATACAATAGGTCTGGTCCATAGCATGGCATACTTTTACAGAACCTATGACTGAGGCATAGGGAATGACTTTCATTCTCTTTCTATTTTCTGCCGTGGTCGGGATTTGAGTCTTACTCAATTTCATACCTTTGCAACACAGGCAAGAACTCTTTCTTTGACTGTTCCATTTTGAACTACAAAATCTTGTCAAGGTATGTACTCATTGAAAATCTTATCAAGCGTCTTGATCTATCTCAATAGATCTTGATGCTGAATATGTAAGTAGCTTTACTGAGGTCTTTCTTTTAAAGAACTCCTTTCAAATACTTCTTTATGCTTTCCAGAAAAATTCTACATCATTTCTGATCAACAATATGTCACTCACATATACTTATCAGAAAGGCTGTAGTGCTCCCACTCACTTTATTGTAAATACAAGCTTCACTGCAAGTCCGTATAAAAATATATGCTTTGATCAACTTATCAAAGTGTATATTCCAACTCCGAGATGCTTGCACCAGTCCATAGATGGATTGCTGGAGCTTGCACATTTTGTTAACACCTTTAGGATTGACAAAACCTTCTGGTTGCATCATATACAACTCTTCTTTAAGAAAACCATTAAGGAATGCAGTTTTGACATCCATTTGCCAGATTTCATAAAATGTGGCAATTGCTAACATGATTCGGACAGACTTAAGCATCGCTACAGTTGAGAAAATCTTATTGTAGTCAACACCTTGAACTTTGTCAAAAACCTTTTTGCAACAAGTCGAGCTTTGTAGATAGTAACACTACTATCGACGTCCGTCTTCCTATTGAAGATCCATTTATTTTCTATGGCTTGCCGATCATCGGGAAACTCCACCAAAGTCCACACTTTGTTCTCATACATGGATCCTATCTCAGATTTCATGGCCTCCAGCCATTTCGCAGAATCTGGGCTCATCATCGCTGCCTAATAGTTCGTAGGTTTATCATGGTCTAGTAACATGACTTACAGAACAGGATTACCGTACCACTCTGGTGCAGACCGTACTCTGGAAGACCTACGAGGTTCTGTAGTAACTTGATCTGAAGTTTCATGATCATCATCATTAGCTTCCTCACTAACTGGTGCATGAATCACTGGAACTGATTTCAGTGATGAACTATTTTCCAATTCAAGAGAAGTTACTATTACCTCATCAAGTTCTACTTTTCTCCCACTCACTTCTTCCGAGAGAAACTTCTTCTCTAGAAAGGATCCATTCTTGGCAATGAATGTCTTGCCTTCGGATCTGTGATAGAAGGTGTACCCAACAGTTTCCTTTGGGTATCCTATGAAGACACATTTCTCCGATTTGGGTTCGAGCTTCTCAGGTTGAAACGTTTTCACATAAGCATCACAACTCCAAACTTTAAGAAACGACATCTTAGGTTTACTGCTAAACCATAGTTCATACGGTGTCGTCTCAATGGATTTAGATGGTGCCCTATTTAACGTGAATGCAACTATCTCTAATGCATAACACCAAAACGATATTGGTAAATCGGTAAGAGACATCATTGATCGCACCATATCAAATAAAGTGCGGTTATGACATTCGGACACATCGTTACGCTGTGGTGTTCCAGGTGGCATAAGTTTGTGAAACTATTCCACATTATTTTAACTGAAGGCCAAACTCGTAACTCAAATATTCATCTCCACGATCAAATCGCAAAAACTTTATTTTCTTGTTATGATGATTTTCCACTTCACTCTGAAATTCTTTGAACCTTTCAACTATTTCAGACTTATGTTTCATCAAGCAGATATACCCATATCTTCTCAAATCATCTGTGAAGGTCAGAAAATAACGATACCCGCCACGAGCCTTAATACTCATTGGACAACTCATGTCTATGGTTAGGAAACTTAACCATCTTTGATTAACGAGCTAGTCAAGTAGAGGCATACTAGTGACACTATGTTTGTCTATGTATTCATACATGTATTATGTTTCCGGTTTAATACAATTCTAGCATGCATAATAAACATTTATCATGAAATAAGGAAATAAATAATAACTTTATTATCGCCTCTAGGGCATATTTCCTCCACTTTGGGCCATAAATAATGTTGCCATGTTTCTAAAGTCCGAACAAGAGAATATAATTCTTTATCATAAGTAGAATAATTCAGACTAGGCCCACTCAATTTTTCAGAAAAGTATGCAACAGGTTTGCCATCTTGTAATAACACACCTCCTAATCCAATTCCACTAGCATCACATTCAAACTCAAAAGTCTTATTAAAATTAGGAAGTTGGAGTAAAGGAGCATGTGTCAACTTATCTTTCAATACCGTGAAGGCTTCTTCCTGTGCGGTACCCCAAAGAGAAGGCACATCTTTCTTTGTAAGCTCACTGAGAGGTGCAGCAATGGTGCTGAAATCTCTCAAAAACGCCTATAGAATCCAGCGAGGCCAAGAAAACTCCTCACTTGTGTGACCGTTTTGGGCTGCGGCCAACTCTCAATAGCTTCAATCTTGGCTTTGTCAACTTCAATTCCCTGTGGAGTAACAACATAGCCAAGAAAAGATACTCGGTCAGTGCAAAAGGTGCACTTCCCAAGGTTACCAAACAAACGTGCATCACGTAGAGCAATAAAAACATCACGTAAATGTTCCAAATGTTCTTCCAAAGATCTGCTATAAATCAATATGTCATCAAAGTAAACTACCACAAATCGTCCAATGAAAGCACGTAAAACTTCGTTCATTAATCTCATGAAAGTACTAGGTGCATTAGTTAACCCAAATGGCATGACTAACCAATCATATAATCCAAACTTAGTTTTAAATGCTGTTTTCCATTCATCTCCCAATTCCATACAAATTTGATGGTATCCACTATGCAAATCAACTTGGAGAATATTGTAGAGCCACTCAATTCATTAAGCATATCATCTAGCCTAGGAATAGGATGACGATAACAAATAGTAATATTATTAATGCCTCTACAACCAACACACATACGTGATGTACCATCCTTTTCGGCACTAGAATAATAGGAACAACACAAGGACTAAGGGATTCGCGTATATAACCTTTGTCGAGCAGCTCTTGTACTTGACTCATAATCTCCTTCGTATCCTCTGGATTGGTACAGTATGGTGCATGGTTGGGTAATGATGCACCGGGAATTAAGTCAATCTGATGCTCAATCCCTCAAATGGGAGGTAATCCCGGTGGCACATCTTGTGGAAAGACGTCAGCGAACTCCTGCAAAATGTTAGTGACAGCAGGAGGCAAAGAGGAAGGCACGTCCTCGAATGAAAATAATGCCTCTTTGCACACAAAAGCATAGCAAACAGATTTTCTGAAATCTAGCTCATCAATATCAGATTTAGTGGCAAGTAAACATGCACTTTTCAATTTAATTTCAGAAGCAACACTAGATGGTTTACTATTAGGCTTCATTTGCTGCTCAAATTCTTTTGCCACAATCTGATTTTCACTCTTATTTTTCTCCTGTTTTGCTTTATTAGCTCTTTTAATATCATATTTCAAAATGGAATCAGGAGTCATAGGAAGCAAAGTAATATTTTTATCCTGATGAACAAGAGTATACTGATTGTTTCTACCATGGTGTACAGAATTTTTATCAAATTGCCATGGTCGACCAAGTAATAAGGAACATGCTTGCATAGGTACCACATCACAATCAACATAATCAACATATGTAGAGATACTAAAATGCACACGAATAGTACGTGTTACCTTAACCTTGCTGCTGTTGTTGAACCATTGGATGTAGTAAGGATGTGGATGTGGTCTTGTGGTGAGAGATAGCTGCTCCACCATCTCCATGCTAGCCAAGTTGTTGCAGCTCCCTCCGTCTATGATGACGCGCACAGAACGCTCCTTCACAACTCCCTTTGTATGGAACAAATTGTGCCTCTGATTTTCTCAGCTTGTGTGACCTGCACACTCAAAACACGTTGAGCAACTAAACATTCATACCTGTCAGCATCTTCAGGAGCCATGTATTGCGTCTCATGATCAGAATCATCTCCACCATGTTCTTCACGTGTAATGAGAGCCAAAGTCTCCTCATCATAGTCACTAGCGGACTCATACTCACCATCGTCAGTAGCAATCATCACACGCTGAGATTTGCATTCTCTCGCATAATGACCTCTTCCCTTACAACGACGACAAATAATATCACTTGAGTGCCCTGTTGATGCCATGGAAGAAGAAGAACTATGTGCAGGCCTGGCAGGTGTGCTCTTGGCAGATAGTGGTGGTTGTGCCTGCTTTCTTGTATCACGGCTAGAGGTGGCACCTGATGGAGGTGCTGGTGTAGTTGAAGTAGAAGATGCACGCGGTGTCCATGATGAAGGTCGGCATACAAAAAAGTTAGTTCACGTCAATGCTTGTCGATCCCGCACTTCACGTTCAGCTTTACAAGCAAGATGGAATAAAAGAGTGATATTAGTATACTCCTTATACTCTAGAATGGTCTAAATCTCTCTATTTAATCCACCCATAAAACATGCAAGCATAGCTTCATTCTCCTCAACAATACCACATCTAATCATGCCAGTTTGTAATTCCTGATAATATTCTTCTACAGAATTTTTCCCTTGTCTTAAACACTGCAATTTTTGACGCAATTCACGTTGATAATATGGTGGAACCTAATGAGTACGCATAGCAGTTTTCAAAGCAGCCCAAGTAGTTGGAATAGGATATAATCTACAATGTTCAGACCACCATACACATGCAAAACTAGTGAAAGCACAAACAGCAGCAACAACCCGTCTCTCCTCGGGATATTGTAAACATGTAAAACGTTGTTCTGTATCTAACTCCCAAGTAAGATATATATCAGGAACATATCTACCCTCAAATGGTGGAATAGTCTATTTCAGTTTAGGAATATGGTCATTATCTCGTACCTGAGGTGGTGGTGCAGGCCTACCGTTGCAAATATATACCCGAGGTCGACCGGCTGGTGGTGGTGCTGGTGACTGCACGTAGTTCTGATTTTGATCAAAGTCATCCTCATAATAGTCCTCCACCTCTACATTAGCAGCAGGATCTACAGAAGCACCAACAGCAGTAGCAGCGGCACTAGAATTTTGTCTTGGCTCAATAGGAACATGCTGTTCTCGCCCTACTATATCGCGGCGTAGAGCTGGTTGTGGGAGATGTTTGAGTAATTCATCAAACTTGGCGTCCAACTTGGTGTCAATTGACTTCTCAATATCATCCATCTTCTCCATTGCCTTTCCAAAACTGACCATCACGTCTTCCATCTGTTGACCCAACATTTGATGAAACTTATCATGAAGCTCCTTGTTCGTCATGTTCTCCCAGTCAATCTCGTCGGCTTGTGTTCCTGCCATAGTTAGCAGCAATAGAAACATACAAGAATATGATCCTACGGAGTACTGGAATATGGTGGTGGTGGGGTGTCACAAATCCATCAAGCGAATCTCAAATTCTTACCAGTTCTTACCCAGCAGCAGGTGGTGATCGGCAACCGTTGTAGTCAAAACTCTTAAAGCTTGGATAGAGCGATTACCAGGGAGAGTCAAATGCACGACGTAGATGTATGTGGAGCTGGGAAGGCTTATAATATGGTAGCAGAAAGGGTCAGCAATAATCAATTCAGAGATGCAAAGTTAAATAAACGCTCAACGACGGTACTGTGCTCGTCATAGGCTAGACCATGCTAGAGACGCGAGCCTAGAACACTAACAAAATCACGGCGCGACACGTAATCATGGGAGGAGCACACTCTGAATTTTTTTTGTCTTTTTTTTCACTTTTTTTGCACTTTTTTCCCTCTTTTTTTCTTTGCTCCGCAACAATTTTTTTAAAAAGTCTACAAATGGCCTAAAAACTGCCTAGCCAGAATTTTCCAGACTTAGTTTTTTTTGAAACTGGAACTAATTTTTTACTGCGGGTGGCACGAAAGTTGGGAAGTCCGACTTGGTCACGACTCAGAGTATGGCATGATCTGAAAATTGAAAACAAACCAACAAATACTGGACTCGGACTAGGACTGGTGGCGGAGATGAATTTGGTGGGAACTCGGACTTGTGGCGGATAAATGTAGGGCGGTGGAACACGGACTGGTGGCGAATCTCTGATGGAGGTTGACTCGGACTATCGAGATGGCAGTGAATATGTGGTATATGGCAGTAGTGATGACGATGGTGGTATATGGCAGTGGTGATGACGATGGTGGTATATGGAAGCGGTGATGACGATGGTGGTATATGGCAGCAGTGATGATGATGATGCGGCGGCAGCGTGACAACTTGTGAATAGAACTCGAAACTCTAAAGGACTAAGACCAGCAACCCGACACGACGATGCATTCGCAAATTCAACAAAGCAAAAAACTGAAAAGAATATGCAATGGCTCAGACTGGGTGAATTTTATTTCCCTTCGATCATGGAGGAGAGCGATGAGGTGCCATCTTCGGCCTTCATCCACGGCGACGACAACGAGATGGTTGAGCATGGGATTTTCCCTTCGACCACGACGATGTATGATAACTTGAGTGACTTGTGCCATCATATTGAGAGTGAGAGTGACTTCACCACTAGCCCCATATATGATGAGTTGCGATAGTTCCCATGTGAGGAGAGCCACCACCACCAGCACTTGAGTGATTTGAGTGACTCCACCATATGTGACATTGAGTGCACCTACCTTGAGGGAGCGAGTGAGCCACCACCACATAGAGAGAGTGAGGTAGTTGATAGGGCATGTGAGGCCACTATGATTTCTAACGACTTAACCTCTACCTCTATTGTGTCTTCTCCTTTGGTGATAGGTCCCATATATGATGACGCACCGATCCGCAACGACTTCGTCATTCCTATGGACAAGACGATGGCCATGGTGGAATATGATGCACCCCCACATGGTTCCATCAAGATGAATATGATGACCACCATTTGGTATTTTTCACCTCACCTACACCACTTGAGTGGAATGAACAAGGTAACATAGGTGAAGGTGATGCTCTAGTCCCACTAGTGGACATCCTTGGTATTAATTGCTTGCATGATGTTGATCCACCTACTGTCATGCTTCATGCTAGTTCGACTTCCCCATGCGATGAATTACCCATTTATGATGAGTTTGATGATTGCCATGTGGAGTCTATTAGTTGTGATGCCATGTTACATAGGATTTCTTGTGATAATTCTCTCGGTCACATCATGTTTGACAATCCGCTTGACTTGTCATATGCTATGCATGAGATCAACAATATGTCATATTTGCAATCTCATCGTAGTGACTATGCATATCCCATTAAAACTAACCCAATTTGCACATATGGCATAGATGACAAGCCCTTGGTTTTTGGCATTTGATTTTCTTGTGATGATATTGATATGCTTCCTTTGCATCATTTATCTCATACTCCATGCCATGACCACCTAGCTTCGGATATGCATTGTTTTGGATGTTCTCCATTTTCTCCATATGATGCTTCCACTATTGCTCATGAGGACACCCCCATAGTTTCCTCATACATTTTAGGAGATTTTGATTCATCCTATCCATTGCATGATCCCACTACTTGTGTGCACCATATGCTCCCCATGAATAAACATGCTAGTGATGTGACATATACTTGCATTCTCAATTTGTGTCCCCATCGTGTCATACATAACAACTATTCTTTCATGATGGATGACATGTTCTTATACCATGCACCAAATTTCTTTGAGCGATGCTTATCTTGTACTAACTCACACGTGCACATACACATCCTGATGGATGATGTGTACATTTACCACGAACACAATTTCTTTGTTTGTGTCTCTTCTGTGTAGATACCCATGAATACTTGTCAACCTCGCAATCCCATGAGTTTACAAAACGAGCTCTAGAGATCAATGATAACTTGCGATCCCTTGGATTGTCTTTCCCACCGCTCTCTTCACGCAAAGACTTCGCGCATTTCTTCTACATGGCCCTCACTTGGCTATGGGTTATTGTTCATTACATATTCTATGCCCATCTTGCTATGTTCACTTTGCATGATATGCTCATTCCTATGCCTTTGCCATGCATTTGTGACCCATGCTTTTGCATTACACATGATGATTGATTCTACAACTTATATGTGGATTTGCAAGCTTGGTGGAGATATTGCTTGTTCTTTCCATGTTTCCTTTGTGATCCATTCCTATGATGATATCTTGCTTTGTAATCGTGCTTGCGGTATGTCATGTGCATTTCCTATATATATCATTGGTTCACATGCCATGATTGCCATGATTTCCTCTAGTGTGTTGCATCTTCACTCCACTAGTGTGCACGACTTGCTTTCTATGCTTTCTCATGTTGCATCCAATTCTTGGATTACTTGCTCCTATCACATGTTTGGTTGCAACAATGTCATTCCTTCACATATGCCATGTCCCATTGATTGCTACATGCTTGTCTTGATTGCCTCACACATGATGAACAATTGCTCTTTCTATTGTGTTGTGTGCCACTCGATTGTCACTACACCCTATGCACATTATGCTTGGATTGTCTTACACTTGACGCATGTGTTTAGTCATATCATCTTCTTGGGTGTAGCGACCCAACCTCAAAAGGTCAAGTCTCTGTGCTTTAAGTGTCATCCCTGGATCGGTATGCTGACACACACAGTACTCGAGGATTATAACAGAGGTAAATCACATGTATAAAGTAACATAAATACTATTACCTCAATCCATATAGCGGAAGAAACAACAAGGTTGTGGATTCCCATCAACACCAATGGCAAAGTTGAGTGTAGAAATCGTAACCCTAAGGTATCACTTACTCGTCGTAAGAAATCCTGCAACATGATGGGTAGACAGTACCACCTACATCCCCTACATCTGCTAGTCTACCACTGTAAGAGTCCACACGACTTAATCAACTATGCTAGAGCCCATAATAGCTTGTGGCTGCACATGAAAGTTTCTAGCATGAATAATCTTATGATCCCTTTGAGCCTGGGTGGCAGTCCATAGGATAATCACACGGAACCACGGGATTTGCAGAAATACAGGCAACACTGGATTCCCTAGGTGCCTCAGTCCACCCAGATGTGTATTAAAGTTGCCACCTTAAGTTGAACCATTAATTAACAATCTCACATCTGTCATGGATACACTCAAACCCAATCCACGTCTCCTAGCATAGCACAGCAATATAAGAAACTTCGAAGTAACTCCCAAAGGTTTGATAATAAACAGGACAATAGGTACTACCTCATCTACTTCCCAAAACCCACATGTTAATCAGATCCTAACCATGCAATTGTTTGAGGGTTGATCTAATGCAATAAAACTGGGTAGTAAAGAGGTATGATCAAAGTGTGAACTTGCCTCTACTGTTGATTAGGATGATTCGCACTCAACTCCGGATAGTTCTATTGGTCACACTCCGTTCAATCTATTGTAAGCAAGCAGTAGTAACCAGACATAAGCAATCACTCAAAAGATCGGAAAGAACGAAGAAGACAATTTGGAAAACATCAAAACCAAGCAAATAACTCTTGCAACATAAAACAATTCCTAATAGTACCAAAATTATGTTTATTTGGCCTTATCAGAAAGTTTAGGTAAAGAGCTTTGATTTGCAAAAAGAATCACTCAAATCGGAGTTATAAAACTCAAGTTATGATCAAAACAAGTTTGATTACAAATCTGTTTGAATTCAAATTTTAAACTTTCAAAAACATGTTTAAGTTGATTATCTAGATAGAGGGGATCATAACAAAGAAGTAGGCGTTGGTTTCGTCTAATTCTGACTAACGAGCAAAAAGTTGTGATCGTTTTAAGAACAGGGACTAATCTGTAAGAAAAGATAATTATATCTGGGGTCCCTGGCTACGTGACAAAAAACTATCGGACGAACGTCCGTTTTAAAAGCATAAACGATGAATGCGTTCACTACTGAAGCTAACCTAGCGAACGCTCGCTAATAAAACAAAAAGAAAAAACGAAAGAAAGATCTGGATCGTTGGATCCAGATCCAATGGCAGGAGGAGGGCGGCGGTTACCCCGACAGTTGACGGCGCCGGCAGGGAGGAAGACGATGGCGGGAGCTTCGGCCTTGGACGGGGACGGCGGCTCCGGGGCTCGGCGGCGCCGGCAGAGTAGAAGGGGAGACGCGGCTCCTCGAGGTGAAGGTGATGGCGACGTCGGCGGAGGTCGAGGGCGACGGAGCGGAGCGGGGCGGCGGCGGTGGATCTCGCCGGCGGCGGCGGGATGCGGCACAAGGGCGGCAGCGAGAGGAGGAGAGAGTGGGGGATTCGGGGGCGGCACTTATATAGGTGGGCAGGGCGGCTCCGAGGCGTGGAGGAGGGGGCAAGGGAGGAGAAGTCCGGCAGGGAGACGGCGCCGGCGAGCCGTGGCGGCGGCGGACTCCTGCTTGGAGTCGAACGCGCGGAGGAGACGAGCGGTTGGGCCGGCTGGGTGTCGCCTGGCCAGTTAGCGGGTCCGACCCGGTACGGTAGGAAGAGAATTTTTTTTTCTTTTCTTTTTTCAAACAATTTTTCAGAGAACTAAAATAGTAAAAACACAATAATTAAAAGTATTATATTGGCATATAATATGTCAAAATTTCTAGAAAACGATTTTCTACAAGATGAACATTTTTCTAGCATCAAATAAAATCCACAAAAATTCGAATAAAGTAAAGAGTGCTACTGGTGCAATAGAATCCAATAAAAATCATTTTAAAAATACCAAAATGATTTCAAATTTATTTTTCTCCATTTTTCTATTGTAGGGAATCATTTTACCCTAATTTCCATATATTTTAATTTTGGAGACAAATAATTTGAATAAAACCCAAATAACTCCGAATTGAAAATAATTTCAAAAGGATTTTAAATTGGATTTCTTTTAAACTTCCAACTCATATTTCATATGTTTTGAAGAAGTCATTTTATCTTCTCTCATGAAAATCATTGAGTTGCATAAAGTTTCTGAATTTAAAATATTTCCAAAAGAAATTCAAATCTTTTCAAAAACCCTTTTCATTTATTTAAATGGAAGAAGTCATGTCATCTTCTCTCTAGGGTTTTATGATGAAATGAATTTGAATTCATGGAGATCATAAATGCAAAATGAAAGTTTGGGAAAGTCCTTTTATTCCCTCTCATTTAACTTTCAAAAGTTTCAAATTCACTCAATTACACACAAGCAATCAAACAATCAATCATAACTATCTATTTAATATAACATTCCAAAATTTAGAATTTTGGGATGTTACAAACCTACCACCCTTAAAATGTATCTCGTCCTCGAGATTCGGAGAGGCTAGCAAGAAATAGGTTAGGTTCGGGGGTCTTCTCAGAATTCATCGATCATCTCCGGGGTCTCAGGTGCTACCACCCTTAGAAACATTGTTACTGTTCCATCAAAACACATATACTCCATCCTTATTCCTGACAGTGTCGGTCTTCTCAGATCTTCAGGACAATAACTTCTCTGGCTCTTCTGGTAGTGGCATAACCTTTACCGCAATTCTTTTGTCCTTTCATCTTTGTACGGTTATTCCGAGATTGGGTCTTCTTAGCTGACGGGTCTGCCACCAATACTAAACAACTATCGATATCTCATGGTGGTCAACAATTTATGGTTTCTCCTATAGAAAACGGGTGTGGGTTGAACCTCACCGTATGTCCTATGTTTGGCAACAACTGCCTTGTACAGGGAAAAAACGTCATACCATTCTAAAGTTCAAACAAGGTTTTGATCGTTGTCTCTCTACTATAGGTAAGTCACTCAGACTTACCATCCCACATAACAAGGCGAATAATAAGAGTAAGTCGGTATGGTGATCAATCCATCCCGTACCCAAATCATTACCTTGTATATGGTTTAGCGAATCTCGCATTCTAACACTCGGTCATCCTCACAAGCATTGCAAAATTTCTCTTGTCGATGAACTAAGATCGGATAAATCCATGGATTCTGCAAGCCAAACAAACATCTATCGTTCCTTCACAACTCTCAGGTTTTGCGTTGCTCCTATAAAATCGTTAGTTGATAAAGGAATATCCTCTTCCAGGGTTTTTCCTTCAGCAAGAGTGTGCTTGCTTCTTGGCAGGTCCTGGGGCCTGTGGGTTATGGCCCATCTCATCACTTGCAACCCTTGAAATCATTTTCGGGGCAACTGATCATTACTCCAACATCCAACTTCCTAGCATTCCTTAAATTGATCCAATTGTACCGTCTCCCTTCCTTCTACTGGTACCAAACTAAGATGTGATTACTCAGACTCATCCTGGAGTTACAATTGCTCCATATTACCGACATTATATCTCCTTTATAACCAATAGTACTTCATCCCTTCATACTCTTGGGGTATCCCACATATCGCGACAAAACTCATACTTATTTTGTCCGAAGTCCACTTCGTGGAATATCATTTTCTTTTCCAGGGGTCAAGGGTTCTCACAGGGTACTACCACCCTTAAAATGCTCCAATTCATCCGTAGACCATATTTCTCATATCCTCGAAAATGGTCAAGATCTTTCTTCACAGAGTAACAACTCATAAAGATTCATCGTATGAAATCATGACACAAGAACTTTATTGATTTCATGAATTCATTACAATATCTCAAACTTCCATTCCATAACTCACTCCATATCCCCCCAAAAAATGCTTCCTACTACACTTATTACCAATATTAAATTCTCAACTACTTAGCTCCAGCTTTCATCTTGTCGGGACATTTATTAGCATAGTGTCCTGTTTCCCTGCAACGTAAACAAATAACTTCCGATAAGTCTTTAGGCTTCTTGGGGATGGTCCGCCCTTTGGGCTCTTGGCTTCCTCTTTCGACATTTATCAGTGTATTTCTTCTTTCGACATTTATAGGCGTAATGACCTAACTCCTTGCACCTGTAACAGGTGATATAACTCTGATCCTTCTCTGCAGAAATTGGGTTGTTCCTAGAATCCAATCTATTTCTCTTCCTGGACTTTTCCGTTCTAATCAGGGCTTCTATTTCTTGTGGGTCATACTCTACTTCCTCTGTCGGGAATGCTACTAGATCTCCCTTCAGACAATTCTGGGAAAAATGTCCTTCTTCTCCACACATATAGCAAGACTTGGTGCAGGGTTTAACTAGATCTTCTTTTGGTGTGTCCTCCACCTCTTCCTTAATTACAGGTTCTTCTAACATTTCCATAAGGGCTCCTTTCATTGCTTCTTTCTTCTGCTGGAGGGTCCTTTGTACCATGGGGTAAATGTGACACTGAGCAGGGTAGTGGGTAGTCCCTTTACACAAGAAACAAGTGATCTTCCTAGTTGGGCATTCTTCAGTTGGGTGACTTCCTTCACAATTAGGGCATTCATCCTTGTGTTCTTTATGGGTGTGTTCCGTTTCTCCACCAATCTTACATGCACAAGGCTTCTTCTCTTTAGGTTCACATGGCTTTCGGGTAAGACGGGACCTTAGTAGAACCGTCTTAAATTCATCCCAAGCATTGGTTCCATTCCATCCTTGTATGGCTTGATGCATCTCTCGCCATTTTGCAGCACCTTGTGTGATCTTTCGTAGGGTGTATGGAACCATATACTCTCCTTAAATACCGTGCTCCTTCATGCGATCTTCCATGTTTCGTATCCAGTGTGCTACCTCCAGTTGTGTCATGAATCTCGGAAATACTCGTCCATCTCCATTCGTCATCTTTTGGGATCCAAGGGTTTTGGGGTGAGATTCAGAGAGATAGAGAGGGAGGGATACACACAATGCAAACAATGGTTTTAAAAAGGCAGATTTTATTTTGTGGCTGTCGGAAAACATCAAACAAATGACAGCTCACAATCGTCGCATCTAACGTAGGTATATAACAGGGGATTGGTCTTCTAAAGGTCAATAAATCTTCAAACTCGCCAAACTCTTCTTGTTCATGTCTCCGATGACTTCTTCCGATCGTGCTTGTCCTTCTCAAATTCCTGTGCCAGATCTCTGTTGACGCGAAGTCTCTAGTGACATCCGTTAATATTTCTGGAGTTGCATTCCAAACTTCTGGGTTTCAACACCCTTGGCATGAACCATGGTCCTACTGTCTTTCAGTTCCTGACAAATCTCCGGTATCTCGAGGTTTAGCTCCTCCAGCTTGGCTACTTTCAGCTTCTGGGTCCTGAGTTCTTCACGAACTGCCTCCTTGTTAAATACGGTTTCCTGCAGATCCATCTTAAAACTCCTGATATAATTCTCCAGATCCTGGTGATACACCAGCTACGTTAAAACTGCATCCTTTGCTGACAGATGCTCCATCAACGTTCTACCATCCAATCCTTCCATGCATATGCATGCTTAACTCAGCTCGATGACAATAGCATAAGCGGGCGGTAACATCATGGATAGCCGTGTTTCTTCCCTTGTCATTGCCATGAGCTATTATTCTGTAGTTGATATCTCCTGTCTTATGGTTTTCTTGACAAAAACTTTGAGTTCTAAAGCTCCATGTTTCCGGTCTTTCTCTGACATCTTGATCTTGGGTATTGACAGCTCTAATAATCTCACAAGTTCCATAAGGGTAGCTTTCCTAGGTCATACCAATCTGGGAATTCTTCAGAGCCTTCAAATTCTCCTAGTCTTCGGAGTCTTCAACCGTTGCAGTTTCCATTAGTATAATGCACGGTAAAATCCTCTTCATTCCAGAGTGGTCTTAGTTGTCCGATCTCTTGTACTCCTTGAAGTGGTGTCATCAGCCGAATCTTCATGTGGTCAAAAGGGGAAAGGGTATAGTCTAACTAAAAGGGAATATTTGAATAAGCTCAGAAGAGAAGAGAGGTAAGAGATCCTTTTGAAAATAAAGTAGTAGAGAAAAATCTTTCCTATGGGCTTCCCAGTTTCTAGGGTCACGTCCTACAGTCAACCTGGCTCTGATACCATCTTGTAGCGACCCAACCTCAAACGGTCAAGTCTCTGTGCTTTAAGTGTCATCTCTGGATCGGTATGTTGACACACACAATACTCGAAGATTTATAACAGAGGTAAATCACATGTATAAAGCAACGTAAATACTATTACCTCAATCCATATAGCGGAAGAAACAACAAGGTTGTGGATTCCCATCAACACCAACGGCAAAGTTGAGTGTAGAAATCGTAACCCTAAGGTATCACTTACTCGTCGTAAGAAATCCTGCAACATGAGACATTGCAGCCACAGAGGGTCAATACATTGAATGTATTGGCAAATTCACACCATAGAGCAATGATGAATAATAGCTATCACTACATGCATATATGGCTGGTGGAGGCTCTATGGTTATAATGTTTTTGCGAAAAAGCCAATTTTTCCCCACTGCAAAGGAATAGATTTTATTTAACTACAAAGTTTGTTGAAAACATTGAGAATGGTAAACCCCATCTCAATCCCAATTAAAAGTAATCATTAACAACCCAACAAATTAATTAAGTAAGGTGATGAGATCAACATGATAATCCAAGAACTAGATACTCAAAATGTCCATAACCGGGAACATGGCTAACCATGATTACTTTGTACACTCTGCAGAGGTTTGCGCACTTTTCCCCACACGACTCGATCTCCTCCATTAGATTTCTCGCACTTCATGGTGTTTGAGAAACGGATGACCGAGACACAGTCTTTCAGAAGTGTTAGCACCTTACAATGGGTAGACAGTACCACCTACATCCCCTACATCTGCTAGTCTACCACTATAAGAGTTTACACGATTTAATAAACTATGTTAGAGCTCATAATAGCTTGTGGCTGCACACGGAAGTTTCTAGCATGAATAATCTTATGATCCCTTTGACCCTGGGTGGCAGTCCATAGGATAATCACACGGAACCCCGGGATTTCCAAAAATATAGGCAACACTGGATTCCCCAGGTGCCTCAATCCACCCAGATGTGTATTAGAGTTGCCACCTTAAGTTGAACCATTAATTAACAATCTCACATCTGTCAGGGATACACTCAAACCCAATCGACGTCTACTAGCATAGCATAGCAATATAAGCAACGTAGAAGTAACTCCCAAAGGTTTGATAATAAACAAGATAATAGGTACTACCTCATCTACTTCCCAAAACCCACATGTTAATCAGATCCTAACCATGCAATTGTTTGAGGGTTGATCTAATGAAATAAAACTGGGTAGTAAAGAGGTATGATCAAAGTGTGAACTTGCCTGTATTGTTGATGAAGATGATTCGCACTCAACTCTGAATAGTTCTATTCGTCACACTCCGTTCAATCTATCGTAAGCAAGCAATAGTAACAACACATAAGCAATCACTCAAAAGATCGGAAAGAACGAAGAAGACAATTCGGAAAACATCAAAACCAAGCAAATAACTCTTGCAACATAAAACAATTCCTAACAGTACCAAAATTATGTGGATTTGGCCTTATCAGAAAGTTTAGGTCAAGAGCTTCGATTTGCAAAAAGAATCACTCAAATCGGAGTTATAAAACTCAAGTTATGATCAAAAGAAGTTTGATTACAAATATGTTTGAATCCAAATTTTAAACTGTCAAAAACATGTTAAGCCGATTATCTGGATAGAGGGAATCATAATGAAGAAGTAGGCATTGGTTTCGTCTAATTCCGACTAACGAGCAAAAAGTTGTGATCGTTTTAAGAACATGGACTAATCTGTAAGAAAAGATAATTATATCTAGGTCCCTGGCTACGTGACAGAATACTATTGGACGAACGTCTGTTTTAGAAGCATAAACGATGAATGCATTCACTACTGAAGCTAACCTAGTGAACGCTCGCTAAAAAAAAACTAAAAAAACGAAAGAAAGATCTGGATTGTTGGATCCAGATCCAACGGCGGGAGGAGGGCGGCGGTTACCCCGGCGGTTGACGGCGCCGGCGGGGAGGAAGACGACAGCGGCGGCTTCGGCCTCGGACGGGGACGGCGGCTTCGGGGCTCGGCGTCACCGGCGGAGAAGATGGGGAGACGCGGCTCGTCGAGGTGAAGGTCATGGCGGCGTCGGCGGAGGTCGAGGGCGACAGAGCGGAGCGGGGCGGCGGCGGTGGATCTCGCCGGCAACGGCGGGATGCGGCACAAGGGCGGCAGCGCGAGGGGGAGAGAGGGGGGATCCGGGGGCGGCGCTTATATAGGTGGGCGGGGCGGCTCCGAGGCGTGGAGGGGGCAAGGGAGGAGAAGTCCGGCAGGAAGACGGCGCTGGGGAGCCGTGGCGGCGGCGGACTCCCGCCTGGAGTAGGACGCGCGGAGCAGACGGGCGGTTGGGCCGGCTGGGCTGTCGCCTAGCCGGTTAGCTGGGCCGGCCCGGTACGGTAGGAAGAGAAATTATTTTTTAAAACAATTTTTCAGAGAACTAAAATAGTAAAAACACAATAACTAAAATAATTATACAGGCATATAATATATCAAAAAATTTAGAAACCTATTTTCTACAAGATGAACATTTTTCTAGCATCAAATAAAATCCACAAAAATTCGAATAAAGCAAAGAGTGCTACTGGTGCAATAAAATCCAATAAAAATCATTTTAAAAATACCAAAATGATTTCAAATTTATTTGTCTCCATTTTTCTACTGTAGGGAATCATTATACCCTAATTTCCATATATTTTATTTTTGGAGAAAAATAATTTGAATAAAACCCAAATAACTCCCAATTGAAAATAATTTCAAAAAGATTTTAAATTGGATTTCTTTTAAACTTCCAACCATATTTCATATGTTTTGAAGAAGTCATTTTATCTTCTCTCATGAAAATAATTGAGTTGCGTAAAGTTTATGAATTTAAAATATTTCCAAATGAAATTCAAATCTTTTCAAAAACCCTTTTCATTTATTTAAATGGAAGAAGTCATGTCATCTTCTCTCTAGGGTTTTATGATGAAATGAATTTGAATTCATGGAGATCATAAATGCAAAATGAAAGTTTGGGAAAGTCCTTTTATTCCCTCTCATTTAACTTCCAAAAGTTTCAAATTCACTCAATTACACACAAGCAATCAAACAATCAATCATAACTATCTATTTAATATAACATTCCAAAATTTATAATTTTGGGATGTTACAAACCTATCCCCAGGCGCAGGACAGATCTAGGAATCAGGAGGGGATGGACGGAGTATGGCG